>JALXJV020000012.1:21153910-22381662 GCA_024633595.2 Lepomis macrochirus
TGATAACACATTTGCTTGACTAATCCTGACAGTACTGCTGGCTTCACGCAAAGGCTTCTGGAAGTCGGAACTAGTTTGACCTTCATAGCAGGGCCAAAATAAGATTTGCAGAGTAGTGTATCCAGAATGGAAAATCTTTCACTCACAACCTCTTGGCAAAACTGGTGAACTGTGCAAAGCTGTTTGTGTCTTTGACCATGTACTGTTTCCTTGTTTTCCCATGGGAGCATGTTGGAGTTTTTAAAGGTTGTGAGATGCCATGTGTAATGGAATCGTTCAATTTGCAACATCATGACTCTAAGAGGCATTGAAAGTATGAGTAATAGTAATAGAAAGGTACAAGAAACTTGATTTAGAGTATTGTGTATATATAAATCTTTGTGTAGGTAAAGTTTATTATAAGTTATACAAAACATCCAATAATTGTCAAATCACCACAGTTTAGATCATATTCAGGGTAGAGAAGTATTTCATATTTGGGACTTTGCAACTATTTAAATCTCAGCATCAAAACCATGAAATAAAGATGACAACATATCAGTAAATACACAATGACTCCCCTCTATGCAGGGAGAGCAGACTTATATTCTTCTGAATAACAATACATATTCCATACCCATTTACCAATGTTTATGTATTATAATTATGTAATAGACATATCTTTAAGTCTTTTTTACTTCTACTAATAGTTTGAATTACTATATGTTTGTAAATTTGTCAATTCTGTTATTACAGAATTATTATCTTGATTTACCTACCTCATGTTTGTTTACCTACCTCAGGTATGTTTTGTTTATGTAAACCGCTGCTACTACAACACTGGAGTTTCCCTTCTTGGGAGCAATAAAGTTCCTATTTATCAAAAAAATGGCAAGATTTTACGCCTTTTTATTTACACATTCAGTTCTGTCATGTAACCAAATCCAAGGTATGATCTATTTAAAACAATTGAGAGATACAGTAAAAATGAAAAAGCTTTACGGTTAATGAGGCCTCAGGTCCGTGCTTTGTGCCTGCACTGCCTCATGTTTGACCATGGTTTTTGTGTTTAGGTACCCTGGCACAGAAGGTGCTGAGGAAGGACTCTCTGGCCATCAAGCTGAGTAACCGTCCATCCAAAAGAGAGCTAGAGGAGAAAAACATCCTGCCCATGCAGACAGATGAGGAGAGACTGGAGTCTAGGCAACAGATAGGCACAAAACTCACAAGGTGAGACATGTTACACACATGCATTTTTAAACTTGAATACATTCACTCACATGCACAATTCATGGTCCAAATATTTTTAGTAGACCTGATTGATGTTCCCGCAACTCAAAAGCGGCTGCTGGAAAAGAGACTCTTCCAAGCATTTAGTCGTACTTTAGGCTGACGACGGCCCAATATCCTGGCTGATAGAAGTGTGACTCAGTCCAAAGCCAATGCAAATGTGAGCCTTTTTTCTATCCAAACACTTTTATAGCCTTTCATTCTCTCCTTCTCAACATCCGATAAAGATAAATGCTTTATCTCGTTAAAATGAGGCTCTGAAAATGGAGCTGACCTAATTTCAGTGATGCATCACCCCCCCCTCTCGTTTTTCTTCTCTTTGTCTTCTCTCTAGCACTCTCTCACTCTCTCTCTCACTCCTCTTTCTTACTCCTGCCTGACTTCCTCCCTCGCTAACTGAATCACCACGGTGATGCATGTGCCAAACCATCTCCACCCGACTCCTCCACACAGCAGCAACACGCAAACCGCTTCATACCAGCAGTTTACACACTCTCTCTCTCTGTCTCTCTCTCTCTCTCTCTACCCTGGTGCAGTGCGTACAAATCACAGGAATTTGTATACATATGTTGAGATCATAAATGTGAGTTCTAGTAATTGAACAGATCAAACGACATAATGTTTTCCCCCAACGGATCACAGGCCTCATTTGATTTCACTCTTTTCTTTGAACATGACTGAGTGAATGGGATGTAATGATGCGTTGAGAGAGGAAAAGACTGCCAAGCGTATGGGTACAAATGAAGGCCTGGATAGTATATTAAGATATGAGATGTGGGAAATATGGTTACAAGGGAGGATCGGAGTATTATCTAGAGACACTGGCACACACATCATTATTCCCTGCTGTGATTGGAACACAGCGCATGTTCCCAGAAGGCCTGCCTGCTTAGTTGTCATGTTCCCAAAAAGCTCTGTCACAGTGTCCTTTGCAGAGTCATCTGATGCCCAAGTCCTGATTTCAGGCTTTTTGCCAAGAGCATTGTGTAATGTAATGTTGGTGTTTGTGCCAGGCCAATCACAATTGATTACGTTAATGCTATTTCAGGACACGCTGACCTTAACTTACTTGTATTGACCTGATTCACTTGGAAAACCCTGGAGACGCTTGATCTCAAGGGTGAAAACTGAACGGGAGAGTTTCAGCTTTCACCCTTGAGAAAGTTGATAAACCTTGCTGCGTCTTTGAATTATTGTTTGTGGTTCTTGCTTGCTTTAATATGTTATATATTTGGTGGTTTATGTCTCTTAAAGGACTAGTTTGACATTTTGGGAAATATGCTTATTTGCTTTCTCGCTGAGAGTTGTATGAGAAGGTGGATACCACTCATGTTTGTCAATAAAATATGAAGCTACAGCCAGGAGAGAATTAGCTTAGCTTAGCATTAAGGCTTGAAGAAGGGGGAGACAGCTAGCATGTCTATATACAAAAGTAAAAAGGTCCTCCTACAAGCATCTCTAAAGCTCTCAAATTAACATGTTATATCTTGTTTGTTTAATCTGGACAAAAAATAAAGTGATAAAACAACAACCCACTGTAAAACTATAATTTATGTATGAGACGTCTTGGCCGGGCGTATTCTGGACTTGCTGGAATCTTATCTTTATTGTGAGGTTTCCTGGAAACCATCTTAGCTGTGCAAGTAGGGATAAGTAGGGTAGTGTCAACTGGACTTGATTAAAGACACTTGTTTGGCCTCTAATCCAAGAGCTTCTTTACTTCTAACTGGCTGGCCGGGTGTCTCAGGTATTTAACCTCAGTGGGGTCGTTATTAAGGTTATGGATACCACTAGTTCTCCTAGCTGTTGTGGTTGTCAGCCCATTTTCCTGTACAACAGAGGATTCTACAGACACAACTATGGCTGTGCCATGGGCTAACCAGTATCCCCTATTGTGACCAAATCTATATGGAAGTAGGAGAAAGCAGAATCCTGAACTCCTTCAGAGGAATAGCACTGACCCACTAGTACAGATGTCGACAACACATGGGTCAAAATTAAAACCCAGGAAGTACAAGCCTTCATAGAACCCATCAACTCTGTGGACAGTAACATCAAGTTTACATGAGAGGATGTCAGCAAAAACAGTCTGGCTTTATTGGACTATGCCGTACTGTCACAAACTGGATCAAAGTGACAAAGAGGGAGTCCACGCAAGGTACTTAGTTATGTGACAAAGAGGGAGTCCACGCAAGGTACTTAGTTAAAACAAGTATAATTTATTAAACTAAAATAAACACAAGTACAAAAGAAGATGCCACAGCATGGATATAACCTGCTTGAAGGGAGGACCAAACTGAAAACATGGGCCAGCTTTTATAGCCCATGGTCCCTGGTGAGCGCAAACAGCTGACGACCCTCAGCCAATTGCCTGCTGAGGTTGGCAGGACAACCTCCAAACAGTGGGAGGGGCGTCACAGTACACATTGAAGCGGTGGGTTGGGGGGGTTATCATACCCCTGCACCACTGAGCTCTTCCCTTAATTTAACCCTCTATGGAAAACTGTGACCTGGATGAATCTTCATACACTCCAAGAAAGCAAATTTCCAAAAATGGAACTATTAATTTAATGTAATAAATACTGGAACCTACCTGAAAACAACATTGATAAGAATAATGAGAATTACCCAAAATGGTTAAATACTGCAGAGTTTAATGATAAGTCTTGGTGGGTTTGTCATGAGTGACAACATTCACATTACACAGTCAGTAAATTGTTAATATAAAAATATTGATTAGTGAAGCCTTAAATGGCAAAACCAGAAAAAAAGTGAAACTCCTTCTATCTTCTTCTAATCTCATTAAACTCAGGTCTCTAGTCTTCATATTGCACAGGACAGGCAGACAGGCACTTAGTTGAAAATGTCCGGACGTTAAATAAACCTGATTGTGATAGAAATTATTTGGGAAGGAGCATCCACATGGATGTTTGCCGACTAGTCTGTGCATGTTTATTTATAGTAGCTGTGTTTTTGCTGGCGTGATGCTAATACAATGCTCAGACCATACTGAGAGGCAGAGAGCTCTGTCTTGGCTTTTCCCAACGATATCCCTCACCTGGGAGAACAAATAACATGACATGAGACAAGCCGACCTGAGAACAGACTAAACCCTGCATACAGTAGTTTACAGGGCTGAGCAGCTCCAAAATGTCAGTTCTAACAAGATGGAGACTATCATTGATTCAATGCCTGCAGTTAGGTCTGCTGCCATGGGGTCCTGACACTGTGCTATTATAGGAGTTCCCAGTTGAAAGCACTTAGAGTAAGTAACTTTTCAGATATTGCCTTTGGGTGTTTTAATCATTTTAGCCTCTTACAAATTGAGGGAATTGTTGCAGAAAAGAAAGAAAACTGTGATAGGGGCAGTGTATGATAGGGTTTATTTTAGCTGGTTTGAGTGTTAAAACCCTTCAGTTGGCATGTGGTCATGTTACTGTCCCCTAGTCTTCCTAGGAATATCAGGCTTTTACTGGCCTTCTTCCCTGCATTTCAACCAATGTGTGTGTAATGCAATCATTCAAGTGTACCTGTCAAGCTGTCACAGGGCAAGAGCTTAAATAAGATGCAAAAAACCCCACTGAACTCTGTTGCTCAGAAATACATTGTACTGGGAGATAGGAAACATTGAGTAAATGTATTTTTAATTCAGTTTGGGACTAACACATTGCATTTTATTCTAAAGCCCAGGGATGTCAGTTTTAAAAGCACTGTGAGTCAAAATGCCGATAAGATAACCTCGCTGGGAGTTGATGTCAAAGCGGGGAAGTAAATACTGGGCAAAATGTAGGGAAGAACCAAACTCAGCTGCTTTATCTGAACCAGGTGTCAGTATGTGTACCACAGAAGAAGAACCGGTGAAATGTTTACATAGATTTTCTTTTGAACAATGACAGTTGATGTTTACATGTAAAGTAGGTTGATTTGCGTTAGGATGCCCTCCACCCCCCCGACACACACATATTGATTCAGTGTTGCTTTGCTGACCTAGTGCCTGTGATTATGTGCTGACCATGGGTGCATGTTTCTAACCAGGCGCTTGAGTCAGCGACCCACAGCGGAGGAGCTGGAACAGAGGAACATCCTCAAACGTGAGTGTCTTTGTATATACTTTGTTAACTTTGTATATTTAACAATATCTCTAAGCCGCGAGTGAACAAAATGTTAAAGTGACAAAACCGCCAAAAATGCCTTCTCTATACCGTGTGGCGTTTCATGAAAACACATTGTAGCAAAGCATGAGTCCATATTTGTAGCAGCCTTTTGTGCATTCACGCTTCATATAGTGCTACCTGGTGATTTGAGAGGCCTAGTTATGTGAAAGCTATTGGCTTACATTTCTCCTTTTATTCCACCTTTTTCATCTGAGGCAGGCAGCAGGGCTCCCTGAGGAGTCATGTCCAGAAAGACGGGTTTCTTAGCTCAAACAGATGCAGTATCAGAGAGAAGCAGCCGTTCTCTTGCCTGGGACTCTGTAGCTCTGGAATCAAAGACTGATTTAGCAGCAGTCCCGGCTCTCCTAGAAGCTCCTGCATGATTGGCAGAGTGCAGGAGGAAAATTCAAAGTCAAAGAATTCATGAGTGACAAGTCAAGTCCTCCCCATCACTCACACGCATACAGTAGCAAGGTTAAACAAACAGGTTTTTATTTTCTGGAGAGGTACCGCCTGGGATCCAAAACTGAGAGAAGTAATACAGTTTGTGTTCAGCACTAGCACAAATGCAGACTGACTGGTGAAGCTTTTGCAAATACAAGCAGTGTCCCAGTATCCTCCTTGTTTACTCTTGTCTCCTCTTTGTAATGTGGTTAACTTGGGTTTTTGACTATAAATATACAGTGCAACACATGGAGGAATTTTAGGGAAATGCAAGAAAAAGTCTTAAATAGGTTAATCACTTAATCATAAACATGGACCAAAAAGCCCCGGGACAACTTGAAAGCAACAAAGCTATCATTCTCCCCTGATACCCATTCCTAATAGTATTAAACAGCCAATGATGGAAACTATTTTAGGCTTTAAGAAATGCATCCAGTTTAGTGGGAATCTAATGAGCCATATTATGCAAATAATATTTGTTTCCCTTTCAGTAATTTTCATATACAGTCCACTGATTGCATGTGCCTGTACTCAGTTACACTCGTGCTCTCATTCTCTGCAGCTCGCAATGAGCAAGAGGAAATGGAGGAGAAGAGGGAGATAAAACGAAGGCTAACGCGAAAGGTGAGTCCAAAATAGCTCCAAAGGTGCAAACCCACTCTGGATTATTTGTAGGGGGTAAAATTGTTGGCCAGGATAAACACACTGTGTGACAGTGACTCATCTGTAGTGAGAAGTAAGAATCTAGTCCATTACAGGCCTGTTCTTGTATTGTAGTTCTCAGGTCTCCACCCAGGAGACACTGATGCCCTTGTTGTCCTTGGCCCTTCAGCATGTTGGCTGCCAAATCCTTCGACCCCATATAGAGGTGTTGAGCATGTTCCCATCACTTTCAATTAGATTATAGCACTTTCTGCTCACCTACAGACAAGCTACTCAAAACAAAAATCTCACAGCTGTGGAAGGAATTTATTGTATGTAACGCATGCCTTTTATTGTATGCAGTGTGTAAACTTCACGGGCTCCCAGTCACGTGTGCTTCATTTGTGTTTTAAACAAAAGGCTTATCTGTATCCATACTGTATATCACACTAGCTACACATTCATAGAACATTGCTCATGTAGGGAACCAAGTTGCATTTTTGGACCTCAATATATAAAATTGAGCATTGCCTGACTGATAATGGATTTTGGAGGCCTATAGAGATTAAATTATATTGGCTGATATAAATTTGTGTACTTACCAACTTAAGATAACATTTAAATTCAATTAAAAGAAAAGATTTTAATCAGGATATCTACTGACCTCAACAGTTTACTTATGAAAAACGTAAAAAAGGTAATTCTCTGATGGACAAACTGCAATGGCATCACTGTTTCTACCTCTGACATTTATGTACTGCAGTTGCTTGTTATTTATCAACTATCAAGCTGTCACTGACACCTGTGATATGGTAGGATTGGTCGATATAGCGACCAGGGTAATTTTCCATTCTAAAACTGGTACATTTATTTTAATTAAATACATCAACATTTCTTAATATTTTGAGATTGCTGTAAAAATGAGGTGCATAGCTGAAGGTGCTTAAGTGATAAACTAGTGTGTTCTTGGTAATTTTTATAAGGAACTCACACTCTAAAGAAGGTCTGCAGGAACTGAAATGTTATGTTTTTGTTTAATTTTTAACTTTTCTCTGATGCACCTACTGGATAAATATGCTGGATGTGCAAGTATTTTCCCCCCTATCCCTCTGTCTGAGAAGCTGCTAACCATGACAGCGACTAGAATACTGTACCTAGTTTTCTGTCCTCCAACCTTTTTTTGTGCTTCTGTTCCAGCTGAGCCAAAGGCCCACTGTAGAGGAGCTGAGACAGGCCAAAATTCTCATCCGATTCAGTGACTATGTGGAGGTGTCAGATGCCCAGGACTATGACAGGCGGGCAGATAAGCCCTGGACCCGGCTCACAGCAGCTGACAAGGCCAGTATCACTTACACTAATCTTATAGTTGAATTGAGATAATCTTTAATAATCTCAAGATCCCACCATCATGCTCCCCTCTGTGCCTCATATGGCGAAACCCGCAACACAGGAGCGTAATGGTAAGAGGATGTGTTTCTGCTGCCTTGTTAAAGCAAGTTCCATCTCTGTTTGGTTCCTCTTTGAGTAAACACCCTGGAGCAGTCCTGCTGCCCATGCCTCTGACTTTTAATGAGTTCTTGATTTTTTTTTTTTTTTTTTTTTGCGGAGCAGCTATTCTGCCTCATTTGCCGTGACGATGCACAGCTCTGAACACACCAGGTCACACCTGAGGACCACTCATGTGAAAATCACGGGGATTCAGGGTTTTGATTATGCAACAACTCCCCTTACATAAGAGAGTAATCGGACAAGCAGTGCCTCAGGACCCTCAGGCGCAGCGCTTCTCTCCTGACACTTTTTTCCCTTCCTATTTCTACCTTCTAGTTCAGATATGAATATTGTTTGTTCTCCTGTCGCAGAAGCATCCTCCCCGAGGCTATAGATGTCCCCTTGAGTCATGCTGAATCGCACAAGCAGTGACATCATCCGGCTGGGTTGCTGTCACACATGACATTTTAGAGGGGATGTTAGGTTATTAAAAAAGGCACAGCACACCATTGTCTTTCCTGGAACACTGACTCATCCCCACTTTGAGAATCTCTTTGACCATCCTGCCCTTCGGCAAGGCACTCAGCCCCTGCTACAGTGGTGCTTCTTAGAGGCAACGATTCACAAGGCATTGTCCCAAATGTGAATGTGTAGAACTTCATAAACGGGAAACAGCTTTGGTGTGTGCTCAAAAAACTTCCTGGAAATGTTTATGTTGTTAACCCTTATGTATCTAAGCTGGGTTAAAATCAAGTATAAATGAACAACTGGACTTGTTTGAATTTACTTTTTGAAGTATCTTCAACCAAGTACAGTTGCCATTGATTTTAACCTACCTTGGATATCCATGACCCGGATGACTGAGAATCATCACAGATGTCCCTCTTATAGTTACCTCAAGTTTGGGTTTGGTATGTTTGAGAGGTTTTAGTAGACAATGTAGATGGAAGAGTTACGCATGAAATATAATAGTTTATGTTGAAATATATTAATAAATGAAAAACAAACAGATTTCTGACTTGTAATGATTGAACATGAATTTGACAAAAAAAATCTATTTTGGTGTGTTTGTTAATGTTAATACATTCTGAAAGGTTTACAAGAATTTGATGAGTAGTAGTAATAATAATAATAGTAATAATAATAGTAATAGTAATAATAATAGTAATAATAATAATAGTAATAATAATAATAGTAATAATAATAGTAATAATAATAGTAATAATAATAATAGTAATAATAATATATGGTTTAATTGTTATTAGTGCTGGGTTGATAAAGACCCAAGGTATGTAGGTGTTAATATTTGAAAAAACACCCATGCATAAGGGTTAAAGTTACTGAAACAATGTTTTATTACCCTTCGCCAAGAAGTTATGTTTTCCATGCCAATAGTTTGTAGTAGCAGTTTTCAGCAGAATTACAGAAAAACTGCTGGCCGGATTTCCCTGAAACGTGGTGGAAGGGTTTAGCATGGGCCAAAGAAGAACCCATTCAATTTTGAAGTGAAACTGAATCACAGGGCAGATACACAAATAATTTTTCACTTTTTGTTAACATTGCGAGATGGGTCAGTTGTGAACTGAGATGATGAGGCTTCAGCTGGGCACAACCATATTTTGACATACCGTAATTCTGATAGTTTTGGAAATCTATCCATACAGTGGTTGCACTTGCAGATTCAACCTGTAACACCTTGATATACCTTGGTGTTCTAAAAATAAACCTGTATTGGTTGAAACTAAAAGTTTTTATATACATGTTTTTTATGTATGTTTTTAATCTGTCAATCCATGGTGTCGCCACTTCAGTATAGTCAAAACACAAGCTTTCTACCCAAGTATACCAGCAACGGATATATTCATGTGTCTTCAAAGGAGGAAATTGAGGGTTCCTGTGTTGAGAGAATTCACCAGAATCATTCATGCCCTCAAGATAAGCGTAAATGATGCATGAAGCATGCTAAAAGGAGATAGAGTCGGGGCTTAGAGGCTGCAGTTTGTGTACTAAGCCTCTGCAGCTTTTCTGAAGTTTCCTTCTTGTTTGTCCTCTGCAGGCAGCTATACGGAAGGAACTCAACGATTTCAAGAGCAATGAGATGGAAGTGCATGAGTCAAGTCGCCATTTAACCAGGTAATGTGCCGAATCCGTTCATTTGCATGCGACTATGTTGTGCCTTTAATGTTAGTTTATGTACAGCTGGAGTTATTCGCACGCTGGAGGTTTTTGTGCCGTACATTGCAGTGGATTCTAGCTGGGGTGATGAAATGTGATGAGATGTTTGAAAACAATACTTTTTCTGTTCACCTTTTAGGTTTCACAGACCATAGTAGACCACCACTGTCTCGAGCAGTGCCGGACCGGCACTCTCCCCCACTGAGAACCTTAAGTGCTGGACAGTAAAATGGTGCCCGTTTCTACAATAAGGCCATGTCTTCTGAAATGCCTTTTCAAGACCCACACAACTGAGTCGGTACTACGCTCCAAGATGCAGACACCCACTTCTCCATCCGCTGTAGTAGCACCTCCACTTGATTCACATTGCCCCTCTATGGAAGTTGCTCGACTGTCTCCTAAACCTCTCTGCTGAGCTCTCAGGCAGGCACTCAGTTCTGTGGCGATTGGACAGCAGGAGAGTTTTGGTTTGCAATTGATCGACATGGACGTCTACGGAGGGCAACTGTACCTTGGTTCATCAATAACGCCAGTGAACTTGTCTCAGTGGACATGTTTTTAATCCTTGTTCTTTATCATGCTGTCACTACGGACTCCTTTTAGAAATTATGGACAACTCCGTGCAAAGCTGCAGGGTTGATTTGGTCTGAGCTCACTATGTCAGCAGGAGATCCATCTTCACTGCGCCTACTTAAAAAGACACACAGAAGGCAGGGAGGGGTCCAACATTAGAATCATGTGCAATATTTTTTTGTGCTTTTCCTAGGCTATATCACCCTCTAGAGTCCCCACTGTGTCATTACAACATAGTCCTGACTTTTCTTCTTCTCATGTGCAATTCTCACTGTACCGACAATGTTGACATCTAATTGCTAACTGTGAATTTGAGAGTTTGGGCGAATGCTTGCACTCTCTTAAAATGTACATTTTGTTTATACGGAGGAAAAATAGTTACATTTAAAGAAGAATCATGCTTGATCAAGTTTCATTCACAGCACAATCTTATAAATTTAGTGTAAAAAAATGCAGCTGACAGATATATTCTATATATCTGTTTTCTATTATTTTGTCAATTTTTAATTGTTTTGATAGGCACATGGATCATAATTCAAATGGTTTTACGTCTTAGCTCTTTGAGCTGGCTCACAACGTTATCCTTTACATTTTTGTGTGTTTGCAACTGTGTGTTTAATGACCTTTGCTCATAATGTGCATTGTATTATACTTTACTTTTATACTCACATCGTTATAAGCTTTTGACCAAGCAATATCCGTTGTTTGTAGAGAAAAGGTTAAACTACAGGTGTACTCCCCACCATTTTTTTTTTACTGCGCTTATACACTACGCCTCACTTCAGGGTTTTAATTTTGTTTTGTACTTTGCTTTGCTTTAGGAAGGTTTTATTCAGGAGGACCCTTTCTGCATTTTTCTTGACTGAGCCACCAACAAACAGTCTCATTCAACAATTGAACACGACGATGCATTCTCAATTTTGAAATTCTGGGTACAGATTTTAGTAAATTCAGGTTTTTAAAAATTTTATTGTTAAAATTTGTTGCACTGTTAGGAGTTTGGCTTTACAATGGTCACTGTTTTAAGGTCAGGGCCCAAGTGTGTAAAATATTGTTGGATTTCTGATCTATGACCGTTTTGTTTCTTCACTGTTAACGGTCTTGTTACTTGATCGCTGATCCTACACCAGTATTCCAATGCTCATAAGCTTTATGTACACAGAATATTTTTATTATTTTTTACTGTATTACTTTTAAAGTTGCAATATGAAATTCTTGTTTGTCAGTAGTAGAAGGGAAAGGCTGTCGGCTACCTACTATAACGCATCTGTCTGCAGAGGAAAATGTGTTCTCCCTTATTTTCAAGGTCTCGATCAATGATTGATAGATGGCCCAATAAAACCTGGAAACCGAGAACATAGTTAATTGTTTCACACTTTATGGTTTTTATGTGAAATAATAGAGGTTTTGTCAGAGTTTGGAGCAGTTTCCCCTTAGAATCAGTACACAGGTCATGTCACATTGTTCCTTTTTTTAAAATCAGAATTTCATTGGGTCATCTATTCTCAGAGCCTTTGAAATATGAGGTACTTTTGTGTTAGAACCAGCTTCTGTATGATTCCAGCATCATGCCATTATTTGAACATTTCCATCCATAGGTTCAGTAAAATAGAGCATAATAGGAATGATTTCATACAAATACTCTCATTTCAGCTCTAAGAAACAAACCTGAGCCACTGGGCTGAGCATGAGGTTTTTCCATTTTGCTGGAATCAAGGAACATGAATTCAGCAATAATCTGTTTCCTTTTACATGGTGGAGCAACTGAATGAATTTGCAAGTGTTCCTTTTTTCATTTTTGAAATACAGAATACCATGTAAAGGATGCATTATGTCAATTAAATTCCATTTCTGAATGCATTTGGGTTGTTTAATGTATCATTTTTGAGATAAAAAATTACCCCTGTTGATGTCTTGCAATTTTGAAAGATACTTTTACCTATTCTTACACATTCCTATTATTTACCACTTTTACACTCATCTGTATTCAAGTTTATCTTTAGGACTACTTAATAACATTTCTATTTAGATGACAGGTCATTTAGGTGAAATACATTCAGGCTCAGACTGTGAGAGAATTTCTTCAACTAGGAGCAACAGGAGGAATGATTACAGCAAGCTGAACCTGCTTCAATGTACATATGGGCATGTGAGTATTGAACACTGACTTCTCACCCTCAAAGGAGCCCTTACTACAATGAGAGCTGTGAAGTAAAAACTGGACATAATGGTTCCAGTTATTTTCTGCTGGCATGCCACGTATCTCCAGATTTGGTAATTTTGAGTTGTTCTGATAAACTGAAGGATTAAGTGTTCTTTTATTTTATTATTTTAATAAGATAAATAAACTATTTAAAAAGACCCTTGGATTAACTGAAAAGTGCATCATCACAAAGCTGAAAAAGGGGCTGTCTTTCAATGAAAATGTTACTTTTTAGAGATAGTGTTTCTCACAGGACAGTGACACCACAAACATAATAGACTATGATGCATTGCTGACGACAAAATAAAGTAGCCTAGTTAACTATAAACATCTAGACTACAGCAGTAAAATGCAACACACAAATTAATGCAGAAGTAATATTAATCCAAAAACATAATAGTGAAACACTGACAGAGACCATTTGTGAATGACTACTTTTGATACTTCAAGTAGGCTACATTTCACAGAACACACATAATTTTACTTAAGGAGGTTTTGAATGCAGCACATTCACTGGTTCAAAGTTGTAGAGTCTTTTCACAGTGTGGCATTGCTACTTTTACTTAATTAAAGGAATACTTCTTCCACCACTGGAGTTAATTTACAAACAATGACACTATAAGGTAAATGTAAGTTACCACTTTGCACTATATTAGCACCCGCAAAAGGCAGTGTCCAAATTTGACACTAAAACTGGGGTGGACATGGCATAGTGGATAAGACACATTTCTTTGGTGTGAGAGACCTGGGTTCAATCCACCAATGTGTCTCTGAGCAAGACACTTAACCAGAGTTGTGTGACCTCTGACACTTTTGTTTTTGCCCCCATTCATTGAGCTGAATTCAAAGATCTAAGACTTTGTCTATGTAGACAAAATGCACATTTCTCTCAAATGTTGTTCACAAATCTGTCAAAATCTGTGTTAGTGAGCACTTCTCCTCTGCCGAGATAATCTATCCACCTCACAGGTGTGGCATATCAAGATGCTGATCAGCATGGGCATTGTACAGGTGTGCCTTAGGCTGGCCACAATAAAAGGCCAGTCGAAAATGTGCAGTTCCATTACACAGTACAATGCCACAGATATCGCAAGTTTTGAGGGAGCGTGCAGTTGGCATGCTGACAGCAGGAATGTCCACCAGAGCTGTTCCCTGTGAATTGAATGTCCATTTCTCTAACATAAGCCGTCTCCAACGGTGTTTCAAAGGATTTGGCACTACATCCAACTGGCATCACAACCACAGCCCAGGACCTCCACATCCAGCACCTTCACCTCCAAGATCGTTTGAGACCAGCCACCCGGGCAGCTGCTGCAACAATCGGTTCACATAACCAAAGTATTTCTGAACAAACTGTCAGGAACCGTTTCAGAGAAGCTCAAATGCATGCTCCTCTATGCATGCTCCTCGAGTGGACCATTCCTCAGGCCACAACCAACAACCTGATCAACTCTATGCGAAGGAGATGTGTTGCACTGTGTGAGGCAAATGGTAGTCACACCAGATACTGACTGCATGGTTTCCGAACCCCACCAATACGCAAAATCGCCGTTTTGCATACTATAGACACGACTTTTCCAAAGCGTGTATATGTGACGCATGTGATGCGATCGGGTTGATCTGCCACACCTGTGAGGTGGATGGATTATCTCTGCAAAGGAGAAGTGCTCACTAACACAGATTTTGTCAAATTTGTGAACAACATTTGAGAGAAATAGGCCTTTTGTGTACATAGAGAAAGTCTTAGATCTTTGAGTTCAGCTCATGATGAATGGGGGCATAAAATTGTAAGTTGCTTAATGTAAATGTAAAACTGGATTTGCGCGTATAGAATAATATAACCCAGGCTGCGTCGTTATACAATCAGTATGAACCATAAACTAATTTAGAAAAAACACCAGGAACCGTGCTTCCTCCTCATCCTCAGCAGGAAAAAGTTCGGGTCAAGCCTTGCGGTTCGCTCCACTAGATGGCGAGAAATACAATAGAATAAAAGCAAGGTCGGGCTGTATGGCCTTGTGAAATGGCGTCCTGATGAGATGGTGCTGAAGTTATTTGCCTAGTCACCACTAGTCAAAAATAAGTAGACCTAACAGCCAAGCTTAATTGTGCCACGCAGATAAAATTATTAAAGGGAGGTAACCACGCTGTATCTTCTTGTGAACGGGACCCTAATAAATGACCGTTGGAAAATGTATCTACAATTGGGAGCTGATAAGTTTTGGCTGTGTAGGCTATGCAAGAAACTTAACTGGGTTCCTTCACTGTGCGAATTCGCGAGCCAGTGGAGATAACGCCACGGCAGATAAGTGTGGCGGCACACCAAACATTTTATACGAGCTATGTTTACGCCTCTCATCTGTTCACCGCCTCACTTGTCTGAAACGGAAGAAAAGCTACTTGGGAAATGTATTCATGGCATTATGTCTTCCAAACAGCGGCGACTGCAGAACGTAGACCGACACAATACATCCCCCATAATCCACTGCGTTGTTGTTAGCGACCCCATCTTGTGTCCTCATGAATATGTATCAGTCATTATTTGCGTAGGAGGTCGGCCGACGTTCATTTCATATTCCAGCACTGTATTTTGGTCTAAATGGGACGCACAGTCACGTCTCCGCCCTGATCTGTCCCCGCGCGCCCAGCCTCTTCCCAGCGAACTGAATCGGTAAAATGTTTTTTTTCGAGCAGCGGAGGAGACTCCAACAGGGAAAGCAAGGCAGAAGTGAATGACTACTAGTGGAATAAGTCAGCAACACCGCCCAGTTGGCGGACATTTACCGCGGTGGGAACGCATTCAGGCTTTTAAATGTAGAGCTTAGGTGTAAACCAAGTGCGCACCGTTATTTATTCAGAGTGGGGGACTTTTCATTTGCAGAGATGGAAAGTGTGCAGGCTGTCGCTGAGGATGGCGCGTCTGATGGAGGCGCGACCAAGTTAATGAAGAAGCCCAGCGGACTGTCTGTCGCCCCGGGGACTCCAGCGGATGATGGCGGTGGACATTTGGCACCCTTCCGTGTAGAGGTAAAGAACGGGAATAGCCTTTCTCATTCCGCCTCTACCGTGGGACCTAGTGCGTCAGACCGAACTGTGGCGTCTAATGGCCGGGGCTCGTACAGCAACTCCAGCTCTCTCCTGTTGAGACGGAGGCGCTTGAAGAGGAACCTCTCCGCCGCAGCTGCAGCCACCGCCGCCTCAGCTGTCACGGCCGCCTGCGGCGCCAAGATGAACTCGGCCCTGTCCTCTGCGTCTTTACATACTCGGAGTCTGGATAGGAAGACTCTGCTGAAGCACCGACAGAACATGCAGCTGCAGCCCGCAGATCGCGAGTGGGTGAGAGCAGATCTCCACCGGGGCTCCATACATGTCCACGACAGACTGACGCCCTCATATCCTAGACCGGTCCTTTGCACTATGGACACCACAGCCGGCGAGGTGGCACTCCGTCTGAGTAAACTCTACAGTAAGTCAAGCTCCGTTATGCGCATTTTTTGTAAAGATAACCCCAAGACTGACCAAAATGGCAACTGCAATGTGAAGTATGAATATAATGAAAACCCGTGCAAGGTGAACGAAGACTCGAGAATAAAGTGCAACCACCTGACACCCCTGGAATCCACAGAGTTAGGGGGCGACCCAAGTGACAGGTTGAGACTGCTGCTCATGGAGACTGCAGATGAGAGGCAAAAGCAACAGGACGTTGATGGAAAACTTTTCACCCCGGAATCAGAGTCGCAAGACAACATAGCCTGTTCCCTGTCAGATTTGAACTCTAACTCTAACATGGATACACCCAATGATGATGACTCGGAGCACAGGAACGGCACGGACAGCTATGGATTAAATTCCGGCTCAGATGTGGAAAGCAGTGCGTTTGATGACCTGAGCTCCGGAGCCCGGCTCAGCGAGCACAGGGACTCCCTCAGTGATGACATGGTCCTGGGCACAGAGGCGTCCATCCTCAGCCCCTCGTTTGAAAGTGCCACAGAGGGCCACGACATGTATGGCAGCTCCTCGGACGAACTGGAGCTCGACTGTCCTGCATCAAGTACAAGCATGGACCCCATCTCCCAGCATCACACTAATGGGATCAGTGCTGTCACTGCCAGCTACAAGCAGTGCAACAATGGACATTTAAACAACATGAAAAACAGTATGGGGCCAGATAGCAGACTCAACCCGCACACTCTGGGCAGCCTGCCACCCAGCAGTAGTGCCGGCTCTTTGTCAAGAGCCTGTTCTACAGGTAATACACCTGACATCCAAGATCCGGACTGTGGCCAAAGTGCTGTAAAATCAGGGCTGACAGCAGATCACAATGGAGATTCTTGTGATTCCAGCCCCACGCTGTATGTTCAGCTGCACGGTGAAGCTGTCAGGAGGCTTAGCCCAGATGAGAGGCCTCTGCAGATCCAGAATGACTTTCTCTTTAAGCTTGGATTTAAGGACCCTTGGAGAGTTCAAGAGGAAGGGCTTAACACAGAAATTGGCTCCTTGTTACGTTTCTATGCAGGTAAGTTAAATGAAGCCTTCAGATATAATCGCGTTCTCTCACGATCAGGTTTCTGCTGATTCTGGGACTTGTTGAGGCCTTCTCTTTTGCACACTACATAGTTTGGACTGCAGATCCTCAGTGCTGTACTAACAGGTTATCAACCTGTATTGCAAAATGAGGCATTCATGCAGGTGTACATTGTGACATTTACTAATGGGGCAAAGCAACAATGTATTTCCTTTTTTGCTGAGACAGAGTATAAATTTCACAGCAGAGTAGAGCATGTTTCTTAATGTGATCACTGACCAAGCTCTGGGTGCACAATGTTACTAGCAGGAGCTCAGAGTCTAATGTAGAACAGAAAAGAACAGGCCCACATGTTATTACCACACATTGTTTGTGAATGCTGTCAGTCAAGGTGAGTGCAGCATAAGACCTTTGCCGATAACTGCAACAGCAATTTAAAGGGTTTTTCTTAAAACTCCTGCCTAAGTGTGCTTCCCAGTAATGGTTTACCATGTTCAGGTCTTAACTGTGTGGTGGCACGTATGGGTCAGAGTGAGGTCATGGTCCAAAGGTTGCAGGTTTGCCAGATCTACCTTGCCTCAGGTACTTCCTTTAAATGTTCAGGTCTGTTTTGTGTTTTTTGTTGTTGTTGTGTTTTCCACCATCCTGGGCTGTATTTTTTGGATGGTAGCAGAACACTGTGCTCCCATGGACACACATGACATTGCCACAAAGCCATCACCTCAACTTATGGCGCTCAGACATGGGGCCCTTTTCCGGCTTTTGCCCCATTATCATCCTAATGAAAAGGCTGAATGCCTTTGTGGTTGGATGGAGAGTAAGGGGTGGGAGCGGTATGGCTGGGAGGACCATAAACCCTCTCTGTGGACCCAGTGAATTCTGGTCATTGAGATGCTGCACAGTGCCTGTCCTATTGGCATCCAGTGCGGCTACTGTCACACTAACTAACTGCCTGCCAAGCTGGGTTAACATGCTCCTCCAAAGCTCAGGAAGCCCTTTTCTTCACCACGCAACTGCCTCTACCACTGCTGCTAATGCAGTTGCTGCTGTGTGTGTGTGGGGGGGGGGCAGTTGAGGAGAAACTGTTTGTTGGGTCTGAAGTATGGACAAGAGAGGCACTAACACTCTCTAGCTTCCTGTCCCGAGAGGCTGTTGAACTAGAGGTCAGGCAATGCGAAGCTGAAAATGGCCACATGTGCTCCCTGTTCACGTTCACAGTCACATGCACTTCATGACCTATTGTGCTCTTGAATAATGATTTGCTTGAGGTAGAATGATTTCATTTAGATAGCATCATATGGCAGGCTGTATGAGCATGCAGGCTGGGGCTCATGTGGATGGATGTGCATTTAGGGAAGCAAAACAAATGAATCCTACACGAGCCTATGCTGTCAGCTGAGCTCAACCGGCACTAGCGGCAACCGCTAAAGGCGGGCAAAAGTAGCCCTGATGCCCCTCTGAGGGTGACGCCTCCACATCCCATGTGAGACAGCTTAACTGTGGTCACCTGAGCTCCCTCTCCAGCCCCTCCCCACACCACAGCCAATAACACCACTCAACACCCAGGCTGCTGTCGGCACAAAAGGCCTAGTTCTCATTCAGTCACATAGAAATGGACACTGAAGAGCACTCACACACACCTACGCACGCACGCACGCATGCATGCATGCACCTACACACCCCTACACACGCACGCTCACATTGCAAAAAGAAAGCAGCACTGATGCTCTTGTGATATGTCTGGCCTGGTCTTCGTCCATTTCCTTATGCGATGGAAGCATGTAAGGAATGTACTCTGGCTTGTCTAGAATGTCCGGCACGTCTGCTGAGGAGGAAGTGTAGCGAGGTGGTGGGGGTGGTGGGAGAGGGGTGAGGCGGGGGGATACCGTGCTGACACATGTTGAGCTGGCTTTGAATGTTTGCCCTGCCCAGATAATGGAGATAGAGCCGGTCTCAGCTGACTTGCTGGCTTACTCTCAGACGCAGCTGCCACAACTGTAGACCTCAGTCACACTAAATAGGGCCTTTTTTGTCTGCATGTCTGTGCATGCAGA
The DNA here is from genome assembly GCA_024633595.2 of Lepomis macrochirus. NCBI lineage: Eukaryota > Metazoa > Chordata > Actinopteri > Centrarchiformes > Centrarchidae > Lepomis > Lepomis macrochirus. The sequence continues at coordinate 21,173,438 of JALXJV020000012.1, forward strand.
GCAGCCTTTGATATAGGAAGTCCAGCATCTAAACTCTGTTTTAATGTCTCATGTTGCTCTATAAGAGCTCCGTGCAATTTTAATGCTAGATATAACCTAGATATTAAGTATGTGAGCAGCCAGAAAATTGTACTATATCTTTAATAAGAGCGACAGATGAGGCACTCGGCACTCAGCACGATTAGCACGAGCATGATGGGAAGAGACTATTAAGTCGAGGAGTTGCTATGGTGCATCTTGCCAGATCCTTTGGACAATGCAGAGGCCAGTTTGACTTTGAAGGGTTCAGGTCATGCTTTGACTGCACAGACTCTGCAGTGGCCATATGAGACTTTGCCCTGCTGGACACACACACACACACACACATACACATGTACAGAAGGCTGCCTAGATCAAAGGGCCGCTGTCCTCTTTGGCAGGCTGACGAGTGATCCTTTCAGAGCTACCCACACAGGAGGCTCTTGTAATGCCGAGCCAGCTTTATTAGAGTTTGAGTACAAGGGAAAAGCGTGAACAAATAAACATACACAGACTCCTATAATCAATACATGCACATACTGTTGCTGAGAGGCCCCAAATGACATATCTGGAAATAAAAGTGCACTTCCTCAAGCAGAGTTGTATTCAGCAGATGTTTCTGTATGCTGTACACTTGATTCATGGCCATGATTTAATAGCCCATTCAGGTAAAAGTATGGGGTTCAGGTCATCGTCGCTCAGTAAGGCTTCTGCTGAGGAAAGGAAATCCTGTGCCCAGCAAGTCATGAAGCTGACCCTTGCTTGGATGGCTCTGGTCCCTAAACCAGAGTGGTGTGTGTGTGTGTGTGTGTTGTGTGTGTGTGTGTGTGTGTGTGTATAATTATAAGAAAAGGAAATGGCACACTGAACCCTAACACACACTGGCACTAGGTTCCTGTAGAGGCGAAGAACCCAGAGTTCTTAACCAAACTAAAGCAGCACATTAAATTATTTAGATTCATTAGGCTACTCAGATTTGCAAACACTCTCATCCACGCTCTTGAGCATACCCACTGCGTTTTGTGAGCTTTCTACTTACCCTATTAAAGTCGTAATCTTTGCTTTTTAAAAGCATTTTCTTGTAAATGTAAAGTGTTGTTAAGATTTGGCCTGCTTTATGAGCAAAAATAATGACCACTGGCACATACTGGCCTAGATCAAGGTATTAATTCTTGTCGGCTCCAAGCAGGTTCGTTAGCTCAAGCTTCTGTGAAACAAAGTCAGGTTTGATAAGCGTTTCAGCATGCTACAACCAATTTTCAGTAATTCCCATGTTGTTATCTGCCAGCCAGGTGAACTTCACAGGAAGAAGTGTTCATGCAGAACTAATAAAAGTGGAGATATATAATTGAACGTTGCAGATAATGGCTCTGCTTTTACACAAAGACCTTTACACAAAAGTGTGGAATGTACCTGCTTACACTTTTTTATAGCTTGGCACGTTTATGGTAAAAAAAAAAAGGTAAAAGTTATAATTTCACAGATCACGTGTGATCACTATTAGTGTGAGGAAGTGTAGCCTCAGGAAACTGGTATGTGTTAGTACCCTATGGAAATGATTCCTGTCAGATAATCCTCAGTTGTAGGGGGGATTGTTTAATTCCATATTAAATATACAAGTATTGCCTGGGTGTATGTGCGGTGTAAAATAAACATAATAAAATAAATGGTCTTGGAATGTGGCAGCTATGGGAATTATTTCTCAATTTGTCAAAATTATACTGTATAGTGCACCTTTTTTATTGCATGCTTTTAATAGATTTTTTTTCTCTGCAATAATTCTCAGAACAGTTTGTGTATTTACAAAATTCAAATACTAACATGCACTTGTATTGATTTGGGGCCTACTGACAACTCTAAGGCTAACATTGCATTATCAACTTTTTAAAGAACTGAAACGCCACATTCATATTGAGACTTGGAAAAGAAAAAGTACATCATTTAAATGCGTTCTCTGTGTATTTATTCTTACTTTTTCACTTCTGGCTAACTTTTAGTGTTCTTCTATAGGTTCTCTCATTTACTTCCAAGAGCCACCTGTTTCTCCAACTTCATTACTGGTCACATTTAGCAGACATTTTTAATAAACGCCCCCAGAACTGTTGTTGGAATTGGAAATAAAATTAATTAATAATAATTAATTAATAAACACAATGCTATTAACAATCAGTATTGTGAAATGGCATCATATGAATATAAAACTGCAATAAAAACATGTCTTTGATAGAGTTCTGGCTTTGAATTGTGAGCATCTTATTGGAATAAAAGTTTTGATCAATATTAGAAGCAATAAAATAAAAGCAGTCATCATATAGAGAGGTATGAGTAACGCAAGCAGCTTGAACCCCAACAATACGATATATATATTCCATGCAGACACAAGATTTTAACATTGTAAGAAGACAGTGATAGTTCAATTACTCTAAAAGCTTAGGGGAGTCTCAATTCAGGACTGTATCTTTCCACTCTAACCTCAGGCCCTCTCCGAGGAGGCAGGGTCTGGTGACGTGATGACTTAAAGGACTCTGCAGGGTTTAAAGGCTTAATGAAGCGCCCAGCTTTCTCCAGCAGGCTGTGGCAGCTATTAAGCAGAGAACCGCTCACTCTGTCTTGTCTGTGCCACGTCGCTCTCTTTGTACAGTCAGCACACCAGATTGCGTCCACGCTCACACTTGCATCTCTATGAAAACATTTTCAAAGGCAGAAGGAGAACAGTCTGCGCAGATTTTGTCATTGTTATGTTTTTTTTGTTTCTATGATCGGTCACTGGCTATCCTGATAACAATAAGAAATTCCCGTATAGTGGTTTAATTTGAATGGATTCTGCTATTCAAATTATTCTTTATCGGTTACCGGAGATTTATGAAGTGCCATATTCAAGTGTCAGTTTCACTTACATCTAGAAAAAATGGCTTAGTTTGCCAATACTACAGCATCACCATGTATGCAAACACTGGGAGGACTTTGCAGAAGTGAGGCACTAGGCTGCCTCATCCTTTTCCACATCCATGTCCTGGCCTGACAGCTAATGGTGTTTCTAAATGGCCTGTTGCTGAGTCATTATGTAATTGTGTAATCAGATTTCACACGTTCCAGAGCTCAAATCCAATACGCATGTGTCGGTGTGCACTGGGGTTTTTTGCGTCCACTTGTGTATGTGCGCACCCGAGATAAAAACGGGCAATCAAGGAACAGATTTATGATGAAGAATTTCATGTCTCTTCACGTGCGAGCCACACGTGTAGAAGTTGTCTTAAATAAAATGTAGCCTTACAGCCTCAGTGTGGGGCTGGATGTGCGTATCTCCAAGGATTCACACTGAGGCAGACACATAGAGGACAGTGGTGTCATCTTGTAGCCGTCAAAGCCGGGGGAACTGTTTTCTGTCTAATATAGATTGCCTTCTTGGCTGACATCCTCCCACCCTCTTCTCCTCTCACGCCGAATCTTCCTCCCTCTCTCAATTTCTCTCATGATCGATCCCCCTCCCTCTCACTTTCGCTATCTTTCCTCGCATCTCCTCCTCCCTCACACCATCTGACAGTTTCCATTTATCTTCCCATATCTCTTTATCTCTCCAAAGCCTATTGCTTTTCACTCCAAGAATTACTGGTCACCCATAATTGTCTTTAAAAATATTGATAAAATGCAAAAACTTACAGCTTAGGTATGTATTTCTGCAGTTCTCGCACACTTAAAAGCACTCTTTCTCACTGTCCCCTCTTTGTGTGAGTGTACAGTTGTGATTAGTCAGTGCCCCCTTTGAAAATAAGCATAAAAAAGGAACAGTAGGGTATGCATTAGAAATTCTCATTGCCTTGTGATAAGCAGCTAAATCTAGGCTGAACAATGTCATGCTGATATGTCACTCCTGTCTGCCTGCTGGCATGCTCTGAGATAGGGAATTGGGGAAGGGGGCAGGGAAGGGCAGCAGCTTTTCCTGCCTTGTGGGAGCAGCCCGGCCTCTCGGCTGTCTGTCAAACTGCCCTTGCCGAATGCTCCCCAGAAACCTCGGGGGTGTTGGAGTAGGTGGTGGTTCCCAGCAAAGACAGTGAAAAGGTTCTCCTTTCAGCAGTGTCATGGAGTAGGCTGACTGTCCCCTCGAGCAGAGCACCAGTCCCTGCCCTGACCGCATGCATGAGGGGGGGATTAGAGACAGGCCAGCAGGGGCTCTCTCTCCGCAGCTTTGATCAGCAGCAGCATAGCCTAATACCAGGCAACATCTGCAACTCTCAGCATTAAAGAGGCCCAAAAATTCCGATTAGGGAACACACAGCCTGCTTGCCTGCTAGTGTACAGGACAGAACTGTGTCAATTCCTGGATGGGGAGGTTTTTAAATACCACTGCTCCAGTGGTGCTTACACTGATTTGTTTTACAAAGCCGGAGTCTCTAGAGGGATAATTTTGCATTGTGTTCAAAGTTCTAATTTCTTAGCATTTCATTTTCTTTAACACAAATTTAAAGAATTATAAAAGGATAGGATCAGTTATGTTCTAGGGCAGCTGTTTTATTGGTGGTTTTGTTTTTACAGAGGCACATAGATGAGTAGATGAAGTGTTTGGTCAATAGTTTTGCGTGAATGGAATTCAGGGCGTCACCAAACTGTCCCCAAATCTTTGTCTATGTCATCTGGACACAGCTAGATAAGTTGTGTTTGGGTGCTTGCTTCTATGGACTCTGCCATAACAGAAAGGGTTGTGGACATAAATTCTGTAGCTTGTAGATCATCTCTCTCAAAAAATGCTGAAGCACAAGAATGTTACTTCCTCACTGGCAATTGTGTGTGTCTTAACGGAGAGACTGTGAAAGCGAACGGAAAGACACAGTAACATTTCCATAGCTGCACAACACCACGATTAATAGCCACTGCTTAATGGCCATTTACCATAATGTGATACCTTTTCAGCATTATCTTAACATTGTGTAATACATTTTTGAGACTGTAGGTAGTTGTGTATTGCCACTGTTAATGGCATTCAGTATTCAGATGATTTACTTAAGTAAAAGTAGCAATACCAAAATGTCAGCTTATTCTTGTGGTTTTCTGGACCTTCAACTTTACTCTTCTGACTGTGTTGTTTTTCGGCCCTAGCAGGCCTTCTGCAAATATTCTCTAAAAACCCACTGTACACTACCTGCCCAGCGCCAAAAAGCAGATTGACAAAATTAGCAACTAGCTAGAGCCTTTAGCAGCTAAAGAGCCAGACATTTCCCTCAGGAGTGTGTTCAGAAACTTGACTCCATATGAATTCAGATTTTACTCTGTGTTTGCTACAGTCAACAGTGTTCTTTGGTAAGGTTTAAAGTCTCACACACAAAAAATACAGAAGAATGGCCCCTTTCAAAAAGTTATTTTATTATAAATGGATTACTGTTGCAGATGTGTTCATGTGTAAGAAGCTTTTATTGTGGCCAGTCCAGTTACAGCTAAGTGTAACTGTGGTTTTTTTTGATCTATGTCCATGTATCATATTTTATAAAGTGATCATATGTTTTGTATGTAAACCTTAATCTTCTAAGTAACTTGTAACTACTGTCAGATAAATACAGTGGAATTAAAATTGTATTTATCTTTGATATATAATGGAGTAGAAGTATTAAGTAGCAAAACATTTAAATACTCAAGTAAAGTATCTCAAAATTGTATGCAAGGGCAGTAAATTGTACATAAGTGCACATTCTACTACTTGTGTATTGGAATGTATTTTTATTTTATTGATAGGTACTAATATTTTGAGCTTCATAAACATAGAATGTATTGCAGGATTATTAATTATATTAATTAATATTAATTAATTATCAGATTGCATTAAATTACACAGGTGTACCTAATAAATTGATATGTCAGTAAGGGTTGTGATTAGAGAAACTGAAAGTCCAGTTTTCAGTCCAGAGAGATTGCATGTGCAGCCTGTCTAAATCATTAACATGGCAATTTGCTTGCCTGTTGCTGTTAGCTGTGTAGTTTGATAATCACCCAGGCCCTGGAAGAAAAAAAAGTGAAGCTGTCATCTGCTGCACCCGGAAGTTACCTCTCGCTGTCTTTCCCTGTGTCCTTCTCATTTGAATGTTATTTTTTCTTTTGCTCATGCTTATTCTCTGCTGGCCAGTCTTATTCTGTCTCTAGTTCCTGTTTTGTTTGTGGTGTCTTTCTCATAAATACAGTTGTTTCGGCTCCCACCCAGTTCTTCTGTTGCTCTCACTGCTTCCCAGTCCCCTCTTGGTTAAAGACTTCCCCTCTTTAGTTCTTTTTTTTCTCTTTCTCACTACCCCCCCCCACTCTCACTGCCCTCCTGCTCAGCCAACACCCCCCCCCCCCACACTCTCACTGCCCTCCTGCTCAGCCAACTCCCCACACACAGTGCCACTGTGTTCACATGGCCCCTGCATGTGACATGAAGCTGAGCCAAAACACCCCGGATGCCCGCTTCAGCCCTCCACTGTTCCAGACCTTGTTAAATTTTAAACAAAACAAAAGAAAAGGAACACAGGGAGGGGGGGGGGTGCATGTGGGGGCGGGGAATGTGCAACATCACAATCTCATTCATTCACTCGTCCTGTCCCTGTGCATTATCAGGAGAGAGCAGCCCTTTAATTCTCTCTCTCTCCCCTCTTCACTGTTCTTGTGTGAAAGCTGTCCTCCTTCCCTCCTTTCTCTCCGCTCTGAGCAGGACCGATTGTAGGTCTATAGATCGGGGGTCTGATTTCATTGTGGCCTGTCCTACTGAGGAATTAAAGAACATACTCTGTAGCTGCTTCTGTAGCATCTTCCTTCTCAATTACCCAAAGGCGACTGCTGTCCATCAGATGCTTTTTTTAATCTTCATGCCATAACAGCACCCTTTCCGTGTTCCGGGACCTCCGGCTTTACAAAATTAAGCACTGCATAGCATTGTTTTGTATTTTACTCTGCCAGTTGGCATCCAATAAAAACAGGTCGTCAACCCATTTTGGTTCACAACCCGAAGTTTTGGCAGGACTGCTTTATGAAATGGGAGAATTGTTGGGCTAGAAACAATAACAGTTGCTGTTTACCTTTATTATTGCTTGTGTTCTTCCCTTGTATAAATCTCCTTATTACGCTTGTTTTTCACTGTCAAAGGATTGCTACAACATGGCAGCCTATAATCTAAAGTCTTCTAGACAAACTTGGACGCCTGCAACATCCCATCGATATGCTTATCGGCGTGTCAGTGGTCTATCCTTTGGGAAAAATTGGAAGCCAAAAGTGATTTGATTCCCTTTCATTGTGGATTAGCAGCTAATAATTCCAATCAGTGATACAAATGATGTCATTGTCGCCGCAAAATGCTCACATAAAGACAGTTTCTTAGCTTTGTTCATAATACATTATGATGAATGAGACAGTGGAATCAGATGGGCCAAGGTTGTTGGCAAACTGCTACCAACAGCATGAATTGTTACACAGCGGCTGTTTGTCGTTATTTACAGAGATTAAGTCACTTTTGGTTGAGCTCCCTGGTTAAACTCACTTTATATTTCTCTTGCAGTTAATGCTTAAAAAGTGAGTCAGCTTTGGTGTGTTTGTGATATCAAATGGCCCTAATGCTTCACTTTCATATCCTTGTTTATGAGCAAAACAAGTTCAGACAGGAGCCTCAAGCAGGCTGCAATCTTTGGTCCGCCCAGCAGAATATTCATCCCACCAATCACACGCACACACACTCCTCGTGATATTACAGTGCAGCACACTGATCTGGTGTTTGCGCTGTCTCTTGCTCACTCCACTGCTATTCAAGTACCTCATCTATGAAAATGTTGCTGCCTATTTAAATCTGCGGATTATCATGTTTGTTTACAGACACTCGGAGATGGCACAGGAAAGAAAGTGTAATAAGATTTGTCTTGTTGTACAGACACACGCGCCACATTGTTTTCACCTCTGACCTTTTAGACATACATACCTTGATCATAGCATGAAGAATGAGAAAACGGGGGGTTAATGGTTTCTGATGCTCATGTAATTGGAATTTTTAACTTGTTTAACTTTAATGACACAATATGAATCCCTTCAGAATGCATGCTGGAATTCTCCTAAATAAGAGCATAGAGCTCTGTAATGCACAGTTAACACGGTTCTTCAATTAGGAAGTAGTTTATTTATGTTAAAAATCTGCAAATGTCACGTCTCACCCAGTGCTGCGACACAAACAATCTATGATTATCTTTCACAGTTTTGCTCTTCTGTGACCTGCTGGCCTTCAGGCTGGGTTAGTGGAGTGTCAGAGTGTCAATAAATAAGATTAAACTCTAAAATGAAGTTGTTAACATACTGAAATTACGCAAAGATTAGTATTCTTGGAGGGCCTTGCTCAAATACAGTTGGTCAGTCAAATACTCTTACTTTCCGCTCAGGAAAACTAAACTCCAGTGAGATTGAAATACAGTTTACGGTAAAAGTAATTCAAATCCAGTAAAAACACAGTATATTAGCAATATCTGCTTGTTCCATTTGAAGAGACTGATTGTTGCTGTATAGCAGTGGGCTGTCAGATTTACTAAAAAAGAATTTATGATGCTGGTATTGAAAAGAGGACATTTTGGTTAAAGGCAGTGTTGACCATGATTATGATGTTGGTCAAAAGGACCATGAAAATGACAAGGAAAGGAAGAGTGAGGGATTGAGAGTGGCGTGTTCTGAATGTGAAACGTCACCTCTTCGTTTCAATCAGCGACAGGCATTATTAATGCAGCGGTACAAATGAACAGGGGAAACCCAGGGCGACAGAGAGGCGGGAGTCCGTGCAATTAATTAATCACTGACAAACACATAAACACACACCCACACACACATAAACTTTCATATGCGCATGCCTTCACGTGCACACGCCCCCACATTCAGCTCAAACGTTTCTGCGCGACATCAAACCTTCACCGGCTTACCAATTAGCGTTCCCATCTCGCCTCTTTAGCCTCGGTATCAGAGGGAGGTGTTGTCAGCCTGTTCCTTTATCGCTGCTCTCCCTTCATCCCTGGCTCTCATATTTCACCCTCCCATGATGCACTTCCCAGGGGGGTTGAATGCTAGGTGGGTAAGCCTAAACCTCTGTGTCAGGGAGGGGGTTATTGTACAGGCTCTTAAGACGACAATACCTCTCTCCCCGTTCTTTCTCGCTCTCTTTAAGTCCCCCCTTCCAGTATAAGGCGCTGCACTTTTATCAAGGCTTTATGGAGTGCTGTGGAGACAGGCTGCTGCTGTATAGAGGCCATTAGCAACTGCTGAGTGACAGAATGCGGAGGCTGAAGTGACACAGTGACGCTGCTGATGAGCAACCGATGTCCTGAATTATGAGATAATGTGTGTTTGAGAAACTTCTCGCATGATTTGTGTTGTCTTAACAAACATGGTTATCACTATAATTCTCTTTTCTCAATCTCACCAGATCATACTGGAGAAAGGATGACTTTTTATTGGTGATTTTAATAGGAATGCAGATCTTTCTGATCAATTTGTGAAGTACCTATGATCTTGTTCCACATTTTATTGCGTGCCATGCAGTGCAGGGAACTGGTCTTGGTCTTGACCGGTCTTGCCCTCCCTAGGTCTTGGTCTCGACTGCTCTCAGCTCCTAAAAGTCATGGTCTTGTCTTGGTCTCGATAAACGCTGGTCTTGGTCTTGACTTGGTCTCAGTTTGGGTGGCCTTGACTACAACACCACAGTCATGAGTTAACTTACACAGCTAATCCCGTTACAGGGTGACGCCGCCCCCAAGCAAAATTACTTCCTAAACTATTAATCTGTAGATTCATAATCTCTTGAAGCTTCAGGTACTTAAATCATTGTTAGCTGCCGCCCTAAAACAGAATTCAATTTATAATGATATAAAAATGGAAAATAATCAGATCCTCCTATTTGAGAAGCCGGAACCAGCAAATGTTTGGAATATTTGCTAAAGGGGGCACTTATACAAACCAAGCTTAGTTTACTTTCATTGTAAAAACAGTTGTAGAAGGTATTCTGTGGCTCCGACGAGAGCTTTCCATATTCTGATAAAATGGCCCTTGTGATGTCATCAGGGTTATGTTGGCTTTGGTAAAGTAAGCCTGCAGTATAGTACACCGCCTAAAGAGTGTACCAGCCTGAATATCACTGTGCATGTGACAAATAAAACCTTTAAATCTTCACAGACAAGGGCTTTGGAGTTTGATAGGAATGGGAGTTTACCAGGCATGGGAAGGTGAATGCTATAAAGCTTTGGCATTATGGGTAGTGTAGGATGCAGCAATTTTCATAGGAGGACTAAAAGTCAAGCTATCTCAGCCTCTGCTCCATTGCTTTACACCATTATTTTTCTTCCTTTTTTGCAAGTGACCCAACTTTGTGGAAGAACAGTACAAAATTGCTGGAGTACCCCTTTAAATAAATAAGTTCAACACTAAGCATAATTGTTCTCAAATCATTTTCTGTTGATACACAAATTGATAAGTCGACTAACTGTTTCAGCACTAAACTTGCATTGATCCGTGACAAACAAGAAGGATGCCCAGTATAATGGAGCTCATATTGGGGATGTACAGTATGTCTCAGTTCATACCTTATTTAAAAGCTTCTCCAGCCAGAGAATCTATCACAGCGTTGTCATACATTGTTTGTTGGCCTCTGGGATTTGGTTTAATTGCACCTTAACTACACGTTGCATCCTGCCCAAGAGTCGTTGTGCATGCATTGCCCATGGTTGAGCCTGATTATGTGTCCTCATGTGTTAGTAGAGAGAGCTGTTACACTGATGGGCAGTGCTGCATCATTCATGAGTGTGTGCCACCCTGTGCCTGGACTGCAGTGACCCGTAGCTGTCAACAGCGTATCCTTGAGCGTGATGGCACAGCCTGTGCCGAGGACACACTGCGGGGGCTGCTGGCATGTGGAGGGCTGTAGGTGGGGCCAGTGGAGGGGTGTGTCAGTCTGGGGGCTGGAGAGGAAGCTTTAAGCACTGTGCAGGGCTGAATAGGACTCTAATATTAATGTACTACATTAGGTGTCTCTTTTTGGAAGTTCTCTTTATGCTTCTCTTCCGCTTTGGGTAGGTCAGAGAGAATGATCAGCTACAGAGCAGCAACCGCCAAGCCTGTGTGCGTTACCTAAGGACACTTAAGCAGGAAAGACCCTGTACTGACATATTCATAATAAGGCTGAGGCTCTGTAAGGTGTGAAGAAAGAGAGGTCAGGTCATGGATAAGCTGGGCAAGAGATGGTCATTCCCATGCCATGACCAATGCATAGAACCACTCACATTTTAAATGTGAACAGAAAAAAGTAGGGAGAGAAGTGTTAGGGAGTGTGGATGACAGCTTGAGATATTGAAACCTGATGTTGTATACTGTACAGAATGGGTATAAGAAGATAAGATAAGTATGAAAAATCAGAAATTTCAGTTCAGCTGAGACCTTTCGTGCCTTCTGAAATATTAAAGTAAAAAACACACATGTAGTTGAAGCCTTTCCGGTTTAACCTGTGTGTATGTGTGTGTGTATGTGTGTGTGCTAGCAAGACAGGGAGACATTACATAACCACATAACCCTGGCTCTGCTGCCAGTTTACTATCACACAACAGTAACTCACACGTGTGCAGGCTTGCTTTCTTTTGTGTGTGAGAGAGTAGCCTCCCGTTTCTTTCTCACGCATTCATGACCTGCTGATAATTCATTATTTCCCAACATGAAATAGCCCTCCTCTTCCACATCAATGAACAGGTTCTTCACGCATTTGAACTCCATGTACATAGAGTGGCAGCATTACGTAAACACTTGGAGGGTTTGACACAGAATACATCTGACCTTTTGCTGTCAAGATATTCATCTTTCAGTGGAAGGGATAGAGACATCACATCAGAGTGTTTTCTGAGTTGCTAACAAAAAATGGGGGGGGAAATGATCAGCGTTATCACTTTAAATTTGCTTGGCACTGTGAGACACAAGGTATTGTTGGAAAGCTTGCATGTTTCCTCATCCTCAATAAATAGGACCTCTGAGATAATTTGCCATTATAGGACTATGTGTATGTCTTTGCTGTTTGAAGGGCAATTCCGGCATGTTAAAATTGGAGTGTCAAATGAGAAATAGATCTGGGAGTTGTACATGTAAAAAACAGAAACTGGTGCCTGATGACTTATGAAAGATTTAAAAGAAAATACCAAAGCTAACTATGTAATCATCCATCATAGTTCACAGGCGACATTCTTGGTTAACCTATTGTGCTTGCTGTAGTTGTCCATGTACACAGATTACGTACATTATCAGAATTGATAGAAATGATGGCCAAAACTACAAGACCCCTGATGTATTGTCATTATATCCATTCATGCATGATTTTCTAAGTTTTTTAAGTCCTCAATTTAAAATTTTGTCAGCACAAGTGTCTGGGTGACAGTATTTTTTGGCAGTACCGACTGAGATTAGCTCACCTCACCTTACAGTTATTTCCTCTCATGAGTCTTTCTGCCTGAGGTGACAGGAGATGCCTGTAGCCAACTCCTTTTCTCTCTGTTTATATATACAGTATTCTTTCCTTTCTCCATCTTTGCCATATCTCCTTGACTTCGTCTTGTTTTCTCTTTCCTTTCCATATATTCTTATACATCTCTCTTTATGTCCATCCCCCTCGCTCTTGCCATAGTTCTTTCTACACCAGCATAGCTCCCAGTATCCATGCTTGTACTGCAACACGCAGCTATGGACTCTTGATTTATTTTTTTGTACTTTTATTTATGTATTTAACACACACGCTCACCCACAAACACACTTAATAATTAATGTGGGAGCTCTGCACAGTCTCACAGCCACGCAATCATACTCGGATTTAAAACACATGCACAGGATTTAATGAATTTGTAGTATGCACCCACAAACACACACACACACACACAAATTGTATGCATGAGCAAACACACAGACACTTGTGTCCACTACAGTGACGACATTTGCATTTGCTCACACACATGCAGGGGAGTGAAAACAATCCCCAGAGCTCTTGTACGTGTGTGTGTGTGCGCTCTTTCCTAGCTGATCTGGGGGCTCATGTTTTCCAATGTAAGGTTTCATAACACACACTCATTACATAACAGCAGCAGGAGTGGAGCTCGGAAGAGGAGAGGGAGCACACATCTATGTACGTCAGCATCTGACCCTTCCACCGACAGAGGGAATCACTGGGGAGAAATTTTTTTTTCATATACTGATGCCAACACCTGCGATTCGAAGCATCCACAATGCAATTCTCCTTTCTGTCTGCTGCATCTGGGTCTATTTTAATGGGTATTGATTCAATGACATGATGAAGCTTGTTCACAGTGCAGCGGGTGGTGTGAAGGATGGTGCAGCTGACGGAAAGTGCTGGCATTCCTTTCACTTAAAGGCACATAAGTAATTTCTGTAGAAATTCATAGCTGCAGAACGTGATTTATTAACCTCTTACAGGGCTTCTCTCATTGTAGTTCCTCATGCCAGCTGTCAAGCGCCTGAGTTATGATTGCATATTTACACATCGTTTGCATCTGTTTCTGCTTCTGCCCATAAACACAGATTTGCATCAGGTTAACATGACCTGACATGTGAATATATGAAGTGGGGTGTGTTTCTTCTGCGCTGCATGAAGTCATGTTAGAAATTAAAAATGCAGAAAAGCAACTGAGTGTGCAAGTGGGTCAAATTCTAGTAAAAAAAAAAGAAGAAAGATAATTTAGCGTTACAGAACACACTACAAATCCTGCTTCAGGTCATCCCCCTGCCATAATGCGTCCACACATTGCCCCCACAGGTACTGGATGGTAACCTGATAACTGGAATTGTACAATGCCTTTAATAGCAGAGGCCTGTTTAGTTTCCTTCTCCCTGGGGGCAAAAGGGTAATAATGGTTCGATGGGGAAGACATTGCAGCCTGTGACCTTATTTGCATTCAGGATGCATTTCACTGGACTGAGAGACGACGTTTTGTATTGTGTGTGTGTGTGTGTGTTTCTGGCTGATTGTGTCCTTACTGGTGACATGCCTAAGAGAGATGAGCTATCAGGATTTGAGGACATCCATCAAACTATTAATTATCCACTCCACCCTCTCTCCTGGAATGGGGGGGTGTCTCATGGTCATCTGGGGCCACGGCAACATACTTTCCCTGAGCCCCATCATGTCTCTCTGGCCCTGCTCCCTAATGCTACATCGCCAGCTGAGAGTGGTGCAGACGAGGAGTAGAGGCAGTGGGGGGGGGAAATGTCACCTCGACTGAGCTGTTTGAGCTGAAGGATGTTCAGTGTCTGACAATAGAAAGGAGCACAAAGCAGTGTCACTCAGCTTTTCCTAGAGCAATTGGAAACACTCTTCAGCACTCTCTTGAGAACAAAAAAATAAATGCGCACACACAGGCCGCCTGCCGCTTATTCCTGAATGATTGGTAGATATTGTTTTAGTACATTCAAGATAATCGAAATTCTGTACTGTAACCCTTTTAAAAAAATCTGTGTGGCTTAACCCATCTAAAATGCACAAAAGTTTAATAATATTTAATGGTTTTATTAATTAAAAAGATAATCAAAGCAAGCTGCAACATGGGTGATTAAATAAATCCTAATCTAGCTAATCAACTGCTTGTGGCACTGTCCAAACACTGCAGTTTACAGTTGTTTTATCGTGATGCCACTGTTGACTGCACATTTGTGTTGAGTATGCATTAATCTACTGTGGATATTATTTACTCATAGACGGCTGGGTCAAGTTTTTTTGCCTGAATGAATATGGCAACTTTAAAACCTAGAAACATGACTAAGAGTATAATCAAGAGAGATTATTATATGTTCAGCGTCTATTGTTTATATCTATTAATGAAGCCCCTTGGACTAGAACAATAAATGCCAATTAAAAAAGAATAAGAGCCTACAGGCATGCTACAGCTCTGTGAGGCACATCTGTGATCTTGAATGTTAACAGTGCTTTGTCCAACACTTAGGTTTGCAAACCAAAGTTATTAGAATTCATCCTGAGGGGAGCATGAATGTCTGTTGCAATATTTGTTGAGGCAAATTTACTCAAACCCACAAATTTCAGCCTTATTGTGGAGCTATAGGAAAGGTTGGTATGATTCATCCAACATGCCATTATTTCTTTGCAGTCCATCCAATGTTTTCAGTCTGGACCAAATTGGTCTGCCAGCTGACCTTGCTAACATGACTATGAACTACCTGAAGCAAAATAAAGCTTTCCGGTGCTCTCCGGCCCGTCCTCATTTGATGTTTTGACTGGTGAACATTTTGTTTAATTCTTTAGCTTCCCTTGATAGTCAAAATATTAAAAAGTACAATACGATCTGGGTTTCTTTTTGTCTTTTTTTAAAGTGAAGACAACATGACACAATCCTGCATGTTTATGCTGAACATAATTCAAAGTAAGAACACACAGACACACATGTTAGACACCTGCAAATACTGTGCCGCACAGCGATAATGCATGGGCGCCTCACTTATTTCCCATGCAAACACGTACCTCATCTTCTTATCACTACTACACAAAGGACAGCTTAACACATTTCACACATCAACACCTCTTCAGTCCCAGAGGGCAAGGCAGCTCCTCCTATCTCTGTGGACCCATTTGTGTGAGAACATCTGGGAACTTTTAAAGAGGATGTTTGTAGGATTAAGAAGCTGCTAATTGGGGATCCCTCATCTCAGAAACTGTGAAACAGCCTTACCAATAATCTCCACTGCGTGTTTCTTCACCCGTAGTGCAATGTGTGCAATTGCTGTGAAAGGTGCAGAGAGCAAAAGTGGAATGTGAAGAAAGATGTGGAGCACTGAGGTGAGTGCAGTGAGCAACCTGTCACTGGCGATGGCCTTTGCCACCTTCCAGCGAGGCTCGTCGACTGCTGCCTGAGCAGACAGTTGGCTTAACACTGTCTGTCACTTTGGATATGAGTAATCACCTCAAGTCATCCACAAAGAATGAGAGAGAGAGAGGGAGAGAGGAGAGACGGGGAAGCAAATAAAGCAATGGAGCAACTTGGGCACAGAGGCATAGCCAATCATATGTGGAAAGGACATCTTTCCCTTGCCTGCAAACACACCTTTTGGTAGATGCTTTTTGACATTGTGTGTGCGCATCTGTGCGTGTGTTTTGTAACAGAGGGACAGTGGAGCTATTTGTGTCCCAGAGTAACAGCTGGCATCGCTCTGTCTTACATCTATTTCTATATCCACCAACTCTCCTCAACTCTAGTTTGCTCTTTAATAAGAGCCAGAAGATCACCAGCTCAGCACATATTTGATAATTAGTTTGATAGGTTTAGAGTCTCTTCAATCATTTTTTTGCATCCTAATAATGAGATGCTTTAGTTGGGATACATTTCAAAAGAAGCACAAAACAATGCAGGAGATATAAGAGCCCACTGTAGGTTTAGAAGCATCTCCACATCTGTCACTGCCTTTATAATAAGCAAGTGTGTGTCTACGCGTGCTTGTGCTCCGCTGTGACTTATGTGGGTCATCGATGCCCTACGGTACGGCATGCCCTGTCCTGTGGTGGAGGTGTGCTGATGTCGGGTTGCATTTAGCAGGGCAGGATGATTAACCAGGGATGTGTCCTTGTTATTACTGAGAAGAGCCAGAAGAAAAAAGTGTTGATGTGTTAAATGGGAGATGGACGCAGTGAGGTCAGCCTTGGGTACTGATCGCTAACAATGATGGATAACAAGGGGCAGCAGGGCATTTGGGAGGCAGCGTTCTGTAGCTGGTGGTGGAGACATTAGCTCAGAATACTGATGTCAAGCAACCAGGTTGTTGTGGTTTACTTTGCCAAAGTACACCACATATACTAATACATATATGGTATGAATATCCAGTACTAGTAGCACCTGTTATACAGCAGCTTGCTCATTCTGGATCTATAATGTGTGTTTCAAAGTCCTAAATTAAAGTGAAATGCATAGCGCCCAGATTACAACAGAAATGTCTTACCATGTAAGATATAAGATGTCGACATAGCAGTCCACTAAAATAGTTTCTAGGATGTAGCATATTTAACGTGTGCCACCTCAATGCAAATGAGGATAGTTTATCAGCAGGAAGCAAAGCTCATGGTGGCATGAACTCAAATGATTACCCATTGCAGGCTAACGCTCGCCCTGAGGGTGTTAGGTAATGTGTTTAAAGGCCACACAATGTCATCAAAGGCTTCTGAGAGGTGGGATCCACATCTACTGGATTGTCCTGCTGTTTTTTCATGCCGCGTTGTTCAAGAGCCTTCGGTATCATAATAGCACTATCTGGAATCCGTTTGTGTGGAGTCCACATAAGAACACACCAGTCTTTCAAATATAAACTGAAATTTGTACACTTTATCAACCAACAGTGTTTAATTCTACAGTTTGATGTGTTTTAGTTGCCTTATTGTTGGATATTATTGTTTGTTTGTGTTTAATATCTATAGCAAGGAGTCCCTAGAAAGCTGTACCGATACTGAGTGGATTAGTGAAATAAATAAAATTGATTGGCATAAACACACATACAATTAAGTATCAAGTACATCTCTCAGCTGACCTCCCAGATGTAACATTTAATAACTTGAATGTAGTTGTTGGTTCTGTCTGACAGTGACGAATGAATAATTTAATGAATAGTTTTGAGCTAACGTTTATTTATTTTATTTTTTTTGGTGACTGGGTGCACAGTTAGTTTGCATTTAATTCACTGATTGTGCCTTTAAGTTTTTGCAGGAATTCAAAGTGAGATTATTAATATAAGGTGCTTGCTCATTGGTCTGTACAAGCTTGTGTGTGTTAGAAGCAGTAGGGGTGCGCACACATGGGTATTGGAACCTCATGTGGAGCGGAAACACTCTTTTCCTGAGCTTGGGGAAAAGGAAGGAAACCATCTCTAGTACACACACACACACACACACACACACACACACACACACACACACACACACACACACACACTGTAGTACTCCTGCATACAGTAAGTCTAGGAATAAACTATGACTTCTGCATGTGAACACACCCACCTTGCCTGTCTATTATTTTTAAATTCACATCCATAGATTATGGGATGACCGCCATGACTAACATCATCGCTGCTGAAAATACTTCTCGTGTAGGTGGCCTGTGGTTCCTACGTTTGTAATACAGCAACTGTCTCTTATAATTTCCCTTCCTTATTGGAGGATTACCAAGAGATTCTGCTTTTCTCTGGCCCACCGCTGTAAACAGGATGCTCACGTGGGAGTCCCACCCATCTCCCTGCTTCCTCCACCGTGCGCTCCCATGGCCAGACTGAACCATTTGCCTCCATCCAGTCATCCCACATCCATGTGAGATGGTTGTAAACTGCAGCATCCACACACGCAGAGGCTTTCAAACTTCTCTTATCACAAAAGCAGCCCACTCAAGCTGTCTGCATTGTTTTCCCCCCGCACAGTCTCTGCTGTTTTTGGTCCATCAACATTTGGGGATGCGCCGGGGTGGGGGGTGTGAGGGCAATTAGATGGATGCACATATGGAGATGGTTAATCACTGTCACGGTGTCAGTGTGTGTGGATGTCAGTGAGGGGACGAGTAGGAGGAGGAGTAGGGTGCGTGTGTTTGGGCATATGCTTGTGTGTGGGAGAGAGCGCATTCCAACAAAAGGCCTAAAAATAGTAGGACTATGCCCATGTGACATATTGAGGCTAAAAGCTTGTGAATAATTTGCCTAATGCAACACACACCCCCTTCCTAAGCTCAGTCATGAAAATGTCGCGCCTGCTGGTTACCTCTGCCAGCCAGTGAAGTTGGAAGGGGGTAACCAGTCTGTTCAGTCACCAGTCCGTTTGTCTCTTTCAGCAGGATATCACATGGATTTGGATGATATTTGGTGGACAATAGCTCTTGGCCTAAAGAATACTTTATATTGGTGATAATTTGGAATATAAGATTTCAGTTCAACTGTTATGCCAAGATAATTTTCCCCCTAAGTTTAATTAGGTTTAGAGCAGAACAGTTGATACATTAGTATCAGTTGCAGTTCTTATACTTAAACCAAGAACACATAAGTATAAGCCTTGTTTTTCAAAGGAAACCTAAATAGTAACATGATGAACAAGTTGCATGTTAAGCTTTTAAGGTATACATATTTCCCTTTAAAAAGCCCATCTTCAGTTTGCGTCCTTACCTTGTCTTTCCTGTCTCTCCTTCCTTGTGTTTCCTCTTAAAGGAAACTTCAGACCTCAGTTTACACTCTCTTATCTAACCCACTTATTTGAAAGTGAAAACTGAAGTAGACACTAGTTATATTTGTCCATTGCCTTATAAAACAATTTGTGTTTATATGCGTTGGTTGAAATCTATGCCAGTAAGTGGCCCAGCAATATGCAATGGACAGTTTTACTTCCAAATAAGTGGATGAGCTTACACTATTTGGATTTGGTTAAACTATAAAATGTGTTGAATCCCTGTAATGGCGTGGTTGTCGTGTGCTCTCAGTTTTGAGGCCTTGACTTGCCAAGTTACTTTCATATAATTAGTGAAGTTGTTTCATGAAAAGTAATTTGTAATTTGAAGATGCTACAATTTTCATTTAACGTGTTTAAGTTGGGATTTACTACAAATGAAAATGTAAAGTGTGTTAGCAGAACTTCATTTGGAAGCACAGTGATATTTCTCCATCCCAGTTTAGAGAAGTCAGTAAGGCATTAGCAGTAAAAATTTACATGTCTAACTAGTCTTTTATTCAGATGTTTGGGTGAATTGGCTAATAATGTAATGCCACTTGTAATTTTGGCAGAATTGTAAACATCAACCTGTAAGTACAGCATAAGCTCAAATAATTTGGAATATTACAGATGTCGTTCATATCTTGATTTCTCATTAAAACCTATTTATACAATTCTCAAAGTTCTTAACGCCAGCTTTTCATTACCGCTGTGAAGTCAAGGCAGACTGCCAGAGAGAAATTATGAAAAAGAGGTGTGCTTTTATGCTACTTAAATTGTAATATACAGTATATTATTATTGATAGCTTCACATCTTTCTGCACAGTACAAACTGAATTTGCTATTGTAGGACCATATTTAAGTTGGCATTGCCTGGAGGCAGGTTTATAAATAGACCTTCACTTAAAGGAGTAAGACACACATCTTCCATGGAGCCACCCACTTAAAGCAGTTTAAACACAAATGGATGGTGCATTTGCTTCATAGTGATTTAACAAATTATCAGTTTACTTTCTGGAGTTTGCCACTACATACGGAATAAATATTGATGCTTGATAGCAGTATCATGTTATGCATGATGTTGGGAGGGTCTTATGTGTGTTTAACATGTGTGACTTTATAATCCACGGTGTTGCTTTCTCATTTTTTCTCAGAAAATTAAATTAGTAACACGGCTGCATCTTTGCACGTTGTACAGTTGTTCAGTATGCTAGTTATGTATGGTAGTGTCTGCCAAAACTGCTCACACTTGTAGTCAGAGACTCCTGCTCTACATTTAACAATATTGTGTTATGTTACACAATCAGCATTTAGTCAAAGCAAATTAGGCTGTTGATTCTGCTGTGATCACAAGATTAGCATGTAGCATAGAGGAAAGTTCAGGGCTCAGTGGCTGTACTGGTTTACAATGATTATGACTGCCAGTTAATATAAAACTTTGCCTCTTGGACAAGGTGAATTCAGCTCTATGTTCGTGAAAATCATTAGAATAAAATATGTATGCGTTTCAAAATATGTATGCGTTGTCATGACATCAGGTTTAGCCATATCAGCTCAAATAAGCAGACCTCTGGTCAGAATATTATTAAACTCAGCTGAATGTGTTGGATGACAGAAGTGTGCAGTACAGTACTCTACTGCATTAGTCTTACAGTCAGCATGTGAAAGACCTGAATTATTTAAAGCCATGAGAGCGTGTACAAGTTTGCTCTTGCTTACCCTACTGACTCTTTCTTCCTCTCTTTCCCCGTCTGCTTCGGTCTGTGTGTTTGGGGTGAGGTGTGATATGTGTGAAAGAGACAGTGCAAGCTGGATGCAGCTAGTGTACAGTAGGCCACAGCATGAGAGACATTTTCTACAGCCATCTGTCGCTTGGAAGGGAAAACTTAGTACACCACGGCATGAATATTTGGCCAAATGGGAAAACAGCAAGTTTAAAAATTCTGCAAGCAAAAACACATAAAACCATAGATAGAACGGAGAAACCCAAAGCCAGGCAGCCGGACAGATAGAAGAGAAACGACAGGGGGGAGGACAGAGTGTGCCAGCCCTGGGAGGTTTTTACGGAGGTGGAGGTAGACAGAAAGCAGGTGGATGTTTAGACAGAACGATAAGACGGCCTAGCTGACAGAACGCCTGATAAGCAGCCTGACTGTCAGGTTTGGCAGGCTGGCAGTGAAGGGAGAGAACAGGGTATGGAGGAGGGGCAGACAGATGGGTAAAAATGTATAAAGGCAGCTCAGAAATTGGAAGAGCATAATTTAGAAGATGTGCACCTGGTATTGAATTTGAGCCTATTAATGAAGAGCTGTGCTGAATGCTGTCCTATTCAATTTCTGTGTGCAAAGTAGGACAACCAGGGCTGACAGTTGTGCTGGAATGTCTTTAGATCTTACGCTAACCCAGCATTGTGCTTGTATTGTGGTGGTAGCTCTCCTGCTAACCACTGTTTTGTGTCATTATTTAGTGGCTGGCTACACAGTTTTTAGCCATGCTAGCAGCTGTCAAGACTGAAGTATCTCAGCAACTATTGGATGGATTGTCATGAAATTGTGTGCTCATTGTCTACAGACGACGAATCCCTCTGACTTCTGTGACTTATCATCTAGCGCCATGAGCAGGTTAAATCTTTCACTTGTCCAGGGAAGCGTCTTAACGTCCACTTGATGAATTGTCAAAAAATTGTTTAACTGATAGGTTTCTCATGGTTCCCTGATGATGTATCCTAATGACATTTGTGTCTTTTTTGTGAAATGCTATTTGATGGATGGCCATAAGATGTGGTACATTCATGCTCCACAGAGGATGGATTGTGTAGTACTTTGTTTCATGACCAAATGCTTACAAAACTAATGACATTCCCATCAACCTCAGTTGTAACTTATGTTTAGCGCTTGTTAGCAAACGTTAGCCTGCTGACATGCTAAAATAAGATGGTAAACATGATGAATGTTATACTGCTATACATCAACATGCAAGTGTTGTCATTTTTAGCATGCTGACATTAGCATTTAGCTCAAAGAATCACTGTGCCCAAGTACAGTCCCACAGAGATTCTAGCATGGCTGAGGGCTCCTAATCTGTTTTGGTTTTGAATTGGTATATTTTTCTGTTGAAAATTATTATTATTATTATTTATATCCTGGTGTTATGCTCCTTCTTTTCATTAAAATTGTACCTGATAATTTGACAAACCTGATTGGTCAAGTCTACGGCGCTAACTACACAAAATCGCTCTCTCTTTGTTCCAGGGAAGCCCCAAAGCATTGAGAGCTCAGAGCGGGTCCAGCTGTCGGGGACATACAACGTTCGGAAAGGGAAGCTCCAGCTACCAGTCAACCGCTGGACCAGACGCCAGGTCATCCTATGTGGCACCTGCCTCATCGTCTCTTCTGTCAAGCAGAGCCAGACAGGAAAGATGCACATCCTGCCTCTCATTGGAGGAAAAGTATGTCTAAGTCACACCACAACAGGGCATGACTGGAATCACATCTCATCCTCATTTTATGGTGATGTTATGTGGTGATATGACATTATGAGTTTATGATCCAGAGAGTGACCTGATAAAGTCTCTCATTACCCTCTGCAAATGTCTCCCTGCGCAGTGAAGTTTGTTCTTGATGACATTTTACCTTCAGCAATTGTTTGTCCTTTAGTGTGACATCCAGTAATGCTTCCTGCGTTGTTCATTTCAGCTCAAGATCCAACAGTCAAAATGTTTTCAGCATTCTGCAGGGATGTTTTTTGTTGTTGTCTATTTCTAATCTAGAAGAAAGATATACTACATTGTTTACTGTAATGGATCACTACAGCATTCAAGTAGCCTTATTCCCCTCTGTAATAAAGTGCCTCCCTAACAAATGACCTTTATCCATTTATTGCTTTATGAATCTGTGTACATGCAAGGCCACCAAATAACCTCTAACAGTTCTCCTGAAAAGCCCTTTCTACCAGTCTGCCTGACATAAAGGGTGCGCCTTACCCCGCCACACCCTGCTTATACACATTTCACACACAACACATGACCTCTGGTCAACCATTCACCCATGCATGCGCTCACGTGTGGTGAGTTTGTGCGTATGCGTGCCAGTATTCTATTCAGACACTGTAACTAGTCAGCCATTTAATCACAGAGATCATGTGACTATCTGAAAAGACATACATTTATTCCCGGTCACGCACATGTGTTCATTATGTGATCATGCGTGCCTTATATATTTTCATGAGTGTGCTTCTGGTTGAATTTGTCTACCCTGCAGCCATTAAGCATCTTATTTCCTTCAACAGGAGAGGTTTCAAATAAGAGCTTATCTATTGAGACGTCCATACGTCAGCTTTTCCTCTCTGTTTCCCTTTATTTTTTGACTAACTCTAAAGGCATGGGGGTTATAGTTTATGTTCAGTGGGAGGGGGGGGGGGTAAAAGATTGTAAAGTAATTCATGTGTTTTTTTTCTGCAGGTGGAGGAGGTGAAGAAGCACAGTCACTGCTTGGCCTTCAGCTCGGCAGGACCTCAGAGTCAAACCTACTACGTCAGCTTTGACAGCTTCACGGAGCACCTGCGCTGGCACAGACACGCTGCCAAGGTACTGTGTGCGCACATGCGTGCGTGAGTTTGAGAAAGAAAAGGAGAACATAAGCATATGCTCCCAGGCGCTACTTACGGGTCAGCTGCATTGTATGTCAGACACGCGTGACTGCAAGTTAAAGTATAAAAATATGGCACTGCACCTACCGCGACCCCCACTGCCCATATGAGCCGAGTGGATTGAAAAGAGCACAAATTTCACTGCTGTCCACTCTGTAGTATATAACAGTGTCTCTGGGTGCATTCACACGCTCGCTCTCTCTCCTTTCTCTCGTTTGAACTCAAGTAGGCCATAGCCAGAAAACCTCTTTTCTAAATATTAACAGGGACATGCATGTCACCCGCACCCAGAGGGCCACTCAGAATAGAAGCCTGGTTAGAAGCGGCACGTGCCCCAGTGACGCCTGCTGAGCCTCTAGCTAACTCCGCTCTGAAAAGCTCAAGTTCACAGACTGTAGATTATCTCCTTTAAGACGCAGTGGACGTTTATGTTGTCATTTCATTTTAGTTGGCAGCTTGTATGTTTCTGTAAATTTGACTAACAAATGATCAGGTAAGTGCTCTATGCACCTGCAGTTAACTAGATTACACAATGATGTAATGTGTGATGTTAGGTCACAAACCTGTTGCACTTTCCCTCGACTTCTCCTGACTCCCTAATCCTAAGAAGATTTTGCCATTGAATGGCATTTGACCCCCCCACACACAGTAAACCAGGAAAGTCTTGTGTGGTACAGATAATCCTGTTTAACTCAACGTTTCTCTTTCTTTGTTTTACCTCTCCACTCCTCTGGCTTTCCTCCCCACCTCCATCTAGATGGTGTCCCAGAGAATCAACTCGGTAGATCTGTCCTGCTGCAGCCTGGAACAACTTCCTCCCAACCTGTTCTACAGCCAGGACCTAACCCACCTCAATCTCAAACACAACTTCTTGCCTGCTGACCAGCGGCTACAGCAGCTGCAGAGGTACAACGGCACCATAAATCTACAGTAAACACACCTGAGGCTAAACTATAAGGAGGGGAAGAGGCAGGAAGAAGTGAAAGATTAGGAAGGAGTGGACCGACTTGCGGAGGTGTTACAGGTGGAGGAGACAATTCAGGGTGGTTTGGACGGGCTGGTTTGGGCAAGATGAGACTTGAGAAGGTTTAGCAAAGCTTTGCATAATCTGGCCACAACAGGAGCCGGGCTGGGTTGTTGTACAAGGATACAAGACACTTACACAGTGAGGCTTCACCGGACACAGCAGGTCATGGCTGGCTGGTTTGGACAGCTTTAGCTTCTGCCTGTAATTTACGAGCCATCGACCTGAGCAGTCTAGGACTGGCGTCATTGGCATGCAGGGACCAAAGAGGCAAGCCAAGGCTGTGCTGTACCAGGTTAGGCCAAACGAGCCCAGAGCCCAGAAGGGTAGATACGTCTGCAGGGAAGCTTTTAATGTGCCTGGCCTCCCTCACTCTCTCTCTCTGTGGGCACCATCTGCTGCATGCTTATCATGGTCCCAGATTAAAGCCCACAGCCAAGACGTGTGTGTGTGTGTGTGTGTGTGTGTACATGCATTTATTTGCATTCATGTAGACAGTGTGTGACATGCGCATGCCTGTCACAGCCTTTCTTTCTGAAGATTATTGCCAGAAGATTTTATTATTTAAGCGAGTGAATTGTGTGGATCTGATGCTTGAGTGTGTGCAAACGATGTCTGCAGAATGGAGTGTCTGTGTGTGTCAGAGGGGGAGAGAGTTGCTTGCTTGTATGCAACAGAAAAAAAGTGGCTGCAGGCTACAAATTTGGGGTCAGTGCATACAAAGATACAGAATGGCATACATTTTTTAAAGATTACTACACTGACAGGGATGTGTATTTGAGTGTGTGTGGCTCTGCATGCTTGAGATTATTTATTATGAATGTGCAGGACTTTATGATGCTCTACTACGGTCATTTTCTGAATCATCTTTTTCGTTTTCTTTTTTAATCTTTTGAGTAACGACCAGTGTAAGGGAAATAACTATTTCTTTTTTTAAAAATCTGAGTGAGTGACGCGCAGCTCCCCTGCTGGTCAAGCGAGAAAACATCCATTTCTCTTTGCCAAACCCAAGTAGGCTCATCCGCATTTGACCCAGCATGAGAGAAAAAGAGGTCAGTAATGAGAAAGAGATGAATAGTTAGCTGAAAATAGAGGCGTTGTGACAGAAACATGTAGCAGAGTTACTTGAGTACTCGCTTTGCCCCTCAGAGACTGAAGTCAAAAGAGCTGGAGTCAGTAACAATAATCCTCTGTGTGCACCCTCCATGAATGTGTGGGTGCATATCTTTTGGTGTGGACAGTTGTGTGAGAGTCTGTTTTTGTTTCACTACAAACACAGGCTTTCTCTGACATCTAACATGGGGTCATAGCGCTTTGTATTTTTCTAAGAGGAATTGAATGTGTGAACCTGCCACATGCCTCTCACCCCTTCTCTCTCTTTTCTCTCTGGCCAAATACTAACTTGTGGGTGATTTGCCAATCAGATATGCATAATCAGTTATCTGGGAATCTCTTTCCCCATGCCATGGGATTGTCCTCCCAGCATGCATCTTTGAGGTCACCACTTGCTGAGGGCAGTCTCCGACGTTCCATGCATATGTTGCAGGATAGTATAGCAAGTCATAAACAAAAAAGTAATTGAATTGAAGGGAGAAGGAAAGGGAAAGGGAGGAAAGTTGGACAGAACAGTGTCAGCAAGAAATGAAAATGGGGTATTTAAGGCCAAGTGAGAGGATTGAAGTTACAATGCAGTTGTAATTTTTTGACCTTTTGGGACCAGCAGAAGACGCAATTTTGACATATCATTGCTTGATAAAGTGTTAGCAAGCATTTGGTTATTTACTCCTCCAGCAGACCAAGAGCAACATTAGCATTCATTTAGAATTGTGTTTCTGTTCACCTAATAAATCTCCAGTCCAATATACCTCCTCCCTTCACCTTGTTTTCTCTGTGCCAACTCCTAAAAAGATATGTGCCTTTTTTTAGCTTACTATATGCTCCATTATGTTTACCTGCTGGATGCTAAATTGCCAGCTTTGTCTGTCGGCTGTTTGGTACTGGGCAATAAGTGCAGATTGGGTACATCAGAGCTGTAACTTAAACACAACATTAGCATAAAAGCATATATATGTAGCATATATAGCACATATTTATAAAGTTGTTATCATGAACTTTTTAGCAATTTACTCATCCAGCAGACACGGAGCAGCATTAGCCTTCATTTGCAGTCTTGTTTCTGTCCACCTGACCACTTACAAGTATAATTATGTCCATTTTGTTCTGTTTTTTTCTTTGAAAAATATCTTGAGTTAGTTAGTCGCTGACTTCTTTTTTTTGTTTGGTGCTGGACAGGTAGCATACAGTGGGTTTATCAGAACTATTTTGCTGAAAGAAAACAGCTACTGGCCACGGGTGGAAATTATGTTGATGCCAAAAGATGCCAAAAGACTCAGTAGATTTCAGTGTCAGTGGGTACGGCATATTTGGGTGATTATTCTTTGTGAGCTCATCAGTTCAAGCAACACTTTGTTACTTCTTCCAGTGTCAAAAAATTATCAGTGCAGCTTTAAATACACACGGATAGTAGAAAAAACTAAAGCAAGATAATGGCATGAAGGGACAGCATGACACAGACAAGGAGGGGGTATCAGGATTACTCAGCAGATTGCAGAGGCTGATTTAATGGTCGAATGACATTTTCCCACACCACCCCACCCACTGTCCGTAAGAGTCATCCTCAGCTGGAAATACTTAATCAATGGCCCTGACGTCTCTGTTGCCTTTTCTACATCACATGATAGACTGTGTGCTTGTGTGTAACATGTGTATGTAGGGAGTAAAATCAAGTAGTGCTAGTTTAAGCAGCCGCTCCAGCCTGCTGTGCCAATATGGCGCACTGCCCATCTCCGGCTTGCCATAGCTACACTCTCTGTACACATGATAGCCGATAGCAGGTCACATGTGTGTGTCTGTATATCTGTAGATGGATAAATAAAGTAAGTCTTTTCCTCTGCTTCGCCTTGTTCCCCCGGCTCCCTCCACCCCCTGAGGGGCTAACCCCTCTGAAGGTCACCACTCTGCCATAGGACACCGCGCCAAATGCCAATGGTCACTGGTGTTTGAATGAACAACACAGACGTCAATGCTGCACTTGTTTGCTCAACAATCAAATATGAAGCTTTAGTCTTACTGTTAGGGATGGCTCTGTTTGTGCATGTGTTGAGTCTGTGTGTTTTTCACATTAACATATTCTGAGTAAGCTATACTTTGCTACATTGCTCATATTCCTTAATATATTTATGAATATCTCCTACTCATGTTGACAAAATGCAAGTACATGTCCAATCACTCAGTCATAGTCTCTTTATCTTTATCATTAATACTTTTATCCTCTATGTCCAGATTTTCTCGTCTGCGGAGCCTCAACTTGTCCAACAACCACCTTGGTCAGTTCCCCCTGGCGATTTGTGACATCCCCACACTGACAGAAGTCAACCTCAGTTGCAACTACCTGTCTTCTGTCCCCAGCTCTGTGGGAGCCATGACAAAGTAAGTAATAACAGGACGTTATTGATGATACAGACCTCTTGTCAACTTAAAGTCTTTGCTAAACTAAATACACTTTAGCTGTACTTCCTTTGTTGGTTATTGTACTTCAGATTCTATTTTTGCTGATTACTTTACCCTCTTCTTACCATTGTGATGTTAGTAATCATCCAGCTCTTTCACTTAGTTTCTTTTGTTGGGGCCAATGCTTTCTTCATCTCAGGGCTGGGAAACCAAGGAACCTGTTCACACACTAACCTCACTTTTTTTGGTTAGAGTATCAAAAGTTTTACATAGCCAAAATGTGGGAGTTACCTAGCAACGCACAGGTAACAACCAGCATTGTTTACTTTGCAAGTTTCAACATGTGAGCAAACAACGACACACTTGCTAGTTTCAACATGTGAGCAAATGAAGGCACAACTTGCACAGATCACCTGTAGTGCTTACACATGACATTTTCATCAGTCTGTCTTTTGTTTGTTTAATGGCTCAGTGACTGACATATGGATAGTACATGCTCTTTAAATTTAACCTTACAGGTGTGTGGGTTTAAACCAGGCTAGATGAGAATTTAATGTACAGGAATGATCCTGTATGCCTGTAAATTCCTGAAGTGGCCAACAGGATTAATGCTGCTACTGCCATCTGCTGGACATAAAGTGTACTGATTTTGAATGCTGAAATTGTTGAAGAAGTCCTTGTTGCATCATTTATCCTGGGCTACATAATCTGTGCAGCTAAAGAAAACTCTTTGTTAAAATGCTACCCCGCCAATCACTTCTTTCATGAATAGGGTCAATCATCTAATCTCGTGTTCCCGTCTCAGTTTGCAGACGTTCCTTTTAGATGGCAACAGTCTAGCCGAGCTGCCCAATGAGCTCGGTTCTCTCCAGAGGCTGAGTTACGTTGGCCTTTCCTTCAACCAGTTCAACCACGTGCCCCAGGTGCTGGAGCAGTTGGCCTCCATGGAGAAGCTGTGCATGGCAGGAAACAATCTAGAAACGCTCACCCTGCAGAATTTCAGACTGCTCCGTGTCAAACACATTGACCTAAGGTACGGCCATGTAGGCAGATTATTACAAATCTTTTTTAAATCCCTATTAGGAGATCATGACTGGGGTTTTGTGATAGAATTTTAACAACTCTGTCAAGTACAAACATCACTTTAATTCATCAGGCATGCCAGAGCAATGTTCTCAGTGACACTGCTTATTCCATTAATGATGGAAACAAAAACACCTGCAGTCTGCCAGAGAGCACGGAATCATGAAATCATTTGCCTGTAGTGGCTCCATCAGGTGTCTTCCCACTGTTTGAAAAAGCTCAGAGCTGGAGTGACTTGCACTATTTTCCAAGTTAATGCTTCACTCCTTCTGACTTTGCTTTGACGGGGTCAGTAAATATGTTTTCCAGCATTCTCTCCTGTTTGGGCAAAGATCACTTGGTATCTGTGATGAGGATGTGTTCTTCTTCTTTTGTAAGTGCTGCAGCTGTTTGTTCCTGCTTGACACAAGTTCTAGGGGCAAAAGTTACTTCTTTAAAATCATTTTTTGTGGACAACAGTTCTAAAGCCAAAATATGTTCACTTTATTGTCATATAAGATATTGAAAAACAGAAAATCGCCACATTTGAGAGGTTGGAACCAGCGGATTTTCTGAATTTTCCCACAAGAGATTACTTGAAATGATTAATTTTTTAAAATGGTGGTTGTCCTACCATTTCTTAAGTATTTCCCAATAGCCTTTTCTTCTTCTTCTTCTTCTTCTTCTTCTTTTTTTTTGTTTAAACAGTTTTACTCCATGATTTTTCTTTTAATCACAAATCCTATGCCTGTCAATCACAACAAACAGGGATAGGATTGGCTGTGGCTTTAGCTTGAATATAGTCAACCAAATATTGGTGTTTGTTAAAGGTACAGAATAACATATTTATGTCTCTTATGTTTTATGAGTTTTTGCCATATATTTCTAATAACTGAATGATTGAACATATATCGAACACAAATTCGCTTTGTACATCAAAAAACACTTCTATCAATGTTGCGCACAGAGCAGCTGAGTACTAAACAGAAGTAACTGCACAATATATCAGCCATCACCTCAGGCATGTTCCCTGCCTTACAAGAAAGGCCACAGCCTGTGCAGTTCAGCTTGATCCAATTGGAGCTGAACCTTTCTACTCCCTCTGTCAGGTTGAATAAGATCTCCACCGTGGTGCCAGATGAGCCTGACCTGCTGAGGCACGTGACCCAGCTGGATGTGAGGGATAACAGGCTGACGGACTTGGACGCCTCAGTCTTCCCCAGACTGGAGGTGCTTCACTGCGAGAGGAATCGCGTCGTTGGCCTCAAGGCCAAGGGTTGCTTGCTCAAAGGCATCCACGCATCCAACAACGGTGGGTCCGGCACGCAGGACTTCATGTTCTCTGCGAGGGCAATCATGTGTGCTTAGAAAAGACAGATCCCCTTCCCTTTCACATCACCACCACCTCACTAGTTTCTAAACTGAAATCACTGAATATGTTTCTCTGGACCTGTAACATATGTCTTACCTCACAGATTCCAGACTCCTTTCTTTTCTCGTATAACTCAATTTCCTCCCATGCTCCCCTCTCTACTGTACGTGCATTAATTTTTCTCATCAGTGCTGCAGTCTCTCTCCATCATCCCTCTCTTGCTTGCCATCACAGCACACACATACACCAAACGCTCCCCTCCATTTTCCTTCTACCTGCTTTTGTAATAGGCCGTGTCTGTCCTTGCTGTAGGTTAATGTGTTTGGATTTCTCCCCACAGAGCTACGACAACTGGATGTCTGTCCTGTGCCCTCCAATCTTAGTTACATGGACATCTCGAGGTGAGAAAGTAGAAGTACACACACACGCAAACGCACACACTAATTGGAAAAGGTATTTGAAAATGTTGCTCATTTACAGTAAATTCTCTATGCCCTACAAAAGTAGAAGAGCGGCAACTGTTCAGTGTAGGTGGGACAGTTTGCTTTGAAGATCTTACTACACAGCCAAGTACCTGATAAACGGATCTTTGAAAGTGTACAGACATGTCAGAGGTGATTACAGAGCTGTCATTCATTAACCATGCCAGCCATGACCTTTAACGTAACATATGATTCGCGAGAAATGGCCTACAGTACTGAGCTTCTTTGTGGTTAATAAAAAAGACATGGAATGAGTGATTTAAATGCTGAATTTATTTGAAGTTTTCATTTTTTAAATCCTTTCTCCACTTTGCCCTTGAGGGGAATGTCGCACCTTGGATAATCTGACGAGAGCTGTAATTAGTGTTGCCTTTTTTGTCTGAAACACTCCACAGCTGAGAATTCAGTTACCTGATGAAGTTAATCTGAAATATCACAAAATATTTTGAACAAAACCTGAACTTGCTGTCTTTTCTAGAGCAGGACTGTTGGGAATTCAAATACATTCAGTATCCCGGTACATTATATTCCATGTTAGGTGTCTCGCTTTACAAACTGCACATAATTTATCATAATCACCGCCCCCTCCCTCTCCTCCTGTAGGAACCATATGGAGTCCTTGCCAGACTGGCTATGTGAAGCTAAGAAACTGGAAGTTCTGGACGTGAGCCACAACCTCATCAGCGAGCTCCCGGCGCGGTGAGTCTCACTCTCAGTGAATGTGTCAAATCGCCTGTAAGCGGAGTACAGTGCTGCATTATTCTCCCTGCCCTTTGCCGGCCAGTCATCTATCCCCCATAGAGCCTCATAAATCTCACAGATAGCCTGTAACCTCATCAGCCTTCATCCATTCTCTTCCTCTTTATATATAGCCGTTTAGAAGGTCAGTTCAGATACCTCTCACTTCCTCTTCTCTTTGTCTCGCATCTGTCAGCCTTCCTCCTCTCTATCTATCTATCTATCTATCTATCTATGCTATCTAGCTATCTAGCTATCTATAATCTACTGTAGGTTCATGACAGTCTATATGTTTTTCCCTAACGTTCTTGTATTGACTCACCCATCCATATATTCTTCATGCCGCAGGTTGTTATGCAGCAGCAGTCTGAGGAAGCTGAGTGCAGGACATAACCAGTTGCAGAAGCTGCCTGAAAGAGTGGAGCGCCCTCTGCTGGAGGTTTTAGACGTACAGCACAATCAACTGGTGGAGCTGCCCTGCAACCTGTTCCTCAAATCTGAGAGGTAGCATTAATCAACAGTTGAAAGTGATTTGTTTCAGTTAATGTGACAAGAAGATTAAGCGTAGGAGGAATGCAGGTATATGAAGATGAAGGACAGAAATTATCAGTAGGAATGGAGGACATCACATCCAAGGACGACAGACAAGTAAAAAACAACCAAGCAGCACAAGGACGAGACAGAGAGAGAGTTTTTAATGGGGGTCATGGAAGCAGTAATTGAAGTTTGCAATTAAAGTGACTAGTCAATATTTTTTATGTCCCCTTGTCTGAAGGAACACAAAAATGACTCTGTACTTTAATTTTTTCATTCAGCTTACGATGCGTAAATGCATCAGCCAATAAGCTGGAGCACCTGCCGCCATCCAGCCTATCAGAGGAGAGCCACAGCATCCTGCAGGAGCTCTACTTGACCAATAATCGGCTGACAGACAAATGTGTACCTATGCTAACGGGCCACACACACCTTCGTGTTCTGCACATGGCCTACAACCATCTCCAGACCTTCCCGGCCAGGTAAAGATCTCACATTCCATATGACTTTTCTAGGTACTCACTCACCTGTATTTTACATTTTATTTTATGGCTGGAACTAATGGTTATGTTAATTATCAATTCATCTAATTATTTAATTAGTCTGTTAATCATTTAGACTAAAGCCCAAACATTACTGGACAAAATGTCAGAAAATTGTTTTTAAAAAATGTTCAACACAATTTCCAAGAGCCCAAGTCAAAAAAAGATTAATGAAAAGCACTTTACATTACAGCTCAATAATAAAATGGTAATAGTAAAGGAATTAACTGATTAATTTTCTGTAGTTAGACTAATTGATCATCATCATTTCATGTACTCAACTCACACAATACTGTCCCCTCATTCTTCAGTAAAATGGCCAAGTTGGAGGAGCTTGAGGAGGTGGACCTTAGCGGGAACATGCTGAAGACCGTGCCCACCACCATCATGAATTGCCGGCGAATGCACACACTCATCGCTCACTCCAACTCCATCGAGGTCTTTCCCGAGGTCATGCAGCTGATGGAGATGAAAGTAAGGCCGGTATTCAGAGCACACCTTTGTGTAAATGTACTGGATGTGCATGTTTTTAGTATTCACGTATCTTACCTCTGTTGCCAGTGTGTGGATCTGAGCTGTAATGAGCTGAATGAGATCACTCTACCAGAGAATCTGCCTCCCAAGCTTCAGGAGCTGGACCTAACTGGAAACCCTCGTCTCAATCTGGACCACAAGACCCTCGAGCAGCTCAAGTATGTCATTATTTCTCTGTGGTTTATTTTGCTTTAGTTACAGTGCAATTCTACATCTGGCAATGTGACTGTAACCTACATTTTGCTCGCTCATGGAGTATTTTCATCTTTTCTGCAAGTGTGTTTAAATTTGATCTTTAACACTGTTTTTTGTTTTCTGTTAAATTGTTAACTGTTAAAACCGCTAACGGTCCAGCCCCTCCCCCAAAATTACTTTTATCTAATAGAATCTAACATTGTATGATAAAAACCACTTTAAGTAAATACCCTGAATAGAATACTGTTAGTACAGTATTTTATGTCTTTACATGAGACAGTGAATTTCATCTCTTTCATGTTTTGTTTTTCAGTAATATTCGCTGCTTCCGTATTGATCCGCCTCCAACCTTTTCAAATGAGGCGTCTGGTGGGCCCGCTGTGTGGAGTCATGGTTACACAGAGGCCTCGGGCGTCAAGAACAAGTGAGTTCACTTCAGTCGATGATGACAAAAAACAACCACCATCTCACTCAGTCTGGTGAAGCCTCAGTAATCCAAGCCTCCTGAGAATGCGCATTGTTAAAGCCAGATGACTCAAATGAAGGAAATATTGAAGCTGTGCTCATTGAAAACATGAATCATGTACACGCTCGTGCCACAACATATCTGTATGGGCTACATTGTCAATTATTACACTTCAATGTGCATTCTAAAGAAGACATTAAAACAGTTGCACATGTTGTGTAAGTGATATTCAAGAGGCTGGTCTGCTTTAATGGCGAAGGTTGTGCTGTACAGTTCAATGAATCACAGAAGGCATTGTCTTCATGGCTCAGTGTGTGGAGCAGTATGAACAATATGTGAACAAAGCAGTTATTATGTCTTTGAATACCTCATTCTTCACTCACAGACATGCCTCAGTGATGGTCTTTTGTTTTCTTTTCAGACTGTGTGTTGCGGCTCTGTCAGTAAACAGTTTCTGCGGGAGTCGTGAGGCTCTGTACGGTGTGTTCGATGGGGACAGGAATGTGGAAGTTCCCTATCTTTTGCAGTGCACAATGAATGACGTGTTGGCAGAAGAACTACACAAGACCAAGAGCGAAGAGGACTACATGACAAACACATTCCTCGTCATGCAAAGGTACATTACAGGCTCCGTGGGAATTGTAATCAGCCGTCCTCTTTTCTTACAAATCCTCCATAAAATGTAGCAAATTTTTTGTCTCTAGCACAAACTACAATCTGTTCAATGATGTTCAATGATGAATTGAATGAGACTACACATTTTAAATAATCACTCTGTCCCCTCTTCTTGTCCCACCACAGGAAACTGGGAACTGCAGGGCAGAAACTGGGAGGTTCAGCTGCTCTGTGTCACATTCGCCACGACCCCACCGACCCCGCTGGCTGCTTCACCCTCACAGCTGCTAATGTGGGCAAGTGCCAGGCCATCCTGTGCCGCGACGGAAAGCCGTTGTCACTGTCGCTGGTTCACAATGTTGGGCTTGAGGAGGAATACCGCAGGATTAGGCAGCACAGGGCTATCATCACTGAGGTAGAGATCTTTGAAAGCATCCCAAGTACATTGACATCAATGTGGAGTACATTCATATAAAATTAATTTTAGGTGTGCACTTCATGAGCACTCTATTGATGTTTATACTCTTTTCCACAGGACAACAAGGTGAATGGCGTGACCGATTCTACACGAATCATGGGCTACTCCTTCCTTTACCCATCAGTCATCCCTTGTCCCTACGTGCAGACAGTCACACTCACCTCCCAGGATGAGTTTTTCATTCTGGGAAGCCGGGGTCTTTGGGATGCTGTGACTCACACTGAGGCTGTTGAGGCTGTTCGAAATGTCCCCGATGGCCTGGCTGCCGCTAAGAAGCTATGCACGCTGGCACAGGGCTACGGCTGCACAGACAGCCTCAGCGCTGTTGTGGTCCAGCTCAGTGTGAGTGAAGACTGCTGCTCCTGCTGCTGTTCTGAGCCTCCCCAGCCGCCTCCTAGCCCTGGCTTGGGCCCGTATCCCTCGTCATCCTCTGCCATCAAGGAGCGGCCATCAGACGGCTCCCTCCCCGTGCCACCTTCCTCCTGCAGTGAAATCAGTAGTGAGATCAGTACCAGCGAAATGAGCAGCGAGGTGGGCTCCACGGCCTCGTCTGATGAGCCACCGCAGAGCTCCTTGGTGCTGCTGCACGAGCAGCCCCATCATCCTCACCTTCACCTGCACCATCAAGCCCACTCGTTGTCCCTACAGCACCAGCAGGCCCACACAACCATCCAGCCCTGCCAGTACCTGTTCCCAGGTTCAGAGCTGCCCTCTGCCCGCAGCTGCTGTGCCCTCCATCCCGCCTGCTTAGCAGGGTCCTTCCAGAGGCAACTGTCCAGCGCCACTTTTTCCAGCGCCCTGTCTGACAACGGGCTGGATAGCGAGGACGAGGAGCCCATTGCTGGTGTTTTCTCTAATGGGAGCCGTGTGGAAGTAGAGGCCGATGTCCACTGCCTCAAAGCAGAGTCCTCCCCCCCCTCCTCATCATCACCTCAAGCGTCATTACCCTCATCCTCCAGCCAGGAGCGCGCCTTGCTGACGCTTCCCCCACCTCCTCCACCGCCATGCACCCCAGAGCCCCTGGAGGAAGACATGAGCCTTGGTGAGACTGAGAACGGGCTGGAGAGAGAAGAGTCGTGGCAGGGAGTCGGAGTAGGAGGTGGGGACGGAGGGAAGATGGCAGGCAAGAGAAGGGTTAATGGATCGGTGGCGCGCCAGGAAAAGAGTCACAACCTCATTGAGGTGGCTGCTGACGCTCCCTCTAAGAAGTCCGGGGGTTACTTCACGGCTCCAGCCCAGCCTGACCCAGATGACCAGTTCATCATCCCACCTGAGCTGGAGGAGGAGGTGAAGGAAATCATGAAACAGCATCAGCAGAAACAGCAGAAACCACCTGGAACCGATCAGCCCACAGACTACTACGACACCCCTCTCTGAACAGCAACACCGCCAACTACAGCCTCATCTCCCTCCCAGCTGCAGCTTGCACAGAAGCCTACCATCAACCTAATCACCTTTGATTTTTCATATATGGACACAAACAAATACGTTTCCTCAAGAGGCTGTACAATGCACATGAAAGAGTTTAATCATACTTTTTCTAAACAGCCTTTCTTGCTCTACACAGCCTCATCATTGAACCTGCTCCATTTTTATCCAAGCAACTCGAGTGAAACAAGCAAATGAGCCCTTTAATGATATTCACCCCTCTTGAAAAACCTGTGGACACACTCCTGTGTCCATGTTTGTGCACTTCTCACAGACTGTGGAACGTTGTTTTTACATTAGACCACCAGCTGAGTATGTAATCAACACTAGTCTCTTTGCAATAGCATTAGCTCGCCACAACACTTGTTAATATGGATGACGAATCCATGGTTTGTTTGTTTTGTAAGAACCTACCATATCTTTTAATGTGAAAGCAGTGAAGTTGCTGAAAGAACTTTTTAAAAACAGACACATAATCTTTTTATTATCAGTGAAGTATGTCAAATGGTACACCAGTAATACCACACTTAACTGTTGTAGATAGGGCACTTAAAATACTGTATTTCTTCAGTAAATCATGGCTCTTGGCCTGTAAAATGGCATAGAAATTTTTTGTAGAAATTTGAATACTAACTCCTAGGAGTTGCATACTCTTTATGGTGACTCAGTCACTTTTACTAATCTTCTCTGAGAGAAATGGTGATTTTTTTTCTCCAATGATTGTAAATAAGAGAAATGTTGTATACTGATGCTTTTTAAAGGAACTGCATACCTGTATGTCGGTGAAGGTTTTAGTGGTGGGGAGGATGTGTGATTCACCAAGAGTTTGCTGTTATGGAGGTGTCACCCCCTGCCCCTCTTCCTTATCTTACAATGTAGACCCACAAATTACACACACACACACACACACACAATCACACGTATATGTGCAATTGCAGGTCAGAAAACCCAACATTCCATGCAATATAACTACACAAAATTGCTATAGTTTGCTCCACTTTGATTGATTGTGATGTCTTGTAGTCATCACTGTACCTAATGGACACTAATGACAGATCTTTGCATGCACATTCACACACATACACACACGCACACACACACACACACACACACACACACACACACACACACACACACACACACACACAAATATTAGTCCCACCTCCCTCCTACAGTAACTGTTATCACCGGCATGACTGTGTCAAGTTCAGTAATACAAACAAATATATCCACATGGAAAAGAGAAAACACAGATGTTCCTGTCTTTGTTATAATAAATTTTAAATTTGTGAATATAAGTCGAGCTGCCTGGGATTTCTTTTTAATTATAAAGTACATTTGATATTAAAACAGTCATATTACAGACTTCAGAATCTCAAAATAATTTATTTACAATATTTAGTTTGCTAGTGTTTTTACATTGAATGACCAGAAGGGGGCAATCTCATATAATACTCCAGTCTACAATATACATGGCTTGACATTTGGCATTAAATCTAGAAATCCAAATGTAGATATAGTCACAAGAACATTTAATTAAAGTGTTGATTTGTTTGTTAGTATTCACATGTTTTTGTCATTGGAAACTTCAGTCTCTCACTACAGTTTCTCATTGGCACTCATGTTTGCCATGAAGAGACTGCTGTCATTTCCGCGTTTCTTGTACTTCTTCTTCATACAGATGAGACTGACCGCTGTAACCCCCACCATTACCGCCAACACAGACAGAGAAGAGGCAAGTGCAAGGGTGGTTTTATCCATGATGGAGCCCTTGTGCTGACAGCTGTCCCCATAGTACCACCAGTCATCACCCACCACACACCTGGTAAGCAGAGAAGGATGAGGAGAGTAAAGTCAGAGTCAGTGTATAGAAGGTGAAGGAAAATTGGTGGAAGTTAAATATGAGAAGAACTTAATCTAACAGGTGAAGATAAGGATGGAAAATGTTTCAATCCTTGAGGATCAAATATTTGATACCCACTAGCAAAACCAAACATTGTTCAAATATTTAATCCCAGAAGGCTCTTAAAAGAATAGTTCGACATTTTGGGACATAGGCTCACTTTTTTGCTTAGGGTTAGATGAGCAGACCACTCTCATGTCTGAAGCTTCCAGCAGCAGCCGGTTAGCCTAGCTTAGCACGAAGACTAGAAACAGGGAAGACTGACTTGCCCAAAGGTAACAGAAAGTTACTTTTCCCAGTCAAGAAATAGCTGCACACACAGTAAAACTTTTTTTGTGTCACACATTGTGGGTTTTGTTTTGTACATTATAAACAAACAAGATACAACATGTTAATTAGTGAGCTTTTTTTAGAGGTGCTGGGAGGATGATTTCCAGTCTTTATGCTAAACTGTGACACTTCACCTTAACCCCATTATCCATTACAGTACATAAACAAAACAAATTGTTAATATCACTTAATAGTGATAGACAGATTAAAGAACCTTGGTGTTTGTTAATGTGTTTTAGTTTGATTTTAAAGTCAGACAGGATTGTTAAATGCACAGTTTTGTGAGTTCAGTCACAAAGCACACACCTGCAAGCACCCTTTCCATTGTTCTCCACGCAGACTCCATCATTCAGACACTGCACTTTGAGGCAGACATCGGAGGAAGCAGTGGTGATAGGTCGTGGGGTTGGGGTTGACGAGGTTGAGGGTGTTGAGGGGGTTGACGGGATTATGGAAGGCAGAGGCTGGGTCACTGTCAGATTAGACACGTCTGAAGAGGGATAGCAAGTGACAAAGTGGTTAATTGGATGCAAGTGGAGTAGCATCAATAATCATGAATGATGAAATTAAAGGCAATGAATGGATCACATTATTGACTGTAGATTTTTTCAGCATAGTGAGTATATGAATCATAGATGTAACCATGCATCACTGGTTTGCATTTCACACCTGCTTTTTACATGGGTGGCAGCGATTAGTATGTTGCATACTAGTAATCAATATCTATGATGTAAGATGCATGTAGCTTCACAAAAAATGATAACCAATACTTTTCTTCCCTTATATGTTTGATATCTTTCGACACACATGATGTTTTTATGTTGAAATTTGTGAAGTTAATTCTGTAATCTGGTGCTTTTACCCTCCATGGTAAGGAGAAAGATGGCGTCTCCTCCCTTGATAAAATCCCTGCTCTTGGCTCTGAGGTGGGTGAGATATGTTGGGGTGCCGGCACCAGGCCCTCGAAAATACTTGGACCCATCTGTATCTGTGACCTCAACACCCACCTTGCGAGGGTCGTCCCAGAAATACATGTCAGAGTCTGTTTAAAGGTTGTATAAATATAGTATTACGCCAAAACAGAGCTTTTATGAGTTGTTTTGTGTAAAGAAGCATTGATTTGAAAGTACCTGTTGCTTTCATGTTTGGGTCAGTGGTGACACTGCGCTGGTTGGACATTCGCTTTTGGATGTGTGGGTGTTGGTCCATCAGCATCATGGTTATCTGTTTCCAGGGACATGGCCATTTCTGTCCTGTGTCCCCTTCACGAGCCACCAGATGAGCATAAGCCGACAGCTCACCAGGATAACCTGCCTTACCGCTGGGGTACAGCTCCATTTGGAAGGTGTAACCCTCTTTAGAGGTGAATGGGGGGCTGAAGATAGCTGTGTTTGTTGGGGTATTTTCCATAAGGTGGCTGAAGTTTTTCACACGCCATATAAACTCTGGGCAGGTGGTCTCAGAAAGGTTGATGTCATCCAGTGACAGTCCCCCTGTGGAGGGCCCAGAACCCTCCTTGGTCCCTTGAAAAACAACCCGGAATTTTGTTTTGACGTCTAGACTCACATGGTGCAGTTGCCACAGCTCCTGAGGGGATCCTGTTACAGCACACGAGGTAAAAACATGTAATTTATTGGACACCAACACACAATGGCCATATTTCACAAGAAAAAATGTTACAGTAGATTTTAAGCAATCAGAGAATTTGGTAATAGTCACCATCTATGATCTTTATAAGGCGCAGTTTTCCGTTGGGGTTAGCTTTGTCATACTCTCTGACATGGATCCTCAGTGTGTCGCTGGTACCGGCACTGTTGTAGTAGAAGAACTGCAGACACTGGAATCCTCTTTTAGGGTAAAGGAGCCTGCTCTCCAGCAGAGCTGTATCCCCAATGTTGGCGGTGCTAGTTTTGAAGTGCATGAAATATCCCAAGCCTAAAATTAAAAATTTTACTTGATTAATTATGTCAATTAATGATGTGGATGATAAGAGGTTGGGTTATACAGGCCAATCGATCATATCACAAACATTAAAAGATAGGTTCACATTTTTCAAGTCTATCTTAAAACAACCCTTACATTACAATACTGTATGTTCACTGGAAGAGTCTGGTCACCATAATTGTTAGCCCTGTCCATATTCGATGTAAAGAGATGCCCCTCCTAATACGAATTTAATGTAAGAGATGGGGGGACAAAATCTGCAGTCCTTGTTTTATAATGCATTTTAAAGTTTAATATTTAAGTTCAGTGAGACTCCATCTGTCTAAGTTAAACAAAACAACTGGGTATCTTCCAGAATATGTATAAAATTCCCTCTCTGTGTTTCGCTGGACAGTGGTATCTTGCTGAGCTGTGGTGAGGGTATAATAATAACACAAATAGGGAATATCATACTAAAAAAAGTTTTGAAGATACCTGATTTGTCTAACACAGACTGCTGACACACAGCCTTATATGAGCTTTGTTAGACCTTTGGAAAACATTCTACACAAAACACGGACTGAATTGTATCCACCTACATTGGAATTGCATTTGAAAGGACCAGTGTGGAGAGGAGGAACAATTGCAGTGACTGCAATCATTTAAATGTACATACAATGCAGTATGGGCATGTGAGTGTTGTTTTACAGTTGACTTGAATTTTTTAAAATGTATTTTTTAATGCAACAATGTTTATAGTATCTGCACCACATGCCATGTATATTGCTGTATTGTAATTCTCACCAGTGCATTTGCCCATGTTGGAGTAGTCAGTGTTGGGCCCTCCAGCAGCTTCGGCAACCCTCTCCCAGTCTCTTATATTATTTATTTTTTCTCCTTGGATCATACCACAAATGTTCTCACGTTCAAAGTCACATGAGTCCAGGAACGTGGAGCCCTGGGCTAGAAGACATTTCATAAACACACAGAGGTGTGACTTTGAACTGCTATAAAGCGATTAATTACGCAGTAGGGAGAATGATGCTTATCCACATATTCCAATGTAGCAATAATTCAGGAGATAAGCCGTCTACCTGACAGATAACATCAACATTACTAATAATAATTTGGTGTAATATCAATGGCAGTGCAAGCTGACACATCACCTCTTAATTTACAGTATATAATAAAACACATCTTGGTTGTTACAACAGTAAGAGAGTCCCATTCTGTCTTGCCATTCAACAATCAATGTAGCCTGAAGCAGTGTCTACAAGTAGTCATATAGTGTTTCTACAGTATGTGGGACATATGCTGCACTGTAAGGAAAAAAATAAAATGGAAATCTTAAAAACTGATGTAGTCACGGTCTTTGACTACTAAGCTTGAATTATTACTTACTGCAGTTGTAAAGGCGGTGCAGCTTGAGCAGATCACTGTCACTGAACTCCATACGCTGGCCAATGACATCACTGAAAGCAGGTATTTTGGTGACGATGGTTGGCTCAGTGCCGTTGCGGAAGGCATCTTTACTGTAGTGCATCATGGAACCATAGTCGTAGGGTACGCCCAAAGAGCTGGAGGTGGTGTCATTATAGGTGTTAAAGTTGTGTTCTTTACCTGTAGATCGGACGTAAATAAAAGGTGTCAGTTCAATTCATTAGCACAATGTCATTTTAGTGGGGGTGGATTTGAGAGATATTTGCTAGGTTCATGCATAAAAGTTGCTTATCCACAGCCAGCAGTTGTTTATAGACTTACGTAGACCTACGTGGGTCAGTGCAGTTAAGATAAAAGTGTGATGTTCCTTGATGAGCTGATAATGTCTTTTGCTTATCTTGTTAAGATTCTGCAGCCAGGAAAACAATGCATGTGTGTGCTTACTATCACAAAATCACAATGACCATATGAAGTTCTTTCCTTCAAGTCCTACATAAAAAACTTTGAAGGCTGCATTAAGTGAAGTGATTTTTCTGATTCAGTAGAATGTAAATTTTGTGAAAAGCTTGTATAAATGTAATGTATAAAAAGCTATTTTACACTCCTTCTCAATCTGACAAAATTATAATCATACACATACAAATCGAAGTTACAAAGCAAGCATATCATAAAGGGATAAATGATATGTGGGTGCACAAATGAGCAGTGTTTAAATTAATTATAATTTAGCCTGGCAGAGTATAGCAGTAAGAGATTCAGTACCCTCTGAGATGCGGTCCCACATGATATTGACGTAATCATTGCGGTCTGCCCTGGACTGCTCATGCCAGAAACCCAGAG
This sequence comes from Lepomis macrochirus, assembly GCA_024633595.2. NCBI lineage: Eukaryota > Metazoa > Chordata > Actinopteri > Centrarchiformes > Centrarchidae > Lepomis > Lepomis macrochirus. The sequence continues at coordinate 21,216,714 of JALXJV020000012.1, forward strand.
CATGCAGGAACTCATGTTCAATGGTGGCGATGCGGTCACAGTTTGTCCCTATTGACAATACCTGCTTCCCAACCCGCTGGTTTCCCACAGAGGAGAAACAGCTTTTGGAAGAAAAAAAACATGGCTTTTATGAAAATCACGTGGAATCCACAATGTCTTTTCTCAATGACTTTAGTTTAAATTTTGAAATACAGTCTTGTTACGGACCCTCCCCCTGCCTGCTTCCTTCTCTTGCAGGAGGCTGCAGGCAGGGAGACTGATTAGGCTGGGCAATCACCTGTGCACCTCTATCTGGAGAGCTTATTTAACCAGGACTGATCAGTCTTTTGTCCTCTCTCTTCCTAGGCTGACGTCCTACCGGGTTTGTCTTGTGTTTCATTTTTGGTTAATCCTGACAACACGCACACACATCTCACTCATCCATTCACTGCTGACACCACTGATAGTCATACTTTCCCACACCACATATTATTGATGTTTATTTAATACTTATTTTACTTTTATAATAAATCATGGTATTGGCAAACCTGTTGTCTCACCTCCTTTTTGTCATGGGCTAAGAGCTGGCTTGTGACAGTATATAAAGCATTCATTCTTGGGAAAGTACAGCTTGTCTCTCCCCTCTAAACAGACCATAAAAGTATCAAAGTTCTTTTTGCCTTACCCGACCCCTTTAAAGATGGAAATGTAGTTTGCTTCCCCGCTCCAAGGTACGAAGTCGATGCAGGACTTGAGCCTGTACTGTTCAAAGGCCTTCAGTATCACACCTTTTGCATTGATCTCTGCAGAGAAGAGGATAAGTTGAAGTTGAAAAAATATGTCTTCGAAAAAAAGGCCTCTGCTGAATTATTTAAGTCTGCTCACATTCAAGATTACGTCTAAGGCTCATGTCTGACTCAATGCAGAGTCTGAACATCAAACATACAGTATATGCCGAGTGATCTATGTGTTCTGAGATAAATTTAGATGTGTACATTTTTTGGGAACATGTTTCTGCTTGTTCAACTGTAATTGTTTGAGGCACAGATCCCACTCCTGTAAAAATATCACTATTACTATAAAGCATTGTTATAACACCAAATAAGGACATATTTTTGTTTTATATGTACTAGAAAATTTTAGTCCAGATGAATTTAATTGCTTTTCAGAGCATACATATCGTTCCCAAGTGTTCATACCTAAGTCATCTTCCATGTAGTACGGGATCGTCTTTGGCCACCTGTACTCATCCCCTATTATGGAATTTCGAGTTTGCTTCTGCAGTGGTCAAGCAGAAAGAAACGACATAATCAGAAATACTTTAAAATGAGTCAAGCCTAAGCTGTATTCAACAAAATTCAATTGTGCAGGTGAAAATTTGAATCAGTTGAATAAACATACCGCACCAAGCACAATATCTCCCTCTACAAGATTCAACCCTGCCTCTATGGAGAACAAGCACAAAGAAAATTGGTTTAAATTTGGTTACTTGAATAACAATCTGAAAACATGAGGAAGAAAAGTGTATTTTCCTCTTTGTTTTGTGTACCTTCATTGATGTCAAAAATGTCAAGGTCCCGTCCACCATCCACATCATAGTCTGTGTAAGTGGATGTGGAAATAAATGTGAAAGAACGTACAATGAAAGTGACAAAAAAGTAAAAGGAACACGTGCAGTCTGTGTCTTGGTTGAAAAAAATAATCACTTACCTAATACTTTTGTTGTGGGCTAAACAAAAGAGAAATACAAATGTTACTGATTTGCAAATATATGAAAATAAAGTTTCTTGTTATCACACAACAGTATATTAACAAAATGAGGTGGCGATGGCGCAATGGATAAGACTATGCCTTTGGTGTGAGAGACCAGGGTTCAATCCCCCATTGTAACCCATCCGTTGTGTCCCTGAGCAAGACACTTAACCGCAGAGGTGCAACCTCTGACATGTATAGCAATTGTAAGTCGCTTTGGATAAAAGAATAAATGTAAATGAAAAATAAACCAATTCCTCACCAAGCAAAGGGTAGCAGCACTTAAGAGGCATACGATGTTAAGAAAAAGTACACCTGTGGGTTTTCTTCCTGCCATCTCAAAAAATGCCTATGGAAGGGTGCAGATGACGGCTCTTGCAGACACTTGGATAGTTGAAATTATAAAGGTGCATGCAGGGAATAAAATAAAAGTACACATGAACACAGGTTGATAATTGACAGAGCTAGAGTTAATCAACCACTTTAGACTACTCCGCTATCTGCTAACAGATCTTTACACATTTGCAGATAAGCCACAGTGAAACACTAAACCAGGAGGCAGCAGAACGGTTCTTTTTTTTATTAATCAAACTACCTCTTATATTGATGCAGAATAAATCAATGCACATTCTTATGGCGTTTTTTTCACTGTAATATTACAGTGAATAAAGAAAAATGCAGCCTCTTGATATGACTGGGCAGCTCTGTATTATTCTCAGGGCTCTTTAGTTCAACGCTCATTACAAGCCAATGTTTAGTTTGTCCTTGTGATAGATAACCATTATCTTGGACTTCCTCAGAGCAATGTTTCATGGTCATTTTGGAAATGTCAACTGTGACATGCATATTTACATAATTTTTAAAAACACAGTGTAGAGCAATGTGCAAAATTGCTCTACACTGTGCTCTGCCCTGCAATAATTCAAGCTTAGTAGTCAAAGACCGTGACTACATTAGTTTTTATAAATATTTCCAATTTATATTTTTCCTTACAGTGCAGCATATGCCCCACATACTGTAGAAACACCATATGACTTCTTGTAGACACTGCTTCAGGCTACATTGTTTGTTGAATGGCAAGACAGAATTGGGATTCTCTTATTGTTGTAAACCTTCTGAGAAACACAAAAGGATTACATCAAAACAGTCACCGTCAACCCTGTACTAGCTCCAGATTTCAACAATTGAACAAAAAAAGGATGCTGACAGTTGCCCACAGTGACAAAGAATCCTGGTGTTTAAATGTTTGTCATATATATGCTGTGACATACTGTAGCGGATCCAGGCAAGGTGGTTCTTTGGTGGTTCTTTGTGTTTTTGAAGCTTGTGTTTGTGAAATTTTTATCTCTTGCAACTTTTTCTGCAGAATTTTTTAACCTACCGATATTCAGTAGAGACATCTTGCTCATATCTGCAAAGACTTTAAATGTACCATTGCAGTTCAAAATTAGCTAACCATAACTTTGTCTTCACTTTTAATTGGACACATCCATAAAACAATTTTAACACTCAACGTTGACACTAAGCCCTTCTTTGCAGTTTGGGTTCCACAGTGGTTTGAGGACAAGGCTAACATGTCCATATATGTGTCTCATCCTGCACAATACATACGCATTCATTCATTTTCGGTGCTGATTATTCTGTTCAGACTCAAGTGCATCTACGGCCTATCCCAACATGTATTAGGGTTGAGACAACATACACCCACAACAGACAGGAATGGTCAAAGAAATTTACATCTAATTCTCCTAACTTGCATGTCTTTGGATTGTAGGAGGAAACACACACAGACCCCAGGAGAACATGTAAACTCCAACAAGGCCATGTTTAACCTTTTTGCTGTGAAGAGTTAATAGCACCCACTGTGGGTAAAAGTAAAAATATCCGCATACTCTTTCATTGTTGTGCAATGAAAGAGTTTTTTTTGTAGATGGCATAAGGTTATAATTCATAAAAACGTATTTGTAAATTCAATAATGTTTTAGTTTATCAGTCATAATCTGAGCTGGAAATGGTGTGATGTAAAAATGTAATCTTCCGTACATTTAAACTTTTTATGGAACACGCTGTGAAAGCCAAGGAATGATTCATAGCAATAAGGTCAGAAGAAATACATGCAACACATGTTAAATGACAATAACCTTTGAAGTGTCATAATCAACTATTATTGCTAAAACCTAGGGAACAAATTGTCAGTGAGATTCTGAAGTTACTCCAGTCATTTTAAGGATAATCAGGCACTGAACATGTTTAAGCTGTATCAATAGGCAATATCATGATACATATTAGTGGAAAACATGGAAAGAATTGGCCCCAAGTTGAAAAAGTAAGATTAACTCCTCAGAGACTGTTTAAAACAAACGAAATGTGTACAAAAAGTGCTAAAATGGGAATCAGAAGGAAGTCTGATATATTTAAGTCACTGAACCTCTGCAAGGATCTATCTCTGTTGGTGTGGAAATATTTTGTGGCTCTCAGGTTGGCAGTGTTGGTTGACTGAAATATTTGTTGGATGGATTGCCATGAAATGGGGTGCAGATATCATGGTGAGAATCCTACTGACTTCGGTGATTCCCTGACTTTGCTGCTAGCACCAACAACGACATTTGTTTTTTTTAAGTGACATATATCAACAAATATTTGTTAGATTATAATGGAATTGGTTCAAACATTCAGTGTTCCCGTCAAGATGAATTGTAATGACTTTGTTCATACTCTGACTTTTCAACTAGTGGCATCATGACAAAATTTCAGTCCAGTACTTTGGTTTAAACGTTAGCATACTAACATGCAAATCTAAGATGCTTCACTTTATACCTGCTCAACATCAGCATGCTTTCATTTCATCATTCAATCATTGTAGCCAGCTGATGTTAGCATTTTGCCCAAAGCAACACTGTGCCTTTGTTTTATTTAAAAATTCAATTCAAAAATTAATTTTGGTCTTTCTCAGCTCATTGAGCCATTGTTTCATGTTTTCTTTTAAAGTTTGTTGTATAATTAAATGTGTTAAAGTATCTTCCTCTGGTTCTATTCCGTTTTTAAGGATGCTTGTTGATTTTTTATGCCATCACAACATAGGTGCTGAAGCTGTGTTACAACAAAACTTTTGTAATTTATTAATTAATTAAGCTTCACATAACCCATGATAAAATTCCAACATGTGAATGGGGAGCCATTCAATGATTAGTCCTTAGTGGCTCCTAATCCATTCCACACTGTGTGGATCAGCATGCATGCAAGAAGCCCTGGTCATTTTAGCATGGTTATTTTGTTCAGTTTTAGGCAGTAAATGCATTGGTTTACCATAAACAATACTGTGGGGCAGAGAAAAACAAGAGGATGACATACAGTAAGAAAAAAATCTGCTGTGCAACACACAGTATGTATTGTATGTATTTGGCTATGTGCACAGCATTGTTTTATTGTAATACAGAAGAAAAAAACATTTACACACTGAGGCTGGATTCATTTCTGATATCATAAGGGGTTTTCCAATCTAAAGTGAGCAGAATACTGCCAGAGCACAGGCTGCTTGAACCTGAATGGATTGTTCTGTCTGCATACTGCTGTGTCAAAGAGAAAGATTGATTTGAAAATGCAAAACTCTTGCATGTCTCGTGACAAGGGTGAAATCTGAGTGAGTGAGTGAGTGAATAACATAAGTGTCTGTGTGTGTTTGTATGTGTGTGTGTGTGTTATCCAGAATTACCAATGTGAAGCAGTTAACCCAAAGAGAGAAACCAGATAGTGATAGGCCTATGAAGGCTTGCTGCTTCTACAAACTCATGGACAAACTCTCAAATAATGAACTTAAATGCAACACACGACATGCTGCCAACAATATTGTTATGCAAATTTTGTTGAGTAATACATTGTCCTGGTGCTCACCTCAGGCCAGCATCTTGCCAGTCCGCTTTTTGCTGTCTCTTTTGCCTCAAAGAGTCTATCGACAATCTGACAGACCACACAACCAGAATGTATGTGTGTACTCTTACACACGCACACATGCGTGGAGTATCTTCTTTTGTTATGCTATTATGCTTAGAAAATGAATGCTGCCTCCACCCGACAGAGTGTAATTAAGTGTTTGCCCCATGGCAATTAAATGCATGCTTGTTCTCTTCAAAATCATGAATAAAAATTAAAAAGAAAGTCATTGCAGCCGGCTATGAAATAGTCAGACACATCCTGCAAAACCACAAGTTTTTGTTTTAACATTTTGTTTTTTGTACAGATTAAACAAACAAGAGTTGGTACACTGTAAACCCGAATAGGTTCAGTATACCCAAAATATTTGTGGAAACTGATTACCTCAAACTTAGTGGTAGTGGTAATAATATTTTTAAGTAAACCTTAAGCTAAATATAATACATTTTTAAAACACATTTAATTTCCGCATACTTTACTCAATAAATGTAATTGTGCACAACTTAACTCTGAGGGAAATCTACTCTAAAAATGTATTGTGCTAGAATCAAATACTAATGGAAACTCACTCAACAAAATTGCTACTAGTAAACTTAAAATTCACAAAATGCCCATTTTCAGACAGCAGTCCTCAAAAATACAAATAAAACTCCATTAATACAATTCAAGTTCTCTTTATTAGTATTATCTTCTCACAACATCTTCTGTCATTTCTACATTTAACAGACACAAAATAAGCTACAGCTTGCATAAAGCTGAATAGACTAAGTAATTGACTGCTTGATCAGATAATTAACCAGCAACAATTTTGATAATCAATTTGTTTTCTATTTCTCTATTTCTAGATTCTTAATGATATTTTTTGGTGTTAAGTGATAATAACTTGAATCTCTTAAGCTAAATAAAATCTCCTTTTACTACTTACTTTACTGTGTTTTGTGGAAAAAGCGACTATGCATAATTTTATTCCATCAGCAGAACTTTTACTTAAATAGCCTAATATAAAAGGGAGCTTTAAATGGGTAGCTTTATGGAATCATAAGCAAATAAAGATTGCTAATAAAGATTGTTTAAAATAAGAGTCCCACACTATGCAAATTGTTTAGTCAGGTAGATGAGGTAATGGTACAATCTCAGGGTTTCTGCAGGTTTCACCTAGTCAAATTTAAGACTTTTTAAGACATTTTCAAGACCATTATGAATGAAAATTAAGACCTATATCACGACTTAAAAAAAAGAAATGCACAAAGGAAATGCAGTTACAAAATTACTTGAAGAGTAAATCAATGTATTCAAATTAGGGTAGAGTAACACTACAAAATTGGCATCGGAAAATGTCAACAATGAAACACTGGGATGGACGATGACACTGATAAACTACGTAATTAACAAGCTAGTATGCGGTGGACCTGGTGACGTGAAAAATGGATCACCGGTGGGAAAAAAAAGAGTTCTGTGTCTTTTATGCTTTTGGCTTTTCCCCTCTTCTTTATTGAGTTGTGCATGTAGCAGGTTTGCACAGTGAAAAGCCCAAAGTCCAGCCCAAAGGGAGTTCCCATCTCCCACAGAAAGCTGTGCTCAGAACCGTTTGAAAACGGCTCGTTTGTAGTCCAACCCTTCACTTCCTTGACTTTTGACAATGCAAACGCGTCATAAAGCTTGCTAAGCGGCTGGTGGGTCAGGCACGCCCTCAAACCAAGCTAGTCTGGTCTGAGCGGAGGCCCTAAGGCTCGACTCGCCTTTGTTTGGGTTTCCATTGTGGAAAAGTTGTACCTGTACCTGCTTCCAGGTACCTTTTTTTATATCACCTCACCTTCGTCGAGGTTCCGAGCGATACTGAAAGATACTAAAATGTAACGCGAAAACACGACAGACTGCTGATTAGTCAGAGAATTGTCACTATTCACTGCATCATCATTGCACCGGACAGAGGCCAGCAACAGAAAGTTTATTTTACAGTTTTTGTATGGAATTTCATTACTAAATCCACTTCTGAGGTTTTGAGGTGAGAAATCAGCTGTCTAGATTTGAATATACAGTTTTACGAGAAGTAATGGCGGAACACAAATATGATGAACATTTTCGGAGTTGCGGAGCTCCACGAGTGGCGGCTGGGGAAGCCTGCGGCGACCCGCGGGAGGAGCGTGTGAGGCCGGCCAGCTGCCCGGCCCGCTCACAGAGCCCTCTGCTCCCGCCGTGTCACACAGACCGCTGCAGCAACAACGGCAGAGGAAAACACAGCTGGAAGGTTTTCATACCGCTTATCTGTCTTCACATTCTGAGGAATATTCAAACATTTTAACCGTAGACTGTATATATTTTAAGAGCTGTGTGGATCGCTGGTGTGTGTCGCATTACAGACACACAACATCTACAACAATTATCATGATCAGAATGTCCCTTTAATTAGTAAGCAAATGAAAGGGTGAATTAATGAATCAATGACAATTTGTTCTGACCTCAAGTGAGATGAAAAGATGTTCCAGTCTGATACGCAAACGTACAAATATCTCACTGTATTAAGGTCAGTTGCTTCTCCTTACTAATAAAATGTCATACAACTGTAATGTTTCAAAAAAAAAACCCTACAAGGAGACACATTGTATGTGCACAAAAACTGTCACCAGAAAAAAACATGAATAATGTTCTACACAAACTGTATCTACAGGCAGCTGCTGCTTTTTCCTTGCGAGGCAAAATTAGTGCTAAATTCTTATTCTGTATTCCCACCACCAGACGACTTTGATGTTCATGCTGTGTTTTATCTTATTGTGGACATTCATTTCTTTCCAACCTCTGTGGCCCATCACAATTAATTTTTTGACAACACCATTACACCTCGAACACAGCTTTCATCTCAAGCTTTTGGCTCAATCTCTTCCAGCCACCTATCTGTGTGTTGGTTTTGTGTGCAAGTGTGAAAGGAGAGCAAATGGCATGAGAGGCAATATTTTCACTGAGTGTAATTCTTTTGAAGATAATTCATCCCTGCTTTCAAGGTGTGACAAACTGGATTGTTTCCCTTTCGCATTTTCTGAGACATTTTCAAAATTAATTTTTGAGTGCCACCAGATACTCACCGTATCACTCACTGTGGTTGATTTCATTCATGGTTGTGTGTTGTAATTAAAAACAGTATACCATTGCTGGCACAATGGGTAACTTCATACTATAGACAGGGGTGTTTACAGGGCAGAAATTGACTCTTATACGGTGGCCCTTAAGTGCAAACCACCACTGCAAATTACCACAACACGACAGCATTTCGCCACAACACCACTGCAAATCGCCACAACACGACAGCATTTCGCAACAACACTACTGCAAATCGCCACAACACGACAGCATTTCGCCACAACACTACTGCAAATTGCCACAACACGACAGCATTTCGCCACAACACGACAGCAAATCGGCACAACATGACAGCAAATTGCCACGACAGCATTTCGGCACAACACGGCAGCATTTCGCCACAATATGACAGCTTTTGGCCACAACACTACTGCCAATCGCCACAACACGATAGCATTTCGCCACAACACTACTGCAAATCGTCAAAACACGACAGCATTTCACCACAACACTATTGCAAATCCCCACAACACGACAGCATTTCGCCACAACACGACAGCATTTCGCCACAACACCACTGCAAATCGCCACAACACGACAACATTTCGCCACAACACTACTGCAAAACGCCACAACACGACAGCAAATCGCCACAACACGAAAGCATTTTGCCACAACAATACTGCAAATCGCCACAACACGACAGCATTTCACCACAACACTATTGCAAATCCCCACAACACGACAGCATTTCGCCACAACACGACAGCATTTCGCCACAACACCACTGCAAATCGCCACAACACGACAACATTTCGCCACAACACTATTGCAAATCCCCACAACACGACAGCATTTCGCCACAACACCACTGCAAATCATCACAACACGACAGCATTTCGCCACAACACGACAGCATTTCGCCACAACACCACTGCAAATCGCCACAACACCACTGCAAATCGCCACAACACGACAGCATTTCGCCACAACACGACAGCATTTCGCCACAACACTACTGCAAATCGCCACAACACGATAGCATTTCGCCACAACATGATAGCATTTCGCCACAACACTATTGCAAATCCCCACAACACGACAGCATTTCGCCACAACACTATTGCAAATCCCCACAACACGACAGCATTTCGCCACAACACTATTGCAAATCCCCACAACATGACAGCATTTCGCCACAACACTATTGCAAATCCCCACAACACCACTGCAAATCGCCACAACACTACTGCAAATCGCCACAACACGACAGCATTTCGCCACAACACGATAGCATTTCGCCACAACACTACAGCATTTCACCACAACAATATAGCAAATCACCACAACACAACAGCATTTCGCCACAACACAACAGCAAATCGCCACAACATTACAGGTGAGAATGAAATGGAAAGGGTAGGTACAATACTCCTCCTGATTGGTTGCACATCTCTGTCTGTCATTTTCAGTGCATAACAAACTTTTGCAGTTTCTGCAGCGGCAGTGAAGAGGAAAGGTAGGCTAGAGGTTGACGTTATGTGGAAATTTGATTACAGCGATTTGCTGTAGTGTGGTGATTTCTTGTCGTGTTGTGGTGCTTTCCTGTTGTGGCGATTTGCTGTGTTGTGGCAAAATGTTGTCATGTTGTGGTAATTTGCTGTCGTGTTGTGGCAATTTGTGTGTTGTGGTTTGCACTTAAGGGCCACCGTACTTTCATCCACTAGTACCACACTGCTCAGAGAAGAAAAAGTCGCATTTAGCAGTTTAAACCCCTTGGACCCTTTGGCAAGTCCATTACAACGCATGTGTGTGGAACATGATTGCAAGTTCTCCAAAGATTAAATAGTACAGCGTTTCATGTTGAATTACAGAAAAACTTAAAGAACATTACCCAGAAAAAAGTAATAAAAATTGAGTTTTGTATTTGAATACTTCACCTGTGTACAGTGTAGTTACATTTTTGTTAAAGATTTGTGCTCCAGGACATTGCATTTGGTTGGAGGAGGGGCAATGCATAAAAAGGTTATAAATGCTACAAGATGAGAACAAAACCCGTTTCACTTCAAATCCAATGTACCAAAGCACAGAGAGTAATTGAAAATGTATCAGTGTCCACTGTAGTGTGATAAATGATGTGCTAAAATGAGCAGCTACTGTACAGCATATAATACTGTATTGGTGCCAAACAAAGGGAAGACATTTTTATTTTCTTTCAAAACTACTTGAAGGATATTTTAAGGGAAAATGGGGAACATTAGTTCAGAACATAGAGATACTAGCTGCAATTATTTTCATTTACATTCCAGTAATTTCTTTCAAAATGCTTTCAAAAGACCTGTCTTTTTTTCTAAACACCATCCCTGTGGTTATTATTTCTACAATACTCCTCAAAAGTGTGCTTATGCTTTAGCCAGAGTGTCATGAAAATACAGCAGTTCTAAATGTAGGATATAATTTAGAATGAAAACAGCATCTTGTATCAGTTGTTAATGGCAAATCAAATCATCCAAATTCCACTCCAAACCAACCCAATTCGTGAATTTTCTGAAAATAGCCTATAGCACTTCCTCATAAAACAGCACTGCCTAACGCGCGCACAAAACGCATTGTTAAGAGTATGCAAACCACAAATAAAGATGCATTTTAAAAAATGAAGGCGTTTTAATTTGAAGACATGTTTGCGCCACTACTACGTTCAAAGCAAGAACCCGCTGTAAACGCGAACGTTTGTGCTAAGTTCCTGACTGCATTTGGAATTGACGTCATTTACTGATTAGCGCAGCTCGCAGGTTGGGGGATCTGGCGCTCCAGCTCATCACGAAGTCTCCTGACACAGTGGTATGCAGTCAGTGTGAAGCTCTCTGGTTCCTTAACCCTGACTGCTGCTGAGAGGAGTGAACATCTCTGAGACTACTTTTGGCGCAAGCAATAATAGCCAATGGGGGAAAGGTTATAAAGTCATTTTGAAAAGTTAATGGGACCGTAACTGGCTCAAGGTCTGGATTAAGGTAATTCAACATTTATTCCCCAAGGTAAGACACCTTTTATTTGTCATTAGTTAGTGGTCTTGTAAAGCCGTGTATGCCAAGACTACAGGCTAAAGTGTCTGAAATATGTGGTGAAACTGAACAGGCTAGGCTATTTGTCATGAGAACTACCGAACACTGGTATAAATGTGTTCACCCAGCTAATTTGCGCACATACACGGAACTTTGTGGATCATATTTTTAACGTGCTGATTTTTTTAATGCCTGACAGTCTGTGTATATGTTCGTGTGCATGCAAGCGCTCTTATCAATGTAACATAATAGTTAGAGGACAGACTTGTAAATATAGACTGGCCTTTTACTTCACTTTTTATTCATCAGTTAAGAATCATTAGTCAGCTCTAGACTACCTCTTTTAGGGTAGGCTATCATCTCGGCTTCGAAAAGTGAGTACTGTGTGTCTTAACTGTGGACATGAGTGATTTAAAGCAGTAGTGTGTCCAGACCTTTTTTTTACTGGGGTAGCCATCGTGGGGCACTGACTTATGCAGGGGAGGCATTCAACTATGCACACATTTTTTTTTATCTATACGGCTACCAAAATCTACTTTTAAAAGTTTTTTTTAAAGTAATCAATTGAAATGTCCCCTTTTAATAAAGTGTAAAAACATACATTTTGTCTTTATGTCAAAAACTCTCCTTATGACCTTCTATGAAAATGTACATGGAATATGACTAATAGAATTTTAAAAAGGTCCATGCATTTTTCCATTTCCACAAACCTCTATCTCTGCTTTATGTTGTTATGCTTTATGTTTATTTCTAAATAAATTCATGATTATTCATTAAATCACATTATTTAGCTCCGTACCCTAGTAATCCCTCAGTCCCGTTACACAAATCATTCCACCCAACATAAAAATAATGAAGTGATGATTAGGTGACGTCGTCAACAACAGTAAGTGACATCATATAAGTCTTCTGAACAACATTCTGCAGAGACAGGCAAGTTACCACCTTCTTTTACAACCATAGGTGTCATTTCCAAATGGCTGATTTTGTCCCCATCACTTTTTGAAGGCATTTGTTAAAAATGTTCTAAAAGAAGCTTGCACCTAGAAATGTTAACTAACAAATGAAAATGTTTTAGGGAGGTTTATTTACACAATAAGAAACCATGCATTGCAATTTAGTTATAGTTTCCCTTTATATAAAAAAGACATTTCCACCATAAACTGGAGCAGATATCTCCATAATGCAGGAAAGAGCAAATGTCTCCATAATGCAGGAAATTATTAGTTTAAGGCTCAACATCTTCTGGGGGAAGACCCCTAGACCCCCTCATATATTTCAACATCAAATATTTCTTGAAAACAGTGCTAAAAATCTTCTTGTCTTCTTCTCGTGCATCACCACACCTCATGACTCAAATGTATCACCACGCCCCTAATCTGAGCCCTTATGTCCCCATCTCTTTTCAACACAAAGGGATACCCTTGTTTATAATTATATTTTAGTCATGTGTATTGTGATGTTGTGGTTGTCAAACTTAACGACTCAACACTGTTACATGCAACAAGCACAGAAAACTATTACTTGTAAAAATTACATTATTTCAGCAATATATATATGATATCTTAATCTTATGCAGACCTTGTGCTCTCCGATTATTAAATCACAACCCTGTCACACTCAACCCCATTACATTGATCATAACAGGGTTGTGAGATTGGGTTGTATTGTGTTTTAACACTGTAGTTGTGAAGTTATCCAATTATTTAATGAATGATCAACAGCCTAAACCCAATTCATTCTAGTCAGGACCCTCAAACAGCCCTTTAAAGAAGTGAGAACCATCCAAAATGTCTTCACTTTCCTAAAATGAATTTTAAAAAAGCAGTTGGAACTCAGTTCAACTGCAATGCCATCTATTGTCCTTAAATGGTTAAATAATTAAACACAATGTTTATAGAAAACCATACAGTAAATTTCAGTAAAAAAACCCCACAAGTAAATATTCTGTTGGATGTGTCCCTTCAATCCCGTTACTATCTTCAATCCTGTTAACCAGTCTCAACCTCATCACACCTACATTTTATACTTTTTTTATATGGAAAAAGTAATTTCATATTGGTGGAACTATGTCTGAAAGGTTTAGGGCTACCATAAGAATTGATTAAACATTTCTGATAAAAAAATTAAAAGGTTGGTGTCACAAAAAGTACCAATTTTAGGCTTTAGGAAAGCAAAAGTCTAACATTTCATGTAGCTTGTTACTGAATTAGTGTGAGGGATATCTGATTAACAGGAAAATGTTGATTTCATGAAATTTGCATTTTATGATCATATTCAGACATCTTCCATAGTGTCCATAACGGAGGTTGAAGACTACTAGTGCACATATCATAAAGTAATAACCAGAAATATTAGGGATTTGATACCTGAGGTGGGAAAATGTGTTTTTCTGAAAGTTAAATATGTTATTAATATTGTGGGGTGTTCAGTAGTAATACATTTTGGTGAAAAATCTAAAAATGTGAACATCCAAATCGTACCGGTTTTGTGGAATGACACTACTAACATTACATTATCTTACAGTTCTTACAGGTCTTACATTCCTGTGTTGAAAATTGTAACTGAAGATATATATAAATAGATCATACACTTCAAACAGTCAAACAGTGTCTGACAAATCCAGCCAGTAACCAGGCCAATACCAGAACACATATATGCCTTGTTCAGACTGCCAGTCCAAATCCATGTTTTGGCATAGTAAGATTGTATCCAGATTGATTTTATAAAGTCTTGACAGCAAAAACCCACATGAAATGCAGTCTTTGAAAATTGGATCCAGGCCACATTTGGAGGTGGTTTGAATCAGATTTCGACAGATGCACCTCAGTCTGAACGGTAAAATCAGATTTCAACGTGTCTTTTGTGTCAATCGAAATGTGACACATCAACGACATCAAATCAAGAGTGGCTGAGCAGACTCAATGCTGTGTGTTGTCAAATCGCCAAGTTTGACTGGTGCAGTATTGGAGTTCTGCACTGCCTGTAGATGATTCATGTAATTTGCATGCAAGAGCTGACAAAAAATTCAACTTGCAGCAATACTTCAAAAGTAGTCTAATTCATTGGGAAAACTATGGACGATGGAAGATCCCACCTCTGACCAGGCAGATAGCCAAATACTTTCACGCAAAACCATGGAAAGTTTCCTCCGTGCGAAAACCATGTTTATGCATACAGCATATGTGTTTCAGACAGTAACAGTTTAAAACATAATGTAGAGGCTAACATTTTTTAAATGTTTTAAATACACATATTAAGAGCTAATATATTATCAGTTAGAGCAGCTCTTGACATTGCTCTTGAAAAACTCTGATCTGTTTTCAGATGGCCTTGTTAGAGGAAGATATGGGATTCTTCTCCAGCATACCCGTGCCACTGGATATAACTGTGGCTGTGGTCTACTCTGTTTTTGGTGAGTAAAGAAACTCAAACCCATCTTTTTTTATTCCATAACAGATTATAAAGAGTTAATAACACTAATAATGCTGTCAATGAGTTTCCTACTCATTCTGCTCAGGCTGAAATGAGTAACAGCATGAAGCAAGACAGCACGCTGTGTGTCCTTGGAAGCATATTTACCTTTGTATTTTTGACTGTGCAAATGCATTTTACTTCCTCCTATAATACCTACTGTGTATATGTATTACTTCCATCTACATTTACTGTTTCTATGTATAAATCGTAATCCTGCATATACTGTATCTACCCTTCTTCAGACATCAATGTACAGAAGCAGGCAGCCAATGTTGCAGCTGTTCATTTATTATTTGTGTGTTGAACACGACAACATAAGGGACTTCTGATAATGAATGCTATGACTCGGTCATGTACTGAAAAAAAAGGTTAACTTTCATCTTAGTCTTTGATCTTGCCAACATTACTGGAGAATATCCACATTTAATGTATTCGTAGCCTTACTATAAGAAACTAAAAAGACACGAGATTTATTTTGTGAAGGTTTTTTGTTTACCGACACTGTTTTGATGTTACTGATTGAAGGATTGTAATTTTACGTTTAAAGTATTTTATTTCCTAATTCCTGTGACAGACTAATTAATACTGCTCAGGTGGGTTTAAAAATTTGTATTTAAGTCAGTATTTGGCATAAGTTATATGCTGTTGGAGTTCTATTTAAGTCTGTAGTAAATGTATGCTGTGCCTGCTACCTGAATTTAAGGGTTACATGTAATTGTACTACTTTCTTCACACTGACCATTGGTGGCTAAACATGTATATACTGTATATGGTTGTATAATACTAACTCAGACTTCTAGTATATGAAAAGTTACATAATCATGAACATGTATCCAAAATTAGATTTCTGTCTTTTGAGTCATGGTTATTTTCAAAAACATTACCTGGTTGCAAAGATAATCAAGGTTCAATACATGACAGAGTTTATCAATTAATTTTTAAAAAAAGTGTCTAATCAATTAATAAATACTTGAAAACATTATGTCCAAATTAATCAAAATGCACTCATGTTTAAAAATACCATATTTGTTTTAGTTTCAGTGGACCGGTACAAAATTACATTTAAAAATAATTTTTTTTAAGACGTTAAGACTTTTTAAAAAATGGATATGTTCACTTAATGTGATTTTTTAAAAGAAGCATCACAAACTCATTAACCGAAATGCTGAAATAAGACAGCGTAGATGTAAATGGGTGTTAACATGAAACTGTAAACATGTATTTTCTGTCCATGCTCTGCCACACTGAAGCTTTCAGTGTAATGTTAGTATTTATTACTAAAATAAAATAAAACACTGAATGTCAGGACTATGATTGGAACAAATGGTAAAACTCCTGCAGTTGCATTGAACGCATTTTTTTATTTGTAATGCCACTTGTGCCTTGAGAAGCTGCCCTCGGTCAACATGAGAGGATGAATAAGTAGAGCTCTTTCCTCAAGGAAGAGGAAGAGAATGATGGTACAGGATGTGAAATGGTGCCCTCTCTTTGTTGGAGCATTTGAAACTATTCCAAAACCAATGCCCTGACATAAGCACCTCAATCTTGTGGCACACAATCAAGACTCCCTTACATTCAGATGTTTTGGTCTGTTGTTCCTGCAGGAGTATGTTCACTGTTTGGGAACAGCACACTGTTGTACGTCTCCTACAAGAAAAAGCACCTCCTGAAACCTGCAGAGTACTTCATCATCAACCTAGCTGTTAGTGACTTGGGCCTGACTCTGTCCCTCTACCCCATGGCGATAACTTCAAGCTTCTACCACAGGTACTACACCTGGCACCTAGCACTAACTGGCATCAAAGCAAAGAAAGAAAGTAGTTGTTCTTACCACCATAGAATGGGACACTTTCATGTGAAATGCATGTGCAATAGGGAAGATAGGTATGGCTAATAATCAGACTCCCTTTCATATTTCATGGTTCATTTAACTATATGGTTGGTTAGCATTATGATTGCCTGTGAGTTCACAAATATGGAGTGTCATGCTCATGCTGTGTTCTCCTCTTTTCCCTCTCTCACCCTCTCCCTCATTGATCTTTCTTCTCGGTCTTTGCCTTGCACTGTCCTCTTCCTTTCTCACACCCCCTTAACCTCCTACGCAGATGGCTGTATGGGAAAACAGTGTGCTCCATATACGCTTTTTGTGGCATGTTGTTTGGCATCTGCAGTCTGACCACTCTAACACTGCTAAGCATGGTGTGCTTTGTGAAAGTATGTTATCCGCTCTATGGTAAGTCTTCAAAGAAGCTATTTTTACCCAATGAAATGGCACAGGATTAACTATCCTATCCCTGAATGGCTGATTGTTGATTTATCTGTGGAAGGAAACGAAATAATAATCCCTCCATGAAGCACTGCACATTAGCCTTCCTTTGATGACTGACAAGTCCAGGGGCTGCACTCAATAAGTATTACTTGTGATGTTGGTTAATGTAGTGCAATGGGGCCTTCTATTAGACCTCAAGAAATTGTGTTTTCAGAAAAGGGTTTCGATACAGAACTCTCAATTAGCCACACTTTGTAACACAAAACGCACGTGAAATATTTTTGAGCTACTTTATCAGTTATTGTAGATTTTCCTTTGAAATGTTGACCTACAAAAATGTATGTTCTCTTTAATTGCATTTATTTTAAAGTCTAACTGTGGTATCACACCCCCTGCATATTTACAGAAGCACTCATTTCATTACGACTCACTGACAGCCATGATGTCTGTGTGTATTTTAGGCAGACGTAATGTCACTCGTCATTTAATCACCCCTTCATGCTTCAGAAGCCTTGTCTGTCACCTGTTACTGCAGACTAACTAGAGGCCTGCAACTGCTCATGCTTTACCTGAGCTATTTTAGCAATTCTTAATCCAGATTATTACTCTATGGTCATTTAGCGCTCCAGACAAACGGACACAACTGCCAAGATGCCTCTCATCATGGAAAAAAAGATTCTGGCACTAGTCTTAACACAACTCTGACCAAAAATACACCAGGTCTGCTCTGCTTGCCTCTGGCCATTGATGACCATTGTGCCCGTTTCACCGCAAAGAGTCTCCTTTGTGGACTGATGTGTTAAGCCATTTTCTTGTTGAAGGAGCCTACTCTCAGCAACTTCGCCACAGAGGAAACACGATTCAGTGTGGGTGAGAATAACAACCCTACATACCCATGCTCCAGCAAGACACCCATTCAAGGACTATCTTTCCTTGATTTTGAAGGCATGTGTGGCATGCATACTGCTCTTGGTGAAGCCATTGGTGGCAACCCCCCAACATCCAGTCAGCTACCTCACTTAATCCACACAGTCCTTCACCTGAAACTGATCATTACAGGTTGACTGAGAATGCTCATAAGGTGGCCTTCATAGTGCAAGCATTCAATTTGTATTTTTAAGGACAGAACACAGAATGGGGTCTCAAACAATTAAATTTAGTTCTTGAGTTGCATCATAGACTGGTGAGGAGGGACAATATAGCCATGGCGCCAGATATACACAAGCTGGCACACAAACAGATAATGTGGAGTGATGGACTGGACATCCCCTCTCTGTGACTGCAACACATATTCTTTGATTTATTTTCCAATGGCAATCCCCTTTAGGGAGAAGGGTAAACTTATTTAGCCATAGTGAATCAGACTTGTGATGGAAGGTTTATTTGTATCACAGGGGAACATACAGTGTCCACTGTTTTTGCCCAACACAATCAGGATGCACCTGGACCAGATGCACTCGCACACGACAGGCCTTGTAATCTGCTGTTTGGGTTTCTTTGCCTCGATTCCTTCAACTCTCTTCAAATCAAAGGGGAATTGTCTGACCCTTACATCATACCTTGTGTATGCAGTAGGTTTAACATAGGCATAATGACAGCCAGCCACTGAGATCTAAAAGCCCTCCCTGCACAGGCCAAAAACTCCATCCCTAGCCCGGCCCCAACCTGAGACCCGATACCTTTTTCACTTTAAGCTCTCTCTGATGTACGCTCTCTCTGATATATGCAAATACACACACATACATGCTACTACGTAGCATACTTAATAAATACATTTTTTATTTGCTTCAAACATGACTACCGGTGCCACTGACAATTATGCCCACAAATACTAAGACAGACTGTCTATTACAGAGACGCATAAGCATGCAGTAAAGACTAATGCTCCTGGCCTGAATCGACTCAGTGTCAGGGGCCCGCTGGGTCCCCACGGACTGGCAAAGCTCTACTCAGAGCTGGTGTAAAGGCATTCACCTGCCATGCACGTGAACAAGTGTAAGTAAGTACGCAGAACATAAATTTCTGTCTCATGCTCTCTTTTTTAAATTCTTCATGCAACTACATCAGTCACTCAAAAAGACTCTACAAAAGTTTGCAGCGTTATCCCATTTTCAATGATTTGCTCATCTCTGTCTCTATGACAGTAGGCATTTCGCCCCGCCTTAGGGTGTTGCCGTTCATAAAAGCTATAAACACTTTTGCCTTCAGGTGCAGTCAGACAACACTATGTATGAAATAGTTTGTTTCAAGCAGGCCCTGTGCTTAAATGGAATAAGTGCTTCTGAGAACACATGGGGGACGCATTCACATAGTGATAGATTTCACTAGAACTACTCAAAAAAATTATTATAGCATATTTTCTTTTGGCAAATCTATAAATAATATTTGTGCCAGAATCTTTCAACTACATGAATAATAAATTCAAACTTAATGTGTATTCACAGGGAACAGGTTTAGCTATGTTCACGGCTGTCTGCTCATTACCTGTGCTTGGGTGTATGCTCTGCTGTTTGCCTGCTCCCCGCTGGTCCACTGGGGGAAATATGGACCAGAGCCCTATGGTACTGCCTGTTGCATTGACTGGCGCCTGTCCAATCAGCACACCACAGCACGCTCCTACACTGTGGCACTATTCATCTTCTGCTACATCCTTCCGTGCTGCGTTATTGTAGCATCCTACATAGGCATTCTGGTCACAGTGCATGCATCACGCAAGAATATGGAGCAGCATACATCAAGGCTGACACACATGAGCAGCATCCAGACAATTATTGTTAAGGTAAGAGGAAAGTCTGATAAACACAAGTCATTACTTCCTTCATATCAGAAACACCATTTGGATTATTAAGTGCTTTTATACTTTCTGCTAGAGTCAACATTTTAAGTACTGAATTACAAATAACATGTTCTAAGAATAATCTTTTAACACGGGTTGGAAATAACTTATGAAAGAATTTTGGGGCGAAGCGCCTCCTTAGAGACGAGTCATCTGGAGAGTTCCTAACTTCATTTGTTGAAGAAAGTAGCAGTGACCTAAATAGATCCTCCAGTGATGCAGCTTCTCATTAGCAGGAATTGGCTCTGGCTGTAGTGTGATAGATGAGAAGCTATTGATGCCATTGCTGATAAATGGTCATCATCGTATACCATTGTCCAAGAATTACTCTGATTCATACAAAGCCTCATAAAAATGCCTTTCTGTCCATGTAGGCTCTGACTGATGTTGGTGAATACATATTTCAGCATTTGTTGATAAATGCTCAGCTA
The DNA here is from genome assembly GCA_024633595.2 of Lepomis macrochirus. Taxonomy (NCBI): domain Eukaryota; kingdom Metazoa; phylum Chordata; class Actinopteri; order Centrarchiformes; family Centrarchidae; genus Lepomis; species Lepomis macrochirus. The sequence continues at coordinate 21,237,525 of JALXJV020000012.1, forward strand.
CACCAGCCAGTCACGCTTTAGATTGTATTTTGTGCTTTTAAAGGATAAGTCTGGTTATATTCTGTATTTTTCTTATTGTCGTCAAATGCCGTGAAAAAACCTAAAAGAGCAATTATTCCTGCTAACAAGTATTGCCTGATCGCCAAGCTTAAACTCCTGTGCCATAGAGCTCCATGGTTGTCCAAAATCTATTAAAAACACATAAATGAGCCACACTGTAGTTTGCTGCCATAAATCCTCACTAAAACACTAAATGTTTTTACTTTGTTTGACTAATGTTTGCTAAAACCAGCAGTGCCCAGATGTTGGAGGAAGCTATTTTTTAAAAGAGAAGTCACACTGTGTAGAGAAACTGTGTTAAGTTTAGTTTTTATTAGTTTCAGTGTTAGTTTTAGTCTTTGTCGCTGCATGATGCAAAGCTCAGTTCAGTTTAGTTCAGTCCAGTTTAGTTTTTTCATAAAACATATAGCAAATATATATATTTGAAGTACTAACACATTGTCTAAATTAATACTACAATAAATGAAAATTACAAGTACAATCATTAGAAACAATGTAGATTTGTGAAAAGGGGCTTTAAGCTATCTGAAGCTTGTACATAAGGGCCCAAACACTAAGCATATATACATATTTGAAGTATTAACACATTATCTAAATAAATACTACAATAAATGAAGCACATGCTAACCTACTTACAGAAAACCCTAAGTGCAAACTACCCTACCTAGTGGTCCCAAGTAATTCAGTACATCAGTCTCTAGCTCTATCATTCTTGGTTAAATAGGTGAAATACAATAAATGGAGGTGATGGACAGCTAAGAAACTGGAAGATAGTGTAGGCTCTCCTTGGAGCCACAAACAACAGGTCCCTTGCACCCTGAAGACAAGAATGACTGGAAAGCAGTTGTATTAAAATCTAAACCTTTATTAATCAAAAAATAGGTATTAAAACCATGTGAAGCATGGGTCTCCCTGACTAAGTTAGCCTCCCCCTAAAGTTATATGGGGTTCTCCTTGTAACAGCGGTCGCCATCTGCTATACTGCCCTGATCCTGGGCTCCCTTGGTGGATAAAGCAATCGTGACTGGACAGCCACACAACATGCAGCGTGTCAGCTTTTCATGTGGAGGACAAATTCATAACACCTGTGGCTCACCAACAGGTGCCAATCGGCTGATCACTGCGCGCACCGGTGAACTGCCAGCCCGGCCAGAACAACTGCCCTGCAACATCAGTTCCCCTGGCTTCATATCCACTCGAAATGTAGGCTTATTTAGGTCCTGTGAACTAAATAGATAAATAAATAAAGGAAAACTACAAGGACATTTACTCTTTTATTTTTGTTAGTTTTGCAAACCTACAATACAGTTTTAGTTATTGTTTTTTAAATTTTAGTACACATATTTATACACAGTATAAATTTAAATTTTACAATTTTTAGATCAGTTAACAACAAAGTTTTTTCACAGTTATTTTCTTCGTCTTCGTTAACGATAATAACCTTGGTAGAAACAAAGTACCTCACTGGTGGTTTTGGTGTTTTCATGGGATTTTGTTGACAGTAACAAAACTACAGAAATATACCAGACTCATCCACTAAATACTCTTTTCTGTGCAAAACACCTGAAGCTGTTTTTAAAAAGGATTTATTTTTAAAATGATCAATAACTAATTATACTTTTCTCCTGTGTGCTCTTCTTCCTGCAAGCTAAGTGTTGCTGTCTGCATCAGTTTCTTTGCGGCATGGAGTCCATATGCTGTGGTGTCTATGTGGGCTGCCTTTGGACACATTGAAAACATCCCCCCTCTGGCATTTACCATGCCAGCCATGTTTGCCAAGTCCTCCACCATCTACAACCCAATCATTAACCTAATGCTGAGGCCAAACTTCCGCAGGGTGATGTGCAGAGACATAGGTACTCTATGCCACGCCTGTCTGAAGGGGTGCTTGTGCTCTAAGGGACCAGCTAAGTGCTGCTCCAAGCCAGAGATCAGGGTCAAACTTCACACAATTCACAAACACACCAACCAGTTCCCATCATCCAACTCCTTTGCTCAACCACCTATAGTATTAGTGAAGGACCACAGCTGTGAGAAATGCAAGGATGCTTTCGACTGCTTCAGACGCTACCCTCAAATGTGCGGTGTCACTAACTGTGCTGCCAATGGTGACTCAATAACACATAAGCTTAAGACTCAAAGTGTGTATGGCAAGAAGTCTCCACTAGCCACCATGTGTGCAAAAAGGACTTCAGAAATAAACAACTTCAATATTAATTTAGAAATGGTTCCAGGGCATGCAAAAGTGGCTTGGCCCTAATATTTATTTCAGTTTATGTTTACACAATGAGTCTGGACCTATTTTGCGGGTTATGTTTCAGATGTGAAATTACTTAATCGATATTTTCAGGAAATGTGTCAGGACTACATGGCTTAACATCATATTTTTGCACCTATTCATGTCCCAGTCATTGTCAATGCCAGTCTTTAAGTGCTGGTTCAGATTAAGACACCTTTGGAACAACCAATCCCCTACTGCATTGTATGTGCTGCAGCAACTTCAATTTCTCTATAGATCAAAATTGTACCACCTCAAACATTCCTTGAATCGTCCGTCTCAAATCACTGTATTACCTTAACACAGCTGGATGTACAGATGTGCTCATATATTACTTTCAAATTAGCATAAACTTGGCCAAGTTGAATGGAGAACAACTCTTAATGTTTACAATAATTTGTAGGCATCTTGTTTTAACTGTGATTCTCTATAAAGCTTTCAAAATTATTTATCTATCTTTACATATTCATGAATAAGCCACAAAGATTAAAAAACATTTTAGGTAAGGGAGACCAGGTATGGTTGTAACATGGGGAGAGTTGGAACAACACCAATTCCACCAAATAGAGATAAGATAGGAGTTTGGTGATCATTTCAGTATTTACCTACTTCCACCCCAATCAGGTCTGGTGGTTATCAAGTCTGGAAACAGGCATATTCAGAAAATATGGAGAAAAAAATGACTTTGAGATAAGAAAGTAAATTTTTTGACCAAGACTATTTTTTGTAAAGTATCTATACTATTGGAGATAGAATTGTTTGACTCCGATAGATTGAAATGTAGTGCAACATGTGATTCATTTTTTTCTGTCTAATTTCAAACCACTATGGAAATGCATCTAGCTAAACATTGGCTGAAAGGGGTGGGTTGAGTTGTAACACTTATTTAAAAAGTAGAAGGTAGAAAAGCAAATGGGCAGCTTGTGAGAAGTACCTGTGCGCAAGAAAAAGTTCCTGTATGCCAAAGAGTAAAATGTTGAAGTTCTGGTATACGTACCGATAAATACCGTCCCACTTCAAGCACTGACTGTGACTCTGAATAAGAATACACACACACACACACACACACACACACACACACACACACACACACACGCACACACCTCTTCTTAGTTAGACCTAAGGATGTACAGGGATGTTCTTTAATTAGGAACATTTCAGTAGTATTTATACTTTTAAGTAAGTTTATTCTGTAGATAAATTTACATACACATGCTGTTCATGCACATGTGTGATCACACAAAGTCTGTTACAGCAAGAGAGAAACATTGTTCTTTGATGTCACTACCTGTTTTGGAAGATTATCATATAGTGTGGCATCTATTTTTGATTCTTTTGTGTGATTGTTACAACTTACTCCAGCATGTGTTACTATGCTATTGGGGTAGGTTGTAACAAGGGAACACATTGCATTTGACATCAACTCACAAAGTCTGTGATATTCTTGTGGAGGACTGAATTGGTGCCATTTGTAGTGAACAGATGTGGGTACTTTGTATAAAAATTTGAGAACTCTAGCTAAAAAAATCAGTGAGTTATAGTTGCTGAGGCAAAAAGTGTTACAACCATACCCGGTCTCCCCTAATTACTTTGTCTCAAAAACCCTGAATCAGCGTATCCGTTTCATCAGCACTGTGTAGATGTGTCAGTCAAATTTGATTGACAGTGATGAAAAAATCTACCAAATCCTGATTGGTGCAAGTAGCATCACTTCCATATTAGCCTCACCCACTTTAAAATCAGCATGCCTGCAGGGCCTTTGAAGAAGTAGAATACTTGAATAAATACAGCAGCATTCAAAACAGTACCAACTGACAAACTGTTGATCCTATGACTAATGGTACCCTCAAATTGAAGCTGACGTTCTGCACTTTAAACCTTTGTTAGGAAGTGCTGTGCATATTTGTTGACCTTTTATTAAGTGGTTAATATTATGTTTTACAAGTAACTGACTCAGTTGTTGCTAGCATTATCTGAGTTCAGCCTCAGGGAATCATACTAGCTGGGGAAAAGTATGACAGTCACTGACAACTTATGACTGATATTGATGCAGTTACTGTAGCCTCCAGACCTTTTCCGTTTTACACAGGTTTATTCTGGATCATGGCTTTGTTGTAAAAGGGGTATAACATGCATTTGATTTCCATGATAAGGCTTAGTAAATGATGAGGACTCTATTTTGGTTAATTATTACAGCAACAGGCCTATATTAGTATGCTACATCTAGACTATATGTGAACTGAGAGCCATCTCATTTCAAAAGCCGTCAACACCTTATTTACTATGCTACCCCAAGTATTGTTTACACTTAACAACTGCAGGTATGGTGCTTCATCATTTGGTATTGGACCCCAAGGTTGCCCCTTGTCACCGATCATCTGGTTTGGGGACCTCAGAATTGTGTCTTTTTGTAGATGATGTGGTTCTGTTGACTTCATCAGACCATGAACTTCAGCACGCACTGGGACTGTTTGCAGCCGAGTGTGAAGCGGCTGGAATGAAAGCAAGGTTATCGTTAACGAAGACGAACGAAATAATGAGAACTAGATGTGAAAAAAACATTGTTTTTAACTGAAATAAAAACAATAATGAGGCTTTACAAAAAAGTTGGCCTGGCTGGACCGGCAGTTCACCGGTGCCCGCAGTGATTAGCCGATAGGCACCTGTTGATGAGTCGCAGGTGTGTTATGAATTTGTCCTCCACATGAAAAGCTGACGTGCGGCATGTTGTGTGGCTGTCCAGTCACGATTGCTTTATCTGTCAAGAGAGCCCAGGGTCAGGGTGGCGTTAACGTTAGGGGAAGGCTAACTTAGTCAGGGAGACCCAGGTAGGGATCGGCTGTGTAGTTGGTGGGATTTGAACATGTTTTCTATCATCTTTTACACAGAAGTTACATGTGTAATAAATAATATGAATGCTACAACTGTATAGAGTTGTGTTTTGTTTAGTTTAAGTTGCAGGCACTAAGTCGCTGTCTTGGTGGTTTTCTTTTCCTTGTTTTGTTTTGTTCTGATGGTCTGGCTTGGTGCTCATCCTGCGTGTGGGATCAACTTGCCCCTTGCTCGTTGATTGTGAGTTTCCCAAGCACTGTCTGCTGGTCATTACATTTACTGCATGTCAGCTAGTGTGTGTTTTATGGGGTCATTGATATCTCAGCCAACTTGTCTCTTAATACCAACCTGTTTAATACCTATTTTTTGATTAATAAAGGTTTAGATTTTAATACAACTGCTTTCCAGTCATTCTTGCCTTCAGGGTGCAAGGGACCTGTTGTTTGTGGCTCCAAGGAGGGCCTATACTATCTTCCAGTTTCTTAGCTGCCATGACCTCCATTTAATGTATTTCACCTATTTAACCAAGAATGATAGAGCTAGAGACTGATGTACTGAATTACTTGGGACCACTAGGTAGGGTAGTTTGCACTTAGGGTTTTCTGTAAGTAGGTTAGCATGTGCTTCATTTATTGTAGTATTTATTTAGATAATGTGTTAATACTTCAAATATGTATATATGCTTAGTGTTTGGGCCCTTATGTACAAGCTTCAGATAGCTTAAAGCCCCTTTTCACAAATCTACATTGTTTCTAATGATTGTACTTGTAATTTAATATTTTATGAAAAAACTAAACTAAAATTAAGCATTTTCAAAAAATAAAAACTAAACAAGCAAACCCATGTTAATAAATAAATAATACTAAACGGAAATTGAAAACAAAGAGTCAAAACAAAACAAAAATAAAAACTAATGAAAAATCCCAAACTATAATAATAATAATAACCTTGGATGAGGGTCAGCACTTTAAAGTCTGAAGCCAGAAAACAGTGGAGCCTGGGTGTGAGTTACTGCCCCAAGGGAAGGATAAGGAAGAACAATCTTGTTCATGAGTGACGGTAAAATGAAGTGTGAGATGGACAGGTGAACTGGTGCGGTGTCACCAGTAAAGCTTTGTGGTGAAGAGGAAGCTCAGCCAAAAGGCAAAGCTTTCGATCAAGTAGTCAATGTACATTCCAACCCTCTATGGCCATGAGCTGTGTGTGGTGGCAGATCGAACAAAGTTGAGGTCCTAAGTAGGGTGGCTGGGCTCAGCCAGGTGGTTCAGGATTCTGGTTAGGATACCTCCTGTACCACCTTTCTCCGAAGGATTTTTGGCCTCTTCAAATCGTTGGAGACCCCAAGGTACACCCAGAACTGGCTGGGGGGATTATAGCCTACATGTCCTGTCCTGCACACATCGGGATCCCCCAGGAGTGGCTGGAAAATGGAAGGACATCTGGAATGTCTTGCTTAGCTTGCTGCCACCACGACGTATCGACACCAGATACGTGGGAGAAAACAGATGAATGGATGCTTGATCTGTGTACACACGGTGTAGAACACAACGCTGCTGCATAACACTATTATCGTGGCCCTGCATAATATTGTCTAATCTACCCATATTATGAGAAATGCAAGTCATTGTTTATTGTGTGTACAACGAAATTGTAATATTTTCTTTTTACATTTATTTCACTACAGAAGTGGGAAAGGGAAGAAAGACAAAGGAACCAAACCAATACAAACCAAATAATGTGTAGAGAAATTCATTAGTAGGGATAATGCTATTAAATTCATGCTGTCTGTAATTTTTGTGTGTAAATTCTTTCTCTAAACATGTTTGGAATGGTATTTGGGCAATCACTCAAGAACAAATCCATCTTTGACAACTCAAACTATTTGCTACCAGCTTTTAACAAATGTATTTAATTAGATTTTATCTATCAAACAACAGGGTGCTATTTTAACAGCATCCCCAAATCTGACAGAGAACAGATATAATTACTGTTATTAAACTGGAATGCCTGTCCACATTTGTATCCCTGGAGGCCCTTATCATTAATCACTCATGGCATCAAGGGATTCATTTTCTTGTGTTAAGTGAATAGATTATTAAACTCACCAGGTAAAATATAACAGCAGAGTCTGTTTGATTTGCACTGTCGTCACATCTATAATCCACAAAACGCTCCATTAAAATGATTTCAAAAAGTCTTTCTGTCTTCCTGTCTATTCAAAGATAAAGCAGATAATCTGGACAAGCAAACTTCTGTGTAAACTCCTGCACTCAGGAAAAAATCTCCTACAAAATGTCATGTAATAAAAAAAGCCTGTGTATTCAGACAAAAGTTTTCGTTTTCATATGTAGAGCTTTCTATGGTCTAATTTGGGTTTTTTGTGTTATTGTCTATATTAGGTCAAACAATCCACATTATATGTGGCCCTATTGCAGTCTTTTATAAAAACTAAAGTCAGAAAAGACTAAAGTCAGATTCAGACTTGGTGTTTTTCCTGGGTCCGTGGCTTTGTCCAGTCGCTTTGAAGGGCAATGTGCTTTTGAAAGCTTGATTTATACTCCTGCTTAGGGTCTGTGTAGAGTGACATGATATTCATGGTGTTCCAATTCCATACTACATACTAACTGCATACAGTAAATACTTTCTTTGAAGTTAGTATATAAAAAAATCAACAAACTTAACAAGACATTATGCAGTATGTAAATCAAACAGCAACTTTTAAATGTTTTCCCAACTTCAATTGTTATTTTGTGTTTTCTGGATGGACCACAAAGCTGTTTTACAACCATCCACAGCTTATTCTCATTTTCTCCAGCTGGGAGCGCCTTTCCATTTTTTTGTGCATTGCATTGTGGGAGAAGAGTGTCCATCAAAAGCAAAATGCTTTCTAGAATTCATTCTGACTTTTGTATACTATATTTCGTCACTTTTCCACTAAATTCTCAATATTAGCTTAGATGTAGTATGGAATTGGGAACTATAGTTTTGAATCTGGATCTAAACTATGTTTAGTCTCAGATAATTAGTGACAGCAGTGTAAATGTTTTAGTGTATTCATTACAATTAACTAGTTGCAGGGGATAACCAATAAGATCTGAAGGAAATACTAGTGAACTACTACTAGAAACAATACCAACTCAAGTTGTGTAGTGCAATCTATGAAATACAGACGATACACATTTACTTTGAAATTTTAGAGACATACGTATAAACAGTTTATTCATAATGTCAAAAATAGCTTTCCTGTAGATCCAGATTTGGTAGAATTGTGGAAGAACTGGGTTTAGTGATCCTGCATGTACGTCTGCTATTGTGGAATGTGGATTATGTTGCATCTGTAAGACCAAGTACACAAAGTTACAGTGGATTTTGTCATGAGAAAAGCAACTTGTAATCCAAAATGCTTGATACAGTGTCATTACAGTAAGTGGAAACACCTAACAATCGAACAAGTAGATAATTAGTACTTCATGCACTTTTGCTATGCTTCCATACTTTTACTGTTGTATATGGAGAAATGAGTAGACATATTCCACAGCAGGTCTAAAGATTAAAAGAGACAGAGTTTGACTCACTCATTACAATTTTATCTGTTGTAAACAACAACAACAACAATACTTGAATACATGTATTAGTGGAATACTGTATTATGTTTTCTTCCCACTGTGACTACTTATGTTTTCAGCTTCTTTTCTTCTTCTTACAGACTCATTGACTTTGCCTGTTCTGTATTTGCAATCATTATGCTTGTGTTGGCCTGAAATAAATGTTTACCACAAATCATTTCATTGTCCCTGAATATGGGTTCATTATTCTGTTAAAGCTACAGTAACCATGTGAAAACTCAATTGGCTTTTCTTATACATCACATAGACAACAATTTCTGAAAAATAATTGACAATGTGTGCATTAAAATCTTAAGAAGCCTTGATTTGTCTTGCTACATACCACATCAACTGGCGCATGAATAAGAAAATCCAATTATTTAGGCCATTACTGCTTAACAACAAAATAAAATGAATGATAATTCAAGAGAAAAACCCAAGCACATTAGGGCATGTGAAAAAGCCAAACCTGTCAATGTTCATCTCAACTGCTAAAATATACCTTTGGTAGAAAAAGTCATGCAGTCATTCGAAAATACAATTAGAGCTTTTAAACCACAATGACCAAGTCCAAATGATTGTTTAATGAAAACCAGTGATTACCAGAGTGTTCAGTAAGCTACCGAAGACAATTTCAAAGCAGATGACAGCGACATATTTCATTTACCATTTTCATTGCTAGTAACACAATCAACATTCTATTCACTTGTACTGTTACTTTTTGTTTTGGTTGAAAGAAATTGGAGCCATCATAGGCAGAAAGTCCTTTAGGGAGAATCTTCGAAATCTGCCGAAGTTTAGCAGATCTAGGAGGAAGAACCGCAGGTATACAGTATTTTCTGGATGACATCTACGTTTATATTGCCATCTAGTGCTCGACAAAGCTTCCCGATTGTGCAGCCAATACTCCCCTCCTTCATTTTCCAGCGCTCCAGCATCTGATGTACCATCTCCGGCAGGCCTTCACGGTGAAAGTCGTACTCAATGGCCTCTATTTCCACACTGGTCAGGCCCAGTCGCCGCGTACAACGTTTCCAATTCATCCCAATGTTGTCCCGCAGCAGATCCATGTGCTCCTCTTTCACAGCATTGTCCTCTACATGACACAAAAGATAAATCTATTAGGGGAAATATTTCTTTGACACAAAGGGATTTTTTTAAACTAAAAAAATACTATCAATGATTTGATAACTGTTGTTGTGTCGACTCTGCTCATCTGACCTGCCCCCAAAAATTGTGTACTACATAATTTGCTTTACCTTTGAATATGTTAACATTTCTAATATTTATAATGACTGCTGAAGCAATTAGTTGATTAATTGATTGACAGAAAACAACTGGTAACTATTTTAAAAATCAAATTTGTTTTACTCATTTATCCATTCTGATGTCAGCTTCTCAAATGTGAAGATTTGATGCTTTTTTAATGTTTATAATATCAAACTGAATTCCTTTACATTTTGGACTGTTGGTCAGATAAAACATGAAATTTTAAGATTTCAACTCAGGATCTGGGAAACAACAATGGGCTTTTTTCACCATTTTTACTGATTAATCGATAAAATAATCTGCAGGTTACAATCAGGTAACAATCATGTTCGAAACTGAGCGACAACAGAAGTGTACAGACACACTATCATATCTGTTACATGAAATAAATGTTACGGTTTACCATATTTCAGAATGCCTTCTTTGATGGAAGAGTTAGCGGTGTTGTTAACATCTAGAGATAATAAACTACGGTCGTAACCTCCAATACTCATCGTGTTGTTGTTCCCAATCTGGATCCCGCTGGCATTGTGAATGTAAAGAGAACCTGGAACAAGCATAAAGAAAACATACATAAATCCTGTCTCAATACATGTGACAGATGGAATGCCTTATCAAAATGACATGTTTGTATGTACCTGGATCTTGTGGCAAGCTGCTCTTGGTGGGAGTCAAGAGACGGCCAGGGCTTATGTCAGGAGTAGATGTATCAGACACTGGGTAAGCTGGCCAGGATTGCTGGCGGTAAAAGAGGGAATGTGGATGTTGCTGGTTAAACTGGAGACAAGACGTGCTGGCAGACATTGGCAAGTGATGTGGAACAACTGTGGCAGAATTCATGGAGTCATAGAGACCAGGAGTAGGGTAATACCGGGCCTCTTCCTGGCTGATGGGCTGCACCGGCTCAGCTTTTGTCCAGGATTGGACAGAAGACTGACAAGAGGGTATCTCTTGTTCTGGTTGCCTTACAGTGTGATCTGAAGCGCTGACGTGGTTTTGCAGGAAAGGATTTGCGTTGTTGTCATTGTAGGAGTTGGCTGCATCAGGCCGGTTATAGCTACCATATAAGTGGTACTGAAGCTCCTGCTCCAGTTTTTTCTCCAAAACTGAAGGGATGCTAGCAGCCTTTGCATCTGTCTGAATAGACCCCATAGGTGGCTCATTCTGGATGCCACTCAGCTCCTCAGCAGTGGCTTCAACTGGTACACTTCTGTCTGAACTCACTAAAGGAGCTGGGCAATCTGCAAAGTGAGAAGACAAGGTAAAGCAATAAAGATGATCAAAATTTCCACAATTTCATGAGCTTTCTGAGCATTTTTAACATTAAATATACAGCCAAGAAATGGTCAACATTAGAATGTGTACAGTATAACCAGGCCATCAAAATTACAAACAGTGCTTACCTGCCGAAAAACTTTCACGGGTCACTGATAAAGATTTCATCATATCAACAAGTTCTTCTGGACCTTCATATAATTTCTACATTCAAAAATCACACAGAAAATCACAACATACATTTAAACTTAAACTTGGTGTCTGCACTGTGCATATGAGACAAGATTACCATATCAAACCCTAAAGAAAATATATTTACCCTCAGACAGTCTACATCACCCTCTACATGTGGTTCAAGCTTTTCTGTGTAGAAAGGAAGGAAGAAGGTGTAGCACTCTGCAAGAAACGGGAAAAAAGAGGGAAAGGATGAAAAGTAGATCCATATAATAAACTGACGGGGTGAAATAACTTGTGGTTACACACGCGCAAATAGTGCACCTTTAAATGTTGGCCGTTGTAGAGGATTGTGATCCCAGCACCTCTTCATAAGCTGTATCATCTCTACAGGCGTGTTGTCTGGAATAAGGTTTTCTGCTGGTCGGTCCCCGTTTCGGACACACTGGCTCATCTGGTCTTCACTCCTGGCATCTGAAAATAGAAACTTACCTACTGACACTTTCTTTGGTCCTCTGCATGTGGTTTACAAAATGTAGTTAGATTGTATGACTTAAGCATGTTTTGGAATCCCAACTCACTTGCATATGGCTCTTTCCCTGTGAGGATGACCCAAACCACAATTGCAAAGCTATAGACGTCAGACTTCTCACTGGAGGGTGTATGTATACTCTCCAAGTGCTCAGGGGCCATGTAGCTCAGTGTGCCGGCACCTCTCACCCCAGCTGATTGCCCTATACAATTTTTCCTGCGAGACTCCTTCTTTGTGAGTTTGCTCCATGCCTGGCAGGTGGCCAGGCCAAAGTCTGCAATCTGGAAAACAGAGGAAAAAATACTTTGCATGCTGTCATAATCATAAATGTGTCATGGGCCATAGTGGGTGATATACCTTGATGTGAAAATCCTTGTCCACTAAAATGTTTTCTGGCTTGATGTCCTTGTGTACGACGCCTTGATCTGTGAGGTACATCATCGCTTCCAAAATCTCTACGATGATTCTGCCCTTCATTGATATTGGGACAGTGACCTAGAAACAAGAACAGTAACATTTCAATAAATCCTTCAATTCATCATAATTTGAATTATTTAGGGCTGCAACCTATGGTTTGAAACTAGTAACACTACTGAAGTTAGACATTTATTCTAAATCGTTCCCTTGTCAATGTGAGTACATATATTAAACGTGCTGACCGTCTCAAGCATGACCAACAGGTTGCCTCTAGGGCAGAGTTCCATTACTAGCGAGCAGTCTTTATCCTCCATGATCACACCCAGCAACTTGACCACCCGCTCATGGTTCAGGCTTGCCATGGTGGTCCCCTCCTCCAGCAGTGACCTTTTAATCTCTCTGGAAAGTACAAAAATTATAGTGAGGACCAGGACGAATGATATATGATGATATATCATTTTGAGTCTCATAGTGGGCTTACGGGCAGGACGTAGGGATGCACCGATCTGATATGCTAGTATCTTTATCTTTAGATAAAGAGAGTTGTCATTATCATTGTAAAATTCAGTGTTTCTGCTATCATTCAGACAAAGTGGTACCAAATACATGCCCTAATGTGCTTGCATAAAATCGTTAATTGTTTTTTTGGGAGGGGGGTGGGGGGGCAAATGAGTTGGTTTAGGACTTAGTACTAGAGATACCCTGGGTTTAAGTTGGACTGGTGCATCCTTAACAGGACATATGGGAAATCAAAAACTTAAATCCTATCTAAGGCTGCAATAAAAAATACCATTTTTTTAAGAGAAGGGAATTAAATGTTAGAAGTGAATTCGACAGAAAAATGTTGATGCAGCTGAACTGGTAGTTAGACCTACGTCCGCATTTCTTTGCTCACATCTCTTTATTAGAAGGAAGTAAGGTACTAGAAATCAGTGCATGTTCTTACACAGCGCACAGCTTGGGATGAACACACATTTTTCTAATGGCAACATTGTCTTACTAATTAGTTCACACAGTCAACATTCTTCCATCAATATCACATAGTATTTCGTAGTATATCTGGTTGTGTGGAGAGCCTGCCTGAAGTGTCCTGCTGGACACATGACTCAAGTTAACATTTAAGGCCAAGGGGAATGCCCAGCGTACTCCACACAGTTACAGATACACACACCACTTACTCGTTTCGAAGAGAGCCTGTATACATAATCTTCGAGACCACCTGCCCGAGGGTTGCATGGTAGCACAGGTAAACTTCTCCAAATCCTCCGTAGTCCAGGGGCTCTCTTTTGATGAGATCTATCGATCTCACAAGAGGAAGTGAAGTATGTGGCGGGGTGGCCATCCCTGTTTAGAAGTTACTAACGTTACTAAACAGCTGAACGAAATAACTTATGCCACAGCTTAGCAAAACAAACAACTGTCTATACAAAATGGGTAGGCAAATTAACGTTATGCCGACAACCCGACAGACTGAAACTTTGACTCAAGCATCCATAACTTTCAAAACGCTGACAGACTGATGTTAAGCTAGTTTTACGCCCCAACGTTCCCGAAAGTCAACAGTAAGCTTAGCTAGCCCTCGTAACAAAACTCTTCACACGAAAAACATTATACACCCCGACTGCCATTGATTTCAACAAAAACTGGAGTAGCTCGGCTCCCAAACAGTGCTGTACAACCAAAGTAAGTTAGAGCACTTTGCTTGTCTTCTTATTTCCGGGTTTTCCTCGACGTACTCGTTCAAAGCAGCGAAACCTGCGAAGTGACGTTAAAACACCCTCACATGTCGCTAACACATAGGACGACCTAAACACGATCAATAACCAAACTCAAATGCAGGACATAAGTTGTTTTCTTGCTGACCATGTTAGTTTTGAGATATATAGATAGAGCAGCTCTGGGTTAGGACCATTGTAAATCTTGTCGTGTGGCATTGTCGCCACCTACTGCTGAGTTTGATTATCGCAGAAAAATCTCGTTTCATTGCCAGGAAAGACTGCACTATAGTCAATTTCAGATTTGATGGTGATGGCCTTTTTTAAATACAGTCTATGGTGATGACTCACTATTCTATCGCCTTAACCTCCAGACAAGTTTCAGCTGTATCTAATTAGCATGCGACCAATGATTTTTCTGAACCTTAAAGAATGAGGATGCAAACTGTAATGATTAACTTTGATATTTTGGACTAGCCTTCAACAGGTCCTGCTAAAATGATGCCTTATGACGCCTAATTAAAAATAAACAAGTTCATTGATAAAACAAGCGTTTATGTGAAACTAGAGTGGGAAACCACCTGAAGTGTAGCCTCTGACAGCGTGGGCGATGTATGACACTAGGCCTACATTTTGGGCAGCCTATCTGTGAACGCCCACACTATAAATTCCTCCTTTTGCACACTAAAGCCACAACAAAGCAGTATCATATTTACCTGTCTTGCATTGTCTCGGTTTTATGGTTAACATTTTTTTCCTTTTTCTATTATTCACATTTGTTGCTGGAAATCTTCAGGTTATTTGGAAAACATCCTACATGTGACAGGTCGCAATTTATTGAGTATTGTGGTAGACTATTATGTAAACACATTATTCACGTGAGAACTGCTTACCATTTACAATTTAAATTGTTTGATGAATGATCCATGACCTACATCAAGTGGTCAGACCCATTTTCATTAAGGGTGCATTTTCAGTTAGCTCTGGCGATAACTGATTACAGCTTTTTAATTCAACCAAGTACTCACCCACGCTATAAAATACAAGTATCGTCATCAAAATATAGGCTATTTAAAGTACCAACAATAAGTGGTCTACTCATAATGCCGAATGGCGCATTTCAGAATAATAGAATAAAATATATTTTTTGCATTATAATTATTTATGCATTAATATGTACATCACTTTAATGTTGATGGTAAAGGAGGGGCTAATTTATATAACTACTTTATATACTTTATCTGCTTGATAGCTTGTGAATTTCCCCACGAGGATCAATAAAGGTTTATCTTAATCTAGAATTTTACATCATAATGTATTTGTTGAATATTGTATTATTTATCTGTATATATGCAAGGTAACTAATGATGAAAGGTCAAATAAATGTAGTGGTGTGAAAAGTATCTTATTTCCCTCTGAAATGTTGTGAAGTAGAAGTATAAAGTAGTTGAAAATAGAAGTCAAGTAAAGTACAAATTTTTTAATTTCAGAAAATGTGGTTTGCTAGTTTCCACTACTGCATTCATCTAGGAGGCAATGCTGTTTTAGTCCAACTTAGGCAAGAATAAGAGGAGTCCTGTAATCGAGGAACATCAGCAAGTAGTGGATTGATAACCAGCTCACTCCACATTTTCCTGTTGCAGCCATGATACAAGATGTCATTTTCCCACGTGAAGAACGCTGTGTCTATAGGCTCTGGTTGCCTGACATATCTGCCGCAGACACCTCCGCCCATTCAAGGTGAAGTCTGGTGGTCACACACTGCCCCACATAGAAAAACAACAGATCACCAGGAAGTTAAGCCAACAGGCGCCTGCGGTTTAAATGTGCTGTCAATGTGGGGCAGTGGGTAGCAGTACTTCCTGTTGATGTTGTTAACGTGATAATGATCAGTGCAGAACTGCCAGGTGCTATCCTTTCGCTGTAACAGTGCTGTTAAAGCTTTCCCTGCTGGTGAGTGGCTTCTTAATGCCTGCCCTGTACTCATCTTGCTGGTTTTCTCTTCTGCTGCTCTTGGCTAGAAGTCATGTTGGAGGTTGATGACCTCCAACATAACCTCTAGCCACCATTGGAGTGGTGCTGACAGCTGGCTCTTCCCCTGGTGTTTGGAAAGTCCCTCATGCAAGGCTGATGTCTGGACAAAATTTGCCAATGGGGTCAAGTCACAAAGATGCTCTGATGGTAGAAAGGGTGACTCACCAGGATGCAGGGAAGGTAGAGAATGGGTTGGTTCTTGGTGCTTACACACCCATTCCTCGTTCAGCCCGGGAATTTGGGGCAAATGGGTAAAGTTACTTTCAAAGATGGTTAGGGGCTTAAGTAAATCACTTAAGATCAGTTTGTCTCTTCCTTTGGTGTGACATTTGAAGTTAGTGTTCTGAATGAGGAATTGCAAAGTCCTATCTGCAGCAAAAGCCCATATTCTCTTACTGTTCTGCTGATGACTGTAAACAAAGCTTCACCAGCTGTAGCCTATCATGCCCTGCATAAAAATGATTTGCTATTTAACAATGAGACAAAGGCCACCTCTGAGAAAAACAACTTAGTTCTTCGTTTGCATAAAGTCCAAGGCAATGGTGTCCAGGGTCTGAAAATGTGTTATTTGTATATTTATTAAAAGTCATGCCCAATTTTACCATGATATGTCACGTAATTGTCATTTAGTGGTAGTAGAAGGCAAACACAATCTTAAATGGGCAGAAAGTTGATATTTAACTTTCTGTGTATTTATTTAAAAAAGAACATGGAAATAGGTTAGATCTTCAAAATCTTTAAATTTTGAAAGTGAAAACGTCTGTTCCCTATTCATAATGAGTTTTTGGCTCTTTGTATTCCTACAGACTATTATTCCCACAGGGCAACCCCCCTGCTAATTTTGCTCTGGTATGTGGACTGCTGTTTTTCAAAAAAGTTTATTTTAGAGTTTAGTATTTGCTGTGAGGGGGGGGTGCGGGGGCTGCATATGAATATCCTCACCCAACCAAAAAGCCAGAGTTGGGTTTAGATCACACCTGTGTCCGCGCAACACTGGCAAACGCCGCTCTCCATGAGCAGACTACAACTCCCAGCATTCAACACGGGCATGCTGTGCTCGGCTCGCTTGGACGCGGAGCTGCAGTGTTTGTACCCCTACAGCGGGATTGGGAAAGCCGTCAAGCCGCTGGATAAGCATTTTTAAACAACGAGGAAGCACGGCGCGGCATTTCTTTTCGCTGTTATTTTTCAGACGGGGTCTCTCACCATGGGTAATGGCATCAATAAGGTAGGATTTCCATCTGTTGCACGCGACTAGTGTTGCGTTCACACGCGAGCGGTTAGCATATCTTTAATAGGAGTCTTGGAGATGTTCAGCAACAACAAAAGAAGTTGCGTCTGCTCAGTATTTCCAGTGAACATAGACGCGTGTTGTTGAAAATAGTTAAACATAAAACGTATTAACTTATGTTGTCTGTGAATATTTAACATTATTGTGATCGTTGATCTTTTCGCTCATGACCTGAAGTTTTAACATTTCAACAACGTGTTTCTAATTTTCACGTCATATTTTCAGGGTGTCATTTGAGTCAGCTGTTTAAAGTCCCTGAGGGCTGCACCACCTCACTATATCAATGATGCTTTAACCATGTCTGCTTCAAACGTGTACATCTATATCTCTTTCCTTATAGGTCCTGCCTGACTTGTACTTGGGGAATTTCAAAGGTGTGTCTTAAAGTGTTTTTTTTTATATAGGCTACTTTTATAAAATATAGCCTATACATTTTTGGTTCTTGTATATTACAACACACACTCATGGTCTTTGTTTGTGGTGTTATTTAAATGTCAGATGCGAGAGACAGAGAACAGCTAGCCAGAAACAACATCACACACATCCTGTCTATCCATGACAGCGCGGCTCCCATCCTCCCGGTGAGAAGCTCTCCATCTCCTTGTCATGTAGGCCTACATGAAATCCTTGCCGTAGTGTGCATCTTAAATTTCTCATTAATCTTTAAGCAAATCCATCAATTAATAAAGAGATCTGACACCCAGACCATAAACCAGGTTTGAGTCTGTGCGGTTTATAATCCAATAATAAACCAGTCTGTCCAGTTGTTCAGGAAGAAGTGCTGTGCTGCTTTTGAGACAACAGTTGTCTGTCCCGAGTGAATACACAATAAGCAGGGGAGTTTCTTGCTCATATGACTGTTGGAGTATCATGAAAAATGCCAGTCAACAACAGTTGGTTTGGTCAGTGTGCTGAGTTGTGTGCTTGTGTGGGTTTGAGAGTAGGCGGCTGTTCTTGCTTCAGCCAGTGCAGACTGTGCTGTCTCGCTTCATTATTATTTTTTCAAGGTTTTTGATTTGGTTATAAAGTTTCTCTAATAGCTAAAGTAGCTTCTGTTCTCAGTTGTGTCATTTTAAAAAAGTGACTACAAATCAGCTTAAAATTGCCTTATTTCCTCCACGTCCACTTTGCACAGCCTGTGTTCACCATCAGCAGCACACACAAAAAACCTCAAAAGGGTTGATGTGCGGTGCTATTTATCGCCTGCTGTTTGTTAATTTGTGTTAAGTGTGTTAGAGCAAGTGACTGCTGACAGGTAACTAGCATACTTTGTCCCTCAGGAGATGACCTATCTCTGCATTTCAGCTGCTGACCTGCCCACACAAAACCTGTAAGTACTAAAATGTGCAGCACAGCAACACAGCACAGAACAATGAAAGGCTGAGGCAGAGAGTGAGAGTACCACATGTATTTGAGGATGCACTGTGTGGGCGTCTGAGGTTCATTTTTCAAGCTACAGTAATGTGTAAATGATATGCTTTCACAAGCTCAACATTCAACTGTGAACTTATTGTCTGTCTTGATCACAGTAACACCGCTAGATTCGGATCTTTGTGCATGGTTGTTCTTTTGACTTGAACACATGATATGCACATGCAATTGGTTTTATGTAACATGAGAAACTGGAGAATAAAAATCAAGGGTGGTGCATGTATCACCAAGAATTACCCTTCTTTAGACACGCATTCAAACACACACACACACACATTAGTCTTGTGGCCAAATTCGCGTTTCAGGCCGACTTTTAGCAGGAAGGAAGTCTCGCAGCTCAGTTCTGCAGTTTTTTATGGTTGGTGCTGTGCCTCTATTTATACCCCCCCCCTCCTCCTGACGCACATGCACAAACATTGTTACTCTTAATGGCCTGGCTGCCTCATACCTCTTAGGTTCACACTGAGGTGTTTGAAATCTGAAACCTGTTTTGTGAAATAAGACACCAACTCTCTCATACCTGAGATGAATACACCCTCATCCTGATCCATCCAGGATAACATCTGAAAGGGTTGCAACAACATACATACAGCATGTACAACAAAACAAAAAACCCCTCACGTATACACAACCAACCCGCCTTTAGATGCGTGCAGGAGCTCCAAGTGTCAGGGACGACAAAACAACAGCACATGGTCTCATTTCTCATAATGGTTTTATGGGGTCATGGCCTGTTTATAACAAACTTTTAAAAAAATGTTTTATGCTCCACAGGACTCAGCACTTTAAACAAAGTATAATGTTCATGCACGAGTCCCGCCTGAAAGGAGAAGGCTGCCTCGTTCACTGGTGAGAGCAGGAATGCTTTTTGTATCTTTACCTCAAAGCTAGAATCGAGGTTCACTTACGCAGGCTAGTGAAGCCAGAGATGCTACCTAAGTTAACAGAACTAGATAGATTTCCTTCATCTTATATTGCAATCATAGACAGTACAGTACAGTTTAGCTAGAGCTAAAAAAAACTGAGATCATCCAAGTAGAGGAGTGAAGCCATGTGTAACTGCTGCACAGAGGAGATTAAATGATAAGTAAAAGCCTATTCTTGAACTTCCCAAAACAGAGTACAGTAACACAATACAGCCACATTGTATTTTTGTAGCGGGGTAGCTCACCCTATGTTCAGAGGGGAAAGTTATATTGGGTTAGACAGAAGGTCTTCTCAGAAATACAGGGGAACAAGACACTATAAGATCTGCATTGCCGTGGGTTTCTCTACCCATCTTTATTGACCAAAGCATTTAGATTTCATGTTTAATAAGTTTCTACACCTCACTCCCCTTATTTTACCACATAATTCTTGCATTTTCTTCTTTGTCCTCCTGTCACTGTCTGTAGCCTGGTTGGTATTGCCTAGAATGTCACCTAGCATAGATATTTAATCTGATATTTAATATTGTCAATCTTTGAGCTATTTTATATAAACTTCAGTTATTCAGTCAGTTATTTTTATATCATACTGAAGGTTAAGTGTTTTCAACCTCTAGTTCTGGTTTTACACATATTCGGGATATTTACATGGAACATAGTGGAAGATTATTTATATCCTTGTTTACATGGCTCTAATGCCAGTATGTTAGATTTAGCGTCTTCATTGATTTTTGTAATAGTGGAAGTCAAGAGCAAAAATAAAATATTTACTAGCTTTTAGTTTTATTTGAGGATGTAAATAAGTTCATGATGTATTTACTGATTAACTACTGCAAATGATTGGAAACCTGGGTAAGGTGTTTACATGTCACAGAATCCTGGTTTCTGACATAGAATTTAGCTTTCTCAAAACCGGGATGAGGGCTTATCTGCATTTCTTAAACCAGCATATGATAGTTACATGCTAGTCATCTCTTCTGAAACTTTCATTTCATCATACTCTTTATCCATCCCTCGCTTCTTAACAGTTTAGCAGGTGTGTCCCGCAGTGTCACCCTGGTGGTAGCTTACATCATGACAGTGACAGGACTGGGCTGGCAGGAGGCACTGGCTGCGGTGAAGGTGGTCCGGCCCTGCGCTGGCCCAAACCTGGGCTTTCAGCGCCAGCTCCAGGAATTTCAGGCTACTCAAGCAGATCAGGTCAGTCATGGCAACTGTAGTACCAGAGTGTGTGGAATATATCACCGCATTACTGAATAGGACATGATTACTGTAAGAATGGAGTTACATCACCAGCATTTTGTTCATAAAATTCTTAACATTGTCATCAAAAAGACAAACGGTTTTCATTTCCTGTAGTTTAGAGAATGGCTACAGATGGAATATAAGGACAATCCCTTCACTGACGAGGCTGATATACGTGACTTGCTTGCCAGAAAAGTCAGTGGTAAGGAGGTGGAAAACCATGCATCTACCCCACCTGGAGGTATCTGATCAGATCTTTCAAAGAGATATTTTGCAGCTGAGCCTGGAGGATTACACCACTGTGTGATGCTACAGTACTCTTGACCTGTCTGGAAGTCTGATGTGCTTTGGAATGGACTAGTGTCAGGATGTTGATCACCGCTGGAATGATCCTCTAAATATCATGGACATAAACTACCGAAAAGACAATTCATATATACAACACATACATTTTAGTTTTGATAAATGTTTCTGGTGCTGTTTTTTTCTTCTAATTTATAAATGTTGTGAACAGGGTATTTTTTTGTACTGTGTCATGATAATTTCAAATTGTGAAATAAAAGGAGTAGACAACAACATATACAGGAGTGTGAAATAAAGGTTTTGTGAGGTTGTCAGTCAGTGGGCCCACATATTGAAGGTGATAAGACGTACCGTGCTGTGTTTACGTCTGTTTCCTGGTTGTCTTCCTGTTTGTCTAATGTGCAAGGGAGGTCATGCATGGTGACACGAAAAACACAGAAGATCACTTTCTTTTATCACTTTGTCTTTTTTAAATTGTCTCCACGGACTATAAATCATTAAAAAATTATTAATTTCACCATGGTGAGTTGCATACAGTAGTCTTATGAACACTGTAGATAGCTGGGAATGCGCACGGGTAGCCACTGGAGGGCAGTAATACTAACAAGGTGGCCTCAAATACACAGTCTGCTGAATTGAACCATGTGTCTTCTTGTGAAACTGGGTCCCTCACGCCTCATGTCTTTCCCTAATAACAAAATTAAGACTTAAATAGAAAGGTCTAGTCAGCAGAGGTTACTGGAAATTAGGTTGAACATCACAGCCTTTTACAAAATATATATATATCAATGTGGTGGAATATTTTTACGGCGGTGTATAGGCAAGTGTTCCATTCCGTCCCGGTGTCTGCTCGGGGTGTCACTAGAGGGATTCCCCACATCACTGCTGTGTGGGCGCTGAGTTTCACAGAAATGAGCGCCTGATTGCTGCGCATCTCCTCTTGAACTTCTCAGAGCCCGAGAAGCTCCTCCCTTTCACAAATCAAGATGTGATAACATTTAAGAATAGGACACCGAGAGCTTGAAAACAGATTTCAGCTGGGGAGCTCTCATGATCAAAGGTAAGCAGCGGCACCTCCTTTATAAATGAATGACTGTATGTTCAACATCGTAATTAATGAAAACGTTTAAATGTGTGCAATGAACTCCAAGCAGTTTCAGCCACTCACCTCTGTGTCACGTATGATAGATAACATCGCAATATCATGAACTCACTGTTAGTGTAAGTTTGCCATTCAACGACCTTTTATCAATATAAAACTTGTAAGCATACGTTTTAAAGTAAAATCGTATTAAAGTTGAATTCATTTCCTTCTAAACTGATAAAGTTTAAGGAACGTGATAAGGTGTCATTAGAGCAAATATAGCCTGCCACTACGCATTGCAGTGGGGTAAAACTTTTTCTTGTAATGTAATTATAGCTACAGGACTTGGTAGTGTTTTTGTTCATGCAGATATCTCAGATGAGTCACATTTCTTTTCTCTGACAGAAATGAAAACTGCTATAAACGTGATGAAGAGAATTACACACTTCAGCATTTACATGCCCTTACTTTGTAAATGAGTATAACAAGCATGTCAAAGCCATGGCTAGATAACTAGATAGAATGTATTAAAAGTGATTACTAATATTACATCTATAAGGCTGCAGAGGAGAATCTATGTGGCGCACTAACTCTGGCAGCTTATAAGGTGATCCCTAATATCTTAATCAACTTATTTTGACAGGTTCATTTAAATGAGTGAATCTCACATACTTACAACTGTATCACCTCACTGTACCTGCAGTTCTGTTAAAGTGCTTTATATTATTTATGTTATTTTTGCAGAGATGAACCTGGATGACGACAGTGGCCTGCCAGTCAGCTGCGGCAATGGCAAACTTAGACAGTGGCTGATTGATCAGATTGACAGCAGGAGATATCCCGGCCTGGTTTGGGAAAATGATGAAAAATCCATCTTTAGGATTCCTTGGAAGCATGCAGGAAAACAAGACTATAACAGAGACGAGGATGCTGCGCTCTTCAAGGTAAGACCATCCCACCCATCTTCTCAACACTGCACCTGAAGCCTCTGACTAACTGAATTGCCTTTTAACACACTATTGAATATGAATTACCAAAAAATGTATGTGTTGTTGTCTTGTTTATGTCTTTAATTGTTCTTACATCTGTGTAATAATCTTTTCAAAAAGCTGTTGCTGAAAAGGATAGAAATGTTTACGCATTATCGCTCCATTCTTTCGACCGAAAGAGGAAGTGTTTGTTAATCTATTACTGATGGATTGTTTCAGGCATGGGCATTGTTTAAGGGAAAATATAAGGAAGGAATCGACAAGCCAGATCCCCCCACGTGGAAAACCAGACTACGCTGTGCTCTTAATAAAAGCAATGACTTTGATGAGTTAGTGGAAAGAAGCCAACTGGACATCTCAGAGCCCTATAAAGTCTACAGAATCATTCCAGAGGAAGCCAAAAAAGGTGAGTGTACATAAATATCATCTATCAAAAATGTGTAGTTTTGGCAAATTACATATAGTATGTATTGACAACAAAGTCCTTCATTTGCATATACAGTGTACTGCTGCATTTCAAAAAGCATCTCACATTGTTTATAGTCTATTGGCATGTTTTTTTCACATACATATGCACCACTGCAGTTGATTCTGATGAGGCAGGAAGCACAAAGGAAGCCAAGGCATGTACCAAAAAGGCCGTAGTGCTTTTTTTAGAGGGCTTCGGTTACTAAGTGCAGGGTGCACATAACACAACCAGACGACCTCCAGCCTTGCATAACTAAGTCTATGCCATCATACAACAGTTTTTGTCATGCCAATTTTTTTGCTATCCTTGCTAACACTTAATTCTTGGCACTTGCCTCAGTCGTCTGTTGTACTCACTTTGCAAAACACCCTTTCACTCAAATGAAAATAGCAGGACGTCACAAGTGCACAAAACATACTCACAGTTTGACCCTGTCAAAATGAATCAGGTTAATTAGGCTTATAGAACATTGCACCTCACATATTCTCTGTTTATTGTTAATCTGTACCAACAAAACTATGTTATGATCATGGATTATTGTCAAAGATGTCAGTTCTGTTTTTTTGGAGGATGGGGGAGCTGTTATTGTGGATAAGCGATGTCAATGTTGTGGACCAATTTTCTGACAAATTTATTTCTGGTTTTGTACATTTACAGGAATGAAGATGAGCTGTATGGAGGAGACACCATCCCATGCCCTTGGCTATATTCCTCCATATACGTCTCTGCACACCCAGGTCAGCAGATTGATTTTGTGGCTGTTGCAAATTATAGACTGAACCTATCACATACATGAATCTGCAATCTTACTGATTGCAAATATCTTGGTTTAATGACATCATATCTGAGTGACCACTGCTATGGTCCTTTCTCAGGTACCTGGCTATATGGTTTCTCAGGAGAGAAGGGACTGGAGGGAATACCCACCACCAGAACAACAGCCTCTGCCTCCTCCACATCACCATGCAGAGGTGCAGTATGGTCAGTGCCACTACCCATCGCCATTCAGCCGCACTTGGCCTGGGTCACACGCAGAAAATGGTACGATATGTCATTATGTACATTATGGTTACAACATTTAATGTTGGGCAGAATTGTGAACCTATATAGATAGATTTAGCAATCGACTGTGTACATAAGTGTTACTGTAATGCTCAGCAGATATACAGTGTGATGCAATGTCTATCTTAAATTGAATGTGGTGTACGTAGACTTTCATCTTGCTTTAATGTATGAAAATATGCATTAAACAAATAAAATCTAAATTATAGCACCAATTTTCAGCCACAGACACCTAGCTGTGACATCCTGTCAGTTCTTTTCTCAAACCAGAAGCTGTCTGAGATGGAATAAAGTTGTGACTTTATTGAAAAGATAGCCTTCAAATTATTAATATGGCTCAAACCACTGTGAACAAAGATGCCATCAGTGTGCCAATACCAGCTGAAGCTTGTCAGATAGTATTTGCTAGTTTTATATTTTAGTCTGGACAGTCTTGAATAAGGTGTTGACTGACTTACTTGCTGCAAAGGCAACATGCATTTGAGCTCAGCTGTGTTGGTTGTGATGCTTAAGAAACCCCGATACAAAATCTGGGATATGAAACATGACATCATAGTAAAAGGACAAATATGTGCAATTCCTTTGGATGTAAATGCATACATGTGCAGGCTAAAGAGATGGCAGGAGTAAAATAGTGGGGGAAACAGGCAGAGGTTGATTCAGCAGCCATGCAGTGCTGATCAGTCGTGTGTGCAGAAAAGTGCCAAATTTGTTTATGTGGACGGCCCAGTTGTTTGAGTTGGTTGCTTTTGTATATGACTGGAAGATGTGTGAAACATGTGACTTCTGTGTATGCCCGATCTAGCGCATGGATGCAACAAATAAAAGCATGTTATGGGATTTTTGACACATTCTCCAGACTTGCTTTGGTTCATCATCATCATCAATAAGATAGAAAGTGCCCTGATCACTGCAAAGTAGCAAATTGCCCATTCACAAATTTCTTATGACCAGTATTTATGTATTTTATTCTATTTAGGTTTTCAGCTCTCCTTTCACACCTACTTGTCAGAGTCCCAACCGCCTGCGTTTGCAATGGACCACAACAATGCCATAACAGGTAAAAATCATCTCAGGCTCATTTAAAGACAGATATTCACACAGACCTTCACTCACATGTTTGTTTTTTTGGAAGATATTTGCATATAAAGATAAGAAACTACAAACACCTAGTTACTTCCCCATTCTGAACTCAGAGCAGCAGGCAATGATAGTGAATATAGAGAGTTTTTTTTTAATCTATCACACGATGATAGATTAAAAAAAGAAGGTGAAAAAGATGCTTGGAATGATAAGAGATAAGTGAGTAACACTCTGCGTGTTAAGATTACTGAGAATTAGGTGTTATTTAAGCTTGACATTTCAGGGCCTCCATCTGATCAGGCTGTGAGTCTCACATTGTGATGCTGACAAAGTTTTTTTACAAGTTTATTTCTGATAAATGCTCATCTCTTTCTTCCAGATTTCAGCCTGCATGTGTCCCTATACTACAGAGAGTCTTTGGTAAAAGAGGTTACCATCACCAGCCCAGAAGGTTGCCGGATCACCTCTTCCTCGTCCTCCTCTCCATCCTCTTCCTCCTCTTCTTCCCCGTGCCCAGAGGACAAGTTTCACAGCGGTGCAGAAGTCATCCTTTTTCCATTCCCGTACCCTGAGTCTCACAGGCAGGGTGCTGAGATGCTTCCTAATGTGCTGGAGAGAGGGGTGCTTCTGTGGCTGACGCCTGATGGCTTATATGCTAAGCGCCTCTGCCAGGGACGAGTGTACTGGGAAGGACCTCTGGCTCCATATATGGATAAACCCAACAAGCTGGAGAAGGAGCAGCCATGCAAATTGTTTGACACCCAGCAATTCCTTATTGGTAAGCAATATGTAATATGTTTCAGTAGGGTTCTGTTCATATCTGCAGGTTTGGACACAGTGACAGAAACATCTGTGCAATATGATGCTGTTCAAAACCTGAAATAAAAACTAGTTGTGAAATATTTAAATCCTTTACTTAAGTCAAATCAAGTCAGTTTTTATTTGTAAAGCCCAAAATCACAAATAACAATTGCCTCAAAGGGCTTTACAATTGGGAAAGCATTTGACCCCCTCTAAAACTATCAGTATCATAAAATAAAAGTACTCCATTACAAGTTAAAGTGTTTAAAGTGCGTCCAAAAGTGTTTATTAATGTATAGTACTTTACTTGTAAACAATTATAACGTCTCCTCTGAAGACATATTAGATATTATTAAATGTGTGTTTCATATTGTCATTCATTATCTGTTTATACACCAGCCTCTAGTAATGGGTGCCCATGGGAGGCGTTGACAAATACATAAGTAAATATATATATCTGCTTATAGCTACATTAAAGTGTGATATAAACCATTTATGAATTGTTTATATACCGCTTATACATCCTAAAATGTTATATGTTAAAATAAAACGTTACCATGTAAGCAGCTGATTGGGCATGGCCAATTTGGACTACTTTATATACAGTTTGGTAGTTAGTTAGTAGGTAGGTAGTTAGTTTAGAGCAGGGCATCGTATTTATATAAGATAATCATGGTTTGTATGTAAAATTTGAATCCACAATAAGTATACATCAACAAGTATAAAGCATAGCATGCAATGGTCTCCAATAAAGTGAAGGTACTTTAAATTGTAATGAGGTACAGTAATTAAGTAAATATATTTATTTATTTTCCAGCACAGGTGTTCACAGTATTTTGTCCACTGATGTTTGTAAAGGGGGTTGGATGCCAACATTAAGACAACTGGGAAAAAAAGCATCACCATGTATTTTTTTATCCTATGGTTTATATCTAGGCTCTTTGTAAAAGTATGTTAGAGTATATACTAATGTAACCACTCTGCTTCAATTATAATGTATGACAATGGTTGTGGTCATGTTGATAATGGCTGTGATGAAGTTGATGAATAAGAGGCTGCAGGTGCTTTAGCTGGGCAAGTCCCTCTGAGTGCTGAAGTAGCAATAAGAAGCTAGTCGCATTCTCAGCAGGGGGCCAAAGTACGTGGAGTCCCCACCCACCTCCTGTGGTCCACCACACAGCATGACAAGATAATGTTTTCGGTGCCATTTCACACTGAAATTTCCATCATCATCCTCATCAGTGGTTTCCAGAGAAGTCGTCATGATTAGGGAAAATGTTGTGTGAACAATTTGGAGTTTTAATGTTTATTTCCTGTATATTTTTATTGTGACATGCAGGAGTGTGGGAAATGAACCTCATTCCATTCTCTTTTCTTGCTCTTCTTCTCTCAGAGCTTCAAGATTTTGCCCATAATGGCCGGCATTTACCAAGACACCAGGTGGTGCTATGTTTTGGAGACGAGTACCCCGACCCGCAGAGGCCGAGGAAGATGATCACAGCACAGGTACCCATACGTTACAGAACTTTACTTTAATAATTCATCACACTGTCACCCTTTTATGCATACTGGCTTATGCATATATGGTTGTAAAATATTTGTTTTTATTAGAGACCTGGAAATTGCCCTTCATATGCAAACAGCAGTAAACTAACCCATACTCGATCAACAATTAAAAGACTAGAGTCTGAATTTTTGTTTACTCATATATTATACCATATTAATGTGTAATTTTTGTTTAAATTTCAACAAAAGGGAGCTAAAATAAAGTAAAGCCAAACCGCAGTAACTACAGATAAAGCAAGAGCTTTTACTTTCTTAAAGGATATTTAAAATGGACACTATAGCTGAAATAAGTGCAGTATGTATTATTTTTACAGTATGTAGGTTCTACAGTAATGATTCTCTGGGAAAAATAATCAACAAAAAAAACTAAAATAAAATGAAAGCATAATCATTGTTAAGCCGCTTGCTGGCCAACCTGCGTCTTTAGGTACTGCTATCTTTCTACATTGGTAGCAATAGGAAATTATTCAGCAGTCACATACATACTTCATACTTAGACCCCATTTCATTTTAGGTGGAGCCAGTGTTTGCCAGAAAACTGCTGTACTATTACCAGCAGAACAATGGCCACTACCTGCGGGCTTATGATCACATCCAGGAACAGAACACATCTCCAACAATCGACTATCCTTCCCAGAGACCTCTACAGCACATTCAGGAGTGACAAGCATGCACAAACACACGTGCAGAGGGCATGAATGTGAATGTAAACCACTGCCCGTTTATCACGCCGTGTGACTGCAGTGCTGCGTACTGTAAATGGTCGAAGCTGTCATGGTACTGAGGGGTAGAGATGGGGAAGACCCTGTTGTTTTCACTTGCACACCTATGTACCGTAGTCTTTGTGTCTGTGACTGTGGAGTAATGTTTTTTTTTCTCTACAAGTATTATTGTGACTGTGTGAAGGATGCGGTTTGAGGGTGGGGGGATGAGGGGAGCGGAGGGCGACTGAGACAGGAAGTACTAGCACAGGTGCACAGGAAGAATGGCCCCTATAACAAACACTGATATGTTAAAGGGATAAAACCGAGTATGAATGAACACTTATTGCATTTTCACAGGTAACAGTTAGCAAAGTGATTGTTGCACTTGTACTCTGAAATGCCGCTCAAGACAATCACAGGCATTGCCTTTTAAAGTCCTTCTGTGATTAAAACTTTTATTAACCACAGTATTTGATGTGCAAAATAAAAAACGTTTGCCTAAATGGGAAAGTGAACAGTCAACAATGTCAGTGCTTTTCCCATTATAGACCTCATTGCTAAAAAAAGTGAAAAACAGCCAAATTTTTTTATGTGGACAGCCTGGTTATTTGGGTTAGGTTGTTTTTGACTGGAAGATGTGTGAAACGTGTGACTTCTTTGCTTGCCAGATCTGCTGCAAGGGTCCAACAAATTAATGTTATGGGATATTTCACACAATCTCCTGTCTTGCTTTTGTTCCAGATTAGACATCCATAAAAAAATAAAAGCACCCTGATCGCTGCGAAGTGGCATAATGCTCACTCAAGACAATCCTTCTGCGATTAAAACATTTATTACCTAAAAATAAAAACACTGACAACTTAAATGCGAAAGTGAGCAGTCAACAATGTCATTGCTTCATCTCTTGTAGACCTCAGTTCAGGGTTTCATTGCAAAAAAAAAAAAAAAAACGTGAGAGAAACTGATGTTATCACTGGTCTGGTGAGGTAGTAGGTTAGGCTGTAATCACACATTGTTTAACTCTGGGCTGCTATGTGTTGTATGTGTATTTCTACTGAATCTGGTCATCTAAATTCCCTTTAATTACATCAAACTGATGAAACAAAAATCACAAAGAGCGGTTTGTAGGTGCAGGTAATCAAGATAAATGAACAACTTTGCTTATGGTGGATGGAGACTAAACCCCATACGCCCACTTTATACATGCCATTTACTGTGCTGTGTTAAAAATTTAAAAGTTAAAAATGATTGTTTACAAAAGGTTTTCAAAC
The DNA here is from genome assembly GCA_024633595.2 of Lepomis macrochirus. Taxonomy (NCBI): domain Eukaryota; kingdom Metazoa; phylum Chordata; class Actinopteri; order Centrarchiformes; family Centrarchidae; genus Lepomis; species Lepomis macrochirus. The sequence goes on from JALXJV020000012.1 coordinate 21,267,941, forward strand.
AACAGAGGTTCAAATGAATATGGATATAGTATTTTTTTTAATTTGCTGCATAAAATCATGTTTATTCATTTTCTATAATCATTGCTTCTTTTGCTTTGTTTTGTAAAATACTGTATAGTTTTATTTTTTCAGGTGACTAAAAATGATACAAATGATACAATCTGATTTGAAAACTTGTTTTTCGATTAATCTTCTCAAAACTTATAGACAAGAAACTTGTGATCAGGGTTAGCAAAGTATTTTTAGACAGGGCCTCATATTACAGTAAGCAATTACAAGCTAAAAGGGGTTGGTGACCACTGGCCTACAACACATTGTCAGAGAGCAGCTTGGACCTCAAATTCTGTGTCACCAGAAAGAGTGGCCTTGACCTGTCTGGACAGAAGGAAGCTGACTGGAAAAAACACACTCATCCCGTAACTTGTAAGGGAACCGTACCTGTTCCTCTTGACCTGAAACTTAGCGGCCTCACAAATGGGAATTAAAACTACCTTTGTGGTCTGCATGCAAGTTCAGCCATAGGAGAGGTCCATGGTTCCCATGCCTGAGATGCTGTAGAGGGTCACGCAGTTGATGTAACATCCGCACATAAGCTATCCTAAGATCCCAACAACCTACTTTGGACTGTGTATATATCAAAAGACATAAAAATCCAACAGTGAGAATAATGGAATTCCTAATGCTGTTGAAGTCCTAACGGCTGATGCTGCAATAGATGGGGATAAAGGTTTTGTTATGTTTTTCTTCTGTGGTCCAGAGTTTCAATCTCTGCATTTACTTCCTTCACACTTAAACCACATCACTTTCACAATGGCTTCAAAAGTCTGACCAAAATCACTGGCAGGAATGTTTTTCTTTTTTTTTCCTCTTTTTTGTGTGTGTGTGTGTGTGTGTGTGTGTGTGTGTGTGTGTGTGAACCATAAATCACTTTACCCTTTTAACATCTGGTCAGTTACCCTAATTCTGTACTAGAGGGAAATTCTGTTTCACATTACTTCACAGTCAGACATTTTCACGCATTCAAAATCAAATAGTGAAATGTTACCAGCTCCACATACAGTATGCTGTTATGGTAAACACTGCAAGTGTGTCTGTGTAGCAAAGGACCATGTGTGTTCATGTGTGTGGGTGGGTACACAGTTGCACTATTACTGTTATCAGGAATTGACATTTATGGACTCAGGATAAAGCATGTGACTCCCCCACCTACAACATTAGTGACTCAAACACACCCATTTCACATCACACTTTATGGTTACAGTAAAACATTAAGAGCAAGCTACATCGGAAATCACAAAGTAACTGAAAAAGAAAAAAATGTTTAGCATTTTGTACAAAATATCTGAATATGACTGGAGATTATAAGGATGATTAATATAAAATTGCCACTTGAAAAAATGATTTATTTTCAAATAAAGTTATCAATCTTTTGCTACTTATGCCTGCTGTGATGTTTCATTCTTTGAGATCTTTTTGACTTGCAAACAAAGCAAGGGAGAATGAGAGAGGTGTATTTTGTAAGAAGGATACCAAAAAAAGGAAAAAAAAGGACCAAAGAAAAGCACATTCACACATTTGACATGGTGTTTCCCCCACTGCAGGAAGCCACATCATTTGTAGTCAGGCTTGAGTTTTTTCCGCCCTGTGTGAGCCGTTATTCCAAGTGACATCGCCTTAGCCCTTAGCTACTCCTTGGAGTGGACAGTTTGGTCAAACAATGCCCCAAACATTGCTAAAAAGGTTTTGCAGAGAAATGAAACTAACACAAGTGTATGAAATGCAACACTTTCTCTAAAAGAAAGTTATGTTGTTGGTTCCGTATTGACTCAGTGATGATTAATTTGACTGGGCATCTAGTGATTCATTATCCAACATGATACCATGTCAGTCTTTACACTTAAATTATCCACCTCATAAAAGAAGCAACACAATGTGTCACAAAAATCACGGTAACATTGTACTTCTTGTGTACAGTATCTCCATGTGATTCTGTTATTGCATCTTTTACTACTCTTCACACATGGATCATCTTTTGGGGGTTTCACTGCTATTACAGACATGTATTGGACTGTAAAAGATTCTGTGATGTCCATTTAACATCACTTCTGTTATGACATGTTTGACCTACATATTCTGATTACAGTTGTATCAAAAGCAATGTTGATTTGTTTATCTACTTACTTATGTGTCATAATACATCAAGAGTCTGAGATAAGAAAAAAATTAGTGTGTATGGCTAGAAAACCGCAGCAAAGTTTTGCTGACATCTGCTGGTTAATGTAGCTAAACGAAGAGCTCCAGCTGTGGCATACAGCAGTGGCTCTGCACCTTGGTGGTTTAGAAGATGATCCACAAGTTAGGCAAAAAGAACATGAAATAATTCTCCTTGTACTTGATAGTTTTACCTCTTTGGGACTGTTAAAGATAAAAATTGCTCTTTGCTTGGTGATCAGCACTTTCATAGAAATGTGTAACCTTTGATGAGGTGGTGTATAATTTGCCTGTTATATTGTTTTAAAGGATCACAAGCCAAAAATGTAACCACTGGAATCGTGCACAAGGTAAATGACAAGTCTACTCTAACGCCAAGCTCCAGGTAATGAAAATACTGCTCAACGTTCTAGGTTATCATACATCATTCTTGGTGTTGTGCATATAGTACCATGTGTGGTCATACTCAAAGCAGTTGAGAAATTGCAGGTATGAGGATAGTTTATACCAATATGTGTCTTATATATGGTATGAGACAAAAAAGGGAAACTCCAGGGGTGACTAGTCAAACTGGCCCCAAAACAAAAAGGTTTAAAATCTAAAAGTTTTAAGAATAAACCTTTTCTGCACATTGAAATTTGACACAAAAGCAGCTAGTCATTGCATTCTGCATTCACAACTCAGCATGCAATTCTGATGAACACACAGTTTAATTCACTTGATTTTTTCAAACTTCATCCCTGAGAACATACCCATGGTAATTGTACACTAGACTCCACAAGAGTCCACGACCCCAGTATGTTAAGGGTCAGACCCCAGACCATGATTTGATGACAGTACTGTTTAACCCGATCGACTCTGGCTTATCCTTCTTGTTGACTCCGTGGTCAGGAATGTGTTGACCTCAATCTCCTTTTTTAGGAACCGTCAAAACTACTCTGCAAATCATCACTCACAGGCCCACAGCTGATTCTGTGCTCTTATGAAGCAGTGGCTCATAGGAGCAAAAGCTGAGATCAATAGTTGATGACCAGATGACATTTAAACTGACTGCATAAAAATTGCTCTCTATTATCCTCATAAAATGTGGTTGATTATTATTATTATTATTATTATTATTATTATTATTATTATTTATTATTATTATTATTATTATTATTATGTTATCAATATAATAACCTGTTATTATTAATTATCTGCCCATGACCTACACAAGGCATGAGAATTGCACCCCACCACCAGTAAATAAAAACTTTATCGGCACAGTTAATCAGTTTGAATTGTTTTCAGATGTCTGTGTTTATCTGAGACTCTTCAGATAACAATGTATTTGCACCAATACATTATGATGGCAGGAAAGCAATAACAGTTGTCGGATCAGGAGCAGCAGCGTAATGGAGAACAATCAGATGACTTAGGACACGAATGTAAACAGATAAGGGTTGATAAGCAGAACAATATGGTGGTCTACCTGGCAGTGATGCAAGGGGTGGGCTGCCTGTTTAGTTTGGCTTGCAGCTTGCAGAGGTTTGAAGATACAGGATGTTACACAGAAAGCAGCATTAGACAAAGTAAGACAAATCTAGATTTCCTCCAGAGAAACACAGCAAATGGAGACGATCTTCAAGACACAGTAGATCAATACCAACCAACTAAGAAAATGTGACTGTAGATATATCTGCAGTAAAATAAATGACCAGCAGGGAGTGATGTATCACATCCAAACATGATCACACATTTGGGGGGTTAGACTAATCGGTGCATTCACAAACCTTTGATCACTCTTAATGAGCCAGGGATGTTTCTCCCTGCAACACCCCTTCCTCAACATACAAACATGCAGTTGTCAATAGAAAGCATTTTGGGATTCCACTTTTTTCCTTTTCCGTCTTCCTAAACACAGATGCTTTGTTTTAATGCTTCAAGTGACACGGAGAACCAGTGCTGACAGAGAGACGGAGGTGGTCAGAGTGACAGCTCATGGGCTATGTTGCGTGAGAGTGACTCGGGCTGTTCTCAGACTCTGTGTGGTCTGGGTGTGTGGTCTCCAGCTGACGGGCAGGGAGGAGGATGGGAGAGCCTTGTGAGCCGTGTGTGTGTGTGTGTGTGTGTGTATGTGTGTGCATATGCGTGTTTACTTTATCCAGAGTCAGGTCCAGGCTCTCTGCAGCCATGGCTGGACTAGAAAGCTCTGCCTTCCGCCACTCAGCAGCCTTAGTTTGAAAGATAAACACACACTGCCACCACTCTGACATGGCTCATCTAAGGATAATTTTCATCCATGTATACTTACGGGACCTCAGAGACCTTTAGGTTTGAAGGTCTTGGGCTAATGTGTAATTTCTGAAACTATAGCCTTGTATGGAGTAAATTTCCTAAAAGTAATGGATTAAAAATTGACACTTCCTTATCTTACCTACACAGTGTATTCATAGACATTTATCACTGGACACAGTTTGATAGTTTTGATTGCATATTTGTGCATATAACTTTTTTTTTTTTTACATAAAGGCAATTCCTAATTTGCTATCTCGGATTTTTTCTAATCCTTAGTCTTTAAGTAGAATGTTAGGAGCACATCACATTGCATTTCATTACACATTTTACGTCTATATGTGGCATATAAACCTTTAAATCCTAGTTGATAACCAGATTCTTGGTCTTCCTTGTAAGTAAGAAATGCATAAATGTTGGTTCACTAAGCACTATGTGTAGAGTGTAATTAAATATGCCTAACTATTATGGAATTTCTGATGCACTAAAAGAATACAGGTTACTTTGGCATTGAGTTTATTTTTTTTCATTGCATCAGAAGTATTTGTGCATCAGAAGTGTTTTGTGAATATGTATGACAAGTATGTTATTTGTATATTGTTTATGACAAAATCTGAGTCAATTTGCCGTTTTATAGTATTTTTTGTTGTGGTATCTGATTCCTTTTGATTTAGTCTGCAGATAGATCCAATTAAAATAACAAAGGCAATACAGATTTAAAGGTCTTACCTTATGATCATTAAGTGCAGATTCACAGTAAAGGAAATTAGAACATATACAACCTCCATCACTCTTCCCTCCATCACACACACACATTCAACCATTGGGCTACTCTACACTCCTCTCCGTCTCCCACAGCGATCTCAGGGGAAGGCTATGTAATGCAGCACTGCTGAGAACGCGCCATGAAAATATAAATACAACCTCGCTGCATTTCAACCATGTAAATAAACAGGGCCACCCAAATTTCCAATTAGAGCTGGTGTGGAAGGCAGGAAATGGGGTAGACAAGAAGAGACCACACCCCCTTCTCTATCCTCCAGTCCTGCAAAGAGTCCAGGTCCAGGTCCAGGTCAGGGACATGGGACAGTGGCAGTAGAGAGGGTAATAAGGCATTCAGCACACCACTGAAGCCTGTTTTTGCACATCCCCCCAGCTCCACACGCTCCTCCTCTCATTACCTCTCAAGGATGGGAATCACACAAGCTCCCATAAAATTCAGATATGGTCATGGAACGAATGCATGGGATTTGATGCTTATATGTATGAAATCAGTATAATCTTGGTAATACACAAGATTTTCTTTTTGTTTCACGTCTGCTCCTCACAAACATTTAATTTACTTCATTTTGAGCCTTACACCAGCTCGCCTTATCAGTCTCATCAAGGTTATCAGGCGATTCCTATCTGGCTAAAATGAGGCATTCTTACTGTATTCCACCTCTTCTTGGAACAGCTAGCCACCATTATTACGCAGCTAAGCCCTGAGACCACCCATGAGCTGGGGTCCAGTTGTGCGAGGCAGAGGCAGGGTTCTTGTTGTGATAAGAAAGACAAGCCTTCTCTAAGGAGAGATGGTGCTTTGATAGTGTTGTGAGGTTCGCCTGATAGCTGCCGGATCAAAATCTGATAGACTTGGTTGGTACTGACTAGGTCATGCTCATGTTCCTGTTGGTCAATTGCTGTGTTCAGCTGTGGTCAAATGGCAAACATCATGGGGCCTATTAGTTAACATAAACATACAAGTTGGTGTAATTACCCTAGAGAATCAAAGAGCTGTGTCACGAAAGTCACTTTCTCTCCAGATATGGTTGTCAGGGATATAACCACATTTGTTAATGACTATAATTCACCCGGAAAGGGTAGAGCTCATTTAGATCTGAGGGAAGTCTGAGGGAAGAATCTAAGGTAATGATTTGTCCTCACTGTGTATGCATGCAGTTTCAACAGTTTGACAGCTTTGACATGTACGGTTGAGTTGTCCTCGGATGGCACCAACACAGGCACCCTAAAACGTTGTCCTCCTCCGTCTGTCATCCATTGTTCGGTGTTTATGTTTGATTGGTCTCTGACTGCAGTGTCTCTTCCCTCACAGTCTCCCAAACAGCCACACAGGAAACAGACAGTATAAACACAAGGCTCGGGAGATCCTCTCTTGCCTTGACTCTGAGCGGCTGAACCTCAGTGTAAACACACAAAGACAGTGGCTACTCATTCTGAGAAAGTTTGTAAAACTATGAGCTGTCACTCAAGTAGAATTCTGACCAACTTCTCGTGAGAGTAACAGATCCAGGAATATTTGAGGGAGACCGCATTGGCCTTTTACTGCATACTCAAATACGATGCATTTCACTGGCAGATCATGCTCACAGTGACAATGCATGCTGATGTTTAGACGTTTAGCAGGTAGGCTATTGTTTACCATGTTCACAATGTTAGTGTGTTAGCATGCCAATGTTTGCCAGTTAGCTAGAAACAAAGTACAGCTAAGGGCTGATGGGAATGTCATTTGTTTTGCAAGGATTTGGTCAAAATTCAAAGTTTTGGAGAAATTGAATACCAGTACTAAATTTAATGGCAATCCACCTGGAAGTTGCAGGTGTGGAAGTAATTAATTACATTTAATCTTGTTTTTTTGTGTACTTCTGTTTTCAAAATCAGCAATCTACTTTTAGTTTTTAAAATAAATCTCAAATAGACTTAATTCTCCTATTTAAAGGTGCATCAGTGACATGAAGAACTTGTGATAAATTGTATAAGAATGGAGCAGAAGAAAGGAGTTATAACTGTGCTATATTGTGGACAAATTGTCTATAAGGTGAATTCCTGGATATTAAATATTCACCTGCAATTTTCTGTCATGGTCACGGCAATAGCCTATTTATTCCTGTGTGGGAAGTGCCTTTAGCTACTGAACTGGAATATCACAATATGGTTAAGCTACATTTGAGTACTACTACTACTTTCCACTCATATCTTTAGATGTTTAATTTGAAAGTTAAATAAAAATTCTTACTTTTCAAATTATCTATTAACTCCCCCCTGCTCTTTCATGTCTCTTGTTTTTTTTATGACTCTCTATTTTTCCAGATTGATTCTGAGTTATTTTGGGTGACTTTAAGTGTATGCTTTCCCTCATGCTTCTCGGCACATGGATAACTGTTTCCTTGTTGCTTTAAAAGTGTTATTGGGAGCAGATTGTCCTGTCTCAGCCACTGACTATATAAGCTGAATTTTACACAAGGTGACACGAAGGTGGGGCCCAGGTAAAAAGTGGGCATGAACAAAAATTAAGTCAGTGTGGCACGAGAGAAGGACAAACCCACTAGCTGGAGTTACGTTGGTGCCTAATCATTTGCAATGGCCGAAGGGGAAATGTCAACATTCCACCAATAAATAGTGAAACTTCATCACTCAGTCATGGACAGACATTCATGTGTAACTTTATTTGGCTGGCCCCTGCTTTGGTGGGTCCAAACAAAAGGCTGCACCTTAATAAATTACTGGTTAAATGCACCACCCATTGAGCACACCAACCTACCTGAAACAAGCCAAACACACCCAAATGTAGCGTGACCAACAGGTGCCTTCTGGGTCTAGGTAACATGCTGAATGCTAAAATGTGCATGGTGGTGACTTCTGTCTTCACTGCCTTCACTTCACTGAAGAACTCTTTCCTTCAGTGAGGACTGTGAGGACTTTCTGCTGTTTTTGACAGTAATCCCTGCCGCAGTTGTCACAGTTGTGGCAGAAACTCATTAAGCTCACAATGTTCTCACATCTTTGAGGAGCGCATGGAGCAGAGTGGCAGAGTGGACTGGTTATTATGCATATTGTGGAGGACTTTGCTAGGCAACGTAGCGTTGTGTGCTGTGTGCACTAAACTTCGTGCAAAAGTTCTAGTTTTGCTTGTGTGTTGTGGCTGCAGCCGCTGTGGAGTTTATATTGTTTACACATCTATGCGTTGCTGCCTTGGTGATCTTTTATTCTCTTGACTCTCTAAGATGTGTCAGGTTATTTAATTTCTCCAGCATAATAAGGGTTGTTGCATCCACAGGTCTTTTTTTATTTACTGTCATTTTTGTCTGCGTTTTGTCCTCTTTTCTGGTTAATTCTTGTAAGGCTACATTGAGGGAGGCAGTTATATATTTGTAATTGATAATTCATTTATGGCAGGGCAAAAGAAAAACTCCCTAGGGATCAACAGGATTCGTCATCTGTGAACCATGAATGTCTGTACATGTTTGAATGTCTTATGATAATGGAAAATGCTTTCTGGTGGTGCAAGAGGAAAAGCCAGGAGATCACCAGTGTCAATCAGATTCATCCTCTGGGGACGTGAATGCCTTGTATAAAATTTCATGATAATCCATCACACAGTTGGTTAGATACATTATTCTGGACCAAAGTGGTGGAGTGATTGACATTGGTATGCTTAGAGCCACACGGCTAGCGTAGCATAGAAGTAATGAGTCATGGAACAGTCAATGCCCAGAGTCATACAGTCCATCAGCCGTCTCAATTGTAACATTATGAACCACAGTTCAGGACTGTGATTCAGACTACCTGACTGGATCCAGAATAACACAAAACGCAGCATTAATTCTTAAGTGCACTACTGCAATTACATTCTTTGAGGTGTAAAAATGAAAAGGACACACTGCGAAATTTACACTAATATTGACCTTCCATTAAATGAGACTTACAGCTTTCTGTCCTGCTTAAATGTTAAGACATCTGCAAACCCTCTGGGGAATGTATTTTTTTTACAGCAGTGTGGTGGTTTTAACAACCTCGGTTAGAACAACATGCTACAGACTGGTACAGCAGGGAAACACCCCTGTGCTGGATTAAATGGCCTGCTGAACATCAGTGGGAACAACATTGAGGTGTATTTGCTTCGAGAATATTCATTTGCTGTGTGATAATAAAGATTAGCAACAAGCTGCTCTGTCAATAGAATATGAATGGAACTCTTGTGTGGTACGCTACAGTTTTAATGTTGTTTCAGTCAGTCTAATCTAAGTTGTGACTTTGTCTCATGGCAGGGCACATTGCTACTACATTTGGTAAGTTGTCTGGAAAAAGGCCCTCAAAACTGAATCTTTGAGATAATGAAAAATATGCAGTGTACTCGTACCACTGAGGGCAATAATTTAGTTTTGAATTATTATTCAGCCAAGTGTAAAATGGAGTTTTATTTATTAAGTTTATTCAGATCTGATCATAATATTCTTTGTTATAATATTTTGGGTGATAGAGGACAACAGCAGGTAACTTGTGTTAAATTTCCTCTATTCATCTTTTTTACATTTTTCTTTAGAGAAAAACATTTCAAAGCAATTAAAACAAATAAGTGTCAAAACTAGTTGGTGTATTATTATTATTTTTAAAAAATATTATTTGTTTTTCATTTTGTGAAACCCTGCATAAATGTGTTTTTTTTTTAATTTTAGTGACCAAAATGTGCTTTCACATGTATGAAAGTGAACCAAACTTTGCACAATATTCCCACCTAACTCAAAATAATACACACACAATTTCTTGATAAAGTCCCAAATGCAAGTTTAATTAACTAAAAAAGTAGAAAATTAATTCAAATTATTATGCAGGCTATAGGACTACCACTTCCAATAGTTGGAGGCCCTGAATCATAAGGACGCATGTTTTTTAAATGAAAATGTCCACAACAGTTTCTGCATACACTTCCATTTCCCTCTGGCTAAATGGATAGATCACTGTGCACTTTGCAACATAAATTGTATTTTGTGCACTATCTGTAATATTTGGGATAAAAATTTGTATTTGTATTTGAATAAAATACTCCCTATAGATGTTTTTTTGTAATGCCATTAAACCCCGTATTTTACTGTTTATTGATTCTTTAAAATCATTACTCAATGCTCAGCTATTGTAATACATTGTATGTAAATCTCACAACAATTTAACGAAAAATTACATTTTCTGTTTCACAGTGTCCATGTTTGTTATTTTGTACATTTAGAGTTGATCTTTTCAACAACAAAGAATAGGCCACTGATTACAATTTTTTCTTCTTATATGTATATAATTTCAGAACTTCTCACCAATATGTGAGCAAAAGAAAAGTGATTTTCAGCAAATTACTGAACTAATTCACAAGAATAAATATTTGTACAAACTACATTATTGGCAAATATAGATTAACCAGCTGTGATTTATATTATATTTCCTTCTATGCAAGCCGTCATTATGCATAGTTTGACGATTTTAAAACATGGCATACAGTTATAAACATTGCACTGGATCATTTCAGAGCGTTTGCTAGACAACCATTTGAAGACCACAAATCAATTTGTTGTTTTTATTTACTTCATTTTAAAGTCAACGTACACACTTTTGTAAATTCAGCTGGTCACCAGCTCTGTTCAGCTGAGACACCTTGGAGTCATCCCATCTCGTCTGTCCAGTAGGGGGCATGGTTGAACACACCTCATTCTAAAATGACATGGGCCTTACTGAATGCTTATATCAATAGTTCACTGAAAAGGGTGCAAAACTTTTCCATGTACTGTGCTCTGCAGGCATTCAGAGAATTACTTGAATATCAAGCCTACAAGGAAGGAAGTATTGTAGTAGATTTATTTCTAAGTAGAGTTGGTTTTAGAATAGTGGAAAATGACATTGTTCAGTAAATATGGGCTGTTTATCCTGCCAATACGAACTAATAAATCCAGTGCATGAATGTTATCACTCAAGCAATTAATTTGAATGAGCTGCCCTCTGTACACCTTACTCACACACTTAATGTTCCATGGTGGTTGTGTTTGTGTGTGTGTGTGTGTGTGTGTGCATGTGTGTGTGTATCTGTGTCTGCTATGGCATTTCAGTTTGGACAGCATCAGACCTTTGATCCACCCACTGTGTCTGCCTTGCTCTGGCACAAACAAATCTTATCTGTTCGCTATTAAAGTGCCAAATAACTACTCACTAGCTCATTTACATACACTCAGACATGACCTTGCAAATACATTTGCAGTGTTTTTCTATTGTACAAATACTTCCTCCAGCACTACACCATTATTCAAATGCTTTAAGCAGGAATCTTTTCAGAATTAAATAAACATTTCTCAAATGGCTACTAATCAGGCATTGTTGAAGCTACCCCATCTCGATGCTGAGGAAGTAATAAAAGGGCAAATCATGGCAGGACCAGGTGGATTTGACAAGGTAAAAAAACCAAGGGAATATGCACAGAAACATTACTACAATGCTGGATGCTCCTTGATTTTATAATGCAGAAGCTGCCCCAACACAGCATGTTCTGCTAGCCAGAGTAGAGGGGACGCTGCTGCTGCAAAGATGCTGCTGGTGAATCTGTAGATGCCATTTTAAATGTTGTGAGCCAGAATCCTGTGACAAATACTGCATTTACCCAAATATATTATAAATTATAAATATATAATAAAATGTTAAAATAAATTATATACACATATATATATATATATATATATATATATATATATATATATATATATATACCTTGCTAACTACCTTGTTAACTAAGAGAATTTTATCTAGCCACATTATGTGCCGTAAATGTGTAAGCAACCCACACCCTAATTCCAAATAGGAACAATGGTTTTAAAATATAATTTCAGCCCAACACAAATGTGATATTTACTTTCTTATTTCTGTGTTAAGAGTAGTTCGATCCTGTGGGGTCCAATCACCAAAGTGTACACTCCTGCCCTCCTCCCCTTCTTCTTCATTTGTGGATTTATTGGATAAAACTGTGTGATTGATAGACCCATGTTTCCTGTAGCTGAATGAGCATTATCAGTATATTTGGCTTATGCCTTTTTGATGGTTTGGTAATATTCCATCGATAGTCTGAAAGGTTCAAAATGCAACTCCGAGAGGCTGTGAAGCTAGATCTCTTTGGGTGGATTCTCTGCTTCTTCTATTTTTGAAACAAAACAATTTTAACAAGATTATGTGATGTTCCCTCTGTGTGGCTTCTGCCAGACAGATATGCTGTTGTCAGGTACATTTCTCTCTTAACGGGGACATGTTATCCTTTTTGTGATTTCCTCTCCTTTTAGACTGTCATGGTGTTGAGCTCAGCTTTAAGCTGAGATGGTTAAAAATAAAATTTTTATAAGCAGGTTTGCAGTCTTCATGCACCCTGAATCTATCTTCTCGCTCTCTCCTTGCCTCTGTCTTTCTTCATTCTCTCCCTGACTGCTCTTTCCAACCTGATAAAATAAACAACAGCTCACTCAACAGAACGATTAATTGCTGATTGTTAGTAATTTATCATGTAACTAATGTAGTCATGTAGAGATAATAGAGCAGCCTTAGGTTAAACCAGGAAACATGGATCCCATTAATCACATTATTAAATGCACTGTGTAGAAAGTAGGAGTGTCGCTTGCCTTAATATGTTTATAACAGTGACAGTATAGAGTCCTGTCCATTAAGATACCATGCTTATGTGGTCATTATTCGTTAATTATGGCTGCCTAGGTTAGCTTGTGGTTGAGGTATTATTTACAAATGAAAAGAAAAGAAAGATAACACAAGGAATTAGGTTTAATATTTATATACCAGTAAAATCATTTTACTTTCATATCTGCAAGAATTTTGTCCAACATGCTGTCACTTTCCAGGTGGCGAATTCCTCGTTTGAGAGAGACAGACTCTTTATTTGTAACTCCAACTCTAGAGGGCCCTGTAGTCAGAGGTGGAGACCACTGCTGTGCCTCCATGGCGTGACTGGGCAGAACACAGCTGTCAAGAGGTGTGGAAAGGCCTCTCCACTGCTCTCAGCTGTGAAAACAGTTAACAAGAAGCCCCTCACACACAAACAGACAGAGAGAGAGAGATTCATTGCTTTTACCTTGTGACTTTTCATCTGCTGATGAATTAGTCTTGATCACATCATAGATTACTATGTCAATTTCCTCTGAAGTTCTTTGGCATCGTAAGAGTACAGTTTGAGGTAGTCCAAGGCTATTTTATCAGTTGGTCACAACACAGCACTTAAACAGTTCTTCCTTGTGCTGTAAACATTAAAATACTTCACAGTAGCTAAATGAATACAGTCAAAATAGGGTTTAGTCACAGTACTGATTCAGTAAGCTGATAAAACTGTCTGATAGGGTGTATATTGCATTTGCTTATCTAAATAAGGTCACGAATCACACATATGGTATCATACAGCAGATCACATCTAAATCACACAGAATTGTTGGCAGTACTGCAGCTGAAATTTTAAAATAGTCTTCAGATATATGAATACATGATGATATATGATATAACTATAGATCTACAGAGGGGTTATTTGCAGCAACTACTCAATAAAACAAAGCAAGGCGTTGCTCAAATACGTCTATTATGTGCTTTCTAATCTTAAGGTACTCTTTGTCCTTGCTGATATGGGGTCATCTCTGGTATATAAAGGTGTAGGTGACATATTTTATGTAATGACAAAACTCTAACTAGGACATTCCGTCATATGGGCTATAAAGCAGATATTGTTTCTCCATTCATTGTTCCATGGAGTAAAATGACTCCTCGATTACTTGACAGTGTCATATAAATATGTCATAAGTTTAACCAAGGCACAGCCCGTAAATCGAGTCATTTTGGACAGATTAGTAAGGCTGCCTCTCATAAAGAGAGAGGGACATGAAGAAGGAGAGGAAAAAATAATCATATATCACATATCATTAACTTGTCATCTTATCCTTGAGTCATCCACTGAACTAGACAGGCTATTGTCTTGAGATGACATTTGGCCACTTGTCATTTTAGCTCCTTATATAAAGGTGATTGCTAGTTGCCCAATGCCAGACTCAAACCTGTTGTGTCAAAACCAGAACTAGAGATGATCATTCATGGAATCCAACTTGATTAGACCACTACGACTCCCTTTTAACCTGCCTCAGCAAGACATTTCTGGAGCGTCTTCAAATGGTCCAGAACGTTGCTGCAAGGCTGTTGACCAGGTCTTGCAGGACATGTCACATCACAACCACCCTGTCATCATTAAAGTGGCAACCTCTTTAGGTTCAGAATTCACTTTAAAGTTCTTGTTATCATTTACAGATCCCTGCCCTTGTCAGGTACCTGGGTACATCTGTGACCTGCTTCACCTTTATATCATCACTATGCCACTTGTGATGTCTAACCAGGGCTTACTAGTTGTTCTGTGCACTTGACTAAAAACAAAAGGTGATTACGCATTTGAAGTGGTGGCTCCAACACTGCAGAATGCTCTTCTCTTACACTTAATGTTCTCCAATGTGAGCAAATGTGTGTCTTTTAAGGTTTGTTATTGCTTATGTTTCATTGACTGGTTATTTTACTCTTTGTATAATGTTGTTGCTTATGTTTTATCGTTTGATTATGATTTAATGCTATTTTTACAGTATTGTTGCTTTTGGTTTATTGTTGCTTATTTATTTTCAGATGGTCTTATGCATCATGCATGGAGGCGAGTGGAACTGAAGATAATTCATATAGAATTCTCTGTTATACTCCATCTTTCAATGAGTTTTAAGAAGGAGCAGCAGAGCACATTAAATTCATTTTGGCCTACAGGATGGATGAGAGTTGTACTATAAGTTTTCCTCTCTAGCTCTCTCTCAGTTCCTTTCTGTCATATTTTGTAAAGGTAATACATCATGAAATCTCTTTCTGTAGGATCACTCACATAATTCCTAAGAGGTGTATTTGGGTTGTCTAACAGGACAGTGTCAGTGGTTTGTGGTCTCAGATGGATCATACATGGGAACAAGCTATCTGGACCTGGTGGGACATTCCTATATCAGGAAAGTTGTGCATGTGAGCCAGACAAAGCTTTGTCCTTAAGCCCACATTGCGTGCCAGACAGGAGTCACTTATGTCAACACTGATCCCAAAGCACAGAATTCCCTTCCATAGAGACATTAGTCATCACTGTTTACTATACGCACTGTCATTACTTTGTGTCTTACTCATCAATTAGCTGATTAAGTAAGCTTTAAAATCCCCTACAGAATAACGCTGAGGAATTCCAGGGCTGTTTGTAAATGTGTGCCTCACTGCTTCTCCGCAGATTGTTTAAATATGGGCCTCACCCCAACTGACAGCTTTCATTCAAGTAATGCTGCTTTTATTGTAAAGCTTTTTTGCTTTTACCACTAAAAGTATGTCTGTGTTCAGGTGCTAGACAGGTTTAATTGGCCTAACTGACATGCAAACTTCATGTGAGACAGTTTGACAGATTTTATACGACAATCTCTTTGGTTGTACATAAGGATAAAACTCGAAACGGTGACAGTCCAAATATAGCTTTGCATGCTACAAGTGTGTGTTTAATGCTGCCACCCTATACCAAAATCATAATAAGACAGTGTTCATAATTACAGTTAACGTCTTTTCAGTTTAACTAAGCGCAGTTGCTAAGCAGCATGTGTTTAACTGTGTATGCATTCAACCCAGGTCAAAAACAGTAATAAAATATCATTCAGTGCTCCTGCACAGCAATGATTAAAGTTTCCAAAGAGCAGTTATTATATAGACAGCAACTGTACAATTACAAGCATCATATTTATGGGAAGAGAAAGAACTAACCTCCTTTATGCTATAAACATTTTGCCTGCTATTCAAAGTCTAAGCATCACCTTGTGCAAATCTCTAAGGTATAAAACACAAGTTATTGATACATTTATTTTTACTGTACTGAACTATGTCTCTTTTTTATTTAAAGAACCTTTCCAGTTCATTACAACTTAGGGCTCATTTTCATAGTTTTGGCCATCATTTCTATAAGTTATGGTAAAACTGTACTCTTCAAAGTTTTTGCAGAAATCTGTGAACATGTCACCATTACTGCAATGAAATATAGTGGGGCTATAAACATGATCAGCCATGATCAGATTATTTAAATCCCTTCATTTGGAAATAAAATGTAAACTGAGTGCACCCAAAATGTCAGTCCAATCCCTCAGTGCACAAGAAAACTGTGTACACGCACAACTCAGAAGTTGCAGTAGAAGTGGTGGTGTCAGTCAAGTGGTTCATTTTTGGTTTGCACACTATACACACCAATAACGGGAAGTGTGAAATTCTATGTGTTATTTTATTGGTTATAAAACATTTTCTCATGCATTTTAGGTGACTGGTGAAAAGGTACTGCGTTTGCTACCAAAATGTTGACTAGCCGGGACAAACCTGGACTCACAACAAAGTGAGATGCGTCCTAAATATTTGGGCTGAAGAGAATGTTTCTCAGTTACTAGAGAAGGTGCATAAGAACACTGTGGTATTATAAATATTAAGCAAAAAAAAAAAAGATGAACGGATTTCAGCAAACTGTTGAAGTGTCATGTGAAAGTTAAAAAACCTGCGTCAAACCTACATTAAAGTGCCATAGTATGTAGGTATTTAGAGGGGTTTGCTTTTTTATTGCCAACTGTACACGACCAATAGCCCCATATATGGCTTTCTTTTGGATTTTCTTTTGAGGAGTTTTAAGGATTTAAAGAATAAAATATGGAAGCTTTATATTACACTTATATGTTGATACTCGGTTGTGTTGTGATTGGTAGGTATATTGATCTTTTAAATAAAAATGTTAATATAATAAATAAAAAAAGCACAGGAATATAAGAGACTGTAAGATGCAGTGCATGTTAGTAATTAAAGTAGATGTGAGAAATGGTAAATGAATGCTATTCTAATGTGTGTGTGCATGCACAGGTACCTCATGCCACCCCTGTCAGTGCCCCACTTGGGCAACCACAGTCAGAAAACATCTGGACACGCCACTGGTCACCAGTCTTTCTTAAAACAATAGTGAGAACACTGAAATTGATTTTGTTGTTGTAAATGTTCCTCCAGTTCATGAAGGGATTTCTTCATAACATGCTTCCAGTGAAAATGGTGAGACTTTAACCAAGCAACAGTGTATTTTAAAGTAGCTACCGTATAAAAGGTTTGTTGTTGTGTGCAAAAAGATAATCTGTTGAGATATGTAATGCTTTTTTTCTGGGGATACTGGCACTGTGTTGTATTGTATCTGGATACAGATAGCAATGGTTAAAGTGCCATATCAGAAGTAACAATGTGCTAGCAGACAATTACGTGAAAAACAAACTTGTATTCAACACCATGCATTTGCAGTGCTCTTATTATTCCACTCTGATTGTTCTGTTCTTCTCTTATACACTCCATTATATATGAATGGCTTGCTTACCAAGGGAAGTCACAGAGGATTTACAAAAATGTTTTTCCAAACTCAGCCTTATGCGTCGTGATGAGTCATACTGTGTGTATGGTTTTCTAAATGGACATCAAAACCTCCTACGCTCAGTCATGGATTGCTTGGGTTTTCCCATTGTAATCATTCACTAGGAGAAAATCTTATTTCCTTTATTCTAGACTTGCCACGGAGAGACTGAATTCATCTTAGCATCACTGTGTTCATAGTCATCAAAAAAGCTCTAACCTAAAACAACAAATACCTGTTATAACTTATAATACTTTTAACTTTTACACTTTTTGCAGGATGGCATAAAAAAGAACTCCTTTGGAGCCTGAGGTCTTTCACTCACTATAACTTTAGTTATACAGTTTGCACCTGTGCCATGAGGAATTTCAGCTATTGAAATTCGAGAGACTGTGTTAATTGTTGGCTCTCTCAAGTGTTCGACAGATCAACATTTTTGTACTGTTAAGGGTATTTGGCCTTTTTATTGCTATTTCTGGTCAAAATCAAAAGCTTTCCTGTATTATAATTTCCTGCCATGTTAATTTTGTATTTAACGTTTGGCAAACTCATCGTAGAGAGATCCCAAAGAATTAATTCATTAAAAATAGACTTAGAAAGCAGACAAAATGCCAGTCTCCCATGTCTCTTTCTACTGCTACAATGGCATTGTGTTGTGGCCTTTTCCCAACTATTTCTGTGCCCTTTTACCTCATCTTTTGTTGTTTTGTTGGTAGTGGTTGTTTGATGCTGAATGAGGATCAGATTACAAAGGATTTGTTTTGATCTCGCTCCATAACACAGCAGGCCTGGAATGACAAGAGGTCAATAGACGGGAAATGCTTTCATCGTGCCTGACTCTTTGACTCTGGCCCTCCATTGTGTTTATGGGCCAAGTTCACGCTTCTTGATAGAATTCCCAGATCATCATTCGGTACTGTAAACACAAGCACTGTATCATTTGGATAGGCACCTTAACATGTTGCTGTTCATTGAATAAGTTACAGGTGGACTGATGAATATGGTGAGTCTGTGACACGTGTCACAAACATACGTAACTTTAATGTTAAGGACAGGAAATAACAGGTGAACCTCTTATGTAGGAAAACCAACAATGTGTATTTTACTCAATTATTTATGTGAATATTTTTATAATGTGGGAAAAGGTCATGTTACAAATGAAATGAAGCATCACAAACGTGGGATTTCCTTTCTTCGCCCCCCCGCCTTGTTTGTATGCTCTTCCTCTCTCATGTCACAGTCTGGGTCAAAGGTAAGAGACAGACTGCAGACCCCGAAAGGATGGACGTCCCTGTCCTTCAAAGAGACTGAAATAGAAGTTACAATTCACCCAAGCGCTCCTTCGACCTCATCATAACCCACCTTCCCTCCTCAGACCTGACAAACACTGGGTGTAGTAAAGAAAACATCCTTTCACAAGTTGTCCCACTGCCAGTTTCCTGACAAAGGTATACCCAGTCTCTTGCAGAGTGTCTCAGAACCTGAACTTCCCTGTTTAGCAACAACAGCGGGTGAGTCATTGCAGTGGGCTGTGAGATTCTCACTGAAGATTACACACTGAGAATAGGTTTGGTCTATAACATACAGTTTGCCAAACAATAATGTTTCTCAGCTTTTTGTAGCACAAAGTTGCATCTGTTTACTTTTCCTGCACTCTATGTAGAAGAAGGGTTTAATCTGCCATGAGTATCACTGTGTATGTTTGAGAATGTTTTTAAGTTCAGTTATCATATGTATACACAATCAAACAAAGGTGTTACTTGGTGACTTAAATAAGGATTAGTCACAGGGCTAGTTGGTGAGCTACTGCAGCTTACGAGGTAATTGCTATACCATCTAGCTAGCTGGGAACATGCTGATGCTAGTTAGTCACGATAGCTCTCCAACCTAGCTAGCTTACTTTCTGTTAGCAAGCAAACAATTATTTGTACCATCGGCTCCTGCCTTATAGCTGTTAACCACACAGAAGTGCTTCACTTCATACACTTCATGTTCCGATAGAGGTAGGTTAAATAAAAATGGATGGTGCAACGCTGCTAATAAGCTATGATGGCATTACTCTGTTTTAGACTCTTTGGCTTTGTTCCCACAAGTTTCAGAACAGTAAAGGCAATATGCTTTTAGCTAATATGGCAAGAAATTTGAATGTCAAAGTTCACCAAAGTTGAACTCTACTGGAAAGATTCATCTCCTTTTTTTGCAAATAAATCACTCTTAATAGGGGCCTCTGTTTAGAAACCTGGAGATCTGAAAAGGTCATGAGAGACTTGATATTTCTATTTACACGGGTTGGATTCTAGCTCACCAGATTCTGGGTGAAATTCAAATCATTCTGTCATCTGGTTTGAGCCTTACCCACGTGAATCATGCATAGACTTGGCTCATTTTAATCATAAATGTTCACCTGTCATAATCAGGAATGTTTATATAGACAATAGTTGTTGTTTTTTTATCTGATGTTACTGATCGGGTAGATGAGAAATGATTCATGAAATGGGGTGGAGCAGAGTCTCTCACGCACCCTGGCATGAGCTGATTGGATGATTGTGTGAGTTTGTCCTTCAAAATCTTTTAAAAGCCATACTGCCCAGATGGCCTATTGGCTTTAGTCAGCTTTTGGATGCAAGTCAACTGAAGGAAAAAAACAAAACAAAAACCTGAACCATTGCCATCGCCTCAGGTATAACTGATATAAAATTGAGGGAATTATTAATTAGCACCATAACTCTACGGTGAAACTAGCTTTTAAAGGGAGAAATTATTGCTGATGACTTCAAACACTGTGCTCTAATCTCTACCAGATCTCCAAACGTAGAGAGATAACTAGAGAAGATCACATTTCAAGCACAGTTTACATTCCCCTCATTGTAGACATACCACACACTAAGACACATACTTGCTTTGCTGAAGAGTGAATGTGAAATAAGTAAATATTTCTTGGTAAGCAGAGGCATTTGGTTCTTAAAAATGAATCATGTCCTGCTTTGTCTGACTTTGTTATGTGTTGTAGTAGACTGAGAGGATTTCTTTAAGGGTGAGAATAAGGCACATTGTTTTTTTTTAAATCAAGCTACTATTGAGTGTGAAGGTACTACATTAAAAAAAATCAGACATATGTTGCTTAACATGATTTATGTGACTTATTTCTGTCTGTGAGACATCTGGACTAGTGACATTCTTTTAAATGTCTACAGTGACGTCTGCTGTGTGACAGCCAAATATGAATTTCCAGAGTATGAGGAAGATAAAGAAGCTGTGGGAAGATTCTTTTAAAAGCTGCTAAATAATGTAGTCAATTCCCAAAAAAGTCCTACTCAGGTGGCACAAGAGAAACTTGATGACCTGAAACATGATCACTTACCTCCTTTCTCTACTCATACTAATTTGTGAACAATAACTCTCTTACAAATATTTGTTGTCTTACCTAACTTATATTGACTCTTCAGCAAACTTTAGCATACTCAAACAACTCAGAAGTGTTTTTAAAGGGAATCTTTTCTTCTTTGAGTCATTACATGAAATCACAGCTGCTGTCACTGTGGTTGTCAAGACAAATGTATCATTAATTTGAATGCATAAAGGCTCGATATGATAATATTTTGATATAATTTGTTCATACATCATTACAGGTATGTGGAGGCTCAACAAATAGTGTGCTATAGACCTTCTTAAGGAAGACAATCTGACATGTCAAAAGTAGGAAAAGCACAGGTGTAAATAATATTAGTGCTGGTTGAATTCCAATTAGCAGCTTTGGTTTTAAGCTGCTATTATGCTATGCAACTATGCTTGTTGAATGGTCAGTAGCCTTGGAAACCCCCTTCCCCTGCAGCTTTCCTAATCTGAATTAGAGGGGACTGTTCAGGAGAATTTCTTTCCGAAACCAATAATTCAACACTTGCACCCTCTTTACCCCATCATTTGCCAGCAGTGGAGAGGTGAGAAAGAAGCCAGAGTTTGTTCTTCTCTCTCTACCTCTCCTTTAATTAACTAATTCCGTCATTTTTTGTGTACCGAGGGCAGCTACAAAGTTAGCACCATATTCAATAATTATCCCATCTAAAGTAACATGGTGAAGGTTTTGGGTGTTAAAAAAAATCCACATTGTGTTTGTGACATGACAACTGATTGTAAATCTCACTTACGAAAAATTAAGGTCAAGCAGTGATAAAACCATGAACTTTATGACACGCAACCTTGTAAAACCCTAAAATGCACTTTACATCAACACAAGCTTAAAAACACCTGCCCACTCATACATTTATTATTTTATATGCAATGACACAAACTACGGGTGCCTTTGTTCCACTTATAGTCAACTCAGTGTGCGTATTTAAACTCTACAAATCAAGATCATAACATGCTGTAAGACCATGAGATAATGGTGCTATTGTGCACCACATGCCTGTTTAGTGACCATGCTTGGAAAATCCGCCACTGACACTTCTCAAATCTCAGTAGCTGAAACACTGGTTTGCTTTTAATTGGCTCATATAAAAATGCAAACCCATGTGTGTTTATGTGTTTTCACTGACATCATCAGTTTTCCGGAAGGAAGATTTTCTGATTTGGAAATATTACCTCCGAAGTTCAACTTAAAAGAAATTGTTCATTTTGGAACGAGAAAAATCTACAACCATGCTAGTGGCTTTGTGAAGCTGTACTTATGCACAGTTCCTTTGAGCTAAATGCTAACATTGGCATGCTAACATACTCACAATGACAATACTAACATGCTGATGTTTAGAAGTACAGCTGAGGCTGATGGGAATTTCATTAAGGGAAATGAGTGTCTGTACCAGATGTACTGGCAATCCTTCCAATAGGCCAAAATTAACTCACAAACACGATTTCACGATTTCTACCTCATGCTATAGCGATAAAGGAAAAGTTGGAAGTTTGCCTAATTAATTAGAATTCATCGTCTGGGGGTCTTGAATGTCTGCACCAATTGACCTGCTGGTGGCGTAACATGAAAAGTCGTGGGATCACCAAAGTCATTGAGACTCATCCTCAGACCACTGTGAATGTCTGTACAAAATACTGTATGGCAAACCATCCATAATCTGTCAAGACATTAAAAAAAACATAACACATAGTAATCTCATAGGGGCGCTAAATTAGAAGTTTGGGAAATAATAGAGTCAGTAGGATTTGTCCTCTGGGGACCATGGATGTTTTTTAAATTTTCATAGCAACCGATTCAACAATTGTTGAGATATTTCACTCAGGGCTAAAGTGGTGGACTGACTGACATTGCCATACCTGGAGCCACAGCGCTAGCAAGAAAATGGAGGCTGTTGTTGCAGCCTCAGTCTTTGAGACTGGTCCTGGTTTTGAGCTAACGCTGACCTGATGCAGCGCAGCACGGTGGGGCTAAAGGAACAGAGATGTGTGGACTGCAGCTGAGATTGTTAACCTTCTTGGGATGGCAGGTAGGAGCAGGCTAATTCACCTTCAGGAGAGTTTGTGTGTATCCAAACTGTCATAGAAGATCCTTTACTGTTGTCAGCATGTTTGCACACTCTTATAGAGACAGCGCGAGGAGTAGTCAGTACACATAATGATGGCAATGTGCACCCACACACTTCTTCTTACACACGCTCATCAAACATGCTGTAAACATTCCCCATTCACAGACATTACAAGTAAATTCACGCCAGGCTTGAGGCATTGTGCTGAGCCGAGGTCCAGTCAGGAGAACGGATCCAGAACAGGTCTGGAAGCGTGTGGCTTGGAAATAAATATCATTAAACTCAACTGTCAGATTGCGTTTGGCTCTGCTGAGTGCACCGCCATCAGCCAAAAGCTTGGCTGTCCTCCACACAAGCACTGGTTTTCTCTATTTCTTCCCTCTTAAACACACACAAGAAACAGACACAAACACATGCAGGGACAAATCCACACACACAACACACACACACACACACACACACACACACACACACACACACACACAAATTTAGACCACCTGGGAGATGTGTTTATGGAATCCGGCAGAGACCACACGAGAAACAGACGTTGCTTTTATTTCGCTTTAAGCACAAAAGATCTAAATAGCCTCATTCATATACATCCAAAATGTAGTTTTGTCATTGGGGAACAAGGATTACAAAGTTCTGCTGTGATCACAGAGAAAGACCTGCTGTTGTAAACAAGCACAAACACATAATGGAGTGGGGTTAGTTGTCTGTAGCTTGATGCATGATAGTAAATATTTAACATCTACCTTGCCGTGTGGTGTTTTATAGAGATGGGGCAATTCAATTTAGCAAAGACAACCCTGGTAACAAAAGCAACAAATATATAATATGGCAACCAACCTCTAAAAATAAATGAGAGGATAAAGATTATGATTACCCTGGATCCACAGGACATTAAATCTTCTTGACAAGATGGCATTTGCCCTCTGACTGACTCCTATCTAAGTAGGTGTAAATAAGGTGTGTGCTGGTAAACCTGCATTCGTTTCGTGCAAAGCCAACGTTCTACAAGCACTCACCTAAAGGGAGTTCCTCCTCCAATTTGCACGCAGGGCCCTTTGTTGTCTATGCTGTGAGCCTTTTTTTCCCCCTGTCTTCTTTTCTCTCATATGAAAATAACCCAAACAGGTCCTGTAGACGTAGTAACGGAGATATTATCTAAGCATACTTCACCTGAAGGGGATCCCATCACGCAGATTTTTTTTTTCCTGCATGCACGAATGAGGCCTGGAGGCCTGAAGGCTGGCATAACAAGTTGAGCACGGTTTGGGCAGGCTAAGTACTGCTAAGAGCTTTTATGTACAGTTTGCTGTAAATAGTTTAACGACCTTTTGGTTCGTACATGAATAGCAGATACATGATGTTGCAGGTTATGAAAGAATTCTGATTAGTCTAAGTTCTGAGGTGTTTGATCTAGGTTATTCTGTAACTATAGGCTTGAGATGATGTTGCACTGAGACCACAAAAGTAGTCAGTGTGTAAAACTTGAGACTTCAAATACAGTATGATTTAAAATGTTGATAGTATCAGAACTCCCATCAAGATCCCACATGCTGATTTACAAAAGCAGCCTCAGATGTTTAGGCACAGGGCAGCAGAGCATGGCCTCACGCAACGGTTGTCGTTGCAGATAAAAGCTTTAGATATCTGGCCACTATAGTCATACTGCCATACAGACTTGTTTGTAACAAAACATGCTTACTCTAAAACAGAGTTAAAACGGCTGTGATCATTACAGGTCACATTTAAAACCTGGCCTTCTTTTGCTACCATTCAGAGATAATGGACAAGTGAAAAACTACATGTACTCAAGAGCTAATGCTAATGCTATTTACATGTACAGCTATCTTGAATCTGTTAAAAATTGGAGATTATTATATATGGGGTGTGTATGTTTTGTTTTGTTGTCACTAATCACATTACCCAATGCTACTTTCTTAATCATATTTCTTTTGGATGACTTTCAATATATTATATCATATAATATCAACCTTTTCTCAATATAAATTTGTATTGCAATGTGCCAGAGAACCATGTGGAACTACTCTAGAAAGCATGCTTTGACATCCCAAAAAAACCATCAGTGTCACATGCAAGAGATCCAGGAATTACCGTGGGAGAAAAACAGCGTATTAACATCTGTGATCGTAGTGTTGCCACACATTGCAAAATTGTCTAACCTAATTCAGGACAAATGTACAGATTATGTGAAATTTTATACATTGAAATAATTAAGTCCCCAGATTAAAGAAATAAAACTCTGCAGGTCTTTTAGTTTCCAATCATTATGAGGAATGTCATAATGTTTACACTGTCTGCTTCACATTTGTTCCTCTGGGTAGCTGATGTGTCAGTTTGAATATAACCAACTTTGTCTAAGTTGCCATGATCAGAGGGGGAAATAGAGGCAAATTTTTCAGCTTTTTTACAAGTTAAACGACTGTTTAATGTCCTGCTGGTTCCCAGTAACTGCTGACATGGCAGCATCAACATCTGACCAGTAAAATGCAAACAAGGGAGAACAAACAGATGCGTAAGAAGGTCTACTGATGTCTTTAATGACAGGGTGTGGAGAAATCTCTAGTGTCAAAGAAATGAAGCTTAGTTTGGATAAGCCTGTTCATAAATATATCATTTGTATATTGCAGAATTCAGTTTACACAAGGTGCTGACTCAGTGTAAAGAGCCGCCCAGTTACCTTGATATTTTAATTCCAAACTTAAGCTTGTCTAACAGCCGTACTTTGATCACTGCGGTTGCACATGGCTTTAGCGTCCTTTTTGAACCTCTGCATTTTGTGTGATTGAATTTGACAGAATTTACCCATTGCTACGGCAACATGAGTTATGCAGACAAAAAAGAAAAGAGAGAACATGCCTTTGCTTGTTTACAGCTTTGAATCATTTCTATTGAAGTTACGTGGTGCCATGTTCTGAAGCTTAGGGCACGAAAAGAGATGGCAACAAAAATGTATCAAAACTGTTGGCCACACTGAAGACAGATGGAGGTCACTTGCAGGTGATGATGAACCTGATGTCCCTCCTAGTGAAGAAAATCATATGATAGCAGACCTTTCACAATAAATCACTTATCATTGACTTAACTATTAAATCATCATATTAAAAATGGACAGGAATATCTGTACAATGTATGCCAGTTCATTGGCACAATACAGTGAATCATGCAATTAAAATCACTTAGCAATGTGATCAAAATTGACATTTAAGAATCTTGTGCAAAGGGGTTCAGCTATGTAGGCTTTGTATACTTATCAAGCATGTGATTAAAATTAATAATTAAAATCTGATTTGCATGCAAATATGTAATATTGTTTCATTCTAACATTAAAGTCATCCTGATCTTCTGACTGTAAATTTATAGAAATAACAGAGGCTCTGTTCATCATATTCTATGAGTAAAAACTAAATCTCTAATTGCTCAGAAGCAGATATCTACACAGAAACCAAATGCTGAGTATAAAGACAGCAAGTAACATAAATGATGAAGCTGTAAAACTATCTGTAATGATTAATCCTTCACTGTAATCAAATCATAACACACATTTCATTTTATGTCTCTTCCTGGGACACTGTTTATCTAAACAGGGAGATCGTGATCAGGATGATGAATGGTCAACAGCTGCTGAATTAACCTGTGGATAACATTTACAATACGATTTATTTTTCTTTCACAAAGTCAAAATGTAGCTTTACACTGCAAAATGGTTCGTTAATAAAATATAACTTTGGAGTTTGGTGTACACGGTGAAGGTCTATTTTTATAAACTAAAATGAAATGAAAGTAGATAACCATTCATGTCAAAATTGTAGACTCATTGCATTTTTGGTCCCAGATTCTATGAAGAGTGCAAACAACTGAACTGAAAAGTTGAACCACCTACCAAGGCTGCCGTACATACTCAGATTAACATACTTTATTTATGTGGCCTTTCTCTCTACCATGGTGTGATGATGTTTTGTAGCCCTGCTGCTTGTCAGTAACAGCTTATGAGACTCTGTTCACTGACATGCTAGGCCTCAACACACGCCTCAGTACCCAGAACCCCGCAAAGAATAAATGGAAGAAAGGACTGACCCCCTTTTCTTAATGCTTACACTGTCATCACTCACAATGTTATGATGTTCATTCACAGTGGAAACTGTTCCCCCATATGCTAGCTAAACTACATCCCTATCTCAACTCCACTCTCTGTGCAGTGTCTTTGGCAGTGTTTACCCCATTCCGCCCTATTTTTGTCTAAACATTAGAGAGTAGTTAAGTGGTATACTCACACAGATGGCTTACATAAAGTACACATGTGTAGTTTTAGACCAAACCAGTTTCCAATGTCTAACAGCTACCTGTCCCAGAGTGGCTAACGGTATTAACTGAAAAGGCCTCTAATGCAAATATGAAAACAAAATGGGAACCGCATCAGTTAGATGCATCAGTTAGAAAATTGCTCATCATTACAACTCTTCCACTACCTATACTTTTTTTTCTAGTATACCTGGATTGTTGGTCTGCCTTTGACTTTGACTCTTTTGTTCATGCTTTTAATTGATAAATGATTTCACTAAAGATTCAGCTGATATAAATGATGCTTTAAGACAAAACAGTGTCTTTTAGAATGGATCAGGTAGGCTGACGCAACTAAGTGCAATACTAGACCATTATGTAAAAACATATCATTGAAAAATATGAAAATAAAGGCAAGGTATGTAAATAAACAATAGTTGAACAACTAAGACAAGATGAAAAGTATAAAAACACGGAGCAGGAAAATATATACTGCATTTTGAGTCTTGTGAGTATAATTCCGGTTTCTGTGGTCCCCAAATGCTTAGTACAGTAGTGTAGTAGGAAAAAGAGCTATCCTCTTGTGGATAACCACTCTTGTTTGAAATGTTTATTGTTTCTTGACTACATTTTTTCCCCATTTGTTTTGCAGCTCGTTTGCTTTACCTCGGCAGTGACAAGACCAAAATAGAAACTTTCCCAACCAGCAACAGGCAGGGGCCTGCTCTCGGCCCTTCTTTCATTGCTGCTTCCTCTTATCAGGGGACATGAGAGAACTTGAACATTGTGCACTGTCAAATTTAAAATGTGTGTCTCATAGATCACCTATATTTAAGCATATTAAAAGGGAAAGAATGACAAAAAAGTCCCATAAACATTTACGATAGAATCTTTCATACATTAGGTGCTTACAGGTGAAAAGATAGAATGTGTGCATTCAGAGGGTGGGACCAGATGTGCATGAAGCAACATGTGAAGCCAAATCTACAGTACACTAGAAAAACATACCGATGATGACTAACACACACATGTTTGTGCAAAACCATAATGCTCCAGTTAAATACTGAGACACTGGCAAAATGGTTTCAAAACAGAGCTGTCAAAATACTATAATTAGTGGCCAATAAAATATTTTGTGGTGGGATGTATTGTACAATGATAATAAGCACACAGATGCCATAAATAGCACAAAATAATGTCTTGAATCAACACAAAACTGTTTCTATTTTGAACCTTTGAATTCATCCCTTACTCACTCATCTTTACTGTCTCAGCAACATTATCTGCTGCCTCGCACGCAAATGCTTTTTGGTTGTATAGAAAGAGAGAGAAAGAGACAGGCCTTGAGCAGAAGTTATGCAACCTAAGTCCTCATCAGGTTGACGTCTTCACAGGGTTATTTTTAGATGTCTTGCTGCAACAGTTTACATTACTGAAATGCTGAGCAGTGTTTAAATAGTTTTCTCAGTAATATGTGTGGGACAAATATTTACTAGTAAGTATTTAAGATTTAAATTAACTATAATTATATTGGATTAACTAATAGATGTAAAAAAAAAACCTTAAAAACTCAATATAATGGTAAGCAATAAGCGGAAAAAAGCACAGAATCAATACATAATTACACATTTTTTCCCCTTAACATTTCTGATTTGATACTGTAAATGCACACTGTTAGCTTAATTTAAAGAAAATACATGAACCAGCTTGCAAAGAACCTCTGGACTCAGAAGTAAAGCTCTATTTACTCTATTTACAATACTTAGCTATGTTTTGATTTCATTAACTCATAATGAGAGGCTTGTATATCCTCAACAGTATGTCACTACCTTGACAACATATTACTCAGTCAAAAACTTACTCACGCGCTGTGCTTTGTTTGATGGGCACACACAAAAAGCAAACAAATTGCAAGTGTTTTGAAGCCTTTTTCTTCATTGTCTCTTTTCTACTGCACATCATAATTTCACCACAAACTGTTTGCATTAGCAAAATCTGTTACATGATTCTGAGGCATATTGAGAAATAATTCCACAGGACACAAAATTCAACTCAACATGAATTCTGCAGTCACATCACACAGAATTTTTTGTTATGTATTTAGACAGCTTTGTTCTTCACACCTGCAGTCAATTAAGAATATTTATTTTTCTTCCTCCAAAAAATGACTGGAAAACTATATTTTGCTCTACAAACAACTGCACACAGGAAATGTATAAGTGATCACGGGATTGTGACTGTGTCTCTTTTCACGAGTTACTGCTGGACCCAGTCACCTTCCAACAACAAAGTACTGTTTAACTGTGCTTACAAAAGTGTGGAAGAAGTTGATTGTCAGCAACTGCAGGGCTGCAATATATTAGGAAATAATATATTGCAGCCCTGCAGTTGCTGTTGCATACATGAAACTCTAAGGTAGTTCTTATGGAACTAATGTATGTGTATAGGCAGGCATAACTGTAGCACAATGTATTCATAAATCTGTGCATGCAGTTTATTATGATGGCATCAATTTGTGACTCTTGAATGCTAATGTACTACATAGTGCCACCGAATCACTGAAGAACTGTATGGTCACAACAGTTAGGCTGTTATTCACTGCAGTCTGTACTTTGAAGTGTTTCTCTTTTCATGGCTTACAGGTGTGTGCTTTAAAAAGTGAGCTACTGAAAACTCTTATCTAATCTAATATGATCTAATGCCCGCAGAATGTAATGGGCTCATAATCTCACAACACTGATTTTGACAGAGAGTGAGACAGTAAGAGCAGGTGACCGTAGTTAAAGTGATTTATGTGTGTAACTGATTGAAGTAAGTACACAGACACACATCTGAACTAGGGCGAATGTTTTTTTAAATCTATTGTCCAAGGTTAATATGCCTACCAAGCATTGGATATTTCACAAATATACTTTCATATTTTTATACTTCATTTGTAGTAAGTGAAGTAAGTTAAACAAGCCAATTCACTGTTGTTTGTTGTAGATAGATAAACGTGATTAAAAAGATCATTAAACAGCATGCATTTTTTGGATCACTGTCTAATAATGGGCTTACAAGTTGTAACCAATGTCTTAATTAATGATCTATAAATGATTCACTAATGCCAAAAGCCATTATTAAGGACAAATTTTGGGTTGGGTCATTGGCTGGTGTTTTTTTTCTTTTTACTTGGTAATAGTGCAGCTATAAATGTTGGTTATCCATTAATAAACATCATGTGTTTCTCACTTTCTAATAAGCCATCTTAGAAGACTTGATAAATGTTATTAATAAAGAGTAATAAGCAACAAGTCTGCGGTTTTAAGTGAAAAATTTATAAAACATCCACATTGTCTGTTTCCCTTTTCTGGAAATAAGCAGTTGAACGGTCTAACCAGTAGCAAATTATTTATTAATCATTAATGAAGCCAATAGTTACTTAGAACCCATTTGAAAAGGGTGCCTTATTAGAAAGTGGTACATTTTTTTTAATCATTCACCTTTGGGTGTGTATGAGGTACACATATTCCTCTCTGGTTCCTCCTCCTGTAAAGCCATAACAGATTTATTAAGCAGATCCTCAACACAAGAACACAAACACACACAGGCACACGATGGCCTCACAAGCTGCTACATGCACTGACCAGAATGAATACATGTTATTTAAGCGCTTGTCATTGTGTGGTTAGTTCACAGGAATTCGTCCTTGACATGCCTCCTTTCAAAATAGTGACTTCACCCTGGATTGAGTGTCACAGACAACACAAACAGATTACTACCTGAAAATCAAAACATTCACACCAGCACAAACATGTGCAAGCCACAGGCAGAAAGAGTGAAACAGCTCGAAAAGTCACTTGTCTCACTAACAACATATCAGCCGCTAGTGTGATGTCAACATTGGTTTCTAGGTGGTGTATGAAGATATTAGTTTTCCATTTTTCTATTTGGTGACGCTGTTGCAGCACAACCGATGAAACCAGTGATTTGGTCTGAGAATTTTCAGGAAGTAAGACTACCAATTATCCAATGATCAGTTGTTGAGTTCAATATGACTGCCAGATGAACCTGAGTAAGTGAGTGGGTGAATATATCTGGGGCTGTGGAGTGGCACTAAATGAGGATGAAACACTGGCATTAACTATAAAAGGCCTGTTGCCTTGTTGTCATAATTGCTCCGTTTCCTTGGAATCACATCATGAGTGGCACCCCCTCTCCCAAAGTCATCCAAAACCTCAAGGTGGTTCATTCAGAAAGAAAATAAATCACAAGAAGTAATTTGTTAGGTGAATCCGCTATTTTGGGACTGTACGCTATAGGGAGGACTGGACCCACTATTTGTTTTTAAGAGAGAGAAACACAATAACAGTGGTTTCTATGTGGGCTGTTTAAGTTGGCATGAACACCTGACGTGTTCTAAGCAGAGGGCTTTAACGGAAGAGATCTTGAGAGCACTTGACTGTCTATACGGGGGACTTATCTCTTTTTGTCTTTTGTCTTACCCTCCAAAGTGGAAAAATAGTGCAGGACATTATAATTAGGATGCAAATAATTTCAGTCCCTATATGAAAAGGTGCTGCCTGAAATTGACAAATGATACTGAGCTACCTGCAGGCACCACACCTTTGAAATATAAAGGAAACATACGCCACCTGGTTGTCTCAGGTGAAATAGTCCCAAGGTGTCAGCCAGATCATATTTCACAGGTAGGCACAGTAATAAAGCTGCACTTCATGGTATTTTCAGCGAAAACAATCTTTTACTTTTTTATAAATACTATATTATGGGGTCATGATGAAACATTTATTATGACCATAGCTTTATTATGGACTATCATGCACGCAATGTGAAGATGTTCTGTGACGCTCCAAATATTTTGAAATCATTTAACTCCGCCCCGTTGGGTTGGTCCCGAGGTGAACTGGCTATAAAATGCTTCTCAACATTTGTAGGTGAGACGGGCTTCAGTGCTCGGGCAGGTATGATAGCTAAGAAGGACTCTATTGGATTCAATTCAAAGCACTCCGTGTCTTGAAGCACATTAGGTTCCGGACGTTACGCGGAGATCGTATTGGATAGGTCTTGTACAGCGCTATCAAAGAGGGGAACTCATCAAAAAGCATGAAATTGGAGGTGTTGTGTGGAAGCCACTATGACATGAAACATTTCGAGATGTCCAGTGATGCAGAGGGGGGTGGGCGCTCTCCTCTTTCTGCTGAGGAGGAGTTGGGGTCGGATGGGGACTGCGTGGCGCACAGCCCTCCACCTGTTCCATGCACCAGCACCAAATCCAAGCCGTACACACGGAGACCCAAACCCCCGTTGTCGTACATCGCTCTCATCGCCATGGCTATCCGGGACTCCCCCACTGGACGTCTGACTTTGGCTGAAATAAACGACTACCTGATGAAAAAGTTCCCGTTCTTCAGAGGCACCTACACCGGCTGGAGGAACTCGGTTCGACACAACTTGTCCCTAAATGACTGCTTTCTGAAAGTGCTCCGGGACCCGTCCAGGCCTTGGGGAAAGGACAATTATTGGATGCTCAATCCTCGCAGCGAATACACCTTTGCTGACGGGGTGTTCCGGCGCAGAAGAAAGCGCATTCATAAAAAGTTCAGCAGGGAGCCAGAGGAGTCCGATCACGCAGTGGAGCCGCTGAGGGTTCAGCAGTCTGCACCCGCGACCAAGAACGATTCATGTGTCAAGTTTACCAGTTCATTTGCTATAGACAGCATCCTCAGCACGCCGTTCAAGAGGGACTCACACAAAGAACATTTACCGCTCCACTGTGCCTTCACCTGGCCGCGCAACACCGAGCTAATGATGCCTCATTCAAATACACTTGCCTCATTTCCATACGTCAAGTCACCCTGCCATGTGGACTCCTCTGCTGCGCACGTGTCAAATGCCTGTGACTACGGGCTACTTTTACGTACTTGCGACGTCACAAATAAATGCGGAATCTTTTTTATTTGATGATTAAAAATCATCAATGTGCACTGCTGATGAGTTAAATGGGATTAGACATTATTGTGGTGGAAAGGTGTTACAATTTCTTACTTTTGTACCCGCCCACCCCCTTTACTTCTTCATCGGATCTGATCTTTTATACCTACACAATTGTTTGTTGTAAATTTGTTACTGAGCTGACCATTACATTGTTGTTTGTTTCACAAACATGTTAAAACAAATTGCACTTTGACTGTTTTGTGTGTCTTTCTTAAAAAAAGATCTTTACAACGAAATAAAATGTAACTCATGGTCTGCGTTTTCTATTGTTGTAACATTAGAATAAATTACACAGTCAGCGGTTCTGGTGGAGCCAGACCTGCACCTGACATCTACACCTGTCCAATGCAATAAAGATTGTCGGGGCGGGTGTTCGTGTGACTCCACCTTGCAGAATTCTGAGAGAGCTCTGCTGGGGATTGGCAGAAAGTGTAGGCCTATACGCTAGCCACTTTCAATGTGTAAAAGCTTCATGTTTACTAACCT
Organism: Lepomis macrochirus; assembly: GCA_024633595.2. Classification (NCBI taxonomy): domain Eukaryota; kingdom Metazoa; phylum Chordata; class Actinopteri; order Centrarchiformes; family Centrarchidae; genus Lepomis; species Lepomis macrochirus. Next base: position 21,301,946 of record JALXJV020000012.1, read on the forward strand.
TTGCAGTCATTACACATTTTGTCAAAAATAAGAGATACATTCTTAATTGATAAGGAAGAAGAGGCTCTTATCCAGTTTGTGTTAGGAAAAATATACTGCCTCATAACAGAGCATGTGTAGGCCTGCACTGCATGTAATAATAACAACAACAATAATAACATAGAAAATAATAACATGCATGGTAGTATCCGTTTTTTCATAGTTTATGATGCAGAATGAAATTGCCTTATATTTATTTGTTCATGAAGTGTTCATGAAGCTTTCTGCTGCCGGATAGGGGCATCCAGTATTTATGTTTTCTGTCTGGTGCTGCAAATAGCTGTCGCCTCAGCCACCACACATGCGCAGGAAAGGGCTTATACAAATGGTGCATCCTGAGAGAACACAACTCGAACCCACAATAGGAAGAAATGTCTGCAAGTAGGCCCATTCTTCTGAGGCTAGAAAGTAAATTTCCCTTTAACCAGCTGTGCATCCTGGACGCAGCAGGATTACGGGTTTGATGTTGCTGACATTCTGGGTCGATTGTGTTGTAACTTTGCTGCTGTATGAGACATCATTTCACGTCCTTATAGAGTGATGACTTCACACCAGACGTGTAAAAATCCACAAAGGCACAAAAGGGGCAATTCACCAGTAAACGTTGCGCAAAAAGAATCGAATATTTCAAAATCTGAATGGTTCCTTGTGGCTTTATTTAGAGTTTCTCATCAATTCATTTCTCCAGGGATGTAATCCAGGCTGCAAGAGGTAAACCGACACTTGTGCGCTGTGTGTGGTACGTTGGCACGCTCTGATGGAAAAAGCATGCTTCCTCTCATGTCAGAGTCTTAACCCTGAACAGATCCCAAACAAATGAACCCTGCAGGACTCCTTCTCCCGTACACCTTTCCTAAATAACACCACTAGCAGACATCGTTATACCGTGTATAGGTAGCTACATGAGGACAAACGTAATCGTTTTAATGCGTCCAAAATGTGTCGCTTTATTTATCATGGTTTGTCAAGTTATCTTGCCAAATATTCGCCTGACAAATGTATTCAGAGGTGTTTTGGAAAGTGAGTCGTGGGAGGAGATTTGTCTTACTCCACTGCGCTGTGTCCGGCTTCTAGTCTGGATCGTGGCCAGATGGGGAGGGAGTAGTTCCTCGCGATTTCTTGGAGGGATTTTGGGGGATAGAGGGGCAGAGAGAGATTTAAGAATTGATAGGTGGTCGAGTTGTGTTTGGCCGGGTGGATATGCGCACGCAAAGTCGAGGAGCTTTATTCCCCCTCTCTAATGGGATTATTGTCAGCGATGGACATAGAGAGCAAGGAGGAACAGCGGCTGGTGTTTCTTGATTTTCACGTTATAAACGTGCCGAGCATTGCAGAGGGACACTGACCTTTAAATTGTCGCAGTAGGGAACATTAAAAACATAGGACGTGTTGGTTGCATTTTAGAGCCCCCACAGGAGACGGAAGAGGCGCAACCATGACGACCGAGAGCTCCAAGCAACATTTGGATTCATCTAATCCTCTGCGCTCCAGTCCAGCAGCCGGTGCTCTAAATGCAGCTCTGCTGAGCGCTCAGCCGGTGATGGAGAGCCCGCAGAATGCATCAACCAAATGGAAAAAAGGAAACTCTGGCTTGAGGCGCCCTGAAAAGCCTCCTTACTCATATATTGCCCTCATTGTGATGGCAATTCAAAGTTCACCGACCAAAAGGCTCACATTGAGTGAAATCTATCAGTTCCTGCAGGCCCGCTTCCCCTTCTTCAGGGGATCATACCAGGGATGGAAAAACTCCGTCAGACATAACTTGTCTTTGAACGAGTGTTTTATAAAGCTGCCTAAGGGTCTCGGTAGACCGGGCAAGGGGCATTACTGGACCATCGACCCGAGTAGTGAGTTTATGTTCGAGGAGGGTTCCTTTCGCCGCAGACCCCGGGGGTTCCGTAGGAAATGCCAAGCTTTGAAACCAATGTACAGGATGATGAATGGGATCGGGTTTGGTGCGTCCATGCTGCCGCAAAACTTTGAGTTCCAATCACCATCAGGCTCATTAGCATGTCACAACAGCTACAATATAGACTTGATGGGTAATACAGTACCAGGTGGCTTCGAGGGACTTGGAGGGGGGCATCACGTCCCACATATGTCATCAGGCTCCGGGTCATCGTACATGGCCGCATGTCAGGTGGCCACTAATGCGGACTATTGCCCGGACAGCAGCAGTAGCTCCCTGCAGTCCTCCCCAGCCATGGCAGGCACTGTGGACTGTCAGTCTCCTTATGGAAATGCAGCCTCACACTGGAGTTCACCGGGTGTATCTTCATACATCAAACAGCAGTCGCTGGCATCAAGCAGCCCCTCTTCTTCTGCCCTGCACGCGGGAATGCCATCTTACTCTTTGGATCAAGGCTATCTGCACCACAATGCACGAGATTCCTCTGACATTTCAGGTAGAGACTCACTCTATAAACAACTGGCTGTATTTCCTGATTCTTGTTTGCACCATGATGAGCAATGAATCAAGGTTCATGATAATCCGTAATCAACGAGTCACCTCTGCGTAAAATACAATTTTGTTAGAAGGTTCAGCCATCACATACATTAAACAGTTTAGCTATTAATAAATATTGACATTTGATTTTCACTATTATTTATTTAATTTCATCCAGTTGCATTGGATGAGCAATACAGAAAAAGAATATGCGAATTCATTTTTGATCAACCAACTGTCTAACCTGACGGACCTTTCTGAAATGCAATAACTAAAACATCGATTCTAAAGCTGCGTAATTTATTATTATTTTTTATTTTCTTGATTTTGGATTGGATTTTAGCTCTTGCTTTCTTTAGAGGCCACTGTGCTGTAGAATGTATAGAAAACAGGTACAATACACAACGAAGTGACGAAAATGGCATTAAACACGCTGTCACAAACTTATCCTCGGTAATATAAAAATAGTTGTATTAATTTAAGTGTAACTTCTTTAAGGCCCTCAACATGAGCCACAGCAGCACGACTATCAGGATGGGTGCAGTGGAGGGTGTCGTTGCCTTATTGCGTTTTAATTCTTTAATTTTGTTCATGTTGTTCTTTTAAAGCACTCGCACTTCCCAACAAAGCAACGAGTAACGGATGGCATTATTAATGGTTAACAAATTATTTTCTATTGTTAAATAGATCCGGTATAGGCCACTATTAAGGACAAATTTTGTGTTGCCAAGTTGTGAAAAATCCATTCTGCCCTCTGAAAAAACTAGGCACAGTATTAGTACCAAAATATGTTTGTGTTAATATCATGATAATATCATATATAAACACAAAACATAACAACAAAATAAAACCCATTACAAACATTTATACCTGCAGACTTAATGGTTAATCAGAAAGTGAAAAATCTACTATCATCTATTAATGGATTACCAACATTAACAGATAAAGGATTCTTAGCAACCTGCAATTAAGTTGTTCTTACTGACTACGACTGATCTATGAAGCCTTAGTGATTCTCAGTCATTAATAAGGCCATTATATACAACCTGAATCACTATATAAAGAGTAGCCTACCTTAGTGGTACCAAGAGATTTTATTATAGGCTAGCACTCATTAATGAAAACGTTACTTTTTGTTACCCCGTAGTTAAAAACGTAACATATCACAACAAATTCTAGATATAAGCAAGAGATGACTTGACCTCATGTGTCCTGTGTGTTTACAGTGGGACTGTCTCGATACTCCAGCCACTCAGCTCCTGTGTGCGACAGGAAGGACTTCGTTTTGAACCTAAACGGAATCTCATCTCTCCATCCCAGCACCGGCGGATCTTACTATCACCAGCTTCATCACCATCATCAAAGCGTCTATCAGGACGTCAAGCCGTGTGTCATGTGACAAAACAGCCCAGAACCTTTCTACTAAATTAAACCCTCAGGTGGAGTTATTTTGAACACAATCTTTGGTGACTTTTGGTAAGAATAAAGGGCGTTTTATTCCATTCGAGACAGCACAGACAAATCACTTATATGAACTCTGACCTTTTCTTAACCGTTTAGTAATCATGCGAGGACTTGTTCACGCTCTCATTACAGGGGTGCCTTTTCACACATTGATATGCAATAAAAAACATTTTTACTGAAAAAAATAACATAACTTTACACGTAATAGCCTACCTGAATTAATCTTTATCTCATGCACTTAATTTTGTTTTGATGAAGTCGCTTAAATTGTTATTGATTTCCTGCAAAACCCCATTAAAGAGATTTATTTTTAAAGGATAATTTGGAAGTGTTTAATGTCTTTAGCAAAAAATGTTTATTATGACGTTTTTTTATCATCACTGCAACTCTTCTTTACTTGTGCTTCTTTTGTTTCTTTTTTTCCTACAAGTATTATTATTATTATTATTATTATTATTATTATTATTATTATTATTATTATTATTATTATGGTTGTTGTTAAATCCGCCCAAAGTGGACCGAAACCGAATTAGTTATAAAAAACATTCCAAACAATGCAGTTTGTGGTCGATTTTGCTGACTTCCAGTATTTCCTTTTATTCCTGACCCTTCAAAAATGTTGGGTTTGTCACTTATTTGATTTATGACAAAAAAACTTTCAAAACATGAATAGGCACTTTTCAGAGACACTGTCCTCGCATTGAGCACCACCACAGAATTGTCTTATCAGTGCGGTCTTTCATAAACATCGTGTCTATAGTCACACTGGAAAGTACTGTACTGCACTTCAGTCAGTATCATCAGTTTAACACATGAAGGACATATTGTGTAGTTTTTTATTTTATTTACACTAATTAAAACACATACAAAAAGAAAAGTTTAAAATCATTTAAAAGAAAGCAGGAAAGACGTTGTTCATTACGCTAATGATTATTAAAGTAGCCTATAATGTGTGTCTTATTTATCCTAAGAAGCCTTTCTATTTTTTTGTATTGTGATGATTGTTATTAGATTAATCACTAAAGAGGAATAAAGAAGACAAGGTGACATTCGATCCGCAGCTCATTCTTTTTGTTTTATTGACTTTATTGAGAACTTCAGCACATGCACACAACATATAAAGACACACAACATTTCATTGTCCAGGGGTGCAATCTTGTTTAGTCCTGTTGGTTTTCACGTGACTGTACTGCCACCTCGTGGCGATCGGTTTAAGGGTTCATTTCAAATTTCATTTTTCGTTATGTAAATTGCGTGTGCACAACTTAATTTTGCCAAAGAGATTAAAATGTTGTGCAGAGCAGTCAGTTAGTCACTTTAGAATAGTGAGCACAGATAAAGCTGATTTATTTATGTCGGGTATCCATGCCTTGAAGTGAAATGTAATTGTCCCTCTGATGTGAGCCCCCTCAGTGTCTCACCACACTGACACAAAATGCTGAGTTTGATGTGATGAATTCAGTTCTGACTGGACTGTCAAGTCATTGCAATCTGCAAAATTGCAGACATTTCATCACCAAAGAATTTTGAAACACAAGTATGCTCATAAACTCTGGAAAGCTGATCTAAAAATTCACAGATTATTTATTACAAAAGGTTTTAAGACTGATGCTTTGAAAACGTGTCTGTGTTGGCTTTTTCAGGGGCCAGCTATAATTCTTTCAGCCTGTCAGCAAAATGCCATCAAGACAGTTTTGACAAATGCTTTTCAGACCAACATACTGTGTATGTGCAAAACCATTCAACACAATATTTTCAGAGGAATTCACATTGCATTCATTTGATCATGCAGAAAGATATTAAACATCAGAAATATCAGATCATATCAAAACAGTTTTGAGCCCAACTGTAAAACTGTATAATTTTGTAAGTCTAATAATGAGTCCAGGTCTGGACTTACATTGGTATTACAGTATGCATACAAATAATATTTGTGTTGACAATGATGACTGTTGAAAACAGATAAGAAGCCTCATTTAACCAACAACCTTTTACGAGCGAGAGCAGGTGTGTTTGTTTCATTAGACTTATTCATTAATTCTTTGCTGTCCATTAAGATAATTATGAATACATTTTAGCATATCTATGATCAAAGCAAACCAAAATTAATAAAAATGACACAGAAGAAGTGGTTTAAAATTGTTAGACTAACTGCAATTGTACAGTCAACTTTCAGAGCTCTCAGTCTGCTGCATTTCTAAGTTTAAGAAAGTAAACACAGCAGATGTTACACAAATCAGAATCTGAATACTTTTTTTTAGCCCCAGGGGAGGTCAGAATCAGAATCAGCTTTATTTGCCAGGTATGTGTAAATGAGGAATTTCAATCAGGATTGTACATTGATCACGATGTGCATACTCATACAATGATACAATAATGCAATACTGAAATCAGAGACAGGCTAGAGAACACAAATATATACACTATAAACAAGAACAAAGACAATGTAGACAGATTGACAATAGTGCAGTGAGCAGAGTGCAAAGGATGCGGGAGTAAAATTATTATCATTATTATGTACATGTTGGAGGTGGATGAGATATACAGGTACACATACACATACATACATGTACACAGTGTGATAAAGCATAGTGCAAAGGATGCTAGAATAAATAAGTATTATGTGCAGGTGTTATTGTGGGAGATTCGTTGTTATAGACACTCGCAAGATATAAACAGAACTTATAAAGGGAATAGAAATTATATGAAAGTGGTGGACATTTACAGTTTTATACAGTATCAACAGAGGTGTAATGATAAATTGCAGGATTAAATAAAACAAATAATAATAATGAATAATAATTAATTCGATGAAGCACAAAATCAAACATCATCTGCCTTCAAAAGAACATTTTTATGTCAGACCCCTGTCAGTAACTGGAAATGATCCAGTGACAAAAATCATCCACACAGGCATGTAGAACACATGTGTGATTTTATGGGCAGACACTTCCTTCAGTCTCTTTCTGGATGCAATGTATCACAGTAGCTACAAGGCCAATGTATGAACTATGAACCGTTGTAACTCCTCTTCAGTGAGATAATTATTTATTGGGCAGAGTTTTCTTCAATTCAAATATAAATATTTAAACTTTACTCATGAATTTGTCTTATGATCTCTGATATTTTGCAATGAAAATGATTTAAAAATGTTTTTTTTTGTGTTTTTAGTTTATAGCTTTATCATAAATTGGTTGATTTCACCCAAATCCATTTGTACTAATGACTTTTTATTTTTGTATTTCCGTCACCCTATTGGTAGTTTTTCTTGATTACTTTTAATGCTGATGAACACACACAACCACAGGAAATCATTAGACTGTGACTAACAGTGGGAGGTAATTTGACACAGCCTAGTTCATCTTTATGAGCATTGCTGAATCCAACATGAAATGATGCTCTGTGTGAGAGCTGATGCAGCTCAAAAATCCCTGATAGTGCTGCTGACTTAATATAAGAAGATGTGTTGTGGGTTTAGCTCTACATTGTATCCTCTGTTTTGTACAGAAAAAAAACATGTTTTATTTTGCTTTGCACCAAAAAATTTAGTTAGAATGTTCTTGTGTGACCTAGAAGGCAGCTTTTCTGACTGCTGCCACATGTTTAGCGACAAGATTTAGTGCATTTCACACATTGTTAAGAATACACTGCTCTTATTGTGGAGACTAGTTTTAGTAGCTTAATTCTCTATGGATATCACCTACTAAGATTTAATGGAAATAATGCCCATGCTGAAAAAAACAGTGTGAAAATAGAAAGCAAAGCATCAGGAAAAAATGTGTAATTGAGGCCAAATCATATTGATATGATATGTGAAGCATAAGCAAAAACTCTTCACGAGTTAAGTGCTGATGTTGCCAACCAACAACACAATTTTGCATCACTGATTTTTGCTCCTGCACATCACTGCTGTCACCATCATCATTGCTGTGTCAATGTTCTACATGATGAAGACGAGGAAGCAGAGGATGATGGTGCTGCTTGCAGTAGGAAATTAGTTGACATATGCAATACATAACCCGATTTGTGCAGTTTATGATGCCACTGAAAAGAATGATATGGGCACCCTGAGCTGGGAACGAACCAGGCCAGGGGCTATTAAATTCACCACAGACTGTTAGAGCTGCAATATTTGTATTTTTGATTGAACAACTGATTTTTTATGTACAATATCAAAAATTATATGTATTTTGTTATACAAATACTGCACACGATATCGTGTGACAAAATGTATTTTTAATGTGGTGCATTAAGATAACTATTTATTATAATAATTACAAAAGAGCCCACAGGGTCCTTAAACAAATAAAGGCCCAGTTTTACAAACATAAAAATCTGCAACAAAACTTTCCTCTTGTACACTGTAACACTACCAGCCCCGGGGAAACTCTCTGACCCTGCCACTCTTCCACTCACTGACATCATGCTTTATAGGTTATAGGGCTCACTATATCACATTATCTAGTGCTGGAAGGTGACTAAGTACATTCAAGTAATGTACTTAAGAACAATTTTGAGGTACTAGTTCTTTATTTGAGAATTTCCATTTTTTGCTTATACTCCTAGGGAAATGGGATACTTTTTACTGCATTTATTTGATAATTTTAGTTACTAGTTACATTAGCAGATTCAGATTAATAATAAAAAATATAATAAACAAATAAATGATGATGTATTAGCATTGGTAAGGTTAAGACTTCATTGAGGCCTGGGCAGGAATTCACAAGCTACCTGGTGTAAAATAAAGTGATTAATGCATCTAAATTTAATACAATATTATGATTTATTACAATTATTCTGAAATGTGCCATCTTGCATAATGAGTAAGTATTTTGCTTTTGATACTTTTATACTTTGTCAATAAAATGTTAAATGCAGGACTTTTGCTTGTAATAGAGTATTTCTGCACTGTGGTACTAAAGTAAAAAACACTAATGTTATCTGTCACATATGGACAACTGGAAGATTGAAGCTGAAAAAAGGAGGTGTTTTGACTTTTGAATGGCCACTAAAATACAGTTTATTACGTTTATTTCATGGAACTGTCTTCCGAATTAGAGCAGTTTAACCAAAATGTTCAGCTAAATTACAGCCCAGAAAGAATGTATCTTATAAGTAATGCATATAAACATTCAAGGTCATGGAATTCCCCTTATCTGATAACCAGTGACTCTTTTCTTCTAGTGTCCTGTCACGCTGACCAAGCACGAGAGTTTTGATTTCTGACTGTAGTACTGAAACAGACCATGAGGTGGCATGAGTGTTTTATTAATGTTCTACATGCTCTTTTGCCGCTTAAGGCTGTGGTAGAATTGATCAACCACACACACACACACACACACACACACACACACACACACACACACACACACACACACACACACACACACACACACACGCTACTAAGTAATGGATGTTAACTACTTAAATATCAATTTATTTATCATTTACAAGTTGTGATTGGGTCAACCTCAATTTAAATAAAGGCCCCAAAGAATCAAACTATAGGCATGGGTCTGGTTTACTGACCTATTTGTCCAATAGATTACTTTCAGCTTAATGGTAGCATTGTGTCAGGAATCTGTTCTTTCTTCATGTCTCAAAAAATGTAAATATGGAAATTCTATTATGAAATGGCCGTCAAATGAGGGAGTTCAGTTTAAGTTAACACAAATGAGTGCTGGTTAATTAAAGGAAGCCCAAAAAGCAGAACTTTGCCTTGTCTGAACAGTAGAGGGAGCCAAGACCATAGTTATGATGAACCTTTGATAAATATCTCTCTCTCTTCCTCTCTGTCTCTCTCTCTCTTCCTCTCTCTCTTACTGTATTTATCTCTATTTTTAAAAAAATGTCAGCAACGTGAGTTTGATTTGATTTTGTATCACTGTATCATTAGGTTTTATGATAACATGTAAGTCTGATTTAATGAGTACAAAACTGCATTTCTTTTTAAATTTTAACTATATATAATATATTTACATTCCCTGTGTCTGATTATTTGCAATGATCTCGGCGGGAAAAAAAACAACTCTGCAAAGGGGGTTGGGGCGTGGTAGCCTACAAATGCGCAAAGAAATCAACAACGAACAAAACAAATAAAACGACAACAAATGTAATTAAATTTTAGGCCAAGTAAAATTAGAATCGGTGTCTCCATATATATTATTGTTAACAGGTATTGTCTTTGTAATATACCATAGCATATATTTTTAATAATTATTCTGCCCTCATTATATTACATCTACAATGGTGAAAAATAGCAAACAGCCATCAAATGCTCTGCCTGTTGTTCTGTGTATTATTTTGACAGCCTTTTTTTCACGGTGTTTCAGTCGCGGACACCTTAAACAATGAAGAGTTAAGGAGGACTGGGTGGGCAGGTCGTGGTATTAAGTAAAAAGCCCGTCGTGAATTGTGTAAACAGCCCGGGGCCGTTGAAAAAGTTCATGCCCGGGTCCATGTAAGGAGAAACCGGCGGAGCACCAGGCCACTGCACGGACATTTAATTAAGACGACCTGCAAAGGATTACATCGATATTGGGACTGTAACTTTGCCTCTCAAAGACCATTTACAATTTCATGCACAGTCGCCTTTGACAGCACAGCGATACAGAGGCCTTCAGGTCGGATTATTGAATTTATTTCTGTCTTTGGTCAAAATCTTCTTTTGTTTCAAACCTCAGCCTTAAAATTAATTACGCTGCACAAAATCCCAACGTCTGCTATAAAACACCTCATAGGCTAACCTCTTCTGGGTTTTTTAAAATTTAAAGATGAGTGAATGAGTTACCCATAGTTCTGTTTCTTTGGTTACAGGGATAATGCAGTCTCTAAAGGCCTCTAACATCCCAATACATGATGATAGATATTCATACATTTTGATTAAAAGCGCCTCGTTTGAGGTGTAAAAGTCGCCCCATTTGGTTCCCTGTATTTAAATCTTTCTTGAATAAATTCCAACACCTCTCAGCCCAAATTGTCTTTAATTCCCCCAGTACCTAATGAGATCTCACGCCCACTGCCAAAGATGCGAGGCTCTAGCACTGCTTTGATCTCACGGCGATCTGCTGCTGCTGTTGAGCCTTTTAACCAGTAAAATGCACTTTTAAAGACGTTAACACTGCACGTAAAAAGGCCACGTTTGGTCAATTATTGCCATGCTACTATCTTTTCTAATAAAGAAGAAATTAAAAGTGGAAATACAATAGAATTACTTAACTTTTATTGGGAGCGACAGCCATAAGTGATCATGCCACATGATATGCATGTCATGCATATCATGTGATTATTTTATACAAAGATCAGAATTAACGCAATGCTATGATATCGAGATTAATGTACAGATATCGAACGTTTCAATTTGAAAGATAACTCTGTATTCCCAAACAGCTGCAGGTCTGGTGGAAGATGTCTGATGTGCGGGAATATGCACTCCATGATCTTGATTGTATGCATGTGAGTTGCTCTGTCACGTCTGAAGTCCTGGCTTGAGTGGGCTGGGAGCTGCCGACACCTCCTCTAGTTTTTTTTCTTCTGAAAGCCCTGAGTGTGGCCAGGAGCTTTCTGTTCACTATGCGCGGCCTGACATCCCATTGGACAACTCTTGCACTTTGGGGGAGGAGCTCCATTGGCAGCAAAAAAGGAGGAAAGAATTTAACTGCGCAAAAGTCTTCTGTGGTGACGGATGTCCGAAGTTCAGAACTTTTTCAGTGTGCGTTTCATAGAGACACAGAGATGGGGACGGCTTAAACTCCGCTGAGATCCAGCACGTTGCACTGTTGTTAAGACTTTCCTGTCCTTTTGCTTTTTACTTGAACAGTGAGAAACCGTGATTTGGGCGCCTCATCATTCAGAGGAGGGAGAAGTGGAGTTCTCCGTCTGCGTATTTTGGAGCCTTATTTTCAAAGTGAAGACATGCAGGCTCGCTACTCCGTCTCCAGTCCCAACTCGCTGGGCGTCGTGCCGTACATCAGCAGCGACCCGAGCTACTATCGGGCCGCTGCCGGTGGGGGATACACCGGGATGCCAGCACCTATGAACATGTACTCTCATGCGGCTCATGACCAGTACCCTGCCAGCATGGCCCGGGCGTATGGACCGTACACCCCCCAACCTCAGCCCAAGGATATGGTCAAACCCCCCTATAGTTACATTGCGCTCATCACCATGGCTATCCAAAACTCGCCTGACAAGAAGGTGACCCTGAATGGGATTTACCAGTTTATCATGGAGAGGTTCCCCTTTTACCGAGACAACAAGCAGGGGTGGCAGAACAGCATTAGGCACAATCTGTCTCTGAATGAGTGTTTTGTCAAAGTGCCCCGTGATGATAAAAAACCCGGTAAAGGCAGCTACTGGACCCTGGACCCGGACTCTTACAACATGTTTGAAAACGGGAGCTTCTTGAGAAGGCGACGACGGTTCAAGAAGAAGGACGTGCAGAAAGAGAAAGAGGAGCGGCTGCAGAAGGATCTGCCGCCGAGGCAGCAAGGCCGGGAGCAGGAGCAGCCGGTGCAGGGCTCCAAGCCTGTGAGGATCCAGGATATTAAGACTGAGAACGGGACAGTCACGCCACCGCAGGCCGACTCGCCCTCTCTGAACACCGTGCCCAAAATCGAGAGCCCGGACAGCAGCAGCATGTCCAGCGGGAGCCCTCACAGTATCCCATCCAATAGGTCCATCGGCATGGACAGCTCCGAGCACCACCAGCACCACGGCCAGGCCTCGACGCAGGGCTTCAGCGTAGACAACATCATGACCTCCCTCCGGGGATCTCCACAAGGGGCCACTGAGCTCACCTCCAGCCTCAACGCTTCCACCAGGACAGGTATAACACCGTCTTTGTCCTTAAACTATTCTCCCAATCAGACATCCGTCTATAGTTCACCCTGTAACCAAAACTCCATCTCCACTACCTCCAATGCAACCTACCATTGTAACATGCAAGCCATGAGCTTGTACGCCGGGGACAGATCTAGCCACTTGGCACCGAGCACCACCGTGGACGAAACGTTGCCAGATTACTCAGTCACTACCACCTCATCCTCCCTGACCCACGGTAATCTAAACTCCGGGCAGGAGAGCCACCATCCCCACCAAGGGAGGCTGACCTCATGGTACCTCAACCAGGCCGGAGACCTGGGCCATCTGGGCGCAACATACCCAGCACAGCAGCAGAACTTCCATTCAGTCCGAGAGATGTTTGAATCCCAGAGAATTGGCTTGAATAATTCGCCAGTGAATGGGAATAACAGCTGTCAGATGTCATTCCCACCGAGCCAATCCATCTATCGCACTTCGGGAGCTTTCGTGTATGACTGCAGCAAGTTCTGACCAACCCTCCATACACACACACAAAAAAACAGGCTCAGTATTTTCCTCACGGTGTGTGAACTCTTTCAGTAAAATTCAACGTTTCTCCCCCTTCCTAGCTGCCCACACCACATGGACAAATATGAAAACAATCAAACAGAAAAGACTTGATCTTGGTTTTTTCTAAAGAACAGTGTTACTGCAAATAACAGTAAGTCTCTCTTTGCTTTTGTGGCTTTATATGATATGTTAAGGATATGTCAGTTTTCATGGACGTGTAAATTGCATATAGTAATTTATTTCTAAAATGTAGCCGGATATTATGGACCAAACACCAAAAGAAGTGTTTCTAAATTGAATTGCCTTAATTGTCCAAAAAAATTGTTCCACTATAAAAGTAAGAAAAAGGAACGTGTATATCGCCGTACCATTTCAAAGATTCTTCCTTTGTTGAAAAGTATTTTGAAGGATTTGTTTGTTTGTTTAATAAATTGTCATTTAATGTGAGTTAAAGTTACGCCTCGTTTCTTACAGACTTGAATACAGGCTAGTGATATTTTGCACTCAGTCTGGTCCGTGTTAGTTTTGCGTGGAAGGTAAAAATGGCCCGTTTTAAATCTGATCTAACCCTCTGAGATTTAGGTCTTATGGTGGGCGTTCATCACAATGATATGTTTAAAATAAATTAAGGATGTTTGGACTGTAATGTGCTGCACAGATTCAGATCTTAAAATATTTGTAGCCTACTCTCACCAAAAAGGACTAATATATTTCTACTTGTAATAAAGCCTTTGGAGGAAACCTGGAAAAAATATTGAGGAAAAAGATAATTTGTTTCTTAGGGCGTGCGCACGTCCGAAGAGAAAATACCTGCTAAGTACGTGTTTACATAGTCTTTTGAATATTCACATTTCATTTACTGTTTATATATAGTATATATATATTTTTTTATCATATTAGAAATGCTGAATGCTTTATGAGTTGGTGTTGACCCGAGGCCTAGACCTGGGAACCAGCCTGCACACAGCACAACTTTGTTTTGGATTGCATTGTGTGTTTACTGGCGCACACCAGTGCTTACTTAATATCATACCGCACATGCCAAAGATAGTCCCGTTGTCACTTCAGTTTTGATGTCTGAATTCTCACCAGGCTGACATGACACTGAAGTGAAAGGAGACAACTACTGCCGTCACGTTTTGTTAACGCCTAACGCCTAACTCATCCCAGTCTTTTCAGAGCATGTGGATATGCCTTTGGCAAGAATGAGTAGATATTAAATTGGGCTTTATGTACTCGAAATGTCAGACTGATGTTTTATTGTAATCCTAGTTGGCAGTTTTTCCTCAAACAGTTTTGAAGGCAATATCGATTGTTTACCCTCAGTGACATTAATGAATTTAATCAATCTCTTTTAATTACTTTAACTGGAAACTCAAAAATTACATTTGTTTAGTAATAGCCTATCAATGGAAATGCTTTAGTTGGAGACCAATATACGTCTGATGTGTATTGTATTTAAATCCAACAAAGCAGTTCATTTTTAAAAATGTTATTTGGGGTATTTTCTAAATATTTAATGAGCGCAGAGGGATATTTGTTTCAAAAGGCATTAATGTGTACAGCGTATGAAAAATATGTTAAAACTGTTTTTGCATGGACTTGTGCCTGACTTTAACTGCGGATGGCAACAATAAAGACGATGTCAATAATAATGAAAAGAAAAATAAAAACAACAACAACAAAACTAACATTATTATTATTATTATTATTATTATTATTATTATTATTATTATTATTATTATTATTATTATGTGTTTATTACAAACTCAGGATTATAGTCGTTATTCCCACATAGAATTAACAGAAAAAATTACTTTTAATAAAATATTGTAGCACGGTAATAATATCATCCGTTATCAAATATGATTAAAAAGAATACCCGTTAATAAACATTGTTATAATAATAATAATAATAATAATAATAATAATAATAATAATAATAATAATAATAATACATTTTTACCACTACAGCACATTCAAATTGAGCTGCTTGGATTTCTATATCGAAACTCTTCACCCTTGTTGCCAAAGTTTCCTTGCTGCCAGAAACAGAGGAGGCGGCAACATTTCCTACAGACTCTGACAGACGCCAAGTCAGAGCCCACTACAGACCGAGTGGCATATTAAACTAAAATTATGTAAAATGTGCTTCTGAAACACTGTTCTTCAAAATGGAAGGTGGGTTAGATCTGGCAGCTTCAGGCCTCTAGACCAACAAGACGCCAGCAATACCAAGAGTAGGCTACAACACATCAAAACAAAACAAAACACGAGTGTGCAGCTGCAGGCCATGTGCACATCCCAGTCTGTGTTATTTGCATGGTGCCTATTCGTGAACAACTGCAGCAAAGAACACAAAAGAAAATATTTGAATTGTCCCGTGTTGCCACAATGAAATGCTGCGTGTCTCTCCAAACTGTCCGAGTGCACCAACTCAAAGTCATTAGATACTTTCCCAAGTACAGGCCTAATAAACAAACGTCGTGTTAGCCGAAAGATTGATGGCGCCCTCACAGAATAGACCAGGTCAGGAAGGAATAAAATTCAATCAGAGAGCTGGAATCGTTTTTCATGAGACGGAAAAGGCAGAGAGGGAGACGGAGGTCAATGAGGAGGATGTCGGCCGCCAGAGCACCATCAACAATATACAGGACATAGCAGAGAGAGAGAGAGAGAGAGAGAGAGAGAGAGAGAGAGAGAGAGAGAGGACAATTAGAATAGAGCTTAGAGAATAAAGACGTGCAAAAAACGGTTGAAATGTAATAAATGTAATATTATAACTTGTGCTTTTGGACTGAAAATGAACTGATAGGTACTGTAATTAGCAATGAGCCCGTAGTTTCCTACGTGGTGCCCGGGGGTCATCGTCCCATCATGAGGGGTCCCACAGCAAAATCGGTTCAAATTGAATTTCACTTGCATTTCCATTCTCAGAGGAATAAGTAGGAAGAATAGGCTATAATATTTTTGCTTTTAAAGTTATGTCCCCACCTACAGTGCAGATGGTTGTGGCAGTCATTTCTCACAAAACAACAACAACAGCAACCCTAATGAGATGATGCTCAAGGTTAAAACTCATTAAACAGGTTCCCGGTGCGGTTTGGGGCTTCCAAGACTTTTGGGGACCCCTGTTTCAGGCAGTATTAGGCTTCAGTTTGCTTTTCCCTGACACGTTCCGCTACATTCCTGAAAATGCACAACTTCCCTCACTGCTCTGGGTCAAATAGCAAAGACAAAAGCGTCTATGTTGGCCAAGCATTTTAATATTTAACATATAAAAACCGCATTTTTTATTTTTTATTTTTTACCTCGTTGGTTTACAAGCTGACAGCAATTATTTAAAAAATAATTTTATTTTTGTTTTGTCACCAACCACATCGCTCATTATTTTCGGAAACATTATGTTACAGTAAACAAGTTATAGATTATATAGCCTAGGCATAAAATAATGAAAATAAAAATAATAATCCAAACCATCTGATCATCAAATATTCGGAATTAGATTTGATGCACTTGAACCAGTACAGATCTGTGTAAGCCGGTGTGTTTGGAGGTCAGGTCAAAGTTCAAGAAATGCACATAAAACTAAATAACTGCCTCAATCCCTGTAACATAGTTATTATTTTAACATAGCATAAAATATCAACTAAATGTAAATCTGAAATTTACAATACATTGGGACTGACACAGTCAGCGTTTGCACAACCACAAATCAGAAAATGGAAAATGTACATTGCTGATATATTTGTCCTTCAAGTGTTGAAGCAAAGATTTATTTGTTTAATCGATGTTCAATAGATGCATGGATTTGTATCTCAATAGAGATGAGTAGACGGTATGAAACATTATTTTTCTTAAATATTACACCGAGACTGCAACGTTTGCAACTTTTCATATTATAGGAACCGATTATTCTTAGTGCAATTGGGCCAAATCTTTCCCCAGAAGAAATCTACGTGGTTACCTGCATATGTCTTTATGCGTAGCCCCTGCAGACTGTGTGCACCTGTATGGCTGAGAGAACACCTCAGCTCTGCATGGAAATGCTGTGTTATAGCTCTCGGTTAGTGTACAAGAGCCGAGCTCCGAGCGCCATCTGGTTCTAATTAAGAGTCCATAGACGCACATTCTGTCTGCTCTGCGTCCAAACCGAGTGAAAGGTTGGAGGTCCAACACTTGTCTCCCATAAGGAGAAAAAAAACCCTCTGCGTGCAGTCTCTTATCCTGCGTGTCTCATTTTAAAGACAAATGATAATTTTCAATGAAATGAATCACTCGGCTTTGTCAAAACAGGGAGAGCGGCGAGGTGTAAACAAGGCTTCTGGATTCAAATAACAATCTTGAAATCGTGCAGCATCTTCAAGTCAACAGGAATGAACTCGTGCAGACCTCATAAGCACTGGGATAATGGGGTACTGTGAACTCAGTCCGGCGGGGAACGGCCGACCGGCGAATAACCCGACAGCCTTGGCGACATACCTAAAAAACGAACAGAGTTGCCTTCAAGTTACACAAAACCTGCTTTTCTGCAGCTCGGGCCTGCGGTTTCTAATTATAGCACCTTTTTACTCACTGAGCATTTGAATGTCCCAATTATACAGCATGACGTACAGTAATTTCTTGTTAATTGTATTTTTTCTATTTTATGAATACATAGGTTATTTCTTAAAGTCGACGGAGTTACAACCTTATTTTTAATCTTAATGGCCAGCCAGGACTATACTGTCACAGGTGGGGGTGATAAAATGACATTCCTATATTCATAATTGTGCTTAGCCTATTTATTAATTACTTTCATATACACTGATTTTCCCAGATATAAATCATAGCAACAAGGGCACAAGGAAATAAATGCAGTTTGTTGCTAAATCAGTAAATAAACAAACCAAGGCGTTGAACGAACTCTTAAATGGATTTGATGCCGATCATTATGTTTTTTTTCTACGTTTGCAAAACACATGGCGTCTTGAGCTCACAGTAAAATAAACACTATAATTAAGTGGATTATGATTTAATAAAACAATTCAATAGAACAATAGAACAGGTTAGTTCAGAGGGTTTTTCGTGTTTTTCGTTAGTTTAAATCAAATATATTCACCGTGCTCCATGAAAGTAGACTACTTATGTCGTAACTTATGTACAATAAATAGACATAGCTAAATACAATATGTATATATAAACAAATACATGTACAATAAATAGGTTATTACACATTAATTCATTGATTAGTAAGCCTTTATATGAAGAAAAAATCCTGATAGCGGGGTGCAAACAGACCAAACTTGAACTTGTGACATGAGAGGGCCACTTCAAAGCTTTCCAACTACTGCTGCTATTTGAGCCACAGTAGCAGTTGTCTGTGTCTTTCGCGGGGTCTCATCTCACTTTATGGTGCAAGGCGACCACTGGGCTATGAAAACATCAACAGCAGACTTAAACGGCTGTAAGACTGAGACAAGAAGCTGTCTCTTCTTTTATTGAGGAGGGGTGTTAACCAAATTACATTGAGTGTAGAGTCGCAGTCAGAAATAAAAGCATTTGTTCCAAAATCATAAAAAATATATTTTTTAATTAGTGATTATATTACTTTATATTTAGTTTTAAGTTTGTGGTTAAAGGCTGAATCGTTGATAGGTGTCTTTAAATTAAACAACTTAATACTACAAAAATATGTTTTCCTAATAAAAGTGAGGAAATAAAAGCAGGGTATAAAGTCCTATGAAGTCTATGTTACTTTTTGAGGAATTATCAGAGACCCCTGTTGTCACAGAATTTAGTCAACAATTAGAACAGGAGGCACATGGGGAGAGTGGTGAAGACAATAATTGTAATATGCTTCCTGCCTCAATGTCACCTCTTCATATTCAGTATAGGGTAAACACACACATGACAACATCACATCAGTTTTCGCCAGACTCTCTCCTGATCCTCACATCTTTTAAGTCCAGTGAGGTGGATGTCATCTGCCCCAAAAGAGGAGGAATCAGTGCTGGAAGTGACCCATCTCAAATCTCAGTCCTTTAGTCCCCCCAAGGAGGAGAAAAGAAAGTGTCACAGCGACTAGGGAGGGATAGACAGTGATGAATTGGGATGGAGAGTAAATGTCAGCTTTCCTTAAAATAGAAGAAGGAAAAAGTGGCTTTACACAGGAGGTGGGTCACTGAGGAAAATAAACTTGAAATTTGATTTTAATAGGAGGATTGTGTGCGTGTATGTTACATCCTGGCCGAGTCAGTGTATTGTGTTCATTAGTATTGAGAAATCATGTGAGAATGAAGGTATTTTGATGTGTGTGATTTAAAAAAAAGATCACCAAAACGTTCTACAACAGACTTCCTCTTGAATTATTTCCCACTAAGTACCTCGTCACACCCTCCCTCTCCTGCCTTCACTTTTATTTTGAAGTGTTGCGTAATCCAAAAGGCAGTGTTGACACTAGCTCTGTACTACCTGGGACACTGAGACTGGACTATTAGAAACTGATACATCCGGTTATTTTGTTGTTGTTGTTTTTTTTTTTTTACAGTAATGAACAAATGTGATCACATATTAGCTTTGTCAGTCATGCAAAGAGGCCAGTAGGTCATGGCATTATCTGATAAAAAAAGTGCAGAGAAATCAGCCTCCTGCAGCAAATCAGAATGTCAACAATAACACATCCAATTAGGGGAAATGCCATGTCATTCTTCCCTTCTCCAAATCTCCAGTGTTTCCGCCCTTTCTGATGCTGTTGACAGATTTGGTAAGTGATGTTTAGATAAATGAGTTTTGGAGGTGTAAATACGAGAATGAATCAACTGCATCTTACTTATTATCACTTGCTCTAAAGTGTGCTTAAAACAAATGGAAAAGCCACTTTCATTGGAATAATCACTTATCTTTTAGAATTTGAATGTATAACTTTACCAACAAATTCCACAGAATGTGTCACTCGTGCATTTATCTGATTTGTATGATGACACACAATTAAACACTGATCACTGGAAGCATTAAGCATCATGTCTGATATTATTCAACAGTTATTCATCGATTTCCTTATAGATTCACGACAGCGTGACCGATTGACTTTGCCACGGTTGCTGTTTTATTTACAATGCTTTGCTGCTGAAAGGCTGAAAGTGACTATGACTAACACACACGCACACACACACAGAAACACACACACAAATATTGTGCTGTGGTGGGAAATTACAATGCAGAATGGCCTGTGAGGTGAAACTCAGGAGAGGAAAAACTTGTTGTTGACGCTGACCTAAGCCACAACTATTACACATTTTCACAGTTTCTGAGGCTATCCAAGTTTCAGTTAATTAAAAATAAAACTTGTGTGCTGATGGGACAACACATAATCATCACATGGATCCTATTTGCAGCCTTAAACTTGAATGGACACATTTCCTGTGACCTGAAGCAGCATCAGCATACAGTATAAGGTTGTTTAAGTGATTGATTAGACAGCATGGAACAAAAAGGAAATCTACAAAATAGGTAAAACATTTATGCACAATATGTAACATAATATAACCGTGTACAAACAAACACAAATGGATCCAAAATGGATCTCACATGTCAGCTGTCTGAGCTTGTGTCAATGGACAAGCTACCCTTTGACCTCTGTGAGGAAAACCATTCCTCCCGACAGTCTTCTTCAGCAGCCCATTGTTTACTCTTTAGCCAGTTAACTAATTTTCTTTAAGTCTTCCCTGCTCTTTTTTAATGCTTGGTTGCAATGTAAAGATCATTAAAACACAGAGGAGGAGAAGAAAGCCAAGAAAGAAAGTCTTTGGAGAGCACAAAAAGGGGGAGAGAGTGTGAGATTTAAAACCAACACAACTTAGTAGAGTTTGATTTGTAGAGGCCAAGAGAGAGAATTAGTAAAAGAAAATGTCAGAGGTTGGGGTGTGGAATTGTGCTGGAGATGATGTGATGGTCAGGAGGACGCATCACACCAGCGCATGCTTGAGAGAAAAGCCTCATAAAGAATATACTGTATTTACTTTAGATTTGAATGTACTTAAAAGCTAGTTGATCACTTCATGCTGTCTACAGTCTGTGGTACATGTGTCAAAGCTAAAAGTATTCTGTGACCTTTGACAAGAACATAAATAAGCACATTCTTAGATATTTTGCACATTTTACTGCGTTGAAGAATCCCCAAACAAGAGTCAGGATTTTAAACTCAATACAAATTCACACATTAGTAGTTCTTCATGTATTTCTGCGAGGTGTGCAGGTGTGAGGTCTTCTCCGTCTGGTGAGAGGCAGCCAGATGGTGTTTGTGTGTGATGGCGAGCAGCGGCGATACAGCGGTGGTTCCTTTCACAGATCAGCACTCATATCTCTGTTCCATCTCCAGGCTCTCTGCTCATATAAACATCCCCAGTACATGGCCCTCTGATGTTTTTGCCATTGTGTTTACAGTGAGAAGTCAGGCAAATACATGAACTTAAAGACAAAGAGAACAAGGATGAACAATGGAATGAGTGGCTGAGCATTTGAATTAGTTGTAGTTTAAAAAGTATACTGGTACTAAAATGCAAAATGAAGATTTTCTTGATACATTGTTTCAATAGTAAAAGGTACTTTAATGTTTTTACTAAACATACAAAGACATTGACAGTCACTCTGCTTCTACTGTATATTATATCCTCTTTGTGTGTCTCTCCTACATCCCCTGCAGTCACTAATAGATCTTCTAATGGGATTAAACAAACAGCATTTAATCCCATGGAGGATTTTATGTACTCTCTGCACCCTTGGTCTGCACACCATACTCCACACGCAGTAGGAAACAAGTTCAATTACACTGATTCAGCATGGACATGGGCGGACCCAGCCCAGAAAAAAAAAGAAGTCACGTTTCAGCGCTCAGGGTCTGTGGCAACCGAAATGAAGAGTTCAGGAAAAGTGGAATGCAACACACACACATGCACACACACGTAAACGCTTACTCACAATTCTTACTGCCAGAAGGTTAAATTGTCTTTGTAATGGAGCAAATGAGATGTAGCTTTCACTTTTGAAAATGGAGCTTTGTCTGAAATTAATCTCACAAAAAACAACAGCGCGCATTTCCAGTCTAACCCAAACCCCGTGCAACGCTATGACTCCCAACATCAAAGCGTGCTCAAAACGATTGTCTCCCCCCTCTGCTCCTTTTTAAACTGCCTGTTTTTCTGTAGAAAGAACTGTAGAAAGAAGAAAAATCCCCTGAACATCAAAGAGGGAGACAGAGAAAGTAATTTAGCCTTATCTTAATTGAGCTGCAATTTTAATAATGATCTTACACATTGGGACCCGAGGAGGAGAAGGAGCTGCAGGACGGGAGGCTGGCTTCCCTGCATGTTCTGTGCTCCACTGCTCCGCTCTGGTTGTCTAATCTCAGCTTCACACATGTCATTAACCAGTGATTTATGATGACCTAATGTTTTGTTTACTTCATGCTCATAACAGGCGGGCAGATTGCATAGGGCTTGCCGTATGGGGAAACATGAAAGTGCTAGGGCTGCTTCCAGGGCTGCAGTCCCCTGCAGTTCACAGAAACAAACAGTTCTGTACTTCAGCCACCTGGCAACAGCACCTCCTTCAAATTGAGGGCCAGGACTGCTGGCCACTGAAAAGTTTACAAAAATTCCTGCCTGTGTGTTTCATTGGCTGTCATGAGGCAGACATCACTCTGTAATGTGGAGGGTACACACTTGATTTAACCTCTGGAAAAACACATTGACCCCTCTTTTCATGCGCCTTCTCAATAATTGACTCTCCTTTGCCATACAAGGGGGCAAACATGTGGGGTCTGACAACTGCTTGACAGTAAGGTCAAGAGTCCAGTAAGTCAGACTACTTTAAGCGACTTGCAACTGAGAGGGACTCAAACAGTCCTGGATGCGGCACACAGAAAATGATGTTTATTGCTAAGAAAAATAAACACAAATAGTAGCTTTGTGTGAGTGATGATATGATAATTCAGGTCTGTCATATATTCCTTTATGGTGTATGTGGCCAAAAACCTTGTTTATCTGATCTGGACTGTATAATAGTGACTCAAATGTCTTTTCTCTGAAAGTAAAGAGAAATATCTGTGGCGTGGTGCATGTTATATGGACAGTAAGTGCAGGGCAACTTGAGGAAGCAGGGGCCACCTCGGCCCTTATCTCCACCGGCTGTGGGGGCACACCCAGGTTTCACCTTTTTGGTGCGGGCAGTAAAAAGTGGTGGCTTCACTTGTTTTCTTCTTGCTTCATTGTGATTAACAGCTCACCATAAAATCTTTTAATACAATTGTCAATACTTAATTTTGACCTTAATATAAGCAACAATGTAACAAATTTGTTTTTTCCTTTTCTCTTAAATGAGTACAATTTCTTGGAAAAAGGTTTATGACTTTGAATCTCCCTTCTACAGCCAATTGATGGTTTAACTTTTCCCACATGCACTTAGTCATTCTTTCTTCTGCTGACTAATAATACAGCCATGCTGGAAGCTGACTAACAATGAACACACTAACAACTTATAAAAAAGGGTCACAGTTTATTTGGATAGATATTTAAATAGTTGAAATGTATGTTGATATGGTTTAAGTTAGAAGTAGGTGAATGCAGGTTCATTGTAAAAATTAAGATCACAGCAAATATGTCAACATGGATGGTAAAAGATTTATGTTTAAATGAAAGTGTGAAAAGCAAACCACTATCTTTGACATTTTAGTGATAACCAAAAGTTCAAGCAGGTCAAGACTTACACACTATACACAACAAGTGTGTAATCTAAAGAATCTAAAGAACCGTAAGTAACAAATTGCCTCTAGCCAAATCTCACCATATCTTGTAAACACCAGCTGTTTAATTGCATGTGTTTCTGTTGTTTAAACCACTGCCCAGAGGCCATGCCTACAAATCCCAGAGATGGAGATGTCAATTGTGTAAATATTTTTCTCTTTCCCTGTCTGGCCATTCAAAATCCAATTTGAAAATCCCATCAGATAGGCATTTCCTCCTTCTGCACCAGCAACCAGAGCAGGCGACTGCTACATTCTTATCTTATCAGTAGCAACGATCTTACATCTCGTCGTGCCCAAACAGGGAGACAGAAAATCATAAGTGGTAATTTAGCTCCCACCTCTGCCACAAATAATGCACATACTGAAACAAATATGCAGGTTCTTCTGTCATCGACTCAGATTGGATTTTGGCTTTTTGTCAAGCAAAAGAGCATAAAGAAAAAACCCTCTTCTTGCTCTCAATAATTCCTTCGGCTTTCCCTTCTTTTTCTTCCCTCCTGGCACGGTGACATGCATGATAAGAGCCGCGAAACAAACTGTGAGCTCTGTCTGGGTCTGTACAGGAAGCACAAGGGAATCAGTGGTGTTGTCAATCAACAACAGCTCTGCTGCCATCAGAAGCTAGAACAATGGTTACAGATTCCCCAGGCATTGGGAAAACGTAGTGAGCCTGCAATCTCACTAGCACTGAGATAACATTAAGAGGAAAATGAGAGAAAGTAATCCAAAAAGGACATTTAATTCCATGCTCATGAACACACATTTACCTCCAATTTCTCTTTAAAAACTAATGAATTAGATACATTAGGCTATCGCTATCATCAAGATTACAATCTCTTATTTCAGCCAATTAATTTTTGGGGGTCATTTTTGAAACAATGGGCCTTTATTTCAGAAAGAAGTGAACAAAAGCAGCTTTATTTCTATCTGGTCACTGTAATGACAACTTTAACTGGCATGTTTTATAAACTGTAGCTAGCTAGCTAATTAAGCTAACAATAGCCCGTTCCATGGGTTGGTTGAAAATGCTGACTCTTTAATATTACCAGTAGTTGTAAAAGTGGTGTATGCATTATGTTGTGCTCCCACACAGTGAGAAAATACTACTTAGTGGACATGCGAGTAGTGAACAGGGCTTTTTAAACGTAACTTGTAAACTCACAATCTAGGTAGTTATTCCTTTGGATTTGGAACTAATTTAGTACCTACAGATGTAGATAGTTTGCTAGTTAGTCATTAGACATTTGCAGCTTATGGCAGATGAACACACTGTTTAATTCCTTACTTTTCTGCTCTTATGTATTTTGGTTTTGGAAAGACTAAGCAAATACACCATCCTCCAAACTCCATAGATAACCAGTAGCCTATTGTGCCAAGCTCACTGTTTTGGCAAGTAAGGAAATTCAGTGTTTGACAGGGTTCATGTGACTAGTCACAGTTGCTAAGCTATGATCAGTCCATGGACAATCACTGTTCGGTGAAAAGGTCAATTCCCATATTGACCTCACAAAAATATCACATTGCAAAAATTTCCTATGTTTCTAATGCACATTTTGGTCAGAAAGCAGTAACATTCCTGCCATGGCTTTCTTTACACAGCAGGAAATCTAACCCCAATCACCCAATTGCAAAGTAAAGGCTAGATCACTATGAAAACAAACAAAGCACAGAGACTTGTTAATTTAATGCCATGGCATACATTATTGCAGAGGAAACGTTTTTCACTGCCAACATAAATAGCCTACATTCCACTCTCACGTTGCACATACTGGGGATAAAATACAATCAATAATGCAGTAACTAGTGTAAATAATAGACCTCAGAGCGGCTGTAATGATGATAGATCTAATTGCTTCTGTACAGAAATGTGTTCAGACTTCTGAAACTTATAAATGGGGAAACATGTGAGTAACGCATCACTAAAGGCCCACAAAAGACTTTACGTCGATGGAAAGTATGGGATACACATCTTTCACCACTTTGACACACACACACACGCGCACACACATGCGCGCGCGCACACACACAAGCCATCTGTCCAGGACAGGACACAGGGAGTGCATCCTTCAGCTGACACTTACTGGAGAGGAAGTAGGGCCTTGTGGATGTTGTATGACATCAGCACAGCAAAAAGCGACACCATTTATCACCAACCACTGAACATGGAGACATTCATAACATCCTGACAGGAAAATCTTGCGGAAAATAATCACTTGGGCTTTGATAACAACTTGGCTCCTTCTTTTGCTCCTCATTTTAATGGTGTCCTGTTCATTTATCATGCATCAAACCTGCTATTAATCTGTGTGTTGGTGGCGCAGTCTACTTACTTGCCTGTGAATGATCTTTAGTGATGCTTTAAAATTAGTTAAAGTTAAAAGTTGAGCTGGTCAGGACAAAATTTTGTGCTTTAGTTGATGGTGATCATATATCATCTCCCTTGGAAAGAGAGTTATCAGTGTGATATCCATATTATGGCAAGCACACAAAGGAAGAAACAGGAGATGACCAGCTCTTTCCAGAACACACTCATTTTGGTCGAAAGGTTAGTCAGTCCTTTCCCGTTTAAGCAAAGCATGGAGTCTCCAGCAGCTCTTTGTAAATGACCTGCTCTCACTTTTGGTCTCCCTTTTGTGCTATGGTGAGAGTGGAGCTTTTGTCATGTGTCAGAGGAGCATGGACAGCAGCCAAGCCTGTCCGTGGGTCTTCCTATTTTGACACCCTAAAGCACCTGCCCTCGCTGAAGCATGGCAGGGGACGTCACAGAGAGAACAATAGAGAAAGGGCCTCTTTCCAGCCACTCCTCGCCGGCTGATCCAGTGCTGACTGCCTGTCATTCAAATCCATTAAAGGTCAGTGTAGCTTGCTACCCTCCAACCTTCAGGAGGACACGCCCTAATGGACCCTGCCAGTTTTTACACTCATTTTTTCCTCTCCACTACCTCTCCCTTTCCCCTCAGAGGTCATAAAAGGGGGATATCCCAGAAGGAAATGTCTGAGGTCTGAAGGAGGTGCCTGTGCTCTCTATCTTTTTCAGCATAGTCCTGGGTGTTATCGCTCTTATGTAATGGAGTGCTGGGTGCTGATAACAGGATGTCAGAAGAAATTACATACCTCCTGAACTGCGTTACTCCTGTTTTGATTTTTTTTTTTGACAAAAACACAGTTACTTAAATTCTGTTGATGACAGTCAGACAGTAAGGAATTTATTGAGTTATGTTAAGATTTTTGACATCTGCTAATGGAGAAGTGGAGCTGTTGGAAATATTTAAAACATGTTCCTGGATTGGTGCTGCTCAGATCAATTTCATAACATTATTATTCTTATCAATATTATCTAGATGTGTTGCTTCACATGATAGCACTTGCTAAATTGCTATCTATTTCTTGTTCATCATTGTAAGGATATAACTTTGAAACAGGAAAAGTTTTTGCTCTTTGCACTTTCTTTGTTTTGAATTTGTTTATATGGCACAGATGTCACCATAATAGCAAACCTGTTCTTCAAGAGAGATAATAATTCACAATATTATCCATTGAAGGTGATGGTGGGTTAATTGGCAAATGACAGTTGGCAATGCCTTTGACCAAACAATAGTTTACTTGCTTCTGTACTCACTAATTAGTGTCCAGAGTTAGACTGTTTTTACTGTTTAATCCATTCAAAATGGTACTTGAAATAACACCACATATTTTAAATGTTGCCAAAAATTTCACAGAGAATTACTGCTTGGAGTATCTTTGCATGTCAGGTGGATCTATAACATACATAAATCCAACTGATGGTTTTCTTACCATGGTTACCTGGACTCAACTCTCACATCCGTTGGGCCATGCTGAAGAGAGAACTTCAACAGCAACATGCTGCACATATGCACAGGCAGGCACACAAGCAAGCCTGCACACTCAAGCACAAGTGTGTTCAGCCCTGGCATTCCAACCCCTAGCTTGGGTGCAAGAAATGATTTAGGTATCTTCCTCTTGATAAATACATACCTTCACTGTAGTAAAATGAGGGGGTGCAGGGAAGGAAATATGAGGCACCTGAAGCAGTGAAACTAAGGAGGGAGATCGCAGTGGCGATACTTCAAGCAGCACCTCGTTCGTCTCTGGCGTTGTGAAGACAGATAAATCTCTTTTTTTATGGCAACTCCATCATCAAGCGCAGGAGATAGAGCACCCACTGTGATGACGACTCACCCCTATCGCTGCACCACACAGTCCTGAAGTAAAGGGAGTTATGCTTGACTGCCTGCCCTCCGTATCCATCAAGACCAGATATGAAAGGACTATTGATAAAGAATATCGCCTTTTTGGCTGGAATTGGGTAATCCCATGCTGGCAATTGAAACACAGTCAACAAAGAAGACAAAAAATGAATGTAATACACACCAAGAACACAAGTTAAACCAGGTGCAGAATTAATTTTTAAAGTGGCAAATTAAAAAATAACTTTTCCTTTGTAATTATAGAATAGGACTGAATGACAAAAGAGACCCAGTGTGCAAAGAAATATATATATATATATATATATATATATATATATATATATATATATATATATATATATATATATATATATATATGTATAAACTGTAACATAAATGTCCTTGTTGATCTGGGATTACACATCGCATGAAGGCTGAATGAATGGCTAACCTCAGCAGCTGGACGTTAAGGGAAAAGTAAGTCTTCAAATGATCTACTAAAAGCCCCAGGCAAGCTTCAACCACAAGGCTGTCTGTCATCGAGCTACAGTTCCTGCCTCTGGGTTAATAGTGAACGTGCAGATAATGTCAGTCAGTTTACCTGCCGCAGTGACAGCTTTACTGGGGTATGCTAGAAGTCAAGTCATAGTAGAATTTTATTTCTTCTTGTCTTTTTAGTTGATGCAGAAAAGAAATACTGGGGAACAAAATGTGTTATTTTATCATTCAATCTCTGCAATATATCAGTTTTAGTCTGCACAGATGTTTCCATTTTTTAAAATTTTTTTTCTTCTTCTTCAAGATCAAATTGCTTTTGAACTTGCTAGTGTGCACAAAGTTGACAAGTCAGTCAATGAGTAAACTGGATTAAATATATGCAGTGTAAAAGTAGTATGAAACTGTTAGAAAACACAATTGCTCAAGCTGCCAAGACAATGTCAAGAATAGCTTTTTCACAGGTAAAAACATAGAAGTGCCAGTAAATGTGCTTATATGTATTTTATCAAAACAAGTTCCATCAGCTCATCTGAGGTTACTGAAGTCAGTCTGGTGCTGAGACACCAGCTGGATATGTCATCTGTTTATACCTCACATTGATGAACAGATGTGATTATTATCTCTAGACATTTGAGCTATTCTTGTTTGTGGAGGTAAACACAATCTCAGAGTCATATATATATATAAATAAATAAAATTGTAAAAATTTGATGGTCATAAACCATGCGTGCGAAAGAGATGATAGCAGGTCGCCTGCCTATTCCATGGCAGCTGTCAGCTTTGGCTCGTGGTTCTCTTCTCTGGGTCAGAGGTCATCCAGCTGTGGCCCCTCCCCCCCTTTCTACCCCTGACACAGCAGATGTGGTCAGACCACCATGGCGGGGGCCTGACCACATCTGGCTCTGATTACAACCAGACAATCCAGCTTTATCAGCTCCATCCACTTTGCAGAGCTCTGCTACACTCATTCTCCCAGAGGTGATGTGTGACACATTCTCAACTCACCAATACAGGCTTTACAGGGTGATTTATACAGTATTTAAGTCACCAAAACTGGGTTATGCTGTTGAAGTTCTCTTTTGGTTTCAATATAACACATGGACATAATATCTGACTTATAAAATAAATATTGACTACAGACACATTTCTTATCTACCTGCACAGTTAACTTTTATGTTCCCTTGACCCTTCTTTTCCCTTATGTTTCTCTTAAGGAAAAGTGATAAATCCCTACTTGTCACACAAAACAAATGACTAATGACTTAATGATATACTACTTTCTCTCAGCACCACTGCCGAACCTCCATCACTTTGTAACTGTTAGTGAGCCTGTGCTTAAGTACTTGCCTGTACTTGTCCGTTCAATTAATGAATCATGTAATAGTGTCAACTTGTACAATGTACAAAGCATTTTGTTGCCCATTAGACTCTATACAAACCACCTTTATTCTTATGGGCAGTCATGTGACCTGGATGAGAAATATGTCACACTTGCAGATAGAAATCCCAACGTCCATAAACAGGAGAGTTTGAGAAAGGATTATGTTGCATACAGGGATGCAGGCTGCAGTTTATTTTCCCAGGGTGCCTTTCCCATCATCCCCACCCCTTTGCCAATGAAATCTCCACAGCCCTTGGTTCCTGTGGTTACATTGGGATATCTCAAATCACTTCAAACAAACAGTTGACAGATGAGATGGAATTCCACATTTATGAAAATATGAACCTGAAATTGAGTCTACCATGAAAAATATATGAATACTAAGTGAGGGGTAGAAGCTTGATGTTTGTTTTAACCATTGTGATACTGTTCCATGGAAATGGTGCTTGCCATACCATGCATTCAAAGTACTTCATAAAGTCTTTGCCTGCCTACAATCAAGCAATTTCTCCTGTGGGCTGCTGTCTTCATTACATCTGAAGGATGGTTATGATTTAAACCCTTTCTTACCCTTCTGTCCATCCAACCATCATCACCCACTTTAACCCCACTCAACCCCAACAGCAGCCCAGCGCTGGGCCACTCTCTACAGGCATCCTCATGTCAGAGGTCCCTGTGCAGTCCACTTGCAGGGACACAGGCATGTGCACTAAAGCTGTCGCCGCCTTCTACTGCAGCCAGTGCTGGAGGTGATCTTCCCTACAGAAGTCCCAACTGGCCTACGGTGGCTATTTGATCTTTAATAATACTGAATTACTTTTGTTTCCCCCACTTTTAACTGTCTTTGAATTGAGATTTTAGATTTGTAAAAGGGCCTGGCAAGGCAAACATTCATTATTCCAAAGGTTGAAGTTTGAGGCAAGAATGCTTTATTATGCACAACAATACTTGACAAATTCTTGGCTACAGTGCAACTGTAATTCCTGCCTTTACCAGGCCAGACTGTTGATGAGCCTCTGGGTTTAGGGATCCTATCATCAGGAGGAAATGGGTTGAGGTTTGTTGCTCTTGAACTGTGAGAACAAATCAACAAAATGCTAATTAAAGTTCAGTTGTAAATGGCCCCCCACTGATGGTGAAAACTGCCAATCAGTGAGGAGGGTGCATCACCTCTTTATTACTGGTAAGGTGATAATAGCCCAAAAGGTCCTTCAAATTTAGGGTAGTAACTTTGTGGAAATGTTCCTTCTTAGCCCTGCAACTTAAAGTAGGTGCATTAACTCACACACATTAATTACAGCAACAGCATAAGTCAGTGCAATGTAATCATGGTTAACCTTGAATCAAGTGAACAGAAAAGAACTTGAAAGGAATAGTTCAACATTTTGGGAAATACTCTCATTTGCTTTCTTGTGGAATTAGAAGATGGATGAGAAGATGGACCATTTTCTTATTTGCCAGTGTTACAAAAATTTAATCACTTAACTTCACTTAATATGAAGACTGGAAAAAGGGGCTAGCCATTTCCCTGCTTCCAGTCTGTATGCTAAGCTAAGCTAAGCGCTGGATGTCGATTTCATCTAACTCTGCAGTAAATTAGCATATTTCACAAACTGTTAGGATGTGAAAGCTTTTGCTCCAGCTTTCACACATATTCTTAAGGGTTGTGAATTTCCCACATACAGTAATGTGCCTTTATTCTATTATCTAATTCTAACATTGCTCCATGATCATTTGCATGACAAACACGTAAACTGATTTATGCAGATGACACTGCAGATTCGCAAATTTTCACTCACATGGGACAGCTACAGTGTGAAATCTTGCACTAAATTGGTAATCAGAGTTTACTCAACACTGGATTTTTTTATCTTTTAAAGTGGAAAATCAGTCAAATCAGACATGCTGCCAACTGGCCGTGGAGTTTGCTACCTTTTAGATGTCATCAAAGTGACCCACTTGGTTAAACCTCCAACATGTGTGAGAGTGTTTTCTTTTTGGGGGAGGAGTGGAGGTCCAGGGGACTGCAGGGAGCTAATTAGAAGCTATTCTCTAACTCAGGGCCAAATGGAGTAATTATCTGGCCGAGTGAGTAGATAATTCCCTCCCATTCATCTCCCACTGTCAGGGTCCCACTACCCATCAGCCTACGCTGAGGATTGGATGCTGGGGCCTGTTGACACCAAACCTCTTTCTCCTAGTCCACGCATCCCTTTTTTGTAGGTAACTCCCTGCTGTCTCTTAGCAATAGCAAACATGGTGGATCACCTAGCTGATTATTTCTCCCATGGTTGTTACATACCATTGCCTACCCCCAACAGGATTTATGACTACCACATCTCAGGTTCACCTAATGAGTCTGTTGGACACTGGTGGGAGAGTTGGCTTAAAGGGATGATTAATGCAATAGCCTGATAGGTACCATGGTTGAAACAAAAAAAATGCAACAGATGGACTGGCTGATTGAATTAGAATGGGGTTGGCAAAGGGACAAGACAACCTGATTATCTAGGAAAACAAAAGCTTAGCCACAATGCTATATTCTATAACCCAAGAGCAGCACTCCTGGTCTATGCAGGACTTACAACAGGTGATCAACTTTCATTCTTATTTTCACTCAAGTCCAATATCATGGAACGCTAAGTGAGAATTGTAGGCTAATATTTTCAGTGCATTGGGAGTTGAAGAACTTCTGTCCAAAGTTTAACATTTCACTGCACATCCGAGGTTAGCAGGAAAGTTCATGCTGCTGACAGGATTTGCCATTTATTACGGTGAGTATCTCACTTATAACCAATACAAAGAAGGCATCCTTTCAACATGTTCCCTGTGCTGAAAAGAAGTGTTGAGAAACCTGCAGTAAAAGACTTCACTCATGCAGAACTTGAGTACATGAGCCATAGGCAGCATGTGAGCATCATGTGAGTTGTTAGAGTGAGACCCAAATGTGAAAAAGAATGAGAGTAGGGAAAGGCAGGGGGTAAACATTAATTGCTTAAGATGAATTCATGTCTTGTTCTAGTCTATTTCCACACTCTTATGTCAGGTCAACATAGCTTGCAGTCATCCCTCGCCGACACTGGATCATCTTCCTCTGACAACCTCCGAATTTGCACATCGTAAACAAACCAAACATAGCGACACTCGAGCAGGTTGTGATTTTAATGAGACGTAATAACAATTTCAGTAATTACGGACTAGCTCCAGGAGTTTTATTGTAAACACCCCGCCATAAATATCCTTTTTTAAAGTCTGCTGCTGACCTTCTTCATCATGCGTTTAATGGCAAACCAACTGCATACCACCACCACCTGGGCTGGTGTGAAGAACAGGAGATTGCTGCTGACCTGCCAGTCAGATCGCCATACTGCCCTCACGTTCATGTGCTGAATTGCATCTCGCGGTTAATTCCTGTTGACGTGCACCATCTACTCTCTAAAGGAATGCAGGACATGCATTGCGGCCATCTTGTGTACGCAAACTCATGGTTAAAAGCAAGTATATCCAGGGCTTTAAGTGGGCAAATTCATGCAAACAAAGCACGGACAAAACTTTATTTCACATTCAATTTGAGCACACAATAAGAGGTAGGCCTTTATTTTGTTAAGTATTTACTTTTTAAGCAGTGATATGACATTTGATATATTTCTCCCTGAGGTTATTATGGGGGTCATTTAGGCAAAAGTGTCCGTGGAGTCTGTCTCTCTTGATCAAATCTCTATGCTTTATGCATGCTGTTTGTGCAATACCGTGTTTATGCAATTTTATACATTTGTAATATAAGTGCTTATTTCAAACAAAATGTTAACATGGTGATATATATAGTATTGTCAAACAGCTGTTCACAAAGAATACTGATTATTATAACAAAATAAGTTGACACTTCACTGTATGCAGAATTTTTTTTGTACATTAATGTTAAAATTAGAAATTAGTAAGAACTATGGTATCAGCATTGAACTGTTATGGCATATTTATTTTCGGATTTTTCTTACACATCTGCAAAAGCAAGACAGATTTCAGTCAAGCCTCTATGTCTCCAGTGGAATCAGATTAATAGAGGCCATATCTCTAGCCTCCGCCACCAGAGAGGGGTTACTGAGGCTGAGGGAGATTTAGGAATGTCTGGTGCCGGTCTGGGCGCCACTAATGAAATATTCAATCACTGAAGATGGAGAGAGCTCAGAAGACAGCACCAGGCCTCCCCTGTCCTCCCAGCTCCAGAAATACATGCCCCATCACACCTGAGTAATCTTTGCTCTCAGATCTGTTGCATGAGGGAACTTCTCAATATACAGCAAGACGTCTGTGTGATAGAGCTGCTTTTTGAAAGCCTCACTTTCTCTGTCCTCCTCTACTCCCTCACTTCCTCTCCTTCCCTTGCAGCTGAGGTAAGAAGACGGGGTGAGAGGAAAGGGGCTGAGGCATCCACATGACCTTGGAATTAGTAGAACTCCTGGGACACAGCTTGCTGGGTGGGACTGCATTGGCAGCTGCTGGATTTTCCCCTCCCGGGTGTATAAGATTAATGCATGCACTGGGGTTTGGGGGCGCTAAGGCAGTGGGGGGCTTTTGGGGCATGTGCAATTGGAGAAAGAGTTTTGCAAACTATGCTATAATATTTTTCATTGTTGTATTTCCCAATCTTTGCATTACTTTACTTATGAAAAACAAAATTTGTTGACTCTTGAAACCCTGCAGTATCATGCAAGGAGAATTTCTAATTGCTTTATGTGATGGATGAACTGTCTGTATCAAGCTTC
The DNA here is from genome assembly GCA_024633595.2 of Lepomis macrochirus. Lineage (NCBI taxonomy): Eukaryota > Metazoa > Chordata > Actinopteri > Centrarchiformes > Centrarchidae > Lepomis > Lepomis macrochirus. The sequence continues at coordinate 21,336,900 of JALXJV020000012.1, forward strand.
AAGAATTTGCTAATAACACATGGAAATGAACTGAAATATGTGGCTGCATGGAAACAAGGAATAAAGTTGAATCTCATGCATTCTTTGAAAACATGACTTAATAATAAAATAAAATTTGCAAAAACAAAGGTATGGTCCTGTGAAAGACTTCAGCAAACAATCTTGTGTGTTTTGAGTGAGTAACTGCAAATGTGGTACTAGAAAATTTGCAGCTACCAAGAAGTTAGGATTGCCATGTGTTACTCGATGCCCACAGTAACAAATCTTCAGTGGCCTTTTTCCCAGAGCTCACCCCCCCAGGAGGCACTTTTACCTTCAAGTCCACCACAGTAGCTCTTTTAAATGGAGCTTCCAGACCTCAGCTTAGCTCAGCTGCTCAGGCAATCAGTGCGTGGCTGTGCGTACACACGTGTGTTTGTTTGTAAGCTGTGAGTGTGTGTAGTGTGTGGTGTGTGAACGTGTTGTAGCGTGATGCATATACCATATTAGTGTGACATAAATCCCATGGCCTGAGGTCCTAAGTGTCACCAACATGGGCAAATAAATACTGGAAATAAAGGCGTAAACTGACTGACATGTCATTGCTGTTTGACTTCTGTATGTGTACTCAGGCCACATATATCTATTTATCCAACTGTATTTTGATTAGGTGAACAAATGTAGAAAGATAAATGCTGAAACAGTTGTGTCTGTTGTACAAGATGTATATTTATCCTGGCACTGTGAAGTACTTTATACACTAATCCTGCAGAGTTTTCATGTGTAAACAGCATTTGAAATTATGTAAAAACATTTTAGGATTATGTAAAGGAGCAATTAGTCAGCACACAGCTCAGTATTCAACAAGCCCTTTCATCTGGTATTAATTGAGGCATTTCATATTAGTTTTTCTCCTCTCCATGTAGGTTTGTCAATCTTTCTGACAGGTGTTGAGAAAAGAAAGCTACTACACGTTCTAACAAAGTCATCATGTATGCAGTGATGTGTTCAGTGATTCACTCCTTGTATTCCACCATTTCTCTCTTTATTTGGATTCCCACTGACCTCATGACGTAGCGTGGAATCAGGGTATTAATCGAGACTTATGCACAGCCTGTTCCCGGCCTCTCATCTTGGGGAGTGCCTGCAAAGGTGCCCGAGCAGACCAAATCCTGGTTTCATTTCTCCATATGAACTCATTTCCTTGTGGTGGTTCTTGAGTTCATGGCAATGTAACCTGAGGAGAGCATGGACGGAGGGCCTCCAGGGGATGAAAGCATCCAAAAGCCTGAGAATTAACCCCTCGGGTCAACCGCATTATCCACCTCTATTTATAGTTAAACTTTAATTTTTACCGGGTGAAAAAAGGCAAAAAAACAGGATTACAGGGGTCACAGCAAGAGATTTGCAGTTAATTAAATCAATCGTAAAGATTGACAAAATCTGTGGCTTTTTCCCTTCAATATTCTATCTACTTAGTGACATCTTAATTACATTACATGAGTAAATTTCACAATCAAGTTGTCCAAAGTGCCTGGGATCTTTTTCTTTCTTTCCCCCCACACACACACACATTTACAAGATTTATACTTGTTAATCTCCCATTTTTCAATTATGGGGAAAAAGTGATGTCGATAACTCAACACATACTGTTAGTAATCTAATTATTTTAAAGAGTATTTTATTTTGATATTGTTTTATGCTTAATTGATCATGCAGTGTCCAATTCATAATCCCCCTCATACCCACTCTTGTATTTGCTGGGAATTGATTATCATCAGGTCTTAAAACAGTAGAGGTCTTTTCACCCAGGTTTAGTCCTGGCATGTCAAGTAGTTAAGAAATTAAAAGCATTAAAATCTGAAGTTGTTTAGTATTATGTAGAAACAAAAAATATGATTGGGGAAATTATCCACAAATCAATCAATTATCAAAAAATTGCTACTGATGGCAGCTTTGCTGGAGATGAATGTTGACAACAGCATAAGCTATAAATAGCCACAAAGTAGGAAATTCACGGAAATATCTTGACAGCTATTCTGGAATAATAATAAACATCTTTAGATATTACATTTTTAACTGTTCCTCTAAATCTTTTTGAACACCCACTCTGCTCCCATTGGGAGGAAGTAGAGCAGTCTGGCCCGCTATATTTACTTAAGTCTCAAATATTAGCAGTGGGAATATCAGCTGTCACCGTTCAATCATTTTGTTGTTCTGGGATGCAAGGATGTGTACAAGTGTGTGGTGCACACAAGTGAACTAAATAAAAATGAGATAAAGATAAAAACTGTTGTTTGTGTGAAAGACAGAGAGAGAGTATAAATTGAATTATACTTTTGTAATTACCTAGCAGCTTTGGCAATACTGTTCTATTAACATTCATCATGCCAATGAAGCAAATTTGAATTTGAATTTGAGAGAGAGAGAGAGAGAGAGAGAGAGAGAGAGAGAGAGAGAGAGAGAGAGAGAGAGAGACTGGGTAAATGCTTGTTTAAGGTTTCTTTGTGAGAACAAAAGTGGACCTTAAATGATTAAGGTTTGCATTCACATTGTGCACTGTAGTACATGTTGTGGGCTGCATACTTCAATCTACTGTGGATGCACCAATATTTTCACAATAGATAACAATGAAATACCAGAAGATCATCCTACAGTTATCAGGTGCCACAATTGTCCTAAAACGTCAAACAACAGCGACTATAAAATGAGCTTAGGCAACCGATTTGGGGTTAAAATCAGACTTTTTATACACCGAACAATGTCTGACTAGCTTAAGTTGTACAGGTTGAGTTTAGCAATCATTTAAAGATGACTTACTGACTTCTCATTGCAAGAAAAGCACAATTGCAACCAATAACATTAGGCATAGTCTTGTTCCAGTTTTATAAGTTTTATAAGTTTTATAAGCAAGTCATGCTACCATCCATGTGCTGTACTAAATGCAGCCATTATTAATGTTGTTAGTTACACCTGTATTTCACTGGTTGTTTGAGAGAAAGGGCTGAGTACTGTTTGAGACAGATCACAATATAATTAATGGTTATTGAGTAGAAAATGAAGACCAGGTGACACCTTAAATGGGAAGATAGATGATCTTCTCTTTGATAATAATGGCCAAGTGGTAATTGCTCCAACAGTATGGTGTTCTCCTTGTAGTACTCCAATACACCCCTCCCAGCTCTCAGCTTGCAGCTACCCAACCCAATAGTAATGCAAACCCCTGCCCAGAGCACAAAGGGAGCCTGTGTGAGGTGTTCACCTACCCCCACCAGCCACCTCTCTGCTCCCACCCCAGCCAGGCTCTCTCCCCCAGTGTGGCTGATGTGCTCCATTTGCTGGATGATGGACTGAGCGGGACAAGGCAAAAGTTCACACACCTTTCCTGTTCACATAGCAAGGAGGCCGGCTTGACCCCACTGGGCTGCTCAGGGGCCACTTTCCATGTGTCACTGCTGGCTGCTGGCCCTCCTCCTCCTTGCACTACAATTTGTCCCCTCATTAAGGCCAGCCACGCCTCTGTTGTCCTAATGCCATAACTGCTCTCAACTACGCTCGAGCTGCCGTTTCCTTTCCAGCGACAGAGAGAGGAGGGGATGTAGGGGGAGTTAAAGAGAGAGGAGTTTCTTTGTATAAAGTCAGTACAAGCTCACAACTAACACACTATGGTTTAGCTAATATACCAATTTTTCTAAGACCAAAATACCACTCTTTCCCTAAATTCATGTGGGAGTTATTTTTCTTTAATACCTATACTACAACATCCTGTGAAATAGTTGTGCAGTTTGCAGAGACCACAATTTTCAGGAACACCCGCCGCCCGCAATGCTAACCGTGATATCTCAAATAGAAAAGTGTGTGTTAGCGTCTTTAATCAGTATGTGCTCAGCATGTCTGGGTGAGAGGCTGTGGCAAAGCAAAACAAATGGCAGAGCCACTATGCTTCCTCTTTTCCCACAATTCAGCTGTCTCAGTGAAAATGATCTGCCAGTGACTGAGCACAATTTGGCATCTCCACCTACCGCCCCCTTCACCACCAACACCACCATCCCTCAGCATACAGACTCCCACCCTCTTCTGACCCTCACACATGCGCACCGCCCTCACTTACTCCCCTCGTGAACACGCTTCACTTCAGCCCAGAGGAATTCATTTTCTAATTTTCCTTGACTGAGAAAACAATACACATGCCTTAACAATGTTGACATCTCTAATGTCTTAAAACGCAGTAGTAATGGAGCTTTGATTGGTTGTAAGTGGACACAGAGTTACATACACACATAAGGAGCTCTCCCTTACTGTACTGCAGATCTTCTGACCTCCACTGATATTAGAAGTGAAAAAGGAAGTGTAATCCATTTATGAAATCACAATTAATTTTTTATCCCCTCAACAGAAACTTTTACTGAATTAAGCAGAATTTATATTAGAAATTAAAATATTGGGGAATGGAGTGATGATTGGAGAAAACAATGTCCTTGTGAAGGTCTAACATAAACCAAGGTATCCAAAGTAATTTAAGGTTACTGCTTACTTGATGCATGAAGGACCAAACAATGTAACAAACAACAAAGTTTTGTTGTTAGTATTGGTTTTCTAGATTCAATGTCTTGTGCTTTCTCAGTTTGTGGTTATACACTAACTATGGAGTAACACATTTGACTTTATATGTGATTTATTTTTATTGCAATTAAGGTCAGGGAGGCCTGACACACCTGACTGAGAACAAGAGCTCTGTCTGAGGACACAAGCACAGACTAGGTAATGAGCTGGTAGAATTTTTTATCATTGTATTACGGGACGAGATTATTTGTCAACAAAGCAATGTTTAAGCATTAAACTGTGTAGTTAATAAGCATCAACTGCCTCCCCGGGTATACACTTCACTTGAAGCAGTGATTTCTTTCACAGAGGGCAAAGTGGAAAAAAACATAAGAGAGCCGACTTAAACAGGAGAAATACATTTGTGAATGAGCTCAAAAACTGCCATGCCGTTTTGTAAATGATGTGCATTTTCTGCAACATTTGGGTATTTAATCTTAACTCTGCGTTTAAAACAATTCCAACATTCTTAAAAATCATACTTTATTATGAAATTGATTGTAAACTGTTGACCCACTTAATTCCTTCCACTTTGTTCTATAGTTATACTTTATTAACAATTGTTAATAAACCCATTTACATAATTTATGTATTTGTTGTTTAAAGGTCTCCTATGATTTAAAATGTACTATTCAGTTTTGAACAACTCATTTGTAATTTTCACTATAGTGACAATGAGAGGTAAGGGTTTGACTGATAATCACTGAATGGGTGATCCCAAACTTTAAATGACATCAAAAACAGACTTGACACGTGTTGTGTTTGCAGCCAAAATGGCTATGATTTTATTTAATAATGAAGCATTTCTTTTTCTAAAAACCTTTATTTTGGGTTTTTTTTATGCTCTAAAATGAGCAACCCCATTTAACTTATTATACCTCCATTCTAGTTATAGATTAAACAACAGGTACATTTTGTCAGCTGCCAGTTTGTTTGGGCTTGTGTTTGTTTGGGTTGGTGGGTGTTCATGGACCTGAGCTGCAGTATGATCAAATATAGTGTAGTGATCAAATATACCTCTTTATCATCTGTGAATCAGATGTTCTTTTTCGGTTTTCTGAGGCCTCCCCAGCCGCTACTTCTTCATATTCCTCAGCAGGGCCATAATCCAAGAAAGAATCAAGTGCCTCATTCACAGTTTGTCACTCGCTCATTGTGGTGCTACCACAGAATGACATGTGCACAAATAGAAAACTCTAATTTGTAGACCAAAGTTAAGAAACCAATCATAACTGATCAGCGTAATAACAAGTCATGTTTCAGTTGGATACAACTATTATACAAAAATCTGCTCTGCTAACACTGTTATTCAAATTTAATATCTTTCACAAAAACTTAAATGACACAATTTAAATTTAATATATTTAAACACCTGCACTGGGTTTAACCATTATATCCTCATGAACAACAACCACACTGATTTCTATCATTTTTAACTGTAGTGAAAATTGTATGAGAACTAAGCTGCTGCATGTGCATGTGTTGAAAGAGATTATGTCAAAACAAATGAGGCATGTGCATGATGCAAAGTAGCTTGCGGATTAATGTCATTTGGTCCTCTTAATATCTTTATGGGTGCAGTTGCTGAAATATTACTGCATACTGTGCAATAATGTTCATGTGTTAAAAATTAGCATTGTAGTTATATTGATTAAATACAATGAAGTGCAAAATCATGAATGTGCTATTCAGAAATTTTCCAAGGCCTGAAAAATTACCATCTAAGGTTACATTCTACAGGCTTCCCATGACAAGTTCTCGTCTGACAGCACTCATTAACCAGTTTGTCTCCCATGAACACCTCGGTCTGTTATAAAAGCTAATTGTTAGCCAAGTTAACGGCAGCAGCAACCATCCTTCCTGAGCAAGCCAATTTATAGCAGCCCACATTTTTGCTTGAGACAATTCACACCAGTGTACCTGTCACGTTCCACATAATATAGAAACAGTGGTAGTAATACTTTATGGGCACTTTGACACTTTCATTGCTATGCCACTCTATGCAATACATCAACTAAACATAGCCTATATACCAAATGTAAATACTAGTATTTTGTCAGTACAGTACAACTTGATTTGACAGTACTTTTTAACATATTCACAATGACAAGTCTGGGTAAAAACCAAGACACATTAAGACTTAAACAAAAATTTGCAAGCAGAGGTGTGTTTGCATGTACATATTCTACATCGCTGTTGTATCGCTAATAGTTTTTGATAATACAGACTAATTAGTGTGTACACAGCCCCCCCTGCCTGAGGTGGATCTTAATCATCATGTTCTGTGTTTAGTGAAGTTAGTAGCAGTGTGTCTCATGTGACTGGTTTACATATAAGTATTTCATGTTACCTATCAAGGAAATGGAACACCTATCATTCAAACATTCTGGAAATAAGACCTTTACTTCCCAGGCGAGAACCAGACCAAACTTTTCTTGTGACACAAAATGAGTGATCTCAGCCAAATTGATTTAATCCAGGCTTATAGGAATAATTCATTTTGGGTAGCACTCCTTTGCTTTCTTGCTGGGAGTTTGATGAGAAGATCAATATCACTGTCATATCTGTAGGGTAAATATAAAGCTACAGAGAGCAGTCAGTTAAGGCTTGTGTAGACTACATGACTCTCAGCGTCGGCTGATCGCCGTGCTGTTCAGACTACACAACTTGCCTTCTTATGACGGGAGTCTTGAAGTCATTGTGGTGTACACACTACAGGACTGATGGTAGACAGGGGGTCACACACTACATAAGTTGACAAGTACTCTGTCACCCGACGCTGGTCTCCAAACAACATTTTGTCAAGAAAACATGTGAAACTCGTGAAATGTGAAACGGGAAATGACGCAAACCTACACATGACACAGCCGTTGTTTGTTATTATAAAGATACCAAATATAAATACAAAAAATATGGGTGAAAGAATGGATTAGTAGACACAGGTAGCAGGGATTGTCTGTGCTACAGAGAAAGCTGGAGGTGAGTTAAAAGTGTTTTGCTGAGTAAAAGTAGCTGCCTGCTCTGCCAGCTGCCTGCTCTCATTGACTGGATGTGGATGTAGAGTTGGCTGACTCCTCCAAATATTTAGCATGCTAGATCTGGCTGGCATCTGCAATGTGTCAGTGATGTGTTGGGGAGCCGTTTTGATCCGTTGTTGAGTAGTTCACACATAATGAGTGGCGACTACAGATTGATTGCTGATTTCCCCTGATCACAGCTTGACAGTCGCCAAGATCACCGACTGGCAAATCAGGCTTAAAATCGTGAATGTTAACTAGGCTTTAGCTTAGCTTAGCAGAAAGACCGGAAACATGGCGCAACATCTAGCTTGGCTTCTCTAAAGCACAGTAATTAGCAATTTATATCTTGTTTGTTAAATCCATAAGGGGTACAGAGGGTTCGTGAGGGACTTATTCTTGAATGAGGTCACTGTGAGGTTGTCAGGTAAAGCTAAGCTAACCAGCTGCTGACTGCAGCTTCTCATCTAACTCTTGACAATAAAGCGAAAAAGTATATTCCTTCAAGGGTCAAACAAACCTCAAGTTTAAAGGACATGTCTAGAAAAATAGGCCATAAGTCATGGAGTAATTTAATAGTGTAGTAATTTAAATTTATTTGCATAGGCATGTCACAAACCACTCAAACTCTTTCTCGCTTAGTGCTATGAGACTTCTGTCTGACCCTTGAGAGATGACATCTCTTCCATGTCCGTGATTCCCTGACCTCATCGTGTCCCCCCACCATTTATGTGTTACCATAAAATCATCTGTTTCTGGCAAACCAGCCGCTGAGTGACTTATGCCTGGCTCAGGAGCCGGCATACAGCAAGGAAGACAGTCCAATGGAGACAGGCTAGTTCTAGTTCAGCAGCCCACACACACAAAAAAAGACCCTTTCAATCATTCCCATGGTTCTTATTCTGGGCAGCAAGCATGGTGTCTACAGTTTCCCAGGCCCCTCCTAAAAAATGACACATTCTCAGACCAGATGCTTCAGACAGCGAGTACAGAGCTGTGATTATTAGCAGGGCCCTCTTTTTTTGTCCAAGAGAGGGGGCAGACTATTTTTAACCAACGATGAAAGTTTGAATATCCTTCCACCCCTTGAGCACACCAACACCCACTGCCAGATCTTGCAGGGTTTCAGCCCAGATGAGGGGTGTCTGGAGGGCATGGCTACCATCCAGAGACGCGAGACAGCCCTGTGCCATTACTGGCAATGCTACATTTACTTTCTCTCACTGCACATAAGCCAAAGTTGAATGCTAAAGAGGGCTATCGCTGAGTGATTGAGAATGCCGTAAGGCTGGTCTGGAGCTTTGTGAATGCTTGTGACTGCCTTCTTGTTCCTTTGTCGACTGGTAGTGATTGCCAGTGGTATTCCAAGAAGCTATATTTCCCATACATTCCTACAAGTATGGAGGGGGTTTTGCAGTGTGGGCTGTCAAGAGCGAGATGCAGATGAGTAGCTGGGATTGAGAGCAGAATGAGGGCTGTCAAAGCTCTGCTGTATTGAATCTGATGAAGAGAGACAAACGCCTACAGACAGGACAAAATAATGTCTGGTGCACAGGACAGGCAGGTATCATTGTTTTTTTTGGTGCTTCCACTCACTTTGAACCTGGGAAATGATTTGAAAACCAAAACAATAATTATTTTGTGCAATTCTCCACAGTCTCTCTGATCTGCTTTTCCTACTTACAGTTGCATGTTGTTATGAAAACAAGTGATGTTGCACACATGTAGTATGGGGAACAATGTATTTGCAGACAACTGTAATGTGTGCTCAAACTCAGTTTTATTCCCATATATCTGATTTCACAATACAGACCAAACAATCTGGCTGTACAGATTTAAAATCCTTTGGGTCTTGTGTACTTGCTTTACAGTAGGGGGAGTGATGGGGATTTAGTTGTGAGGTCAGACAAAGTGCAATTACAGTGCATCAACTGAATTGATGTCACACCTCAAAATATGCTGTGTCCAGAGGTCCTGGCCGCAATACAACACAGCCTGGCTGGCCCACATAGTTCCTTCAAGCACTTTACATACTGAAGCCTTAGTGTATAGAAAAGTAAGGTTTATCATTGTAATTCCCTGTGTATACTTTTAGACTTAATTCACCAAGAAAAAAAAAGGAAAACAAAACTGAAAGCAGTTTTTTGGTCTGACTCAAAGCTTATCATATCCAGACACCACATAGATCTGTGGCTGAGTTAGCCATGCAGAGCCCAGTTCCAGCATCAGCTGATGGCGTGTCTGACAACGTTGAAGAATAATGTGTTCATCAGTGCCCTGCATCCACAATAACTGTCAGAATCTCAACGACTTCGACAGCTGCCAAACACTGCTAGATCAGCTGTATGACACATATTTGCTTTAAACAGTGCCTCATGAACAAATTCAGATTATGCAAATTGTCTTCCCATACACATGTCAGCGATAAACCTGACATATCATTTTAAGGATGGCTCTCTGCCAAACAACTAGTAAGAATTCCTCCTGCTCCTCAGACTTCTGCAGGCGCCAGCTACCACTGTACTGGAAATGACTTAGCCAAGGAGAGGAGAAGAGAGAAAGACTATTTTTGGAGTTTGCCTAAAAATATTTCATAAATAATGACAGGAATGAGTGTACAGAGGTCAATGTGAGTTTATGAGCCACTAATAATGCCTGAGATTGCTGAAGGGCTTTACAATGTATGTGTCTCATAGAGAAGTATGTGTTTTTGTGTGTTTGTGCATTCATTATTCTGTAAGGGGGGTAAATGGAAAGAACATGTAAAGTTCTGTCTCACTCTTTCCCTCATCTCTCCATCTCTCTATGGGAGGAAGGTCTCAGAGTTTCGCAGGAATGTTGACTTCTCTGTGCCTCGGTCCCCTGGGGGACGTTGGTAGGGGTCTTGACCCTTCTCCTCCTGTATCCCTGGAGCCTATCAGCTAACTAAGTTAGCATGAGATAACTCATGCCTCTCTTTTCCTTCCCTCCCTTTTTGTTTCCCTCACCCTGGGCTAATATGAGACAGGAGCTGCATTAGAAAAAGGAGAGCATCCATCAGGCTACTGTCTAATCTTGGCCTATGGCAAAATGTGTCTTTCAACCCCTGTCCTTCTCACTCACACTTTGTGGCCAGACACTGATGAAATCTCCTTTACTAATCAGTTTCTGGGCAGTATTGCCATCCAAACATCTGTTGCTATATGCCACAATGATGAAGTTTCTCTTTCACACACATTTCAAGAAATAAGCTTAATTTATGAATGTGGGAGATCTAAGAAATGTAAATAAACTGTATGGAATCACATACCAGATATTCACTACATATTTGTCAGAAATACAGTATACAGTAGTTTAACACCATAGAAAATGTGTTATATTGATGTCCTCTCCAGCTGCCCAGAGCAGAACTGACCTTCGACATGCTTCCATCATCTGGAAGAAGCTGCTATTCAGCTCTAGCTCCAAAATGTATTACAGTTGAGTATACATTTGTTTTGTATAAGTGGCTTGTTTGTTGCACGTAACATAATATAATGATAAAATTATTCATTATTTTCACAATGTGTGTAAAAAATATATAGTTTTATAGTTAGTTATGCACTATTTATCTTTCTTAAGACTACTATTGTTGTCATTATCAACTAACTGGCTGCTCAACAATCAGTCAGGCAAGTCGTTTTGCGTTACACACCTGTTATTGAGCCACTTCAGTCTGGAAGGCTGCCTATTTTTTAAACCATATTAGGCTGAACTGTCCTGTCTTGCTAGAAGAAATGAGAAACTAATCAGATAGCCTTATATCTTAGAAAGATATAAGACTACATGAATTAAAAGGATAATGTGTTTTCATTTGCACAGGATTAACAGAGGCCAAATTTTACCTTGCAGGTCAGTTACTTTGTGTATTTTGGGAATTTCGTCTTTTCAAAGGTTAAAAACACCAAAGTCACTCAATAACACAAATAAAGTAACCAATCGAGGCAGCGGTACATCACAGAGGTAAAATTCAAAATTTAAAATCAAATCAAAAAATTACGCACTTTAGCAGTCTTGCTTTGATGGGGCGCAATTGCCTGCAATGATTATGTTACGGCCCTGTTTTGCTGCTGCCGACTGCAGCACACTCTCAATACTGGACCAATTTCAACAAATGTTGCCCCAGTTACTCAGATAAACACGAAAAAACACAGGAAAATTAGATGCAGGTAGCAAAAAAATGAAATTACCCTTAAAGGTAACCTGTGGAGTTGATTTTTTAACCTCTTTTAGCCCTATAGAGCAATTTTGATACTGGTGATGAGTCTTCATATTGGTGATTTTAATGCTTTTTTATAATTGTCACTGAATTTGGATAATGATAACATTTCTATGTGTAATCTATCCTTCAGCACTTCAAACATATTATTGTCATCTTTAAAATACACGCCTTCAAGAGAATAGATAATATAGCAACTGGCCTTTAAAGCTGAATAGCTAACCCATGCTGTGACCTTTTCATGTCATGCAGATAATAGTTATCAGGACCATGAGTTGAAGATTACTGATCTGCCTCCTTTTTGTTGTGTATTTTCTCAAGCCTTTCTTATTTCCCTGTAAGGTCAGTAACCCTGCAATTTTCTCCCACACACTGGTTAGTATTGCCTGACTCTAGAATTGGTCCACCTCTTGTTCTCCTCACCCCTCAGTTTGCCTGAGGTGCTGCTTGAACTTAGGGACACACTTTGTCCCTCAGTGGGAGAACTTGGAACCAAAAGTAAATGGGCTTTTTTCCCAAGGTTGGGACATGCAATGCTAGAGAAAACATGAGGACTGGCTTAAAAGAGGAAACATGGAGATTAGAGGGGCTCAAAAAGAAAAGGACAAATACCATTTAAAAACTGTGTCACTGCAGAGAAGATGTTAAAGAATGTGTTTAGTAAAGGGTACATTGACATTGTGACTTTTAAATAGCTTGAGGGTAGAGCAACTTGATCAGAGCGTCAAAGATTGAATGTGGAGCTTCAAATAAGAGAGTCATCTATGAACTTCTAACCTAAAATCTGGATTTGGTTATTCTGTTACAAGTTTCTTAGTGCCATCATTTCTCAGTGCACCCTTGTTGTGCCACGCTAAATATTAAACCACAAAATACTGGCTATTATTTATTATTTACGATTTCCATTCTGGAACTGAAAAACAAAGGAAACGGTCCATACCTTGTTTAAAATGAACTGAACAATTTTCCTCCCCCGCACTTGGGCCATTTATTGCTCGTCTTTTAAATGGACTAGCTGCCTGCAGACGGATATTACTCATAACTCCAGTCACTGCCAAGTCCTGGTCTGAGGGCCATTAAGGTGTTTAAAGTCAGCCATTCATATTTGTGCTGGATCGCCTTTTGTCTATTTAAAAATATTCCCCAGAAATATTTTTTTTATGAAACATAGCCATGGTGATTAACTGAGTGCACTGCATCATTCCCTACCATCCTGCAATACAAGGCATCATTCAACACTTTACATAATATACAGTCAAATTACACCTTCATGTTTTCCTGTATGTGTAGCCTGCTATATTCCTGCAAACCAGCTGAGATGAAAATTTACACAAAGAGGGACTTTGGCAAACCTTTGACATTAAATCTTGCCAATCAAATCATGGAAGTTATGTAGTTTTTCATTGTTTACTATCAACAGCTATTGGCTGCTTATGGTCAACTGGACCCCATCCTCTTTAATGGTTTGTAAATTTTATTTCAATTTGAATTGTACTTGCAGTATAGTAAAGGTGTGTGTTCAGACAGAAAGCGAAGCAAACCTTCACTTTGTGTCATTTGCACAATTTTGACTGCTGAACAGTTTGTGTTTATTAGCCCAAAATACCCAATGCACCAAGCTAGGTAGTAGGGGAAGTATTGATTGTGTGAATGGGAATACGCCTGTGTGTTTGTGTTCATCTCAGCCTCAGTCGCACTGCATCTAAACTCTCCCTACATTATGTCACACAGTTACAGTTCCGTTCGAAATAAGAGAAATAAAAGCTGCACTTATTTAACCTTTGGTCCTCCCAAAATGTACATCTCACATTATTTTGTGTTTTTCTAGCTTGAATCGTAAATGGAATGCATGTTGTCCTGCCACAGGAGTTTTGGTTTTAAAGATGGAACTTATAACGTAAATATAGAACTCAATCTAATCACGCATATGCACCCCAATCCCATGCGCACAGCAGTTTACATTTTAATTTATTAAACAACCATGAGCAACTGAAGGTGATTTCACTCCCCTCTGATTGAGGGTGCGCTAATCAGTGAAAGGAGCTGTTGTCAGTGGCCAGAATAAAACGCTGCAGGCACTTTGGACTTGAGAGGTCACATTGTAGAATATCCTACTTAAAGTCTTCTTTAGCACAGTCAAGATCATACATTCCAAAACAGAATGATCAATGAGTTTCAAAGTCATAGCTCCTCTAGGCATTTAAACTCAACCTTGTTTCTGCTTGGAATTATGAAATTGTGACGCATTGCTGTGGAAGTTCAATAAAGAAGTGAATGAAACTGCTTTTCTGCATGCTTGTGCAGAAAGGCCCCTTGGGGGTGCTTTACCCTGGAAGACTTTTTATATGAGAGGCCAGGGAGTCGTCCACAAGGCTTGAGTTACACCAGGCCCCAGTGACCTCAGAGTCACAGGGCTAAATGCAAAAGTGACAATGTGGATAATTGCCTGCTAAAGATAATAGACTCCTGATTGAGATCAATGTCTTTACCAAACACAGAAGTGGTGTAGAATAGTACTGAATGAATTCAAGGCTAAAATGTGTAGAAGCACTGAACAATAGGCGGCCTGAAGTAATGGTGATGCTCAGTTGACCTGAAATGTGTAGAGACAGCTTTGTAAACACCAGTGTCAATCACAGCACGCTCACACACATTCACACTCTCACGCTTGAGAGCTCACAAACAAGGAGACTGGCATGCACACACATGCACATTCACAAATGTTACTTGAAGAAATACTGTATAATATATTAATCTTACGGAATATGCACTTTAATTTGTTATTAAATTAAAACGAATGTAAGAGGAAAGATTGTCCCAGGAGAAAGATTAAAAAACGGCTCTATGCTGTTTTTTAAAAATAAGAGCCTTGCATACACAGAAAGATACAAACACAGACATGCACCCAAAATATATATATATCTTTTAACTGGAAAACATATGCACATTTAGATTATTTTCCTGAGAGACAGTTTGATCCACCTTTTGAAATATGCTCCCCTGCTGCCTACACATAATTAAGGATTCCAAATAGCAGACTGGTTAAGTAGAGAAACAGTGCAAAGAATGAGTGAGTTTTGAGTGTTTTTGTGCCTTTTAGAGTGCAGCTTATGCACACTTCTGGTAACACACCTAAACATTAGCTAGAGCGCGATTAATTGCTACTTGTAGTTAGCTTTGCTGTTAACAGTAAAACAATATCCTAAACTTTGTGGCTCTGTCTGATTTAAGTCAAACTAAGAGGGTTTTCCCAATATGGAGGGGTAGTTGCTTTGAGCCATGCTGTGCAGCTAGCAAGCACAACCAAAGCAACGCACAGCTGTGAGGCATTAATGGAAATGAATGACACCATGGCGTGGCTTGCCACGGCACAGCTAAAGCGGGCCGATCGTGCCGAGGCAAGCCCATGGAAATCTCAATATTTCTGGAGACTAAGATGTGCTTCATCCACGATAGACTGATTAATCACTCTTTCCATAGAATAACAATGCACTGAAGCAAATTGGTAGGTGATCATGTATGGAAAGCATATATTGCCTGTCTATTCTTTGTCTCTGTGTATGCCAGTGTAAAGTATGGCTGTGGTTTAGAAGGTACGTATGTCTGTCACTCTGGGACTACAGCTACAATTACTAACCCAGGTTTCCTCCACAAGGCACAGAGTGTTCTCACATGGTAGTAGAGGTTCTGTTGAGGGAACTTCTATTTGAGTTAAATCATATGAAAGAAGCAGGACTTCTTTGTTATGTATTATAATATAAAATATTGCATTATCTAAAACAGCAAGATGTTTTTTTGGATGTTTATGAATACATTTGAAAGGATTTTATAATACCTGCTTTTTTATTGTTCTCTCAATCAACCAATACCTCCTGAAAGCACTGGTATTGTGAAATCTGAATTAGAGAGCTAAAATTGAAAGCCATGTTATTGCATTGGCTCATTGACATTGCACACAGCTTGCAATTGTGCAGGTTTTAAATTGCACACTTATGTTTGAGAAAAGGAACAAAAACGGAGTTTGAGCCACATAGAAATAACTAAACTGTGGTTTAGGCTGTGGCAGACTGTTTAGGGGGATAGCCACATCCTCTGGTTATGAGAAAAAATGGCCAAAAGTGGCACAGCAGAATCCATCTATCCTCATCACACACTAAATGCAGAAAGACAACAGATAGCTGGCTT
The DNA here is from genome assembly GCA_024633595.2 of Lepomis macrochirus. Taxonomy (NCBI): domain Eukaryota; kingdom Metazoa; phylum Chordata; class Actinopteri; order Centrarchiformes; family Centrarchidae; genus Lepomis; species Lepomis macrochirus. Next base: position 21,352,920 of record JALXJV020000012.1, read on the forward strand.
CAAACAAAGTAAGTACAAAAGGGAATTGACCTTGATTAGGACTAATGTATGACAGGCAAAGAAGCAGTGACGGACCAAGGCAGAGTTTAGCCTGGGTGGGATGCTGCTGGGGGTTTAACTGAGGGAGGTGGAGCAGGGTGGGTATAGAAATGCTTTGGGGCTTTGATGTAAACAAGATGAATATCTTGCATGTTTATGCTTAAATGCGGTGCCCAATTGTAAAAAGATTGGTTACAAATTGAAAAATTAAGATCAGGTGCGGAGTCTGGGAGTAATACTCACCTCCCTTAGTGGAAACTGCATACTCAAATGCCTACAGTACATACACAGACATGCCCACAGGCACAGCAACTCCCATTTTCTCATGTCCCCTTCAACAAGCCCCATTCCAGTTCATCAGGGTATCCAGAATCCTCTGCAGGTCCACAATGCTCAGCTGTCAGCCATGCCGGTGGAAGTTTGCATTGCACAACTCTTTTTACTTTACCAGCCAAATCTGTGCCCATAAACTCTCTGTTAATGTATTTTTGTCACATATTTAAGAAAGTCGTAAGGGTATTAATAGAGCGTCCGTAGTGAAGTGGGGAGTGGGACCCCTAACTTACGTTGCACTGCCTCCATCCTTAGAGAATAAAAACATCTTGTTTTCGTTACTAGGGGGTGGTTAGGGGTGGGGGAAGGGGAGGGAGGTGAGCAGAGGAAGAGGGAGAAGGAGTGGAGGTAGCATTTAGAAGTTTCTGTGTCTCTTTGTCTTAATGTTTCTGTGTGTACAGACATGTACAGTAAATGGATGGTGTAATTGCCTTAAGAACTACTTACTAAGTAGTTGGCTGGAAATAGTTCACCATCTGTGCGGACAAAGACAGAATAAAGAGCTCATGACATCCAGATGACAAACATCCCCTTTTAGACAGAACTATCTGTCGCCAAGGAACTGTGGTTAGCTGACATGACATTAATAAGTATCCATTTTTTTCCCACTTGTGACAACTTTCTGTTTAAGACATTTGCAGAGCAGCATGTTGCGTGATCACTGTGGTGATGTGGTCAAGAAGTTTGTAACTTGACTCTGAACCACAACAGACTGCACATACACAAAGCAAAGGAGACAACTTTTGTATGCACATATTGCTCGCCTGACCTTGTTATCTTCCTGCTGTCATTCTTGAACAGCTGACCCTTATCCAGGCCATATTTCTGAAAAGCTGCATGTACATACACAAACAAACAAGCAGGACCAAGATTGGCCTGCAGGAACTGTTTTGTGGATTTTTAATGCTCATACTCAATTTACTTTCAAGTGACTAGACAACCCATTTCTACTTCTATTCCTGAATTCTGCTATTTTCCTTGGATGGGAAATTGGGTGGTGACTCCTTCTGGTAGATTGGGGGACCTGTACAGCTGAACAGATGTGATCTAGTGAAAGAACCTCTGCATGTATTTTGACCCCATGTTGCCACTCCTCTCTGTCAGGTAAAAAGAAGCAGCAGGAGTCTTTGAAAGGTTTGAATATAGTCCAAAAACTGACAAGCACCATGGACACACAAAGTGTTCTGTGTATACTACATGGGGTCGTCATCGTATTCAAAATAATTAAATTCAAAGCCATACACAAGGTAAGCTATATGAATCTACATAGGATATCTGCATTTGCAGTGTCTGTGTTATCACAGCGCACAAATTCTGATTACCTGTGTAACCTGATTGCTCAGAGAAATTTGGTTTCTTGTGTGCATGTAAATGCACTGATTGTGTTCTACACCCTCTCCAGGTCATCAGCAGCAACACAAATAGTAATTGAGGAGAAAGTGGAGAAAATGCAAAAAACAAAGTGATAATACATATTGTGAATGGTCCTAACAATGTAGATGTTCAACAAAGTGCCATTATTATTAAGATTTACTTTTACACTACAGCTGCCATTGTTTTCCCGATTAAACTTCCTGACTAAGATATGACTGAAAACTGTGTGAGTACAGACATTAGATCAACTGATGAGCAGCAAAGGTGTTTATCAGCACAGAAGGACTTGTGAAGAGTCCTGTAAAAAGACTAACATGTACACACAATAACAATCACATCCTACCTGAAAAACCCTGCTGTTACCAACAACATGGAAGATAGCGCTGTTTCCTCTCCTTCCTATGGGCTTGGCTTTATTATTTCACGTGTGTTTATGAATGGTAATATCTACTCATACAGCAGGAGCTGTGATACACAAAAACCCTGCCTTCTTCCTGAAAATGTTTTTCCTCTGTCCTTATCATCCCCTGTCACAACCACAATATTGACTGTACATCTCCACCATCAATACTGTATTTTATCTGTTTTTCAAGAGCATCCCTTCAATAATCTGTGTGCTTTTATCAGATGAATGACTGTATATCCAAACCACATTGCATTTATAACCTTTGTGAAAAAAAATTCTCAAGCTATGGTTTAAATGACAAATAATTATGTAATACATCTAAAACAAACCTGTTGCTTTGTTTCAGTTAAATCAAAAATTTCATTATGCCTCATAATTTCGTTTCCAAATGTTCAACCCTTTCAGTGGGAATGTATTTATCAACAAAGCCTACAGCTAAAAACCTTAAGACAGCTACATATCAAGGCTGCAGAAACCATTAATAACTCCAAACCTTGATTAAAAGCTTACATGTACAGTAGTTCCAAGAGCAGCAAGACTGGTGATCTCCATCCTCTAAAGGCTCTTTGAACACAGCGGCAAACACGTGTAGTGGAAGTGTCGGAAACAGGTGCTTTGTGGCTCAGGCAGCTCACCGTGTTTGATATCCTTTATAAGAAACAGACGGTAAGTGCCGGGTGTGTCCATAAACACAGCAAGCACAAGCCTGTGGAGACCACTGCATGTCAGTTCCCATGTGCTATTATATGGTGAAGGATGGGGCATTTCAACACATGTTATTATGGCATTCATTCAAGCCATAATCATGAGGGGTAAAAGTTGGTGTGATCCATTGCGGCATGAGCTAATTAAAATGTGTTTTACAAATATCTGTTATCTGGCTATTTCATCTAATTATTTAATAATATCCAATTATAATCGATTTATTTAATAAATAAATAATCAAATGAATAAACATCAGCATACAATAATACCAATAAAACCATACAATGATGACTAGCAGTGTCTCAGTTAATATCCAAAATTACTGTTCAAATGTGGTAATAGATTAAATATTTGATCTGTAATTGTAAGAGCCATTTGTAGGGTTCTTGTATTGGGTGCGGTACTCTTGTGGACCAGTAGGTGGCTCCCGTCTGGTTTTTGTGCCACAAAGGTAATTTAGGTAGGAACCTTTGGACAGGTGACAGGGTGTTGCTGGACGGTGGAGAGCACCTATAGTTTTTTGACCGCTTCGCTCGGGCACGCTACGCTGGGCAAGCCGTATGTGTTTCTTGTGATGTGTAACATAATGGAGTATTGTACCTACCTGAAAATCAACATCGGTGAATAATAAAAGAAAACAAAACGGCAAGTGCAAGTAACATTATTTTCAGCAGTGAGCTATGTGTGCTGGGCGAGCGCGTCAATTGGATGCCTGTCTATGCAACCCTCAGTGGCTTTAAGTGTAGACTTAGCCACTACATGCAAGTCAAAAAACTTTTTTGCTTACTGGTTTTGGAGGAGCTTTTTTGCGTGCGGTGGTGGACGCCGCGGCAGGCTGTCGTGGTTCAATGGAAGCGGCCATTTAGAACTGGCGTTTGGACATCGTGGCTGCATAATGGCTGCAGCCACTACCGTCATCGGCTGGAGGACACCGGTTTCCTGGGGATTTAGAAGCCAACCAAGCCAGACCTGCTCTCCAAATGCCGACAGTCAACTGGATCATCATGGCTTCAACGAGGTATGTGTAGCGCTACTAAGTTAAGAATGGCCATTCGTTATTGTGTGCACACATGTTGGACATAAATCCAATGCATTGGTGGTTGAATGAAGTGAACAATTAACATTTTGGTGATTAAGCCAGCTTGGACAAACTGAACTATGGAGGCTGAATGACACTGGGGACAGGCCCGTAGAGGCTATTAGCGCAATCGCTAAAACAAACAGTATCACTAATAGCTTGAGTTGCAAAAGGACGCTGAAAAACGTGTTGTAAAATTAACTGCTAAGGCACTTGCAGAAAAGCTGGAAAGGTTACAGACTGAAAGAAAATCTAAGCTAAATAGAGCTAGTAAATTAAGACAAATTATGCAAGGCCTTATGCAGAAAAGAGATAAAACTTCAGAGGTACAATGCGTTCTGAGTGATCTTGTCAACTTATGCAATGAAGTAAAAGGTATTCATGGTTCTTTGATGGGTATGTTACCTGTTGAGGAAAAACAAAAGCATGATATATGGTTCAAAGCAAAAAATGTTGTCTAATGATGAGTTTATTTCTGAGGTAAAAGGTGGGTATCATGTGCTGAACATTTTGCATGTGAGCTTGGTGGTGATAATGATGATGGTATTAAGCCCGAGGAACATTATGAATGTGATCTTGGTGGTGATGGTATTAATCCAGAGGATAGTGTTTCAAATATTGCAAGCAAACATTCGAGCAGGAAAAGTTCACGCAGTGGAAAATCCAGCACAACGTCTTCTGTGAGAATTAAAGCGGAAGCTGATAAAGCTGCGCTCCTTGCTCGCTTAGCAGCTTTAAAGGAAAGGCATGCTTTGGAGGAGCAACAGCAGCAGCTAAGTAGAAGAATTGAGCAAAATGAGCTGGAAGCAATGCTAGCGGCATCTACTGCTAAATTAGCAGTTTTACAGACTGCTGAGGTTCAAAGTTCTTTACCATCAAATGCAATGAATTCCTACCTGGACAAAGAAATGAAAAAATCATCAACTGCAAACCTATTAAATCCAATGGCAAAGGAGTACAATCCTGCAGTTCAAAGCCATCCACAGGAAAATAAGGACTGGTCACAATCAGCGAGCAACTTATTACCAACTGCTAGACAACATCCGGAAGCTAGCCAACAACACACAACTGGATTAAAGGAGTTGACTGATTCTGAGAGGCAGAAATACCATCACACGCTGCAATTGGACGCACCATTAGCAACTTTGAATCCTTTCCCATCCAATGCCCAGTCAGTGAATGACAGACAACCTGGAGATATTTTCACTATAATGCAAAGGCAAAATGAAATAACCGCAGCCCTTGTCCAACAACAACATTTGTCTTCATTACCAGCCAGAGATATTCCCTCGCTTGATGGTGATCCACTTCAATATATCTCTTTTATAAGATCATTTGAAAGAGGAGTGGAGGAAAAGGCCAGCAAGGGTGATTGCCTGTATTATCTGGAACAATTCACTAGAGGGCAGCCTAGGGAGCTGGTGCGTAGCTGCCAGCACATGGATCCTGAGTATGGCTATACTACAGCAAAACAGCTTTTGAAAGAACACTTTGGCAATACATATAAGATAGCTACTGCATACATGGACAGGGCCTTGGCTTGGCCTTTAACAAAACTGAGGATGTTACTGCATTGCAAGCTTATTCTCTCTTTCTGCGTGGATGTTGCAACGTTATGGAGGAGTTGCAGTACATGCAGGAGTTGGATACTCAAGCAACATGAGGGCAATCATCTCTAAATTACCATTCAAGCTTAGAGAACGATGGAGAACTACTGCATATGGTATACTGGAAACATCCAAACAGAGAGCTCGATTTAAAGATCTGGTTGCATTTATCGAAAGACATGTCAAAATCCTTTCTGACCCATTATTCGGTGACATTAGAGACATACCATCCGGAACAGCTGGCACAAAGGATATTACTAGGACAAAGTTACATCTAGGAAACAACAGGAGTAAGGGAAGCAGTTTTGCCACCACTATAGCACACGTGGAATCGCCTGGAAATCAATTGGTGGTGTTACCAGCACATGGCACTGCAGGAAAATCAGCTTGTGTTTGCTGTACTCAAAATCACTCATTGGAAAATTGTCCACAGTTTGATAGGAAGAAGCACAGGGATAAAATGGACTTTCTAAAGGAGAAAGAGCTTTGCTTCGGCTGCTTATGTGCTGGGCACAGGAGTCGTAGCTGTGAGCAGCGTTTGACCTGCAGGACATGTAGTCAAAACCATCCCACTGTACTTCACATTAACAAGAGGGACACAATCACCACATCTACAGATAATTCCAAAGAGCCAACGACACAAACCCCTACAGCAGCAAAAAAAAACCTGTGGCCATACAGGGGCCGGAAGGGATCGTTGTCTGCTATCCATTTTACCAGTCCAGGTCAAGTCCATTAAAGGAAACCAGATAATACAGACTTATGCTTTTTTGGATCCTGGCAGTTCAGCCACATTCTGTTCAGAGCAGCTCATGCAAAGGCTCAATCTTTCTGGTAAAAGAACTCAATTTCTCTTACAAACCATGGGACAGGAAAGAGTTGTGCCCACATATTCACTGTCAGGCTTAGAAGTGTCTGGAATCGATACCAACTTCTTCTATGAGCTCCCAGAAACCCTCACACAAAAGAAAATGCCTGTAAGTACAGATAACATTATGGCTGAAGGAGACTTGGCAAAATGGCCGTACCTGGCAAAGGTACCAATTCCAAGCTTAAAAGCTAATGTTGACTTGTTGATTGGAAGCAACGCTCCCAAGATGTTGGAGCCTTGGGAAGTCATCAATAGCCGTGGGAATGGCCCTTATGCTATAAGAACAGCATTAGGATGGGTTGTTAATGGTCCTTTGCAAGGAAGTCACAGCAGCCCTGAAGCAGAGTGTGTTTCAGCAGTCGTCAACAGGATTTCTGTGTGTAGGTTGGAAGAAATGCTGAGTAATCAGTACAATCATGACTTTAATGAGAGAGCTTCGGAGGAGAAAGGGATGTCAAGAGAAGACATCAAGTTCATGGAAATTGTGGAAAGTTCTGCAGTACTTGAAGACAATCACTATATCCTGAAGTTGCCTTTTAAGAGAGATAACGTATCTCTGCCTAATAACTTTTCTGTGGCGAAGCAACGGTTACTAGGCTTGAAAAGAAAGTTTCTAAACAACGAGCAGTTTGCAGAAGAGTATACAACATTCCTGACTGAGATGGTTAATAAGGGCTATGCAGAACGGGTTCCACCCGAGCAGTTGGATCCTGGCAACGCTAAAGTATGGTACCTCCCTCACCATGGTGTATATCATCCAAGGAAAAGGACTCTGCGGGTGGTGTTTGACTGTGGTGCAACATTTAAAGGAATATCATTGAACCAAAAACTCTTGCAAGGTCCCAACTTGACTAGTACATTGCTTGGAGTCCTCTTGAGGTTCAGACAAGAACCTGTGGCATTCATGGGTGACATACAAGCAATGTTCCATCAGGTCAAGGTTGCAGAAGAGGACAGAGACTTCCTTCGGTTTTTGTGGTGGCCAGAAGGAGATTTGACCAAGCCAGTGACAGAGTTTCAGTATGACTGTCCACTTGTTTGGTCGCGGTCTCCTCTCGAAGTTGTGCTAGTTTTGCACTAAGGAAAACCGCCGACGACAATCGGTCCGACTTTCCAGTGGAAGTCATTCAAACTGTTAAGGAGAACTTTTATGTGGACGATTGTCTGAAGAGTTCGGCGTCTGAAGAGGAAGCTGTCCTCATGCTCAAGGATCTTACTGTTCTTTGTCAGAGAGGAGGTTTTACTCTGACAAAATGGATTAGCAACAATCGCACTATATTACAAGAAGTTCCTGAGAAGCACAGAGCTAAAGATTTGAAGGAACTAAATCTGGACAGGGACAATCTTCCTGTTGGGAGGGCTCTTGGGTTGCAATGGTGCGTTGACACAGATACCTTTAAGTTCAAGATGGAGCTTGGTCACAAGCCCTACACCAGACGTGGAATGTTATCAATGTCCAGTTCAGTCTACGACCCTCTTGGTTTCCTTGCACCGGCTGTGTTGCCTGCTAAGATTTTATTGCAAGAGCTTTGTAGAAGAAACTTTGGATGGGATGAAACTATACCCCAGGATATCTTATGTCATTGGACAAGGTGGGTGGAGGAGCTGGACATGTTGTCGGAGTTCAAGATCGAGAGATGCGTCAAACCTAAAGATTTTGGAGACTGTGTTCACGCTCAGCTTCATCATTTTCAGACGCCAGTGAATCAGGATATGGAGCCGTCAGTTATCTCAGAATGCAGAATGAAAGACATAACATCCATGTTGCATTCCTAATGGGCAAGGCCAGAGTTACACCTTTAAAAACCATTACTATTCCTCGTTTAGAGCTAACGGCTGCTGTCCTTGCTGTTCGTGTTGACCTGATGTTGAAGATGGAGCTGAGGCTTAATTTGCAAGACTCAGTCTTCTGGACAGATAGCACTTCTGTGCTTAAGTATATAAAGAATGAGGACAAGCGTTTTCATACTTTCGTGGCAAACAGGGTCTCGACCATTAGAGGGGCCAGCAGAACTTCACAATGGCGGTACGTCAATTCAAAAGAAAACCCAGCAGATGATGCATCTAGAGGTATGAGGATCATAGACTTCATTCATGACAAACGATGGACTGAGGGTCCAAAGTTTCTAAATAAACCTGAAGAGGACTGGCCGGCAAATGTGGTGGATGTTGCAATAGAAGCTGGCGACCTGGAGGTCAAGAAGGAAGCTATTGTGAATGTGGTTAATGCTGAAGGTTCACCTGACTGTACCAGTCGTCTAATGATCTACTTTTCAGATTGGAGAAAGCTAAAGATAGCAGTTGCCTGGTTTCTTAAGCTGAAAAGTATACTTCTGAAAAGGAGTCACAAGAGGAGGGAGTTGGAGGCTTCCAATGCCTGCAGTGAAAATATCATGGAGCAAGAGAAGCAAAAGGATAAAGACAAGCCAGAAGGACAAGTTTTGTCAACGAATGATCTTTTGAAGGCCGAGCATGCCATCGTTCGTTACTGTCAACAGCAAAGATTCAGCGAGGAAATTGCTTCCTTATCATCTGGGAAAATTACTGTGAACAGGCAGAGTGTTATTTACAAGTTGGATCCATATTTGGATGATGGGCTCTTAAGAGTTGGAGGACGGTTGGCAAGGGGCTGCTTGCCAGAGGAAACTAAACATCCACTCATCTTATCCAAAGATCAACATGTAGCCACTCTTATTCTTAGGGATATACATCAACAGCTTGGCCATAGCGGTCGTAATCACATGTTGTCGACACTGAGAAGGAAATACTGGATTACAAATGCCAACTCTATTGCGAGGAGAATCATAGCAGAATGTTGTTTCTGCAGAAGACATACAGGAAGGATGAGGGAGCAAAAAATGGCAGATTTGCCAAAGGAAAGGTTAGATTACAATCACCCGCCATTTACTAATGTGGGCGCGTCGACTATTTTGGACCAATAGAGGTGAGAAAAGGACGAAGCACAGTCAAACGCTACGGAGTAGTATTCACCTGTTTGGCAAGTAGAGCAGTCCATCTAGAAGTGGCTACCTCTCTGGATACAGATGCATGCATTAATGCATTACGCCGTTTCATCTGTAGAAGGGGTCAAGTCACTCTCATTCAATCAGATAATGGAACAAACTTCATAGGAGCAGAGAGAGAACTTAGGGAGGCTCTTTCATCTCTGAATCAAGCACAGATTCAAGGATATTTGCGGCAAAGGGGAGTCAAGTGGAGTTTTAATCCTCCAGCGGGGTCACATTTTGGTGGTGTTTGGGAGCGTGTAATCCGCATGGTGAGACGGATTCTCAGTGCAGTTCTTCGACAGCAGAAATTGGACGACGACGGACTTTCTACAGTCATGTGTGAAGCTGAAGCCATCTTAAATGATAGGCCTATCACCAAGCTGTCCGATGACCCAAACGACCTTGAACCCCTTACTCCTAATCATATTCTTCTTATGAAAGGAAGACCAGCCTTACCACCAGGATTGTTTGAACCACATGACCTATATGTGAGAAAGCGATGGAGACAAGTCCAGTATATTTCAGATCTTTTTTGGAAACGTTGGGTACGTGAATACCTGCCTCTGCTACAGGAGAGACAAAAATGGAATCAGAAAAGGAGAAATCTTAAGCCTGGAGATATTGTAGTCATCATGGATCCTACTGCCCCACGGGGCTCTTGGCCACTTGGGAGAGTCTTGGAGGCTTTCCATGACAAGAAAGGACTTGTACGTTCAGTGCGGTTGCAGACAAAGGCTAGTGTAATAGAGAGGCCTGTCACTAAACTTTGCCTGCTACATGAGCCTACAGATTAGCAGGTCACACCAAGCATTCTGTATTCTGCCAAACATATGACTTAAATAGATGGTATACTATGTTCATCATTGTATCATTTTGATTATGGCTCTTTAATCATGTTTATGAATTGTTATGTCTGGAAGTCATTACAATTAGGGGCCGGTATGTAAGAGCCATTTGTAGGGTTCTTGTATTGGGTGCGGTACTCTTGTGGACCAGTAGGTGGCTCCCGTCTGGTTTTTGTGCCACAAAGGTAATTTAGGTAGGAACCTTTGGACAGGTGACAGGGTGTTGCTGGACGGTGGAGAGCACCTATAGTTTTTTGACCGCTTCGCTCGGGCACGCTACGCTGGGCAAGCCGTATGTGTTTCTTGTGATGTGTAACATAATGGAGTATTGTACCTACCTGAAAATCAACATCGGTGAATAATAAAAGAAAACAAAACGGCAAGTGCAAGTAACATTATTTTCAGCAGTGAGCTATGTGTGCTGGGCGAGCGCGTCAATTGGATGCCTGTCTATGCAACCCTCAGTGGCTTTAAGTGTAGACTTAGCCACTACAGTAATCAAATGTTTTATTTTTAGAGCATCGATGTCATAAATGCAAGCAAAGGGATTCCTAAAATGCAGTGTTTGTCTTAGCTAACGTAAAAATAGATAGAACTTGTGGGCCATGCTAACACCCAACTATCTGAAAAATAATGTGAGGAAATATTTTTGATTAGACACCATAGATGGAAAAATTGTGGAGAAAGGTGAAGCTGTTTCGCAATTGCCTTTTTCAGTAACTTTAGCTTGTAATTCAAGCAAATCAGCTGAGGTATCGCAAATGAGCAAAACAACATTATTCTTCCATACGTTAGGATGCTTGCTGACTGTGTGGGTTGCCTTCCAATTAATTTGAATGAATTGCATGTCAGATTTAATTCATTAAAAGTAGAGGTTTTGAAAAGTTGCCAGTCCTAGTTTCCACATAAATAACAAAAGAGACAAAACTCATAGTAGGACTAACATACTGCTCGGGCCTGTGATGTCATCATTGATACTATTGAGCGATGCCCTTGCGCACCAGGTGCAAGCTTAAAAGAGCAAACAGGTTTGTAATTGTTGGCTAACAGTGATGTTACACAACAACATAAGTACACACATGGATGTCTAAACTCAATGTCAAGCAGCTTCTTTTAAAACACATCTTAAACACTCTCATCTATTCCCCGGAGTGACTGCACAGTAAAGATCTCATGTCAGGAGACTCATCCATAGAAAGACATCAAGGCTGAACGTTTCACTCCATACACTCCCCAAGGAGAAGCAGAGGCCAGAGCTACTGACATGCTCGACCTCCACCCAAATGATGCTGGCACAATAAAAATAAATCGCTTCTGATGATGTGTTAATCCGCACTGACAAAGCGCCTAGCCTCTGAATTAAGATGTCATTTTTTTATCACCAAAGTGACACCTGTTTATAATAGGAGGCCTGGAATGACTTACATGCCTGTTATTGTTGCCTGTGAGCAGAGAAAGTGAGGGGAACTGGGCTGATACGTGTGGCCTTGTATTTCACCATTATTAGAGCCTGGTTGAAATGAAGTCACGACGGAGTGCTAGGAAATTTTACTATAGAAATTAATTCACTTGAACAGCTAGATTTGGATCACATTAAATGTGCAGATACCTCAGTTTCCACCCGTTCCTGAAGTTCCTTTCATGTCATTTGTCATAATGAAACCTTACTGTACATCAACTCCTAACTTAAAATTTAATTCAAATGAAAAATCCCTCCAGTGATTGTAAATACCATGCTTTGTTTATCAGGAACTGGCTTAGTTGACCCTAACACAAAAGTACAGTACATACACTCTCTAACTTGCAGACTTGCACACACACACACACAGCGCACAAAGACCTCTGCCACCAACGTCACTGAGTGATCAGAATCAGCTTCCTGTGTAGCTGAATGCTTTGGCTCTGTTGCTGTCAGACTAAACTGTGGGGAGTCGGAGCATGCAGTCCAGATGTGAGCCAAGGTGTCCGCCCTCTCAGGATAATCAGATTGATTAGGGGCAGTAATCTGGCGGGCTGGCACCGGACTCTGCACTTCATGAGGCTGAGCAGTGAGAATTCGCAAGATGGCTGGATGTTACACAGTCCAGAGCAGCTTAGGCCTGCTTGCTGCTCCAGTGCACTGACATGTGAACGGTTAGGCAGAGTGGGGTTCTAACTAAGGTATTGTGTGTCTGTTTTACATCAAAACCACAGACCAAAAAAGACCCAGTCGCATTGGGCATTTTCAGAATATTCCTAAGCATATTTTTATCCTGTTTTTTGATGTAATATTGAAATAATTCTTGCCTTTTCAACTTGACTTCCTTCCATCGGATGAAACTGCCCAAAACTTCAAATCAAAGCAGTCAGCATATAAGACTGGAGCGGGGCTTATAAACAGGGGCAGCAACAGGAGGTCTTATTCAGCTCCGGCCTGAATTTCAGACTTTGAATCCAACCCATTGAAATGATTTGAGAGGGATGTGGGAACTGAGATAGCAGCGCTGACAAGCTCGCCCAATGATCAGAAGAGGAAATGCTGCTCTCAATGACCTTACTGTTGCCCTTAACAACGCCGCATAAGTCTCCTCTTTCTGATACCGGTCTGGGTCTGAAACATTCAATTCAGTCCCATCCTAGGAACTGCCTTCCTCTCATTTCCTGTCTGCACAACAGCCGTCGCCTGTTTAAATTACGCCCCAGTGCCTCCCAAGTTCCCCTGCACATAGCTACGTTCTCTCCTGCTGTCTTTCTCCTCTCTCTCTCTCTCTCTCTCCTTCTGTCTCTTTCTCCTTCTGTCTCTCTCTCCATCCCTATTGGCTCCAGCTGCCCCCAAGCCATGTTTTTCTGAGAAGACCACAAGCTAACAGGGTAAATGGCTGATTGATGCCTTGCAAGCTCCATAGAACAGCTGATAAAGAACTAATACATTGTTTTTGCTTGAAAATGCAGGGAGGTTTTGAAAAGAATAGTTTGCACATTTGCTTTCAAATTGCCTTCTGAGTTAGATCCCACTCACATATCTGTTGAGTATGAAGCTACAGCCAGCAGCCGGTTAGCTTAGCATTAAGACTGCACCCACCCAACCAGGATCTGTCTCAAGGGAACAAAATCCGCATATCAGTTGCTTTTATAGCTCACTTATTAAGACACTATATCTTGTTTGCTAAATCTTGAAAAAAAAAATGACGTCAAAATGACAAGTTATAGATTTGGGGTAGTGTTATGATTATGATATTTCTTGATTCTGAGAAGTTGCCAGGCAAGAGTGACTCCATAACACCGCAGGTCCCCTTATATGAAAGTCACCATGTTGCACCACCATGTTTCTACAGTAGCCCAAATGGACAAACTGTTCTTTCGTCACTACATTGAATATGTACAAGAAGAAGAAGAAGAAGAAGAAGAAGAAGAAGAAGAAGAACAAATGTTAGTCGTAGTCAACTGAAATAAGAAGAGAAGTGAAATTTGGAAAAATGGAGGACCACAAGTATTATTTGGCACAAGAGCCAACAGAGCGTGTCAGCCTCCATAGCTTGGAAAGGAAGGGGGGAGCGGTGAGTGAGCGTCCATGTTGATTCTATGTTCCGACTTAAGAGCACATGAACACACAGTGAAGTCAGAAGAATGACTATCATGAATTCTCGCTAGAATTTACGCACTGAACCTTAAAACCTCAATGGTTTTATAAAAGATGAAAAAGAAATTAACTTAATTAATGTAAAGGTCCATGAATCATATGCATGCCACAATGCCCACTGGCTGTGGCTCACTCACTGGTCAGGCACAGGCAAGATGAGCCGCCACAAATTAAGCTGTGCAAATTTGAAGGGTAACTGTGTGAACTTGAATTTGAACTCTACATCCCAGAAATTGTGATTTCATTCTGCAGGCCCAAAAGAGTGCTTTTCCTATGGCAAACTACTTGCACAGAGTGTCAGAGTTCATTTACACATCCATAAAAGGAATCATCTCCTCTGTCTGACCGGGTCCAGCTAACCTCCCCTGAGATCTATATCAAAATGTCATTACTGAAAGCTCTATTGTGCACCCATTGTCTTCATCTTTCAGTGAGTGCAGGCTCAACAGAAACAACGCTACATAAACAAGGTGAACCATATAAAAACAGTCAACAATAGGGCAATAAAAAGGTAAATTTTGGAAAGTGTGAAGAGATACTGGTGAAAACCCTATGCACTCATTACCTCTGTGTTTTAACCGCAACGTCTCTGAGCACAGATGTTATCACACAGTTTCACTACACACATGTTGCAGCCTCTATGAGATGGACATTGTTACTTTAACAAGGAATGATGTTGCTTCTAATGAAAGTACGAGAGTTCCTTAAGTCCAGACTATATGGCTAATTCCCAGGAAGGCACTTAAAAGTGAATTTATTGTACCCGTTTACATTTCAATGCATATTCCAGAGAAATCAGGGAATTATAAACCACAGGTCTATTTTTCTCCTCTCTTAGTATGCATAAATGTGCAGAAAAATGCAGCCAGTGTTTTACGTGTCCCCCATTGCTCTGACTGCACTTTGTGGACAATGAGGGGAGGGTGTTCTACATCGCTGCTTTCCTCTACACATCTAGCTTCTGCAGTAATCCCACACACATATATATATGAGACATATTCTGCTGCATAGCAATCATTTTAGATTCAACACTACAGTAGGCTACCTCCTCTGCAGCCTCGCTAACCCATATAAAAGTATAATTTGTAGAACCAAAACTGTAAAGTTTATGTCTGAAAGTCATGATATTTTGTGTAACCAGTATAGTTAATGTGGATTTATGTGCATTTGTGTATATATATATGCCTCCACAAATTGCTGAACGGCATACAGGCTCAAGCAAGGGTGGAGGTGGAGTTTTAAATGGATGGTGATGTGTGGGATATTCCAGTACGTTAGTCTCAACAAAGAAACCAGCACATTAGTGAAGCACCAGATAAGCGGTTTTCCTGCACAGCATTTGTCAGAGACCCACCCTGGTCAAGCCAGGTTTGTTGGTCCCTTTGGTCAAAACACCCACTGGCTTTGGCTCACTCACTGGTCAGGCACGGTCAAGATGACCATTTGCCAACAATATCAGCTTTGCGTATTTGAAGCTTCGAATGGCAAGGCATAAGTGTGTGAACTTGAATTTGAACCCAAGATACCAGAAGTTGTGTAACATGATGTCAGTAAATTGCACCCAGCTTGCTCTTGTTTACAAACCTCAGTCTGTGTTCACTGTTATATCTGATGTTAGCGAGTTCAACTTTCTCTCTTTTATGAGTGGCTGTTTTGGCATTTAAAAGGGGTATAGTTGTATATTCTAAATAGTCACTTCCTGTACAATGGTAATTAGAACATCTTTTCTACTGAAGTTTCATTTTAGCATTTAGCCTAATGAGATGGATATAAATATCTCACCTTGCTTACCTTCAACACAGTCTCCTCAAAATATGTTCATATACTACTAATGTCCACAAAGAGGTTGTGGAAGAAATGTAATATCTGCATTGATTATGTCCTCTGGCAATATTTTTTTGTAGTCAGGAAATTATATTTCTATAAATTGCTGGCTGCGCAAAGAAGAAAGATCATATTTTGGTTAAATATTGTACCCTGTCTGTAAAAATTTTGCAAATCCATTCATTATCACTATTTTATGTTGGAAGTGAGCACTTTGCAGAAGTGCTTTTGTTGCCTAAACTCTTCCTCCTTCCTGTGTCCTGCACGGTATCCACTCTGACCACCTCTCTATAACATACGTACAATACAAAAATGTTGCACTTCCTTCACAGAAATATGTTGCCTTTGAACTTCACATTGCTTTGTCAGTGGGAGAACAAATCAGTATTCTTACATGTGATCTTTAAGAGATGTAGTTTCTTCTTTACATTTATAAACATTTTTGAAACTGAAAGCTACATTAAAAAAAGCAAGGTAATGTACTGTAAAAACTCAGCAACATTGCATTTTATCATTACCATAACTTACTTACCCAGGGTATAATATTCCACATCATTGTGGTCAGATGACAGTCTTATGGGAATTGCTCTGTATATTGTTGTCTCTACAAACAGGACAAGAATTCAATTACCAAACCCTAACGTATCATTATACCATTTTTCAGCAGTGTTTCTATAGCGTATAAAGACTTGTAATAAAGCAATGCAGGTCTTTTTACCACAGAGAACAGACAGCCCAACATGGTGGCCAATAAAATATAAAGTACAACAACCCCTGTTGGGTTTCATGGTCACATTTGACATCAATCACTGATGTCCAGGTTCAGCAGTGCGATTTTGTCCGCAGGACTCCTCTGATCACTCCCTCACACTCCTTAGCAAAACAGCCCTCTACATCAATACTTCACTGGGAGGGCACTTACTGGACATGAGGTCGTTATTGCCAGAAAAAAAATATCTTCAAATATCTTCAAGCAGTAATACCGCTGGAGGTCTCTTAAACAGCGCTCCTCAGTCTATGAGCAACAAAAGGGCAAAACCTGCGAGTGGGCTTTTCTTTTCTGGAAAAAGGGAGAAAATTGTGTTGACTTTGGAGTCTCCCTTGTTTCTTTTCATCACAGGAGTGATTGGTCCAGTGATTTTTATATGGCCTACGTCTGACATTTTGATTTCGGTAGTATACTTTTGACTTTGATGTCAACCCCTGCAATTCTCCTCACAAAAAGGGTTGTGACACATCAGGGCGGTGTGTGCAATATATACTGTATTTCCCTCACTATACCTTACTCTTTGTCCTGAGAGACCACTTAAGAGTGAGAGAGTGTTAGAATGGAAATGATCAATCACTGATCTATTGTGTTCACATCTTGTCTTTCACTCCCTTTCTTGACCTTTTAGTTATGTGGTTCATGAGCAACTTTCTAAATCCTCTCAGTGGTTTAAGACACATTAAAGTTGTTTTGCTTGCCGTCAAGCTCTGGAGTCATGTCCAACAAAGTACATGGGGAATTCCCAGCATGCATTGTGAGAGTACAGCATGAAAATGGCTATGTATAACCATCACCAAAACAAAAATAAGCATGAATATACTTCTATTGCTTAAACTGAAATTGCAAGTCAGACTGCAATGCACTGTTATGCAGTAAAAACTGTGTTTGTGTGGTGTATGGTATCATAAAACCAGCTATACTTACTCATGCATATGGAAGATTAATTCAGATTTGACATGTCATGCTCTGGTGCCAAAATTCTGAAACCAAACTGTGCCCATGTGTTTTTGTTTTTCTTTTCTTGCGCATGTGAAAGGCCATTTGGAAGCAATTTTTCTTTGTTAATATGAGTATTATTTTAATTGTAGTAATTATAGGTTAAACTGTTCGACCGATCGCAAGGTGCTCACCAGCTTCAGACAAGACGACAACTTGACTCCTTTCAGTCCATTTCTCCTCCGCTTTACTACTTCTTTCCACCTAAAATATAGACACATTCAAAATAACAAGATTTTCCATATTAAAGGCACTTTTTATTATTGTAACATTGTATTAAAAACAAAAATCTACTTTTGCACATTTGATGATGCTGTAAGAATTTTGCCCTTTGTAAAAATTATACAATAAGCTAACCACATTTGGACTTATTTTGCTGGAAGATAACTCAGCTTTGACATATTTTGCACAAATCAGCATATGATGGGCAGCACGTTTTTGGGATTTCAACTGTTTGCAGGCTAACCTCTTTGTGGTTTCCTCTTTCTGTGACCCCTAAATCACAGCGATATTGTAGTCCAGCATAGAGTCTGGTAAAATTTAACCTTCAGCAGACCTTAGTGGTGGGTGGTGAAACATATTTCACTTACATGAAGCCTTTTTAAAACTCAACTATGTAAAAGACTTGCCTGGTGTAAGTGAAATTATCCGAGGAGAAAAAAAAAGATCTTTTTGCATGAAAAATAGCCTCCTTTTTTGTTTGTCCTTGCTACCAGAGAGCTGTATGAAAAGGGAAACACATTCTTTATCTGCTTGAACTAGCCCTGGAGGCTCATAAAGCTCTTTAAAGTGGAACTTTCAAGAGAATCATTTATGTAAACTGTATTAGAGTTTTTGTGAGAAAGTGAAAGTGGTAATTGTCCACATTCCAACAGTTTCAATACATAAACTATGGGACCGTCAGCCGTGAACAGCCCAGCTGCTAGCAATTTGTGTAGCAGATAATAATCAGGCTACATGCAAAGCAGCGTTCCTCTGTCAGGCATTAAGACTGTGGCCCATGCTGTACGGGATTTGAGACATTTAAAGGAATGGTTGGTTTAGTTTAAATAACCTTGGACAAGAGGAAAAACTAGACCTCCTCTGGCCACATTAACAATCTCACTCCAAGAGCAATCCAGATCATTTATCAAGATGAACCAAAGCATGAGTACACTCATACTGTAGTCTACACAAAGAACACATGTGGCATATCACATATTCCACACATCTACAGTCAATTTTCAGAGGCCAGCATTGAACATTAATCATGGATTCCAGTTTTAGAAATTATCTGAAACCAATAAACAAACTTCTTATAGGCTTTTTATAAAATCCCTTGCTTTTCAGCTCCAATGTCCATTACCGACATTGTGGTGGAATACTTTAAAGAGAGTTTATAGGCAGTAAGCGATTTATCACTTGCAAAACCCAAGTGTAAACTGAATAATAACACAAACACGTCTAATGACAAGTTCTCTAAAGCAGCTATGACAAAAATCTCAATGTCTTCACCACATGCAGACACAAGCAGCAACTGCAGCGTCCTCCTGGGTGATTTATGTCCCTGCTCATAGTCTCACAGGGTCCTCTTCAGCACATGGTCACCCCATGAACAGCTGGGCAAGATATTTGATTGGTTGTCAGGCAGGACTTGTAGACTGTATTGTATGCCTTTTCATTGGTGCTCTATTCTTACATGAATTATCTAGTTTCATTTGGGTCAGATGGTTCCGTCAGCAATGCCCTCACACCAATCCGGTTGCTCTAATATTTCCAGGAAACTTCATTGACAACATCTCATTATAACTCACATTCTAATATTTTCAAAACACAAGTTAAATGTGACAGAATAACTTCTTACATACACAGATCTACATAAAGATTTGTTGAATTCCATCATTCATCCTGTCTGCGTAAAATGACAAGTGGTTGTCAAGTAGCAGCCACCATCATCTGATACAGAGGGACATGTATCGGGTCAACAGGGAGCTGGATTTTTTCCCTTCCACTTCAGCGCGCTGCCCCAACAGGTGCTGCTTCAGTTGGAGAGATTAGGTGATCAGTGTCCTCAGATTCCTTCCCACTTGGAATGTCGTACATGCAGGGGAGGACAGGCCTTTTCTGGCTTCCTGAGTGGAGGCTAAGGTAAGGTGGGCAGCTGGATGAAAGGGTGAGTTTTTGAGTAAGAACAACAGCCATATTGCAATTCATTGATCAATCAATGCCAAATTAAATTAATTGGCAATTATTCTGACAATAGATAATTATTATTTGTAAAGTAAATTTACCAATTTAAGTGATTAAGCCCTCTAGTGCCTGTAGTAATTATAACAGGAGCATGATATTTTTAAAGAGCGACAGTCCATGTAGGGAAGACAACAAGTCCACCAACCTAAATGACAAAATAAGTCGTTTGTCAGTGCCTCGCAAAACAACACATTTGAGCATTTCCCATAACAGTCTAACACAGGCGACTGGACTCTGACTACGTGACGTAAGTTACTTGACATTAAACATGTGGTTAATGTTGTGAAATTGTTGCAGTTTGGTTAGGTTAAGGCAACAAAGCTACTTGGTTAGGTTTTACTGGGTTTCCCACAAGACCCTCACACAGGAGAACAGCGTTACCTAGAGGTCCTGGGTTTGATCCACCTTAACCACCTATTTTTTCTGACTTTCTCACTATTGATAATTCATCGGCCAACTTTGTTCTTTGCTACCGTTGCATGGCCACTAGAAGTCGCTGCCACAATAAACTTATATATGAGTTATAAAAAAGTGCTGAACTAACAGCCTATTATGGTTGTTTTTTTTCTGGTGAGGACTGGCTGAGTGAGGAGGTCAAGGTAGTTGGTTTGTTAGTTTCATGTTTCCTTCCAACCATGATGATTTGCATAACCAGCAAAAATAAAGAACTGTTTTTGTTGCTTAACCCTAACCATACCTTTACCATAGTTTATTTATCACTTCCAAAACCATTTTTTTCAGAACCTTAAAAATACCAATTGTGATTCACAGAAAGTGAAAAGTGAAAAAAAGTGTATCTATCTGCAGTACGACTTAAGGGGAAGACCATGGTTTGAGTTAACATAAGTGTTTAGTTAAAATTAGTCAAAGGTTATGGTTAATAAAAAAAGTTCATGTTAATTTCAGGTCAACTCTAGTGTCCTGTGTGAAGATCTGACACATTGAAAACCCAACCACCAACCCGAAATTTCCAATAGGAATATATTTTCCAGGTATACTGGGTTGCTGGTTGAGTGGAGCATGTAACAGTCCTTTGTCAGTAGAAAATGCAGAAGCAAGTGCTGCTATGTCAAGGCATGTTCTGTCAGGCTTTATTTCATCATCTCCTCTTTGATATGCCAACTTTTGCACCTCAGCCAAGTGCAAAACCTTTTTTTACGATATTTTCGCGATAACACTTTTCAAATTCCTGGCATTTGCATTCGTACTTTTTATATGCAAATTGAAAATGCAGGTGGGAGAAAATGTACCCATAGTGAATGAACTGGGGACATTTCATTTTGTGGCATACATGTAATAATAAGCAGATCAGGATGCCAATTTAAATGCAGAATGAAGGGATACTGTGGTGTTTAGTGAGAGTTAAAGTATGGCTGTCCGAGAGATTGAGCCTGGAGACAGTGATTATACAGTGGTATCATCATGGTACTTGAGGGTGGTGTGGAGATGGGCTTGCAGGCTGGGTAAAGGGAGGTCACACATGCTTTGTGTCCCCCAGGGAGTCATGCGGGACGAGACAAGAGTGGTGCCTGCTTTTGAGGTGCAGCTCCTGGGCGCCACACAGATGAGCTCATGAAACGCTATGCTGTCCGCCTAGCCGGGGGTGGGGCGGGGAGGGTGAGAGGAGAGGGCATCCCTGCCATCAATCACCCAGGGTGGAGCTGGGACCCACTGGTCCTGGATCAGTCCAGCAGGCAGGAGGAACATGGGGCCAAGGCCACATTAAAGGCATTGAGTGTCCCCCCTCAGCATGAGAGGGTGGGGATGAAGTCAAAGGAGAGAGGCTGAGAGGATAACAACCAGGAGGTGTGGTGCCGAGTAACTGGAGAGGTGTAGCTGAGCGTGGAGACAAAGTGAGGAGTCAAGGCAGGGGAGGGACACTTCTGAGGGAAAGCGGCCTGTGAAACTTGAAGACAGACGCAAAGATGGAAGGAGACAGACATTGTCAGAAGCCCGGCTTATGACTCAAAGCTTAGTCCATGAACTCATCACCTTTGGTCACATGTTGTGTAGCTTGGACAAGAATGCTTTCTATTTCTTAAATGTGTCCATGCTTGCTCAGAGCCAGGAGTCAGTCAGGAGCAATTTCGGGGCCCGTTGTGTGTTCTGAGCTGGAGTGTGATCCACCCCTACGTGTTGGCAGCAGTTACAGACTCTGGGTGAAACGGTCTGCCTGCACACAGGCTCACGCTCAAGGTATCTGGTGTTGACAGACAGGCAGCAGACACACCAGGTACCAGTCAAAGTCCATCAAGAGGCAGCTCTGGAAATTCATTTGAATACACACAACGTGAAGAGTGAATGCTCAAATTACTGTGAGCATGAACATTCACCATTGTAGTATTCCTTAAACAATTTTCATAAAAAAACAATTATATTTGATACAAATTATGTCATTTGTTGGCAAAAATTATCCTGTACAAATTACATAATGCTATAATGGACATTTTCATTACAAATAACTATGTGCTTATAGTGTCACTCATAGTAATCACTCATAAGTCACCCCTAAACAATCTCAAGTTCCAAATTCCAAACAAACACAAAAACGGTATCCATAATTAACCATTAACCATTGTAGCACAATGTAAAATATGTTTAAATGGATTTAATGAGAAAATCACAACTCAGATTTCAATACACATTTATATTTACTAGCCAGCATTTAAAAAAGGAAAACGCTAGTCACACTCCTTCTTACGCTTCTTACATGTTGTCGTGGAGCAGATTGCATGGTAACGCATGCACACTTTTTAAATGGAGCACCTGTGACGAATAAATCTGTAACAAACTCCCAGACTAGTATGTTACATTTCTAATAAGCGTCACCAAACAGGGAGGGGGTAAGTGAAAAAGAATGGCTACTGTATGGGTATGTAATAAGAGCCAGCTGTGGCTGGCCATGTGGGCTCTGCTCCGGGAGCATGTTGCTAGATTTGCGCCAGGGAGAAGCTGGCAGTCACATCATAAATCCAGCTTGTTCAGTATGGTTGCTATTTTGAGGAGACCCAAAACAAGCAAAGTGGCTTTTAATTAGTGAGAAATTCCTCCTGAGCACAAGATCATGGATTTCACTTTAAGCACACGTGTATAGCACAGTGAGCAAAAGCTTACCTTCCCTCAAGGCTTCTACATACCATGTCAGGTATTGTGCAGCTTTGTCCACCTGAAATGTACTTTTGACAGTGACAACAACCTTTGTCAGTGAACCTTACACTTCATAGTATGGGATTACACAACAAATATATGTGTGCATTGAAAAGGGAATAAAACCACCACAGAATTATACAGGGTGAAGTATAATTAAAGTCTGAGCCGTGTCACCTTGGTGTTCTGACCCAACAAGTGGCTGGATTTGGTCCAGAAAGAAACAGGACAGAAACAGAGCCCCAGAAACAATTCTGGGAAACGGGGTGGCATTTCACAGTGCTAAACCTGCCCCAAAAGAATTTGTCTGTGTCCTCTGCTTAAATAGTTAAAGTAGCAAATGTCTGAAATAAACCATGCAGTCCCACATTTTCTTCTTC
Organism: Lepomis macrochirus; assembly: GCA_024633595.2. Lineage (NCBI taxonomy): Eukaryota > Metazoa > Chordata > Actinopteri > Centrarchiformes > Centrarchidae > Lepomis > Lepomis macrochirus. The sequence continues at coordinate 21,376,150 of JALXJV020000012.1, forward strand.
TCTCTCAGCGCCACATGCAAACATGTGAAACTGTGTAGGTATGAAAAAGAGAAGTAAAAAAGAAACGTTCCTGTCTGAGCAATCACTGTAAGCACTACATCATGTTTATTAACAGTACTAAATCAGAGTGTGTGCCGTGGAGGGGAGCTACAATACTCCTGAGGAGCCTCCAGAATGACTCCGCCTGGGTGAGCACAGCATTGCACATTTTGAGTATGTAAGAGGAGGGGAGGGAGTTTTAAAGTCTGTATTCCCTCCTTTACCTTTTCTTCTTCTCCTGTCTCTAGCTCAGTCAAAAACACATTCATTTTAGAAATTTCCTCTGAGAGTGAGGAAGGTGAAAAATATAAATAGTCTCTGCTTTTCTCCTGTTTATTCTGTCTTGCTTTTGTCCAGTTTCCCACAGGCTAGTATAGTTAACATATTATGAAAGATCAGAGTCAGTTAGGAAAACAGGTAGAGAGCTCCACACAGTGAGAAAAAGACAGGATTAACACTGTACCTCCTTTAAACCTTCTACGTCCATACCAAGTATCTTTTTGCCGTTCTCTTCTCTCGTTCACAGCTGCAGACCTTCAGGGCCCCACTACTCTCTGTGTGGGCCGTGGGCTGCGCCTAGGACCCAGGCAAACAGGGACAAAGTGGTAAATTCACACACATGCCCTTCTAGCCTTGCGCTTCCTGCTCTCCTGAAACTCCATTGGCCCTTGCGTTTGTAATTACCACTGTGAGCAAATGCACTCTCCCTCAGCAACAAATTGCTGATAAGCTGCTTTTTTAAACACAGTCTACTACTACCAGTCATTAGCAACATGATCTCATGCCGTATGCCCACCCTGGTGGCTGTGAAAACACCAGCTGTTTTGACCTGAATTGAAAACAGAACTACACAATCCCCTAAAATCAATACTGGTACAATGTTAAACATAAGTTGAAGCCAACAGTCATATTGCCATCTGCGTCTTATAAAAAGAACTGACAATGTTACCCAGTCTACCTTAAAAAGCATGCCCTCTGAACCTCAAACCTCCTAAAGCTCAAACAGTGATTCAAGAATGGAGATGAGATGATACACTTCTTGATGCCATTGTTACAGTGTTGATCTTTGTTTATATACAAATGGAAAAATGGAACAATCATCAATGTTGGCAACAAGTATTAGTGAAATTCATCAGGTAGTCTCTTTGAGATCAAGATGTCTTTTTCAAAAGAAACTTGAGAACAAGAAACACTCTTAGTCATGACAACCATACAACCAGCATACAAGCAATAAGTGCAATTATTTAAAGTTAGTTAAAAAAACATCAGATAGTAAAGCTTCAAGGAGAACGAAAGAATCTAACCTGTGGTCAGTTAATAGTTAATGTCAAGTTTAGAAGGTGCATAGTACCTGAAACTAGTTCTGCTAAGGTTAATGCGTACTTATTTGATTTCTAAGGTTAGTTTTTCCTATTATTAGTTTTTAAACATTTTGCAGGACAGTCAGAGACATGGGTGGGTGTGGAGAAAACCATTTACCTGTTCTTAATCTGTAATCAAAACAAGTTTAAGATTTTGATGATTGATTAATTAATAAGCATGAAAGGTAGTCACAAGACGAGCCTAAGATTAGTGGAACAAGGGGCATATAAAAATTATTTCATCTGCAAAAAATGGACATACTGATACTGATTAGGATGAGTGATGCTATTTACATGTAATATAAATAGTAATGGATCACGAATAGACCCCTATTGTACCCCATTATTAATGAAAAGAGTTGACTTGAGTCTGCACTGAGGCTTCAGTGTGAGTTATGATGCTGACGTTAAAGGCGAAGACTGACCCTATAGGCCCATACACATCCCACATCCTCTGAACCTTTGCCCTTCTTTTTGCCTACGAACATCATTTCAAAGATGTTAGGCTTGTGTGTCTTTGTATGCATGGATAGAGAATTTTCTTCATGCAGTTTATTTGAGGTTTCGTGTCAGTGTGCTCTTATTGGAGTGTGTTTTGAATGGCCTTAATACACAGCATGCTTCAAAGTGTTGTTCAAAGCATCAGAATGCTCTGACAGATTGGGGAATTTGTACCACAAAATCACATTCTGAGATTTGTGTGGTGAAGCATGCCTTGGGGTGAAATTGGGCATTGTTTTATGTCTCTGGAAATTTAGTTTAGTACATTTTTCACACTTCTAACACTCCACAAAAACAACTTTGCGGAATAATTTCCAAGTTTGCAAAAGGTACAAATGATGCAGCTGAGACAAACTGTCCAATGTGCACTATCTCATTTGAAGCATGTCTTGGCTTTTACAAGGCAGGGGCGGGGGGGCTGAAAGGTGCATTTTAGATGGTGCGAGGCAAGGGTCTGCTTGTAAGGCCTCCAGGCCGAGGGATGCTGAGTACTCTTCACCCGGGCAAAGGTTCACTCCGATCATCTGGGCCAATCTGTTCCAGACGTGGTAAATGACACATTATTGGATCCAGACCTGACAAGGGCTTTGTGTATATTACATTACCAGACACCAGGCTCACTTAAGCTTCATTACCTACATGCCTCCTCCCCACCAAGAAAGAGAAAAAGGAGAGTGAGAGGGGAAGAGAAAGGGCAACTTAGATCTTACCACAAGCCATGCGCAGAGGGTGCGTTTTCCTCCAGGTCAGGCCAATACTCTGCAGTCAGGTTGCCATCATGCAGCTTTCTTTCTCCCTCTCCTTTCCTCGGCTTTCTTCTCCCTGTTTTCTGCGCTGTTAAATATAACACCACCAGAGTCCACCCTGGAACACCCAAGACGATTCTGCCCGCAGGGATTTTTAGGGAGATATTAGAAACACACCAGAGAGGTCACCCCACCCTCCACTCTTCCCACACCAATGGAACTAACGGCATGGGTTAATGTGAGAATTAGAAAGCAGTATGGATGCAGATGGAAGATGTTTTTAGTCAGGCTTGTTGGTGATCCTGAGTAAATGCATTCCCTTTTGTGAGCAATTACGTATTTGAATGAGGCCTGTTTATGACTAATTGGTGGACAAACCCCTTACATCTGCCCTGAAATTAAAAATTGACTCCCTAAACTGGATAAAAGCCCTTGAGACTGCAAAGCTACTGTAGCAGCGACACTGAGAATAACATCTTAACTACAACATGTATGGTGGGAGGTTTCCTGTGGCTTGGATGCCTCTCAGTGGGATGTGTGCCATAAGCAGTTGGTGGATTTAGCTAAACCTTCCTTTATTTGCATGTCACACACACAGACACCCATACCACACATTTCTGGAAGGACTACTTGCCTAAGTTTCCATTTATCGCTTCGTAAACTGCAGACAGGTGTGTGTCTTTAAAAGTGAGCATCTGTAGGAGTGTGTGTATATCCATAAGTGCTTGTACATGACACTGCTCAGGTATACATTCCACAGTGCAGTCTGCAGGCTCAGATTCGTTATATAATATGTAGGCATCCAAACACAATCTAAACATGTGATCCCAGACAGAGGCAATTCGTAATAAAATGATTTTGTGGCATTAGCCTACACCCGTGCCATAGTATTTCTACCATTGTCAAATAGATTACCCATGATAATTTACACCCTATAGAAAAGCTTTCCATATCACACAGACTACCACACCCTCTTGACCTCCACCCTTAGAGACCATAATCACATAACAAATGGATCTATTTTCCGAAGAGCAAGAATTTAAATGACAATCACCTTCCACTTTTGCATTGCCTGCTAGGGTCCAAGGACAGGGGACACTGCAACAGAAGTCAAACTAAAGATATATGTGCCTCCAGGAATGATAAATGAAATGTGCACTCACAAGCATCAGTTAAGATATGTATGCCACAAGGATTACTGTTACAGTAAGAGGCCCACAGCTGTAGCTTCCTCAGTAGCCAGAGAGAGGTCGAGAAACCACATTATGTATGGTTTGCCATATGTAACATGAAATAATAACAGCTGCACCATGTAGGACCTTAAAAGAGATGATGTTTTTATAATATTTTGTGCTTACACCACTTTGGTTCACTTAGATTTTTATGTGATAGCTGGGTATTAGGCAGACTATATTAAGCAAAGAACAGATTTAAAGAGTGCATTATATGGAAACATTCACTTCTAGACCACAAATATAATGGAGTCATACACATTTAAGCAAGGTATGCCTTTCAGCACTGAAAAATACTTGGAGTATATTTATCAACATCATCTTTGTCATTCGTCACATTCTATGTGACATCACTTATTTCTGTTTTCCTCCGCCTCTCATTCATCGCTCTGCTTTCTTGTTTGTTTAAACTCTGTTCATTACAACCCACTGGTTGTATGGGGTCACTTTGATGCCAAGAACTGTGCAAAGAACTGTGAATACACGGTAAGTTTACAATTTTGTTAACATTATTGAAGAAAGAAATTTGGCAGACTATTTTTTTTTTGCTTACTATAAAAATCTAAGAAAATGTAGTGTTTTTCCTTAAACTAAAATTTTAACATGATTTAAGCCATATAATTAATAATAGAACAATGTTATCTAATATAGAAATTAATTATCAGTGACAATATTTAGTGAAATGGCAGACTAATGCTACAAGTAAAAAGAAATTGTATGTTATTCTGCCCTTCACACATTTGTCCGTGTCTGACATTATACGGGAGTGTGTGTGTGTGTGTGTGTGTGTGTGTGTGTGCGTGTGTGTGTGTGTGTGTGTGTGTGTGTGTGTGTGTGTGTGAAAGAGAGGTTAGATGGTTATGGAAGGCAGCTCGAGCTACACTGTTCCAGCTCATTAGCCGTGATTAATCGGCATGTGAGCTTTCCCATGGTCCCCTTTGCCTGGTGGAGACAGAGCTCACCTTGGAGGGCACAGGGTGTCCAAGTAGCTACACCACCACTGCTAACACTCTGCCACACGGAAGAATGACTTGTATACATTAAACTTTACTCGTTTCAGACCTTTTTTTGTATTTGTTAACATTTGCACTACTTCTGTGGACATGTGGACATTTTTAAATGTTGGATATTTTTATTGATGATTGTCACAGCTTCACTGATTTATCCATGTTTGCAGATACAACTAAAATATGAGTTTCAATAAAATTATTTTTTACACCATATGAAATATATTGTCTTGTGGATTATAGCCACCATGTATTTAGGTAAAAAAATACTACAATAGGGCTGCAACTAATGATTATTTTAAATGGCAATTAATCTGTCAATTGTTTTAGTTTTTTAGTCTATAAAATTCCCAAGGTGACATCCTAAAATTGTTTTGTCCACAACCCAAAGATATTCAGTTTACTGTCATAGAGGCGTAAATAAACCAGAAAACATTCACTTTTAAGAAGCTGAATCAGATCATTTTTCTCAGAAAATGACTCAAACCAATGAATCAATTAATCATTGCAACTCTAATCTTTATTTTATCCACAATATTTTAGGCAAGGCAAGTTTATTTGCATAGTACATTTTAAAGTACAATTCAAAGTGATTTATATAAGACACAAAACAGCATTCATGCAAGGTACATGTATATAAATAAATACGTTTTTTAAAATAGAACAGCAAAATATAGAAAGTAGAAAAATAAGTTAAAATTGAATAAAACAGACCAAATGTAAAGACATGAAATGGCAGATACAGTATATTATAGAAGACTTATAACATTTACCAAGACCATAAAACATTTTTGGATTAGGTTTATATTTTATTATTATTATATATTTTGAGAGAACCAGTTAGTTAGTCAGTTAGTTTTTATTTCTGTGTCATGCTAAACATCTAGCAAATCCCACATGCGATTATCAAACACAACTATTTTACCTTTGAATCTACCAGCAAAAAAGAACAGCACTTACTGTCCAACATTATTAGTACTTCTTTTTTTAAATTGTAGTATTTCTCTCAAGCTCCTTGAATTCCATGCAATTTCCAAATTAAAACCATTGTCAAAAACATTATTTCAGATAAAAATGATGCAAATATAATCTGACTTTGGTTGTGACGGGAACATACCTGAGGAATTTTGTTTTTAAATATCTGCCCCCACATGTAAATTCCACTGATAAAACAAAACAAAAAAAGATTTGTTCACACACAAATATACATTGAGGTAGGTCTCCTCAATTAACACATAATAAATTCAGTGAAGCCTTTGTTTTTTCACTTATTGAGGAAACATGCTCTCTAATCCACTGATATAAGAACCATCTGTGTAAATTCATGCCCACAGAGGATGGACACTCGCTAGCTGCAGTGTACTGTATCTGCTCTGCGTGGCGGTGAGAAGACTGTGATGAACTTGCAGTGTTTGGCTCAAGAGTTTCAAAGGGGGATCTGTCTCATCTTCATCCAGGCTCCTTCTACTTCACCCTAAAATAAATAAGTTTTGTTTCTGTTGGGTCCCTAGCTGCCCACACACACTCTCACTGATGTAACCAGGTTTATTCTCACATGCGTAAGTGGGGGGGTTGCATGTTTTATTCTTGTTCTCAAAATATAAAGTGTTATCTATCACACACACACACCATTGTTGTTTATCTTTATTGTTTCCATTTTACCTGGTCGTTTTGAAGATGCATTCATTTATAAAATCTTTAAATGTCATAATGCTCATTCATCGTATTAGGATGCATTGGCATGTTTAAACATTTTAAGGTAATGGGAAAATAAACTAAACACATAACAAAATTAATTAAAAGTGTAGAATTAAAGAATTAAAAGACAAACAATTTTATGCTCCTTAACTTTAAACCACTGTCAACTCATCCAGATAAGTTGTAATTATACTAAAAGTTGTTATTCAGCAGACCTACCCAGAATGGGCACATGCTGAACCTTGTTTCACATTTATTTAAATCCGCTGTTCCAAGATAATTCAGACACAAATATGCTTAAAGCTGCAGAGGTTTCTTAATTTCCTGTGTGGGCCACACACAACTACACAGATCTTTTGGCTACTGACTCCACTCTGAAACTAAGACACAGAATCCGCTGTCATTATTTTTACTGTAAAAATAGATTTCAGTGAAGGGCTTTGTCTCTCACTTATGAAAAGTTAACAAAATAATTAATGGATTAATTTAATATTTGTTCCTCTGTGCCCAGCAATTTTCTGATGAATTTTTCCCACAGTCCTGCAGCAGGGGAATGCCAAATGACTATTTTTACCTATATTAAAAACATTTATATAACATAACATTTATATATAACAATTATATAAGAATAAGATAATTTCAGCATCCAATAAATAAATAATGTTCTTATAGGCATCTGATTCTCTAATTCATCACTGTTGACTGATGCCAAATCCTCCTGACCATTATTGCCCTTATTTCCCTCTACTTTTTTATTGTATGGATGAGTGTTTGAATGACTAGCACAATTAGGCTCTCTAAACACCTGGCTGTGTGACAAGGTTCACGTCTTCTGATTTAATCCAATAAGTCAGCAATCCATCAGTGGACAGTCCCGGTCAGCCATCTCACAGTACAGACCCCAGTTGCCCACTAAATGCAAAGAACGAGCTGAGTAGAGAAAAGCAGAGCAGCAGGAGAGAGGCCAAGAACTTGGAATTAAGCGGGGCCGTCTGATCCACACCAGCAGAATCACAGCCAGCCAAACAGAGCGCTCATTGTCTGTGGCAGACACCACTGAGCTCTGCTCTTTGTCGCCCCCCTCCCACCTCCAAACATTGTCCTTTACTGTTGCTGGCTGAGAGGAAGAATTGTTGAGCTTATTCTAATATATTGTATGTTCTGGGAAGGGTTTTCTATATATCTTCAAACCTGCATTTTAGGAGGTAAGTAAAGCAAAGTCATTTTTCACTTTATAATAGCTTGGAGAAGGTTTTAACATTTTTGTAGAAAATCCAATAAGGGGCATGTGATCTTTCCGCTGAAGTTAAAAAAAAAAATTAAAACCCAAAACTGGAGTTCAAACACAACTGGGACAGAACACTCTCCTGGAATACAGACCTTTAAATGTTACTTTTAATTCCCATCAACACACACTAGATAAAGACACAAGACACAAAATATACTGAGAACCACATTCACACATATCCCAATACACAAGCAGATACACAGACACACACAGAGGGGAACTGGAGTCAGCAGGCAGCAGTGACTGCTGAATAATTCACAAATGGAAATGCATGATTGATGTGGGACGTTTCATTTCCACACCTTTAAAAGGTCTCTTTTAGCTCCGGCACAGAACAGGCCAAGTGGTCTTTGCAGTTCAAAGCCTGGCATGGAGCTGGCCTTCCTAGTAAGGCTCTTTGGGACAAGAGTGGCTTTATTGTGTGGCAGGGGCACTAGTGGTGGTTGGGATTCCACACCTGTGTTTGCTCCTTACCCAATAATTGAGAGCCGCATGCTATTTTGAGTCCAGAGCACAAAGTGCCTCACTCATGAGGAACTTGGGGTGAAGAATGTTGGCTCCCAGTTTGATGTGGCTGGAAAACTGGAAAACCTGAGGGTTAGCCCGGCAGGGTGCATATACTCAAGAACATAGGAGTTTATAAGACAAACATATGAAATGGAAGAACTACATTTAGCTCAATTGTGACTGATGCATCATTACAATCTTTCACATTATTGTGAATGTTTTTTATTTTATAGTATATTACAGAAATTCAAATACAGTTAAAATTTAAGAAAGGTCAGTGTGTACAAATTCATAGAGCTGACAATATTTACTCAGAATTCATTATTTCCTCTTTAGAATTTTTTGAACACAGAGGTGGAAAAAGTATTGAGATCGCTTACTACAACTAGACGTCAAAGTGAAATACTTGATTACAATGTGTCCGCAAATTCATAATTAAGCAGAAGTACAGAAGTATTACCAGCAAAATGTAATCAACGTATCAAAGTAAAAATACTGTTCATGCTCAATGCCACTTTTAAACTCTTTTCTTAACTTTCAGTCCCTAATATAGACAGACCTGCATTTCCCACAATGTAACCAACATCTTTTCAATGTTCATATGTAGTGTGCAAGCATTTGTCAGACTTCACAAAGCTCCTCCAGAGTAACAGAAAACATAACTGATTGTTAGTCTCTGTCACCAGTAAACTGGCCTTTGTACGTTAAATTAATGTAGGTCCCCTCAAAGTTGTAGCTGGTGGAGATTAAGGTAATTCTAACTACTTTATATGCTGGGTAGTTTATTCTTTCACAATCATGTTTTATAAGATGATCATCAGTAGCGTATTACAAATATTTATCTCTTCAGCTGTCACATAAATATAGTAAAAGGAGTAAAGCGTGTTTTAATTTAATCTGAAATGTCATGGAGTAGCAACAAATCACCATACTCAATTAAGATTTTAAGGTACTTGTACTTTACTTAAATACAGTACTTGAGTAAATGTACTTTAAAACAAACTAACAGTGCATAATTAAAGCATAATTAAAGCATGCATTTATCAATGCAATAAACCAGAGGAATATGAAAATTCATGTAAATAGAATCTGTAGTTTTCAGCGGCCACTAGTGGTGCGGTTTGATTGCTACCAGGTGTGTGCTCATATGCATGATTGAACCAAAGGCTAAACCACATGAGAGAGCATAATCCGAAACGCAAAGGCTTTCATACAGAGATCCCACAAACAACACAGAGACACCAGCATGCCAGCTGTGGCTTTTAACACAGTCATGTTCAGGCTCTGTTTCTTCAACGTTTCCGGCTCATACAGAGCAGCCAGCATATTGGCACAATACTCCCGGGAAAAAGGCAGCGTTAAAGTGCCTAGACAGACAGGGAAACAGCTTTACACAACGTGCTGGAAACTCAGGTAAACTGCAACGCTACAGTAATATTTTATGAGCTTGAGGTTGAAGTAATCCATGCTCGTTATATGATAACATTACATTTACTGCATTTAGCCAAAGTGCTACATTGGCGTTAGCTCCCCTGTCTGCTTTTCAGTAACTTTCACCAGAAGCTCAGCACAGCTAAATGTATTGGATGATAATGAAACGGTTAGTGAGCTAGACTGAATATTATAACGATATATTATAAATATTATAACAGTTAGGCAAGTAAGTAACATCAAAGTCCTTTTAGGCAAGTCATGCCACTTGGCCACCATCTTGGCAACGCCTCCGGGCAGCTATTTTGACTAACAAGAACAGGCTCCTATCTAAATGAATGGGGAGAGAGCCAGAACTGCACTTATACAGGTCACTGGGACATAAAAACTACATGAACAGAATCAGCATTAAAATCAGATAATAATCGTTTAAAAAGTTTGACAACTTTGCCCCAAAAATAAGGTTTTAAAAAGCGTTTTTCCCGATTGGTTCTACTTCTACTACGCATGCGCCACCACTTCTGCACATGCGCAGTAGAGGTAATACGAACCCTTATGTCAGTGGAACCACACGATTGGCTGAAATATGTTTCCTGCTTTGGCTGTTAAAAGCAGACGATTGGCTTTCTAGTGGGAGGGGCGGGATAACCAGCATCTTTGTCATTATGTGCTTTGCCCATAGAGTTGTACTGAAGATGTGACTGAGTGGCATGTTTCCTCAAATTGTCTATGGTAACATTAATGTAGAGAATGGGCCTTCCAATTTGTTGTTCTGCAATGTTATGCTGCATTGTTGTATATGATGTAGGTCACGTAAGTTACGGTAGATCCATGCTAAAGTAGCTATCTAGTCCTGCCCATCATCAAGGATAGTATAGACAAATCACTTCACATTTGCTTTGAACCATTACAGAATTTGGAATATAGGCTAAAATCAACACTTTGACATAATACCGGTGGTACACAGTATAGTAATGTGCGTAACATTAGCTGGTGAAGTAATGTGCTCAGCGTTAGCCACTTAGCTAACACGACTTTCTCTGTGACTCCAGCCTTTCTGATGTTGACTGTGCTTTCAGCTGACATCATTTGATTCTCCCTTGGCCTGACAGGCTTCAGCACATAAACCATTATTGTTGTTTTGTATGCTTATGTGCAGTTTATGTTGGAGTCTGTGTTGTGCTGGGAGCAGGTCATTTTGTGGTGTTTGTGGACTGCAATTGTTAGCTGCGGTGTTGTTGCTGTAGTCGGAGAGAGGCTCGGGAGCACACACAGGGCTACGTCCCAACCTGGTTCCTTCTCATTAAAGAATAGTTGGTGTTCCAAGCAACAGAGAAAACAGACGTGTGCAACAGAGAAAACAGACGTGTGCTTCATTCGGGAGCACACACAGGGCTACGCCCAACCTGGTTCCTTCTCATTAAAGAATAGTTGGTGTTCCAAGCAACAGAGAAAACAGACGTGTGCTTCATTTCTAAGTGAGGTTACAGCCCATTGACAAAAAAGCAGTAAAATTTTGATTTATTAAATATACCCGCAAGCTGCAATGACCGGGATCCGAGCAACTTGTGAAAAATGCAACATTTTCAGAGGTGAAGAACAGATGACTTAAGAGATTAAAGTAATGAAAAAATTTGGATTAATTGTATAAATGCGGAAACATAAACTTGATTTTTACAGCATCACCATCAGAGAGTGTCATATGTACCTGACAACTGGATGAAATGTTCAACGCTGCACAATTATGTGTTTTTAAGTTTTATAGTTTAAGCTTCACAAACACTTTTTAGTGGAGAAAAATAAGAATTAAGTGTCATGCAATCCAAATAAATTCTGGACCTCAGACTCACTATGATCTGAACACACCCGTTGTCAGCAAGTCTGACTTCGTCACGTGGGGATTTGAACCCTGGAACTTCAGACCTCCAGTGTAGATGATGTGACTGAGCTACTGATGAGAGTCTGTTTCTACACACCTTCTCACAAGTTGAGGTAGTAAAATTACATGTGCCAATCTTGAATATTTTTGTCAGTTTTAACTTAAAACGCTCACAATAGTCAAGATGTTGGTAAGAAAATTCTGAAAAAACAACACATCATTCTGCCGGTTTTGGGTGTGTTGTCAATTTTTTTGGTGGCATTGTATCCAACACTGAGCAAAAAAAAAATGTTGTGCTGTACAAGTTACAAGTACCAAGATACTGAATATCACTGCAGACTCACCGATATAAAAATCCTTTGAAACACTAGATGTGGCCATCTAGAGAATGTCTGTGTTGACTTTGGTAGTGTTTGAAGAAAGACTTGTGGACATATAGATGTTAATTGAATTAGCATATTCTGAAAAATATGGAGTGAATGATTTCTGAATTGACCATAGGTTGCAGTGAGACAAACGTTTTCACGAATCGGTGGATGTGCTGAAAAAAATTCAGGACGTACGGGTGATTTTTTTTTTTTTTTTAAGTTTGAAATTAGAAATGTCTTGAAATTTACATTTGTTGTAATAAGCCACCCCCACTTTAAGCAATCATTATCAAATTTTACGCATCAGCTGTGCAGTGACCCTAGATCATATAAACCAAATTTTGTACAAATCCATGCAGCAAATTATGAGGTATAAACCTTTTGCAAGTCTAGTGCTCACTGTAGTGGAAGAACATTGCAGGACTGCTCGGCGGAGCTTGGACCTAGCATCTGAACAGATGTGTCAAGTTTGGTTACAATAGCTTAAGCCAATTTTGATTTACGAGGATTATTTTAAAAATTATACATAAAGTAAAAAGTAAAAATTTATTAAAAAAAACATATTTACCTATCAAAATTCTTTTGATAACTTTTGATTAGCGATGTCCTTAGATAATCCTGGCAAAATTTCCGGTCAATTGGCGAAATCGTCTGGAACGAGTTTGCAAAATAGGTTTTACAGAAAAGTGGTAAAAAATTGCATAATTTGCATAATTTGACATTTTAGAGTAGAAGACCATTGGAACAACGATGCAGATAAATCCAGAGATAAAAAAAATTAAAATGACGAAAGAAGTTTGACTCTAAACAAAACCGTTTTTGAGATAATTGCAAAAAACTTAAAGTTAATTGTTTTAACAACCATTATGAGGTCTATGAGTGTCATGTTTTGCTTGAGTAGTGGGTCAAATTTGGAACCCACCAGTCAATTTTGATGAGTTTTTGTGCTGCAGGTTTTGCTACCCAAACACCTTTAGTGGAGAAAGAAAGAAAGAAAGAAAGAAAGAAAGAAAGAAAGAAAGAAAGAAAGAAAGAAGAAAGAGAACAAAAATAACAGGGCTCCCTAATAAGTGATTTCAATGAAAAACTACAGATAGCCTCTAAAGGTTGAGATTGCGATTCTGGGGAAATTGTCGCTGCTGCTGTGAAGCTAACATGCAAAGAGGACGAGATGGTTTTCCAAAGCCACCACAACAGCTCCACTGCGACAGCGATACTTACAACACCATATCTTGGGAAACTAGAAAGTAAGCTGAATGTCCAGATAATGGCTAGAATATTTGGAATATCATTGTGTGGCTCGGTCCGCACACAACACTGTGTGCCATTTACAGAGCCCAGGCTGTATACAAATATCAGATTTTTTTTCAATGGGCAGCTAGCTGACAGCTAGCTTGGTGAGAAGATATTTGCTGAATTTTAAAAAAGACATGTATTGAATCAGAATTGCATACCCCACCTTTCAAAAAGATGACTAAGGACTGAATAAATGGAACGTAGCAAAAAGAACAGCGAGTGTGAGCCAACACACTGTTACTGAGCTAAGTCAGTTTAGTAGAGGGTCAGTCCAAGTGCGGGGTCAGTCCAAGTGCAAAGAGAACTCCAAGTCAAAACAAACACTTCACTTTGGGTTCTGATGGGACGATGCACTCACTTTTTCCCACAATTCTCCAGAACAGCTTAATTTACAGACACACAAACTAGGTGGTCATGAAACTCATCACAACAAAACGTTCCAGATGTAATTTAATTTTCATGAAAATGTCCACTTTTCTTGCCATACGTCATGCATGTTATATCTTTTTACAGAATGACAATGATAGATTTAGAGTTGTGTTTCGTGTTTCACGACAGCTCTGCGCTGCCAGTTCATAATGATATTAATAGGGAGGGTCGAAAATGTCAAAACATTCTTCACTTGTCAAGTGCCTTTGCCATAGGAAAACCTTTAAAAAAGAGAGATGTTGTTACCAACCAACAGAATCCAAATGGGACCCATTTTTATTTAAAATGTTAACTGGCTGGTCTGGCTGGCCAAGCTGGCTGGGTAATTTATTACCAAGAGACAGGAATTTTTACAAATCATTCAGCTTAGCAAACTCGGCTGTGGCAAAGTTCAGCAATTAGGCTCCTATATAAAGAAGGTCTACTCCTCTGCATCGGGTATGCTGGATTTATGTGTGTTCGAGTTAGCGGGCAGGTTCAAAGCCCTGCATAGGGGAGCTGGAGGTTGACACATGGGGAATTTCACAAATATGGTGGAACACACACGTTTTGCAGTAAATCTGACCAGAAAATACTGGCCTTTGGGGGAAAAGTGGTGGTCAGTGAGGAGAGAGAGGTGGAGTGTTGAGTGAAGGCATAGCTAAATAATCAACCCGAGATAGGGGTCAACTGTTTTCAAGTCATCTGTGATATTAAAGAGGCAAATGAAAGGAGAAGAAAGCAGAATGACAGTGATTTTTCACAGTCTGATTGCAACATAATAGAATTGCAAATCACTTCTTAAAGCTCAAAAACTGTTAAAAATACAAACTCCTAATGTAGCTCACACATGTTAAATTTTGACTTCCAGTCAGCCAAGCCCAAACCCTCTGTCAATATTTAGCTTTCTTTTAATGGGGTGATTTTATGCTACTGTCTGACCATGATGGCCAATGATCTGCTTGCTCAGTGTCATAGTGAGTGTACCTGAGAATAGCTCTGGGTAAACCATTACACTCTGGTAGTTCATAAAGCATAAAGTGCTAGAGATTCTGGACGTTTTGGTCATAGTTTCAACACATTTGTTTCCACATTAGCAAAACCATTTGTTAAGGTAAACTTACAATAATAAACATCGAATCAAATGGTTCTACAAAACACATTTTGCCGTGATAAATCCTTAAAAATATGTCTTTTTTAAACAGCTGTCATTCTAATCCACATATTTATTCAGATTTTCTTAACTTCAACTTTACATAAGGAATTAATTTGATGTCATAGGTCAGCATAGTTGATCACTTTGAAAGTCAAAATATTTAAAGACCCATTAATATCTTTGCAAAGATCTAATAATTCAGTGATTAATTAAATAATTCAAAGGTCCAAAATAATGTCTAGGCTCAGCTGTTGGATAAAATGTGTTTTAAATGTGCAATAAGTGAGTATTTTTACAATCCTACTGCATGATATGGTCACAATATAATGTTCATGCAGATGTTTTATAGGGTTGTAAGATCAATACAGTGAGCCATTGAGCACTTTGCCAGGTGTTAAAATTTTTGGCTTCCAAAACCCTCTTTCTGTCCCATAAAAAACTCAAACTACCACCACCTGCTCAATTTCAAGTCAAGGTATGCTGATGAAGAGCAGAGTAATTTGAATGTCTGCAATATCTCAGTCCAGTATTTCCCCCCCAATCCTTAAGAAAAGCTGTATCAGCTATATTAGAGTTAGTACAACTGGTCAAATTTAGATAAAATTATCAAACAGCAAATAAACTACAAAAGTATATAACATAATAGTTCTTATTAAAATAAAAAATGACCTAACCAAAAGTATTAAACACCTCCTAGAATAAGATTCAAAATAATACTTTAAATGACCATCTGTTTCATTTATTTCTGTACTGTCAGCCTTTAATAGTTCCATGTTAGAATTTGTTTCAGTGACCTCATGAACTACTTTTATTCCAGCAAGGACAAATTTTAATATGATAGAACTGGCATAGAGTGAGCACTGTGATTACTTAAAGGATCAACTTTTAATCAGGCCTCATTTAGCTGATCATTAAAAAATATGCCTCCAGTACACCCTCACCTCGGGACATACTTTTTACAGCTCTGAAATGGAGAACGGTGCTGGAAACATATTAACAAGTATATGGCATGGCATTTCAGTCTTAAGCCATCAAAGCAAATGAAGAAGCTGTATGTCAGTCAGATCTCTGTGTTTTTTTATACAAGTAAGCTTTGTAAATCAACAGGTGTTTATAGGTGTGAACAAGAATGTCTGTCCTAGTGTTTAACCCACAATCAGTTAGGAAAAAAAAGAAAAGTGACGCATCACATAATTATAGGAAGAAGTTCATTTATCCATTTGCTCACAAACAATTAGCCTATCCGCACCCTAGTGGCTGGTAGCAGTAGCACAGTGTACAAATGAGAAACTGAACTTGACCTGAACTCATTCCGTCTTTAAATTGCATTTGATAAATATAGATAATAAATATACTTAAAAAATCCCCTGGGACCAAAGTCTCACAGTGGTTCCGCCTGGTGATTTGTCCCACAAGAGTGAATAAGTGAAGTCAGGACACAAACAGGTAGTTGAAACAAAGGTTCTGTCTCTGGCTTCTGCCCGTACAACCATTTAAAGAGAGTGACCTCTTGTTATCCCTTGTCCCCTAATGAAGGCCAGACGCTCACATACGATATGTGTATGAACATGCCACACACACACACACACACACACACACACACACACACACACACACACACAAATCACTTTGCAATAAACTTTGTCTTTCATTCAGTTTTAAATTAGGTTTCGACAGTAAATTTATTTCCAGTATATTGAAAAAATTAAAATTGTTGGTTCTCAATGCCAGAGGGAGCCTTGTTTTTCTAAGAAAACTCCCCTGAAACACTGAGATGTGTTTAATATTTCTTCTAATAGAGGCATGTTTGAATCAAGTGAAGAAGCAGAATGACGAACAATTGTAACATTGGCTGGACACAACACCTACAAAAATGTAAATGTCATCAACAAAGAATCTTAAGGAAACTACTACACTGTCTAAAGAATCTATGAAAATTTAAGTATCTATGATAATCTGCTTGTTACTAGGGGGAAATTTTAAAGAGATGGCACAGATAGCTAGTTTAAACTTAAAACTTGAATTTATAGAAAGAAAGTTCTCTCACAGAAAGTGAGTTGAGGTATCCTTTTTAGTGTTTCCAATATTACTGAAGAAATTTAAATTTATAAAAATTTGGTTTCCATTTCTGAAACTGGATGTTTGTAAGTGTTTTATAGGCTAATGCCAAGCAAGTTTCCACAACATAGTGTTTTTATGTGTTGATTTGTTTGCATGATAGAAACAGCCAAATGGAAGACTCCATGTAATGACTCTTACCAATATTTAGTAGCAGGTAGTTGTTAAAGGCAGTTGACAAGCATTAAACTCTTCACACATTAATTGTTTATTCCAGCTAAGTACCCTGATGGGTGGTGAGTACAGTTGATGGTAATGTCACTGCTGCTGTTGATGAATGGCATCTGTCAGCACACTTTAAGTTTGGAGATGCTGACAAAAGTCTCTGAAAAAGGATGTAGGGACGGTGAAGATGAAGGGAAGCATGACGGAGAGTTGATGAAAACAAGACCTCTGTCTACTTCAATAACACACTTGTTTCCAATTTAAACACTGTTGAAAACAACAGTTCCCCACAAATGTGTTTTACAAGAGTAGACTTGGAAATTTAAGGCAGTTGTTTATGTCAGAATGTTAAGTGTGTAAAAATTACGTCCCATGTGAAACTGCCGCCAGAGAGAGAAAGAGAAGACAAAAACTAGAGTAGTTACAAATCTCTACTTAAACTCAGTACATTCAAATGTGACTAAAATGTAAAAACACTTTCTTACTGTAACTATTACACCTACTTATTGTAACTCCCTGATTGGCCTGATAGTATTTGATAGATTTTCAGTTGTAAAAGCTTCTGGTTAAACAATCAGTGAAAAAAAAGCATCTGTTTTCATCCACCCTCTCAGCAGGGAACACCTTAAGCTGCCTAACCTGGCAGCCTGTAGTGTGTGTGTGTGTGTGTGTGTGTGGGGGCTGTTGTCATTACCCCACCTTCTTTCTTCCCTTTTTACTCTTCCCCCAGAAGTCAACTTCAGAGATATGCAGCAGCACAACATCACATCCTCTGAGCTTAAATATACTCAGTGCTATTTATGGTGTTCTCTTTGATATGTTATGGCTATCAGTGGTGTATCTGTTATAGAAACTTTGTGTCCATAGGGTGCAATGGGAGCTCTTTAAATATAACTGCACTGCAACTTCAGTTAAAAGCCAATGCTGCAGCGCTGCAAAGTTTAAAGTTTTGACACTGATTTGCTAATGGGCCTCTTGATTATTCCTGTAATTTTGCTTTATTTTTGGAAAATGTGTGGGATTTTGACCTATAACGCACACAGGCACATACTGCAAATGCTCTGAGCAGAAAGATAATCTAATTTCAGATACGATGGCATCCAGATGATATGGAAAAAAGTTCATGGGAACTTTGATGAAAAAAAGGAGATATGCCTTGGCAAATCTCCAAATCATTTACATCCCTAAAAACAATGTGGACTCAATCAGACACATAAATCATAGCCTGGTTAGTGCCATAATCCGTGGCTTCAGAATGATGTCACATGTGTTTGTACTACTCCTTTATCCCCTGCAGGACATGAGCACAGGGGTCAGGGGTACAGGACACACACACACACACAGTCATGTCTGTGACAACTTTGCAGCCAATGTGCAAATCATGTGAGTCGACGTCAGCCATCATTTAGTTGTCAGGGGTGGAAGCAAAATAGATGAGAGATGAAGTGCTGAGACTGGCCTGACCTTGTGGATGATTGCCGCCTAAATAGCTGGGACTGCAATTGGGCATTTTACACCCTGGCAGCTGCCCAAGACACAATTTGTCCCAGTTTAGAGGAGCATGCCACGTCAAAAACCAGTTTCCTGGGAACTCACATATCCCGCTTCGAATAGCAATGTGAGCAGAGAAATACAGTGTTCATCAGAAAATTACATCGAATCAGCAGTGATTAATCACTCTGGCCTACACACTTGGTACAGTGTTTATATTGAAGGGTGGTGTAGAATAGTAGTATTTAACTTTATTCTTTCTATCAGTGTAAAAATCTCTTCCAGCACAGAAACATGTAAATACTGACTAAAGACCTATTCTTAAATTGCTGTTTTAAATTTGTACTGCTTATACACTACTTCAGACCACATTTCTGAAAATCTATTTCAACTTAATTTGTCAGTACTCTCTGACTGAAACGCAGAAAATTTAGTTTAGCATTTTTAGAGCAGTAGTCCTAATGGCCCTTACAGTAAATGGGTCTGGCAAAGATGGATATGTACAATACGAAGTTAAGTGGGTTAGGTGCAGCCTTCCTCTCTTTGGTCAATGTAGGTAACTTGTCAAGACATTACTGGAAAAACTGAAGTTTGTCTGCCAGTTCTCACAAAAAAGCCTTTGAAAGGAACAGACATTTGGGGGAATTGTGGTTATTCCCTTTCATGTCAAGAGTTAGATGAAAAGATTGTTTGTATATTAAACGTGAAGTTAGCACCAGCAGCCGGTTAGCTTAGCTTACACAAAGACTAGAAACAAAGAAAGAGCTGTGCATAGTTACCAGAATCATCCTACGACCACTTCTAAAGTCACAAATTAACGTGATAAATGCACTTCAACATGTACTCTGACAAAATAACCTAAACTCAAAGGTCAACTGACAGACTTTTTCAGAAGAAAAGCAGCATTTGAATAAACTGACTACATAATTGTGATCTAAACAGTTGCTCTCTTGTTTGAAAAGATATCAAAACTTTAACAGCTTTCCCACTTTTCCCGCTGAAAATCTCGTAGTGCATTCTGGGATACTTGGGCTACCAAGTCCACAAAAGTCAGCTCCGAAAGTAAATTTGATAAAAAGGTAGAAGCAGGAACACTCAGCTCATTAGATTGTACTTCGCTAGATGTGGACTGATGTTGTTTCACAAGTCCACAAAAACACAGATAGGGGGTGATTGGCCTCTCTGAAAGTCTTATTTTTACACTTCAGGTTTTGTACATATTAAACAACAGCATGTTAAAAGTGAGCTTTAGCGGGTGCTGGTAGGTGGATTTTGTCAAACCCAGGCTAGCTGTTTCCCTGTTTCCAGGTCTCTGCAAGAAAGTGAATTTATCATATTTCCCAAAATGTTGAAGAATGGTGAACAATTCCTTTAAACTCTCGCTTGTAAGTGAAAAAAATTTGATATCTGTATTTTGCACAGCAGTATTTTTTTGTTGTTGTAGGTTCCAACAATCTGTACCAGTCCAGAAATTGTATTACCCACAGGCATTTGGGGCTGCTACTGTAAAGCATACTGTATGTGGCCCTTACCTCAGTTATTTTGTTAGTTTAGGGGCTTAATCCAGAGGTACACCTCAGCAGCATCTGCCTGGGACTGGGGGGCTTAAGACTCTGAGCAGGGATCACTTATAATGGAATCCAATCCCTAGCTGTCTGTTTGAGAGGGCTGGAACTAATCGATCAGAGGGAAGCATCTGTGAAAGAGATGTTCAGAGAGGCAGCTTTGACTGCACTGGGGCCAGAAGGGCTACTGTCTGATGCCCCAGTTCTGGCATTACAGCGTAGCATTACCACTTGATACGCAAGTCAGGCTGGCTTTAATGCAAAATATGGTAAGAAGTGAAATGGTGAAGATGATACATTTCACTCCTGACTTCTAATTTTGTCATCTCTGCTGTCTTAGGAGTTGTCATTTCTTCCCTTCCATCTTTAATCCGCTGTCCATGTCCCTCTCCTTTTCGCTCTCTTGCATATTTTCTGTCAGTTTCTGTGTTAAGTCCTTCCCCTCTGAACTCAATCCCCAGTCTGGCCCTCTGCTTGAGCCCCTCAGCTGCTGGTCTGCTCTCACACTAACCCCCTTGTTTATATCGGGGACGCAATTAAGTCGAAGCCAAGTAGAGGAGTCCCAGAGAGAGAGGCAAGAGTGCAAGCTTGTGAGTCAAATTTCAACTTCTCCACTCACACACTCCTCCCTCCCCTCTTTCTCTCTCCCTCCATCTCTCTCTCTGTCTCCTCTCTTTTGCTCTTTCTCGCTATAAACACGTAAAGATATCTGTTCCTTTTGAAAGCGAAGGGAATAAAACTTAGTTTAATTAATTCCCAATGAAGCTGGTACCTGTTGGATTTATTTTGTGTAACTTAAAAGAGAGAGAAATATGTGGTTTGAGATAGACTGATACAGCTGAAAATGCCTAAAGCAAGACATTACCTCATCTGTGTGTGATGTAACTTCAAATGCAGTAGATTTATTTATTCTAGCAACTTTGTGCATCCACATATCAATTTTATGCTGTAATACTTTCATGCACATTTGGGTGTCAAACACATTTTTTTCGAGTACCTGTTTCAGTGTCTACTGTTGACTAAAACTTCTTGGTTTTTCCTTTTTTTTGTCATGGAGGAACTGGTTCGAGTGCTGAGTTCACGTTCTCCACATGTGTGGTCTGTCTGCCCAGGAGACCTATCCCAGAATCCCAGACACACATGTGCAGGCAGAAGCAGTAGTGCAATGCAGAGTAGACAAACAGTGCTCTTACTGGCCACTGGGCACACTCCACATCTAAACAATGCCAACTACTTTGATCGAGAATATAGCAAAAGCAAAAACAAAAAAAAGTGATGTTCATCTTAGGAAAGTCATCTTGGTGAAACCTTTTTTGCCACTAACCAAAACACTGTGTACATGTATTTCTTTACGGCCATGCATGAGTGATGAATTGCATTAGACACAGATTTAGTATTTGTCGGCATTAATTATGTTTTAAAACACTATTCCTTCCTTGTTAAACTTAGTGTCAAGCATTTTGATTGCCCGAATTCAGCATTCCAGCCCAGCAGTGCAAGTGTACCTCACTTTCACGGGGAGATGCAGGAGAAACTCCAGGGATGTGTGCAGTGTTGACGGACAGAGGGATAAACAGAGGGATTGTCCCTGACCTCCCAACACCAGTCTGGAGGAAGACGAATAGCCCCCCAATGGGCCCTGAGCAGATAAAATACACCCTACCGTCTTCAACACCAGGTGTGACAGCCATCAGGGGTGGCCTATCAGCAGGAGGTACAGAGAAGGGGAGGTTAGGGTGAGGGGGCACATTAGGAACGTATCAGCAATTACTCTCTGGGTTTATTTTCCTTCCTGCTTTAACGCCTGGATACCAAGTTACATTCATCCTGGGTGTTGATTGTATCGTAAGGTCCAAGTGAGAACACTTTGAGTCATTTGTCGATAATCTGATTATACGTTCAAGCATGTTAATGTTATAGCAACGATTTAAAAGCCCTGCAGTTTGTTTATTTGTCAGAGTTTTTCTTCAGTGAATTCTGTGGCCTTGGCTTATCAAGCTTTAGAGCTTATCTGGGAAGTTCAGTTCCATCTTCGCTGTTAGTGTACCAAGAGTTGCAAATCAACTTCTTTATGTAATGGAATTCACAGGGTCGAGGACATGTTTACCTCTTTTTCCAGGCCCATTAGGCACCAAGCGGCTATATCATATCTGACACAAGAGAATGGCCTCAATCTGTTTAAGCCATGATCTCTGACTGCATGGGCCCCACATCTTCAGACTGGCCTCTGCAAGCAGAGATATGAAGAAGGATGATAGTCATTTATATGTCCTGAACTTTAAACAATAAATGTGTTATGGGTGCAGACATCCCACAGACCAGACAAATAAATGGGCTCCACTGTGTGTAGTTTGAGCTGTAGAGCAGGACAAAGGTTTTGCAGATGCTCACGTGACCACAAAAAATCGCTGGAAAAGTAGCTCCACAGAGGTGAAATTTTAGTCTATAAAATTACATGTTTTTTCTCATGCAACAGCATATGCTAATTCTGTCAAAACAGTCTTTTGTGCATTGTGAAGTGTCAAACGGATCTGCAAAAGTAAAAGAAAAGGGCTGTGTGCAAGAGGAGCTCGTGTGAAAAAGGGAAGCCCAGACCTCTAATTTCCTGTGTGAGCATTTGCCGTAGAACGGGAAGGCCAGACCGCTCTGCGGCTATCAGAAATCAGCCCAATAGTCCCCCGAGCCAACCCTGCCCTCACAATACCCTCTCCCACCCCCCTTTCCTCTCAGCCCAGACCCCAGGGCCACTGTGAGTTAACCTCACTCAGCCGTGACCAGAAAACAGAGTGATATCTTACTCATCTAATCCCCCCCTCCTCAGTCATCGTGCAATAAAGTATGCCTTGCAACCCTTGACCTCACGAGTCAGAACAAGCCCTCCACCCTCTCGTGACACCACCCTGCCAACCCCTACCAAGGGACCTATAAAGAAGAGAAAAGTCAGATAGGAATCACTATAAACAGTCTCAAAAGCATTGTCATTGCCAAGGTAGAGTTGAGGTGAAATGAGGTTTGAGACAGTAGAGTTGTAAATAAGGAGGATTGAAACAAAGGTTGAAACAACAAGTGGTATCCGTAACCTTGATAATGACCCCACAGAGGTTAAATACTAGGGACTCCCTACAAGTTAGTTAAAAATTAAGAAGCCTCTTAGATGGAAGATGAAACATCTTCAAGTATCTTCGGCCAAGTCCAGTTGCCCTAAATTTTAACCTTACTTTTACACAATTGCCATGTATAAGAAACCAGTGACACGTGTACAGATCTGTACAAAATTTGCAGCTTCTGCATTGTGATTTGAAATAAAAAAACAACCACATAGTTGATGAATACATGCAAAATTTACCCCAAATTCAAAAGTGGACTAATTTCACCTGCTGAATGTGTTAATGGATTTCTATAACTCATTAACTTTAATCTCTGCCCACCATTAGCAGTGCACACAAAAGAAAATAATTCTCTGTGAGAGTCAGTTCCCCTCGTCTTATGTACAGAAGCAATATAGTTTCTAATGCAGTTGCTCATCTTCTGACCTGATGATTCAACCAGGAGACTTGCATTCAAGCCTTGGAAGTGCTCCCAACTGCAGACTTTTACTTCCATTAACCCAGATGCTCAACGATAACTCTTGCCACTTCATTTCTTTATATCTCCAATTAACTAATTGCACACATGTATCTCTGACTTCTCCTTCGAAATGTGTTATCATGCACCTTTCTCCAGAGGATCTCCACATTCTCCAGCATCTTTAGATGCTTTAGACAGATACAGACTTCAGCAGGCAAAAACATACAGCAAATACATCTGCTGTGGCCCCACCTCTGACTCTACTCACTTTATTTGGGAATATCACAGAGGGAGAGAAACTTTCTGACAGTGAGGACATGAGGAGTACATGAGCACAATATGAACATATGACTATTACAAGAAAGACATGGACACATGTAGACCGTTGTTGCCCAGTGTCTGTGTGTAACTGGCAGTGTGCCCTGGAAGGTGCATGCATGCTCCTTTTGGTTACCTCGTGTGTGCACATGTTGACAGTGCATGTAGAGAGAGGGAGAGAGAGAGAGAGAGAGAGAGACTAAAGCTGCTCTAAGGGGTTCAGGGCTCCCTTGCACCAGCACATCTGGGCTTTATATCAGGCCTTTAATTAATCCTGAGTGAAGGCCAGGCAGTGACAAGCTGACTGGGCAGGCTCCAGTCCAGGACAGCGCCTGATTTATTACAACTGAGCTCCAACCAGCATTGATTTATTTCAGGCTCAGGAAAGGGGAGAGCAGAGGGCGTGTGTTTAAGGGGCTTGGGGGGGGTGGACAGAAACAGCAGTGTTACGCTCTGAAGGGAGACACTGAGGTTGAGAGCAACTGAGAAAGGTGAGTAACAACACTGATAGGCCGGGAGTGAAGACAGGGGAGGTGGTGGCTTTGTGATGTTTTATTTTAAAGACAGGCTTTGCATATTGCCGGAGGCTCTTTTTACTGTTGGTAAGCAGTCAAGCAGTCGAGAACGAGAGCACGGGGTGATGAATGGGATGGAGGAAGAGGGAGAGATTATGAAAGTTGAAAACCTCTCTCCATCAGGTGGGTTATGTTCCCTCCCAGGCATGCGCTGTCAGTCAGAGTGACTCCTTTCGCCTTATCTCCCCACACAGGGGAACTGTAAATCCTCCTCTGCTCATTTGACTTAATCATGACAGTCATCTGAACCCAGCAAAACACAGGAAAGCATATCCCTTCCCCCTTCTCACCTCCCCCAGGCCTCTTTGTTGGACGGCAGGAGGAAAATGTAAAAGGATGTTCTTTTTATTATCTAACACATGCATCAAGTAGCCACAAATGGTCCAGAGTCTTGTTGAATGTGATAGCTAACGTGTGTGTTTTGTGTGTTTGTCTCTGTGTTTGTGTGCATGAGGTCAAATTGCTGACTCAACAATCCCCATGAGTTGTGGAAAAGATGCCAAGTGTGGCTGAGGTTTTATGAGGTTTTATGAGCCTCAGTCGCCATGTGCCCTCAACATGCTTCCCTCTGATAAGGATTTAATAACAGTCAACTTTTACACCAATAGACAGCTTAGAAGTTCAAGATATCCCTTAAAAATTTGATGAGAAAAATTTACACTTTTTCCCCCTTATTTATAACATGTTTTTTGTTCAATTTGTAAAACGATTTAACAATCTATGGGGTGAAAAAACATTACATTCAAAATCTTATTGAACTTTTTCTATTTTTCTATTACTAATAGGCGGAAAAAGATTAAATGGCTTAAATTGCTTAGTTTGCTTGATGGCAACAGGTAGCTGGCACCACTTTTAAGAATTACAACTTTCATTTCACAAGTGAAATAAATAAACTAAATTATAAAATAGTGTCATTAGAAGTTAGCAGTATAGTATCCATTACAGTATATGACTGTAATTAACCAGCCATGCTCATTATGGGAATATCCGGGAAGACGTTGACAGCAGAAACTTCTTCTTCTTCTCTTGGAGCAGAAACAGTTGATGAGTCACGTGAATTAAATGTTCACTACATGAGAACTTTTTTAGAAATGGTGTTTCCAGCAGATTTTTTGTTACAAATATTATAGTGTAATATTAAAAAAAGAAAATACTGTACATAGAGTACTGTATGTTCAATTGGCATTCTTATTACACTGTTATTAATGGTTAAACCAGGGTTGAAATTTCACGGTCTGTTTGTAGTGCTGAAAGGTTTTTAGGCATTTTTCCCTCTATGTAAAGCACTTTGGAACTTTGTTTTGAAAGGTGCTGTATAGGTGTTTAGTACATGTACAAATGTTTTTTAACACCAAATCTCCAAAATGAATTGAATCATCAGGCAAAAGCAGTGGACCTCCCCTGTCTGGTTACCAAAAGCATCATATTGCATTTTAGTTTATTTATAAAGTCATTATAAGCTTATTCAAAAAAAGAAACCATGAAAACCACATAACAATCACGAGCTGTCAACATTATAAACAGTCCTTGTATTAAGCTGAAGGTGAAAGCTTGAAACAGCAACAGACTGAAAGTGCTACTGAACTGAAGACAGTCAGAAACAGCAGCAAAAATTTGATCTATTCACCTGCTGGTGTACGTACAGAAATGCATTTCAACTGAGATGCTAGTGAAAAAACCTGAGTTATGTTATAGAAGATGAAAGTAAGTTTGTAAGTGAACAACACAAACTGCTTTTACAAGAAAAAACTTTTGAGTTATTTTTAATGCATGACAGCCTCTAAAGGGTTTAAATGGGTGAGCAAGAGGCTGGTTGGAGCGTGAACTAAGGATTCATGGGAAACAGGAAATACCCTTACTGGAGAGACCAGACATGTTACTGCCAACATCTTTCACTTTCTGCAGCAGCGCTACAATAAAGTGATTATGTCTGACTGTTTAAGGATATAGCGTTCAGTGTCAGAATCTGAGGGGGTCAAAAATGAAAGAACAACCTACAACCCAGTGGTCACAACCTGAATTGTTGCATTATAAATTTGGTCTAGAAGCCAGCAGGGTTCATGTTGTCCCAAATCTTCCCGCCAGCACTTCATGGTTGCCAGAGAGGAAATAGAGCAACAGAGTTCAAGCTCTTGCCAAGAGTGGAATGAGCCTGGGCTGTTTGTGAGGTCGAGGCTGGGGCTTTTGAGCACCACAGACTCATATCTCCCTCTCTCTCCCCTTCCCTCATACTGGCCAGAGACGACCACTTTCAGTGTACCCATGGGAAATGGGGAATTCCACCAGCCACCCCCTAAGAACACATTTTTGAGCAAGACGTCTTTTCATAGACATATTATCGCTAATATTGCAAAGAATGTGCTTTTAAAAGTAAAAAATCCTCAAAAACAGAGGAAGTTTCATTTTTGCTCAGATATACATGTTTTGATTGTAGGGGTTTGTGACATTAAAGGCAGGAGCAACTCTGAAGGTCAGCAGCAAACTGAGATTTAATAGATCCTCCGGGGGAATTTTAGGGATCCATTTTCAAGACACTCAGTGAAATCCATCATGACAACGTAGCAGTGTTGGAGTAAATATTGCAAGGCTGCTTGGACTCACAAACTCTATATTTATTAGTTCATTAATCATAAAATTGACCATTTGCTAAACCCCACCCCCTAACGGCGATTATCCAATCATGGCTTCACTTTTAGGCATGTAAAACTTTGGATTTAAGGCATGTATATGGGGCTGTAGTAAGAGCAATGTTTCTTTTTCTCTCTCCCAAAAAATGCATGAGAAGTAGTAGTAAGGAACAGTGTAAGAACTGGATTAAACATTATCTGCTCAAATATGAACTGCAGAGATTAACATGTCTGGCTAACTAGCTTATTGCTGAGTTAACTCAGACCAGTGTTACTTTGAAGGCTTAAGATTTAACATTATTTTGTGGCGCTACACATTAAGCTATCTGAGTTTAGGCTAACATTGGTGGCAGGTGTGACAAGTGCCGGCTTTGTGTGTGTAAGGGGGCGGGGATATATAGCCTGCTTGCCACACAAGATTGGTTGTATGAGCTCATAATTTATATTCAAATTAAATATTTTGGCAGTGAAAAAAACCCTGTGGCTATAGGCAGTGGACCAAACCCTAACCCTAACCCTAAACCATCCAATGTTTTGGGGATAACTAGCTATGACTTTTTTGCCAAGGATATGAAGCTGTAGCGATAAATATGTAGCCATCATGTGCATATTTAAGACCCTTCCACGGCATTCTCGTTTTAAACAACAACATGAAAAAGTCAGCTGGAGATAGAGTTTTTAAGTTCTGGGGTTCTGGCATTAGCGTTAGCTTACATTAGCCAGCTCAGATAATCATAGTGGAAGTCATTATTTCTGCTGCTACTAATGAAAAGCCTACTTTTGTTTACTGCTGTGTGAAATTTAAGAGCCACTGTAAAAAAAAACAGTGAATTTTGAGAAGCAAATTGGCTGTTGTTATTGTAAACAGCATGTGAACAGTCAATTGTGGATCTTGTTTTTTCACTAGAGTGCAAAGAAATGTAAAATCTTATTTATAGAGACCATTATCTTTATTATCATTGTCACCACCACTTCATCATCATCATCTACATTTCATTATCATTATCATCATCCCTATCATCATCATAATTATCTGCACTGTCATCACCATTGTCATTAACACAGTCATAGTATCTGCTGTTCGTTTGGTAACTGGCTACACAAATAGTTGGTCTGTTCCCCTCAAAATTACTGAGATCACATTTCTGTTTAGGTCATTTTTACATGCTTGAGGAATTGTGTAAATCACGTTTAAAAGACATATACACCTCATTATAGCACTGAAACACTAATTCAGCAAAGTGCACTGGAGAATATTCAGTCCTCATTTGTGGTGTAAACATGTCTTTACTTATCCAGATTAACTTTGCAGATCAGATTACCCTTTCTTCCCTGACATCCCTCAACAGCGCCGTTAAGGAAACCAACCCCAGTATCCCAAAGCAACTGGTGGCCCTACAATATTTTTTCTTAATTAGATGTGTTTTAAGTCATTACATTCTATTCCATGCCGTGCTCACATTACAGCAGTTAAGCATTTTCTTGTGTATGTTACAGTGAAGTGCGCTTGGCCTGCTTGCTGGATGTGTAGTGAAGCCCAAGGCCACAAGCAGCGAGACCCGTCCATCAGTGGCAGTTATTAGAGGAGACCACCGGTGAACCAGGGCCATTTGGTGGGCCTAATAACAACGTGAATGGGAGAGCTGAGGGACAGGAAGCGCAGCCAGACAGGCCGGTGCTGAGAAAAGCACTTTCAGTGAGGGAGGCCTCCTTGGAAAAAAACAATGACATGGCCTATTTCAGCCCGAAACACTCCCATGGCTTACTTCCAGATGACAACCCCATGCTATCACTTGATGCTTTTGCTCAGAGATTGAAACCGTCTGAAGAATAACGGTGGAAAGGGACTGGAAACTAATCGCAAACCCCATGTAATTTTACAATGATGAAAAGCACCAATCATGAAAACAATTGCACTATGCCTAAAGGAGTTTATCTGTCCTCCTCTCCTGTAATCCAAGGTGCTTGGTTAGAAACAAAGCCAGTTTGACAGTAAAGATTTGGGACCCCACGTGTTTTAACTGCCCATCAACATGGGGGGCTTTGACTTTACAGCCTGGGGTTTATTGCACGACAGCTTAAACGTAGCTCAGATTTCACAGTTTCACTGTTCAGTTTCTCCCCTCTCTCGAGTGAGGATGAATGGGAAATTAGGCACCTTGCCTCAGGAAACCAATATGAATTTAGTGTACAGATAAAATAATACAATTGACCTGAAAATTACAATAAGCTGTGATAAGTGTAAAGGTTTCAACGGCCAAGAAGCCACAAAAGAGTTATATTTTGGAAAATTGGATAAAATTAACTAACCATTTTTATTGCTTAAAAACCTTAATTACTGTACGATAACATTGTGACTACAACATACATTATAAAATATACTTTCTAGGGGTCATATTAAGTGAAGTCTAAATACTGTGAAGGGATAAATTCCAGGAAAAATTTATTTATTATATGAATTGGATCGGTTTTGCACCTTGCACAAAATTGAGGGTCACATGTGTCCAAGCTATACAAATAGAATATTTTCAGCCTATACCAACCTATAAATATCAGCACGTTGCAGGCTCATATAACAGTTTATTTTCTGTGATATGTCTATGTAAAACTCTGAAAGCCAGCAAAGTCATTAGTGGCTCTGACATCAGAATTGTGTGAGGCCTGGAATAACTCCTTATCTGGTTAAATGGACCAATGGCTGAGACAGATTTACTGTTCTGCATAAAGACAACCCTGAAACAGGAGACATTACACCAGTGTTTTTCAATCACTCTGAGCACTGTAATTGCACAGAAGGGAACAAGCAGCAAAATGATACTCTAAACTACTGAGGGAGTCACAGTTTAGGAATTCCCAAGCTGTCAGTCTGAACAAAGGCACATTCATCTCTTATATATGTGACACGGCAGCATACTGTGCATTTATTGATTGTAAATATCAAATATTGTGTGGAATTCCCATTATAGACGGTAATAAAAATCTGCATTGTCAATAATCAGAATGTTTTCATTTTTCTACTTGGTCACTAAGAAACAGGTCTGGTTTGTTCCAACTATTTGTTATATCTGGGGAGCTCATTGGGTTGATGTCAAGTCTTCTATGAGAGACTGAGGAAAGATGAAATCAAATGATGCTTGGCCAGACAAAGATCCAAACCAGCAGCCATAACGTTGACCACTATGACCATTCGCCATAAAAACAGACACAGGTTTTTATTTACCATGAAAGCTATGAGACAGAGATGCTAAAACTAATAAAAACAAACAGGTAGTCTTGTTGGGACTTTCAGCTGATTAATTTTATAAACTACAACACTATATGGTGATTTCTAATTTTAGAAGTCAACATTTTGAATTCCCATTGTTAGTCACTGGAAAAGTCCAGGTCTTCTGCTTTATGATCTTTGAGCAATCTGAGGTAGTGGTAGATGGCCTTACCGTCTTTTACATAGCTTACTGACTTGTTATCCATCATTGTTTATCACTGATCTTGGCTAAACGGCCACACTAACATACACAGAGTTTGTACAAATAGCGCTCTTTAAAGGATAAGACTGGCAATATTCAATATTTCGGTTACAAATCCTATAACATGGCAAAATCCAACAATGTGTTGGTCGATCTCTCAGTGTCTTCTGACGTTCTAAGCCTGTCTGTAGCACTCAGACCATTTGTTCCCATAAAGGCGAACTTTCAAAAATAAATAAAGAAAGGCTAATAATAATAATTTCCTAAACCCGCTGGGCACTGTAGTTATCAGTGAACATTACTTAAACAGGAGTAAATAATGTACTGATCAAACTGTGAATATTTGTAGCAGCAGGATGGCATATGTGGCATTGAAGTATGCTACATCCCCATGTTCAATGTAATAACGGAACATGTCACTCAGTGGAATGGCGTGGTTCAATGATGTGTTTCGAATTCTTTCTGGGCAACACTGGAGCTGCATGGCATAGACGAATATCAGGCTTTGGCTACACCGGCAATGCTTGTTATCAGAATCAATTTATAAGTGGTATAAAAAACGTAGAGTATCACCACATGAATCCTGTAAGACTTATAAATTATAAGCAAAAACAAAAAAATGACAAACTTATTACAATATGGTGAAAAAATGAAAATATGTAAAATATGGTGTTGTACATTAAGGATGCAACCAATCCATAATTCAACAGAATTCTAAGAACAATGAAAACAATAACCGTTGACCTCTTAAAAGTAATGACTTTATTCCCTGCCACAGTTATGACGTAAACCGCCTATTTGTCTGACCATTTTTTTGTTTCCTGCGCAGCATTACTATCTGGAACAAAAGTGGGTGTTTATGGCTGAATTCTGGGAATTTTGGAGTTGTTGTCTGAGGGTCTCAGCAGTTCTGTACTCCCTTTGGCAGAACTTCATAAGAGGACTCATGCAGCTCAAATATTTCGGCTTCAAATGAACTAGAAAAACACGTTCCCACTGGGTGGTTAAAAGTGGGCGTGTACTATATGTGCACTTGCGAAGGAAGGGAGTGTGTGTGTGTGTGTCGGTGTGTGTGTTAATGAGCTGTTCTGTGTAAGACTTTATTTGTCCATAGCTTGTGACTGTAGTGACTCAGAGCCCGTCAGATCCTGACTATTTCAGATACTCTTCCAAACGACTTATCTGTTACACAGTGATTATTTTTCTGATTAAATGAACCCAAACAAGCTCTTTTGCAGCAGATGAAAATTAAAATATTTTAGAAGGACTGAAATCATAGACAACAAGATTAAGAAGCCGCGACCACACAACAACTATTCCTGGAACCAATCGTGAGAAAAGACCTCATCATGACAAGTCAAAGTTAGGCTCTCACTTCCATGATTCTCTTCCAACCATACAACACATTTGTATAAGGTCAGTATCGGCCGTTGGGCTTATGGCCAAAGAAAATCTGATGGAATTTAAATTTATCAACGGAAAATGTACAAAGCTACATAAATGACTTTGTGAGGCGGGTGCTGGGGTGGTGAGTAAATCAGAGGCTATATTGCTGTAGGCCTGTAAGACCACCCTGGCGTTCAAGCTCCTAAAGCCTACCCACAGGCCAGAAAACAACCAAGCTGCCCGACCACTGAACTGCTCTATTTCTTACTAGAACAAAAATCAAAAAAGCATGAAAAGTCCATGGGCAGCCCCGAACCAGAAAAACAAGCAGCCTGATCTGCACAGTAAGGCCACTAAAACCAACAGAAGCTCCTTTCTACTTACAAATGCGTAAGAAGACAAACTGCACTGTGAGCTGATGTCTCTGCCTGATTTTAATGCATGAACAATACCAGATCTAAGGTATTGCCATTTTTATTCCTTCTATTCTATTAAATTTGTCATATTTGGGAAAATAGTAGGGAACATGCGATATTGTTGTGTGTGGCAGTTGGGTTAACATCATTCTTTATCTTTTAGATTAGGTGTATTTTATCTTTGTAATAAACAAAACAAAATTCAGTTTGCATAAAACAGACTCTCATATCACTGATCACTGCTGACAATCTTACCAGCTTTGATAATTCAGTAGCAATTATTTACATTACTATAGTATAAATAAAATAAGCTGTTGTTTTTGTTGTATTTCTTTATGATTATTT
Organism: Lepomis macrochirus; assembly: GCA_024633595.2. Lineage (NCBI taxonomy): Eukaryota > Metazoa > Chordata > Actinopteri > Centrarchiformes > Centrarchidae > Lepomis > Lepomis macrochirus. Next base: position 21,409,107 of record JALXJV020000012.1, read on the forward strand.
GGAAATCAGGCTATTTTTTTGCTGTACCAGCACTGATTAAATTATAATTTAATTTAAAGATATTATTTTACAATTTTACGATATTTGGAAGTTTAATGAGCAAATAAATAATGTGTTTTATTTCTTCTATATGTCCTTATTTTAAAAGACTTGTCAAAATCTCTTGATTTGTTGAATTTGTATTCTAAAAAAAAAACATTTTATGAAAACATTACTGTATGTGTCATTTTTATAATATGACATTTTGGTAGGCCTATAAGTTATCTGCCAGTAGTCATTCAGATGGGATGTTTGTTGGGTAAATGAGAACTTATGTATTGATGAGGCTTATTTAGAATAAGCATATGTTTTCTATCTAGCAATTAGATTCACCAGTTACAGAAACAGAGCCACGGTCTTTATATCTTAAGCAGTATTCATCCACACACCAAAGGGTATCTTTCTGCTGGATTAGAGACAATTATTATACATACTATATGCAGTATGTACATGTCAAAATGGAACCAAAAAAAGAATTATGCTTCAGCTGAGGGGCTACATCTATGTTCTTGTTTGTATGTGCCCTGTTTCAGTGTGTGTATGTGTGTGTGAGCACATGTACAGAACATGAGTCCTGCTGGAATAAAGGGAAATACTGAAAATTTTACATTTACATTATCTAGAGCGACTTACAATTGCTATACATGTCAGAGGTTGCAGGGCTCTGGAGCAACGAGGGGTTAAGTGTCTTGCTCAGGGACACACTGGTGGATAGGTCACAGTGGGGGATTGAACACAGGTCTCTCACACCAAAGGCACTGTCTTATCCATTGCTCCATCACCCCCACTCCCACCCCCATGAAAATGTTATGGGTTGTGATTTGAACACAATATTTTGTCATGTTTTACTCTGCCAAATATACTGAAAACAAGATAACTGCTCAAATTTAGGCTTTTTGCTGAAACTTAAGCAAATAAAATGATCCTTACTGTGTTTGAATAACCAAGATACAGTGTGTGTACTGTTTGTGTGTAACGTAAAACTTTGGCACCAGTGTTAAAATCCTCATTGTAAATCAGTACAATTACTAAAACTAAACTACAGCAAACCTTTGGCCTTGTCTAAGTACAGATTGACTTAAAGCAAACATAAAGAAAAACAGTTTTGTGCCTCTGAAAAGCCTGTTTATACAAAGCATTAACCTAATGTACAACACATTCACAGTTCCCATAGCAACCAGGTGTTGTAACAAAAATACAGGTGTAGACACCTGGGAGAGCTCACAAAAATCCTTAGAGGTGTCCTTGATGCATGTTAAATGTCTGAAGCTGTGATTGAATGTGCGAGCCCCACGTTGACCACCTCCCATGGGTGGCAATGGTAAACAGGCCTTGTGCAGAAACTGAGAGGATGAAGTAATTTCCTACTCATGTGGGCTATGAAGTCTGGCAACTGTGTGGCACCGTACCTCCCCGGCATTTCTGGAGACAATGATGTCATAGCTGTTACCTCAGCCCTACAGGCTAAGTGCTGTAAAGTACCACTGAGGCCACAGGCAGGTGACTCTTAGCATCACTATAGTGGCCCCAGCTGGGCTGTAATAATACCCAAACTTTTCATAAAAATTTCCCTACAGACTCATATTTTTCAGATTGAGACAATTATGTACTTAAAGTTAAAGTTGTGCTGTATTTAGTCTCTTAATCTTCATGCTGTGACAAATTCTGTTTGTGATCGCTAATTGCAATTCATGATAAACGTTACTGAATGTTTAAGGGTGAGTTAGTATGTCTACATTACTGTGGATACATATGAAATCAACATTTACATTTGAAAATGTTTCCACCTACACATTTTGCATTTTCAGAAAGCTTCCAAAAGAGATTGCCGGCCACACTGAAACACCACAACAACAGAAAAATGCTTCTTGATCTTCAGCTTTTAGTTCAGTGGCAGATTACAAATTAACTGCCGCCACCTCATATGGGATGTGCTAGCATGATCAGACTGACAGTGATGTACTTCACTTGGTCTTAAGGGCTTTATTGTGTTTCCTATTTTTTGGAAAGAGCAGAAAAGAACTTTCAGTTGTCAAAAACACTGAGAGATGCATGGGGCCATAGGGCTTCAAAAATACCCTTGTACCTCAGAGCAACAGAAAACAATGTCAGTAGGCCTGAAATGGAAAACTACTTAGATAGTTTTCTCTTCAACTTCAGTCTTGTTTTTGTGGTTTTGGCCATCAATTCGAGTGGTAACAACATTGTCCTCCCAAACTTAGACAATCATACCAAATGTATTTGGAAGAGAAAACCTAGGCGAACGGTAAAATTATTACTCAAACATCTAGCACATTTTACCGACCGATTTCCTGGTGACTTACTGTACAGTACTCAACCATAGTTTTTTCTGTACAAAGACAAATTTTACCTTAAATGGTTCAAATAACGTTGCTCAAAAGATCTTGCCAGCAATTTTGCTATCCTCTTAGCAATTACATAGGTGAGCACAGTGTCATCATGAGATGAAAACACTATGAAAGTAAGGCCCAACTGTAATAAACTGTAATTTTCCTCAAAATACCAGTGCATTTGCATCTTCCTTTGTAGCAACCAAATTTTAAAGAAGTACACAGTGTTGCCAGGCATACTATAGATTGGTCATCTGATAGTTTAATTACTTTGACAAAACTCCATATTGATTTTATTTATTGAGGTTATAAATGGTCTACTTTGCAATGCATGCACAGGCGTGACTCCTCTCAAAATCCCTCAACGAGTTGAGTTATCAGGCTGGCCGGTCTGCTATTGCCATTATTTACAGTGGCTCCACTCTGCTTGAAGGGTGCAAAGTGCTTCTAATAAACGGTTTAGGGTTTCCTCATCTGCTCACTGCTTGCCAGCCGCTTTACAAAAGACTATCAGACTTCTGACAGTAAATGTAGGAGCTGGACCCTTCCCGAAGCAATAGTTGTGCGTTGGGTGGAAATGGAGAGGTGAAAAACGGCTCTACGAAACAGATGCATACGTAAAGAGAGACAGACAGACAGAGTATAAATAACAGACAAGCCATGGCATCCATGAGTGAAACAAGAGAAGTATTAGGCCCTGTTGAAAGAGCACTTGTGTAGAGACAAGCCAGGCGATAATATTTCACAGGTAAAGAGATGTCCACATGATGATAACACCCACTAGCTAGAGAGGATGAGTGGGGGATGAGTGAGAGGTCCCAGGCCTTCGGTGGAACGCCCCCCTTCACTCACGGCTGAGAGGAGATACCACAGGAGCAGGGAGGCTGTTATTCTCATGGCTGCCTGGTTCATCAGCAGATTCTTATCATGCCTACAGACTCAATCTAAACTCCAGTTCAATGATGCACACGCCCATAGATTCCTTCAAAATGCTTAAACTGTGACCAGCAATGTCACCCTAGGTCACCTTTAATTAGTGAGGTTTTCATGGAGGAGACTGAAGTGAGGTAAGGTGGCGGGTGATCTTGACTGCCTGAAGAGCGGTAATTTTATCTCTTGCTGCCTCTTCACTATACTGTAGTCTAGCATGTCTCATATTGCCATCGTCATGCATCGCTGTTAGAGGTGCATTTAGCCAACAAAGAATATGAAACCTAATCATCTCCTTGGTTTTATCTCCTTAAAGCATCAGTTGGCCATGGAATTAGAGGTTTAATATTTGATAGAGCTGGTGTCATCTCTATTCATGAGAACTCTGAAATTTTTACCCGTTCATATTTTCACAGATCATGGCCAGAATTTTCACAATTTCAAACTCCCTATGCCACAACCCTGGTGTTCATTTACTGCTAAAAATGTAAAAATTCATTGAAGACAGGAAGTTCATCACAAGTGTGACTTAATTGAAAAAACACTTATTTGGTTTCTTCTCAAGAGTTAGGTGAGAAGATCAAAATCACTCTGTCTGTAGGATAAATATAAAGCTACTACCAGCAGCCAGTTATCTTAGCTTAGCATAAAGGCTGGAAGCAAAGATAATGAAATCTGTAAAGTGCCCCCATAAAACATTGGTAAAGAAGATATAACGTGCAAATTAGTGAACTTTCTGTGCTGGTAGGTGGATATTGTTATCTTTGGAATTAGCTCTTTCCCCTGTTTTAAGTGTTTATGCAAAGCTAAGCCAACTGATATTTACTTAGCTTCTTGATATTTTACAGAAGACTTTCACATGTCAATTTTCAGGTCTTGTGACTGTATGGCTTGGAAAACAATAGTTAGGACTTTGTTTCCCATTAGGACATAAGTGTACTTGCAAGACCAGTTAGCTGTTGTTTTCATCAATACACAACATCTAATTGCAAGTGGTGCCTCAATATGCACGTAACTCGCTAGAAAAAACAATACATGTTTTATCCTCTGTAAATGCAGGTTAATTGCACTGTACACTTTTAGTTTAGGGATTTAGTGCTGTCCTAAGTAGCGCAGTGAAATTGTCTGGGAGATGGTGGAGGTAACGCGTGGGCCGTGGGTTCAGTTTAATTGAGTGAGACAGGATGAGATGTTCAGCCAGCCTCCCTTCTGTCCTCAGAGAAATGGAGAGGGAGAGATCCTATCTGGCTCTGAATTAATCAGCCGCATCTCACTGGTCAGTGAACTGTAGTTCATTAGACTGCTGGGAGAAGAGATGAGAGGGGAGACACGTAGAGGAAGACTGAAGCAGGGAATGCAAAATGATCACAGAGCTGATTCAATTCAAAGATATATAGTATATATGAATATTTGTTATTCTGTGTTTTGGGTTTGTTTTTACTTCCTTCAGTTATTCAGCAAAAAGTTGTAATTAATTGTTGGAACTTACAATTACAATTTTGCCTGAGAACACCTGAAAATAAAGTATAGGCAATTTTACTGAGTGTATTAAGTTGAATCAAACATATCACTTAACACTGTATGTGTGCCATTTATAAGAATATTGGCAAAACTTCAATCACTTCAACTTGTTAGCTTGTGGTATGACTACTATGGAAATATTACATCTGCAACATACTGTAAAAGTAATCCCACTTTGCACAGTCTAGATTTAGTCACCCTAAATCAAACACTAAAATATCATAGTAAAGTAAAGTAAAGATGTTTCTTACCTGATCAAGAATCCAGGAAACTTCAAAGGATGTGGGCGCTACTGAAACACTTCCCAATTAAGAATTAAAACTGTACAAAAAGTATGTGAAAATCAATCCTCTAACACAAGTGCTCTAAAATGTGACCACAACAAAAGCAATTCAATATGAACTATCAGCTATGAAGGTTATTGCCCCAGGCATGTTAGCCATGCAAGGAGGTAAAGCAAATATTACAGTTACAGAGCAACATACCCATATAGAGAAAACTAATAATTATAACATTAAAACGGCAAAGCATGTAAAGTAACCAAATCACTATAAATTGTAAATAATGTCATTGCCATTATGGTAATATATTCATATCAGGGAAAAGTGCAGATGCAATGCAGTGCGTTTCCCACTGACTCCCTTTATATATATATATATATATATCGAGTGATTTAAGACCCAGCCTCTTTCTTTCACTTACATAGAAAAATCAGTAAAAAAAAGTATAAGAGCCACCAATAATCATTCCTCAGTCCTCCTTACAAAGAGCTTTAAAAGCTCTTTCAAAAACTGTTAACTTTAATATGCTCAAGCATCCTTTATATGTAAAATATAATGGTGTAAAATTGTTCCATTTATTACGTACTTGCTCATGTGGATTGTTTTATTATGGTTATGTTTTTGAAAATCAATATTTGATAGTTTTTTATGTAAGTACGTAATTGTATGGCCTTTTTTATCTGTATTCCACACCTTTTTGGGTAATAAAGAAACTAAGTAATTTCTCACTATAAAACACGTCCCTTCTCTTATTATAATTAAATAGAAAATACTATACATTTCAATTGAAGAATCGGACAAATAGCAGTATGAAAGAAAAGGTATTGAAATATCACAAAAGAGGAAAAGATGAGAAAAAAAATCCTTCACATCCTTCCATCAATCCTAAAAGCTTAATTTCAAAAATACAAACCAAAGACAATTTTTATTTATCATTCTACACTCCTTTAATTTGACACCCCGCTCTGTAGTCAACTGTTTCACCCAGTTCAATGCTCCATCCTGCACCACTTCATCCTTACAGGAATGTGTAGATATGACTGATAAAGGAGGCGGTGAGCTGAGCGAGGAGAGGAGGGAGAGCTTAAGCTGCTCCGTGTAATAAGAAGAGCCGTAAAACTGTGTCAGGAAAATGTTGCCCCCTCGTTCTTCTTCTCTCCCCTCGCTTTATTCTTTATGGGTCTGTAACTGCATTTGTTACTTGTTTGATGGGCTGGGGGAGCCGTCCGGGCCCTGGAGTACCAGATATTATTCTTCACTCGCCCCTTCACCCCCCAGCCCTCCCAAAATAACAGCCTCCAGCCTACTGTTTAAAGTCTCTCACCAGAGGGAGTGAGGAGGAGGAGAGCAGAAGGGGTGAGAGCAGGGGTGAGAGGAGAGAAGTAGAGAGGCTGAAAGATGTCTCCATTGCTCTCCTCTGAGGAGATCAAAGTAGACTATTCCTTCAACCCTGTGGCACCATAATGGTTTGGTGGAGTCAGAGTGAGAGCCCTCGCTGCTCAAGATGTTGTAACATGGATGATTAGTGACAGTGTAATACTTTGAACATTCTCCGTACAAAGGGAGAACCCAGCTGAGCGAGAGGCTTTAAACTTTTTGGGGGGGAGGAGGGTTGGAAATGTTCCTCAGCCACCGGAGAGCATTAAGGACTGAGATGTAAAACGATATCACGTTCATTTTCCCCCTTTTTATATGCATCGTGGGAATAAAGGACAACAGATAGAGTGTGGGAGGCAGCGCACATGCCTGTCATACTTTCCCTTATTAGAAAAGAGAAGTCTGGGACATGTTTTTCAATGTCTCAGTGACACATTTGTACAGGGAAGCTTAGTTATTAGAGCCACATGTTTATACCCATTTTATATAATATTCATGATGAATCTGTAATTATAATTATTCCCTGTGAGGAGTCGTCACTGATCAAATTTAATCAATTTTCATTTAAAGTGCAGAATCACCTTGCAGCATGGTCCCATTACACTTTACAATGATAGGGAATACATAGGACACACAGCAAGTAGACAAAATAATACAAGGAAAGAACCACATTTAAAACATCAATGTTTGAGGGACGTTAAAAAGTGATGGGCCTGACAGAGTTCTAGTGTAGGCTGTAGTGAAGTGAATGAAGGTAGGTTTTCAATTTTGATTTAAAGGTTTCAACTGAACGTGCTCCTTTAACATGTAATGGAAGGTGTGTTTTATAACATGATGAATCAATTTATAACATGATGAATCAATTTGTCGTAGTAAGGAGCGATGTTTGGGGGTTAACAGATAAGTTAATTTTGTGTAGTAATGAGAACGTTTTATTATAACAAAAGAAAGAGATACTATTTGCTCTAAAAGTTAAGTGCATGTAACCCAGTACATGTAAGGAACCTCTGATATCTGACCACTATAGAGATTACTAAAGACTGAATAAATTGTATGTTTAAAAAGAGAGCCAACCAAAACCGAGAAAAGCAGAAATAAGGACAGCCTTGATTCCAATCTCTGATTGCTCTGTCCACCCATGTGTCAGTCCAATTGGTGCCTGCCCTGTGACTTTGCGCAGAGTCTTGTCAAAATCTCTAAATTCCCAGGTTGTGACTAAAGGAACATGCTTGTTCAATGATTAGTAGCTGAGAGCCTTATATAGCAAAAACAACACACACTGCTCTTGCTATTTATTAAGCTACTGCCACTGCAGTGTTGTGTTTTGTGTAGACAGTGCTAGACAACATTCACTGTTGGATTGTTGAGAGACAAGAGAGACAGAGACAAACAAGCGCAGTGTGGCTTTTGAGTTTGAATTTTTTTATTTCTTTCAATGGAGAAAATCAGAAGTCAGTGGCTGGAATGTAAAAATCACTTTAATACCATATCAGAAAAATGAGCTCCACTTGCTCTGTCTACTTTGATGTTGAAGTGATTATATGCATTTATGCCCTCTGTATGTACTTGTACATATTTCATTTAACAAACCTCTTCCTTTCCTCACTTTATCACTTACATAGAGGCATCAAGGGATCGCAGCTTACTGACAGGATAAATTCAACTGAAAGAAATTGCACAGGTTTTTGCATTCCACACAATTATGTAGCCATTCATGTGGCAGTGAAAATGATTATTTTGGACTGAGAGTTTGAAGAGGTCGCTTGCGCTTTCCCAAACTAGTTTCACTACTTTCCCTAGTTTCCCACCTCCCTCGCTCTCTCTGGCTCTGAAAGCTCACTCCAGTTGTGTTCTCTTTGTGCAAGCATGTATCAATGTATTCTTTTCATTAAAGCTTATGTAATAACCTTTTTTATATTAACTTTAGATCAAATGACCATGGGAATGTGAAAGGGGTCAATGGTACGATGATCTCTATGAATCATCACCTGACTGTAGTCCCCCTCAGCTCACCTCACTTCAGCCTTTTTAAGCGTCTTTCAGCTTCTGTTTTGGTTCGATCTGAACACTATCTTCAGCGTTATTTTCATCCACAGCAAGCAGCTGTTTTCAGTGTTGAAGCTCTGGTAAACCTACTGCACACTATCTGTCCAACTAAACAGCAAATGGACAAAGTTAGTGACTAGCTGCTAAATATACTGAAGCATTTAGCGGCAAAATTGCCAGCTATTTCACTCAGGAGTTGGTAGAGACCAAAACAGAGCTAAAATTAGGATTTATCAGGTGACCAGAAACATGACTCCTGATGATTGCAAATTTTGCTCTGTATCTGCTGGATGTGTAAATAGACAATAGTTTGCTAACATATTGGCTTTAACAACTTTATAAGGTAATAAAAATGTAAAGGTTGGGTTTGCAGCTTGTGCAGCTGCCCCCAGGTGACCAAAAATGGGCCTTATGAAAAAAATGGCTGAAATAATAAATAATAATAAAAAAATTATTCTGAAATTCTTACTGAGTTTATAACAGTCTGTAGAAACTGCATCTTTAGTATTAAAGTAAGAATTATTCAAAAAGATGACCAAAGCAACAAGGAAAACAATAAACCAGCCTGAATAGTTCAGTACAAAAACATGCCTAGTGTGTCTATGCAGCAGACTGATACGGTCACTGCAAGGCTTGAGATACAGGCTATGTAATCCACTTATCTTAAGTGAGCTTTGCCTGCCACACCTGCCTGGCTTTTAAGAAGAACAGGAAAGCGTGAGGGAAGGAAGCATTCACCTGGCCTCAGGCAGCCATGACAGAAGGAACCACTGCACTCTGCTCCACAGCACATGAAGGGCACTCAGAACTATTATCACATGTTGGATCACTTCACAGGTGGAGGTGTTTTGGTGGTTGCTTTATGGTTGCAAAGTACAAAGCCGGATGTTGTGATATCGTCTTTTGCGTGACGCGCAGTCAGTTGTAATGCGTGGTTCTGTGTGTGTGTGTGTGTGTGTGTGTGTGTGTGTGTGTGTGTGTGTGTTTAAAACATCTGCACAGACTCGAGTGAATTCCCCCTTTTCAAGCCCATGACACTTTTCATTTAGTCTAAAAATATTGTAAATATTCCTCACAAAAATAAACAATTTTAAAATAAGACAAGAAATGAGTCTTTTATGGCTCAGAATAGACTTGTCTCTTTCCATGTGGCTTTCATGTTAGAGGAAGTGCAAAACAATCATATTGTTACATTGTTACATTTCCTTCTCTTGCTGTGAAAGCCTCACATTGATCTTTATGAGGTCACATACAGTCCTTTGGGCTCCCTGCAGATTCTGTTAACACTATATTTATAAATAAGTATAACTGTAATATTGGTCTTTTTATAATTTAGTGAGAAACAGAGATTAATATAGAGCACATACATCACTATCTTGCTTTTCAAAACCAAGTTTAAAGAAAAAAATAGAGTGAAGTATTGCTACAGTATAAATATCCTGTATTTTATAGCATGGTTGAAAAAATCAAATCAATTTAAAATCAGTTAAAGTCTATATTATTGCAAGAGTTCAGTTTTATAAGACTACTATTGCTGTCAGTATACTTAATTAGATCAATCAAGATGCGGTAGCCCATTTGTGATATGCATTCAATAGAGAATTTTCTTCATTTAGTATTCTGTAATACTATTGCTGTATAAGCTGCTAATAATGTAAAATGTTTCAAAATTTTAAAGTTACACAATTCAATATTGTGTTAAAAGTATTAAAAATGGCAATGCTTAATGGGAAAATGTTGCTCATTTTGACCGTCCCCAAAGAATTTTCACTCACCTCTGCCCAGCTCTATGGAGTATTTTAGTGACTTTTTGCTTATTGTTTTAGTTTTCCAGTCCATATATTAACTGCTTACATTCACAAACACAACTGTAAATATCCCAGCAGTCAGCTGAAAAAATCTCTGATAAACCGACAATATGCAACCTACCCAGCACCAAACAGAAGACAAACTTAGCAAATGGCTGGAAAAAACGAGCAGCAAAAGAGATTTTCCTCAGGACTTTGTGGAGACCAAAACAGCTAAAACAATGAATATTGGACTAATGGTCATCACCATATCAACTTTATAATAATATAATGATATGTTGCTTGTTGCAATGCCACCAAGTGACCAAAAATAATGCAGGTTTTAGGGAAAGTTGTAGTAAAGATTACTTTTCAGGAAGATGTAAAAGCTGGTTGACCAATGCTGTCATTTTTCTGTTGATGTCTGTCTCATCCAGCAATGTGCTATAGCCACTGAGCAGGTCACTAAAGACACACATGATTTTTATTGTCTTGTTAAAATCACTGGCCTTTAAATGGCTGTGCAGCAGGACTGTGTAAAAACATATTTAAAGGCAGAGGGAGTAAAACTGACAAGCAAGAGAGAGACAAAATATGAGAGCAAGACTCAGAGAGCGATACATAATTCATCAGAGATGTCACAATGTTGAGTCGTGTACTTAAACTTGGCAGGGAGAGGTGAGTGATGTGCTGAGCTCAGATGAGGATGGGAGGGGGGGGGGTCCTTGATTATCTCCTGACAGTCACTGGCCCACTCTGACTGTCAGGACCAATCATCCAGGGGGAGAAAAACAGCATTCTTCTACTGCAGCTGGGATTAATGAACTGACAAACTCTGTTAGAAGCACATAATGGGGAACTTGCAAGGGGCAACCATAGATAATGGCACAAGAGGGATACAGGAGGTTAAATCCAATTAGCGATATAGTTTTTTTGTCTTGAACACATAATACGTCTCAACAAGTAAAATATGAGTTTGAATCTGAAAAACTGTGGAAAGTTGCTAACCCCCTCCGTGGGGTCTCCCATTGCCTACCCTCCACCTCCTCCTACCACCACACTATTGAAGGCCCAGCTGTTGCTGCTGCTGCTGCCGGCCCATTTGGTGGTAATCAGGTACAGGCCAGAAGGCCCACATCCTCTCCCTGATTAACACTTCTCAAATTCTAACACAGCTCTCAGCTCCTCCTTTGTTGAATATTCGACCACAGACCACTGTTTTGATCACCTTCTGAGAGATGAATAGTCCAGTTGACACAGAAAACAGTCCAGTCTTTGCTGTCATAGACCGTCTCTCTCTCTCTCTCTCTCTCTCTCTCTCTTTTCCCTTTGAAGAGAGAAAATTATGTGCCCTCCAAGGCTACCTAACACTACCTAACAACTCTATTACAACTGATGGGTTTCAATGCCATATTTGTTTATTTTACCAAGCCAGAAGTGGACGTGTTCTACTTTTTTGTCAGCTGAGTTTCTGAAAGGTTCCTGGCCTCAGGTTTTCTACCTGTAGTAGAATCTGGACAATTCATACGCTCCATTGCCAGGGCTGTCAAGCCCAACGAAGTCAAGGCACAATGCGTACATTAATCCATGACTACCTGTTAAGGGATATTTGGCATAGACATTTTTGTCTGGCCAGAAAATCCTGAAGAACAGGGGGTGGGGGCCTCTCTTGAAGCAGGCAGAATCTCTATAGAAAATGGAGGTCTCCAATGGAGGATTTGACCACCAGTGATGCTATGTGGAGCAATGTTTTGATGAGAGGGTCCCTATTTTATTTGTATCTTGCGATCTACTACCATGAGGGCAAACATGTACATAAGAATTCCGTGCTTATGGTTTGCCACTAATCCCCAGGCAGTTGGTGGTAGTAACATATCTGCAAAAAATGGTCAGCTGATGGAAACACATTTCAATGTTTGGCTGAGATAGAAAAGTTAATGCATCAATAAAAAATGCAACAAACTGCGATGAAAACTGACACTGTGTGAGATTTGACTAGTGCTGTGATTACATCACCTCGTTACATCCTCTTCTACATTAATGGTTTAATGGCACCCAACTGGAGAATTACTACCAGTAGCTAGGTCATCTCGATGCACTCAAATCCTCATATTTGCATTTGCAACAGTAACTGTAATGAATGGAACTGCACATTACATACCATAAAACTTTGATTAATAGCCAGGGCTTTTATTTGCTAAAATCACAGAATTGACTCTGCCTATATCTGGGACAGGTGTCCATATAGGACAGGCCTTTAATTCCTTTGACACAAAACTGAAATAGGCTACTATCCATCCATCCAACCATAGTCAACCGCGTATCCTGCGTACAGGGTCGTGGGGGGCTGGAGCCTATCCCAGTTGACATCGGGCGAAAGGCAGGGTACACCCGGACAGGTCGCCAGTCCATCGCAGGGGAAATAGGCAACTATCCATCCTTCCATCCATCGTCAACCGCTTATCCTGCGTACAGGGTCGCGGGGGGGCTGGAGCCTATCCCAGCTGACATCGGGCGAAAGGCGGGGTACACCCTTAACAGTTGCCAGTCCATCGCAGGGGAAATAGGCTACTATGAAACAGTATATTTATTTCAAACAGAATATCACTGTTAAAAATGAAAAATGATTAAATAATATCAAATACATGTCATTCATTTGATCTAGCACTGACACATGGCTTATGCGCTTTTATTTTGTAGGCAGCAAGGTAACGAAAACAACAACATGGAGCAGGATGAAAAAAGTGTAGCAGAAGTTAGCAGACAGAGAGCGATGGACTTCACATGACAGTTTTCACAACTTGGATAAATTTTTATGAAAGCTGTTTTGATTATTTTGATTGGTGGACCCTTAGAGACTAAAGGTATAATAACCAAGGAACGGACAGATTTGGACTTAACAAGCGTTTCAAATGTAAGGAGAGTCGGTGATCTAACGATGCGTGTAGCATGTCCTGACATGTTGATCATCCGTTTAAACATTAATATCTGAATAGTGATCAAAGCTTAGAAGCAGCTAAAGCGGGCGACCTAACAGGGTTTAAGAGGTTTTATACATCCAATGAACTTATATAAAAACCAGACCAGGCGTTTAATGGAGATCTGTGTTTATTTGTCAAAATGTGTTCCCACAACAGGCCAGTAAACAGGGCAACTTTTGTAACTTTTCTGGAAATTTGTTAAAAGTTTGTGCTACATTGTGAAAACAAATCATAGATAGATAGATAGATAGATAGATAGATAGATAGATAGATAGATAGATAGATAGATAGATAGATAGATAGATAGATAGATAGATAGATAGATAGATAGATAGATACTGTATTTACTGTAAATGAACTGCATCCACATTCAAAGGCAGCCTTATCTTAAACATCACCTTTAAATGCTCACATTGTTTGAGGTAGATTAATTTGTTGAGAATGACATTCTCTCTGTGAATGAGTGTGCATTTGTGTGATTTTGTTATTAGGATGCAGCCTGCCACAGAAAATGGAGTAGGGTTTGTGGTTAAATAATCACAAACTGCAGGGGTCTCTTCCCTCCTCGCTCAGGCTGTGAAGTTTACAACCTTTCCATCCTCCTTTTATTTATCAGTTATATCCTTTTGATACATTCAACATGCCTGACCACATTTCCCTCCGGTGACATGCTTCTTTTCATTCAATCCCAAACAAGGTCTTTTGTGGCATGGCACCCCACTGCCAAATCTACTTAGAAGTGTCTTTGAAGTTTTCTCCCGTCTGTCTTTGCTTTATTAACCCTTGATCCAGGGTGACATTTTTAACTTCATAGTAGTCTCACAAACTCACAACGCTACTGACTTTCAAATCGTTTTCTAGGTGACAACCACAGACAATGAAAGCTTCTTTTTTCTGATATTACATGTTTGTCCTGCTGAAAAAATGAATAGCTTTTCTGAAATCCCATCAGCAGTGTTTGATTACAAGTGGATTGTTTGGCTGTAATTCTATTTCTAGTTTGGCATGGCATGAAAAGGAAGTGACCTAAATTCATGTTGGGCTGATTGGCAGATGCATCTGCTTTGACACCATTCAGCATGGGCAGAGTGACAGCTAGGGGTCATCTAATGTATCTAACTCTAGGAACTGAACGCCTCTGAACAGCAGAGGAAGGCACAATTTATTGTAAAAGTGCTTTTGTTTGTTACCCACTTTTGGATGTTACCTGGGTAACTGCTGTCTCTTAAACACAGCGCCATTGATTGGACGCTGGGGGAGGTGCCAAAACAAAACCGCATCGTAACTTCACATACAGGTGACAGCATGTGGTAGAGGTTAGTTACCAACTCCGAAAGTGAGACCACCTGACACAAATGAGCTCCCCTGAGAAGATTTACAAACCCTTCATCTGAAACCTCAGCCCCTAAAAGAAAGTCTTTCTCTCTCTCCCTCTTTCTCAATCTATCTCGCTCTCTGTCTCTACCACCCCCTTGCCAATTTTAGCTCCTAAATCTCCACTCTGCTGCAACAAAACACTGACTGAGTCGCAAAAGTACACACGACCATGTCTGCATACACGCAAACGTATACACACTCCCCCAGCCCTCCTCAAAACAAAATGTAGGAGTGTAAAAGTGACAAACTGGGTGTGCAAGATGAGCTTCGCCATTATTTATCTAATGGGGTAGAGGATGAAATCTTGCAAAGCTGCTAACAGTTCCTGTTCCTCTTCATCATATTTGTCCTCAACATTCTTGCCGAAGCCTGGGATTACAGAGAAAATCAACATCATTTTCCACCAGTCAGCAGAAGGTCAGAGATTTAGTCTCACTGAATTTGCATTGTATTACATTTAAAATTCTGACCATGCATTTACACCAGTGCTGAGAGTGTTAAATGTCTATTATCTTGTTAGAAAAGTCTAGGGGGACAGATGTTTGGCAGTGAGCATTGATGCAATTTTGCACTGCAATAGAAAAGAATAATTCAAATATATTTGAATGACTGGTTGTTTTAGACAACTAAACTTGCCTCTGAGCTTAATATTTATGTTCTGTGTGAGAATCATTGTGTATGTTGTTGCTGTCCTGTTTTAAAGCAATGTCTTGCCTTAAATTTCCCCTTGAGGGATAAATCTAAGTAATTAGAAGTGAACTGAATACAAGGAGGCCTTTTTTATGTGAAGAGAGCCACAGAGAAGTAGAGAAAGAGAGAAGGAGAGACTGATTTTTTACACTTTCTGCACAATTTCCTCTCTATTTCCTCCCTGAAGACCCTTGTCTGCAGAATGTGCAGAGTATGCTTTCCATGGACAGAGGCTATGGAACCTGCCAGAACAAAAAAATATGAAAAAGGGAGAGAGAGAGAGAGAGAGAGAGAGAAAAGTTCCTCCTCCTTCTTTCACTGCAATACAGAAAGATGGAATTATTACCCAGAAAACCTCAACGCCTTGTTTTTTTCACTTTTTATCCCGGAGTTCCCGGAACACTGAGCTACTATTATGACCAGAATACTTGGACCGCACACCGGTTACCCGCTCTGACGTTAAGGAAGAAGAAAAAACAAATGCTCCTCATAGCAAAGTGCAACTGCCTTTATTTCTGTCCTGCATCACGCCTAATTGGTATTCATGTGACGGCCAATGGTAAACTGAGGCTGAGATTCAACTGTAGGTTGAAATGTTAGAACAAAGAGATAAATTTCCAAGCCTGCCCCGTCTTAACCGTCTCAAACATTCATCTTGTTTTCAGGGAATGACAGTAAGCTAGCACAATTTAACTGTACACTGTGAAAACATCCGTGTGAAGTTAAGCTAGTCCTGATAGAAACCCTAATCGGGAGCTTTTGGAGAAGTACAATCACATAAATGTTTGAATGTTAGAGAAAAATACGGATCATGCTCCAATATATAGGCCTGTTTTTGTTACTTCTGTGAACAAACGTTTACAACAGGTGAAAGCATTTTATGTTGCGGGGCCACTATTTTGTTTGTATTTCAACAACAGACTGTACCATTAAAATTCTTTCCCATATTGAAACATTTGGTGAAACAAAGCACTTTCTTCTTCAGTGGAGATATATTTTCCGCCAATTTGTGATATTGGCCCTTCTTGCTTGAACATGTCTTTAAAAAGTGCAATATAATGCAAAACTATTGCAGTGTTTAGTGCAATAGTTTTATAATATTTGACCCTTAAAAGGTAGGATCTTAAAAATCGCTGTAGACCAAGTTGTTTATCCTAAAACAAACAAACAAATAAGCCATGTGCCACATTCTATCCAATAAATTATCATGAAAAAGCATGTTGTCAGGTACAACAAACTTCCTTTCTGTATACTTTCCACTATTTGCCACAACCAAGTTGTTCAACAATTCTTGGAACAACATGTTTGCCCTTGTGACAATCACTGAAATAATATTTGTATTCACTGAAAAAGCAACATCTAATAGTCTTGGTCTTCTATCATCCATTCCACCCAGGACACAAGGACACAAGTTTTCACTAATTGATAGCTAAATTTAAGATTCGTCCTTTAAAGCCATGGTCAATGACGGCTCTCGGGCAACTGTTTTCACCCTCACAGCACTGTGTGTCATACAGGTGGTGAGAATGACTGCAGTTAGTGGCGATTGGTCCTGAACAAATTAAAGCCGAAGTCCAAGGGCCACTTGAAACACCTTATAATATACACTGGGAGAACCTGTGAAGCATTGCTTTGCACAATGGTGTTATAGAGAAGAGGAAGTTTGAGTCAAGAAGGAAGGATGCCCTCTTAAAAACCAGGAAATGGGATTCCAGGATGCCAACTGCTCACCACCAAGGATCAGGTCAGACAGTGAGATACTTATTCACTCTGCAGTGTCTATTTAACCTTCTGTGGTGGTGGCACATCTCATTTTAACACACGTCAGACACAGCAGCAAACTACAGGAATGCCGCATTTAGTCATCGAGGTAAAAAGGTGCTTACGGTAATTTAAAAAATATTCTTAAAGTAGACAGTGTTTCACGCTCTGTTTCCATCGTGCTGTGCCTCAAGTTATGACAGGTGTGTGTTTTATTTGGATCACCTTTGTTTCTCAGACAACATAAAGTAGCCTGTATTTTCCTCCTCTTGTAATGAGTCATCAGTTGCTGCTGACAATGGCTGTCAATAAAAGATTCCGATGCTTCAGATGCTCTTAAATCACACAATCACCACAAATTGTAAAGCAGCTTAGTAATAACCTACTCCCATATAGTATAACACAAACTTACACACACACACACACACACACACACACACACACACACACACAAATGTAATGACAGACCTCAGCTCTGGATATTTGAACAGTGGGAGGATGCAGGAGCAAGGCCAAGGGCTGGGAAAAGGGAGAGGAAGGAGAGGGGAGATGGTGAGATAGACAGAGTCATTAAGATAGCTTGGGTGTCAATGTAATTCATCAAGTCTGATAAGGCCTTGGCCCGCTGCCAAGGAGCAAGGTGTGTCACTTTCCCTCACCAATCATTGTCAATGGTAGCGTCCCTCGTAGCCAGTTTGTTATTCTAACTCATGCTATTAATATCTATATTGATTGATTAGAAATGAGAAGGCATAGCAGGCACTTCAGGATCATTGATGTTATGTGCACATGAAATAAATTTTAATAGTTCTCTTCATACTGTAAAGTTTAATCTGATTTCTAGAGATAATTTTAATTTTTCTTTATCACAAAATATCCCATGAACTCTCTGGAGTCCAAGTTAATTCTAGTTAATTTTTGCCGACATTCTCTGCATTCTTTTCCGTTTAGCAGCTTTTAAACTGTTCTTAACCCACATGTATGGTATACTTTTTCTTAACATGAACTCGGCCATGAGTCCGACTTACTGTTTTGTCAATTTAACAAAAGCATAAGGTTGCCAGAAACCCAAATAAACAAGGAAAATGACACAGTCACCTAACAAAAAGGTAATAATGAAAATATAAATATTCTGTAAAACAGTTTAAAGTTTTAAAGGGTATTATTTAACTGTTTATATATATGAAAAACTAAAAAATGTAAGAAACTATAATGTAGTCTATTTACATGTAAAGTGATCGTCCCTGCTTGTTTTGTGCCTGCTTTATTGTAAGTCTATGTAAGCCTGTAAACACTCAAAATTCACAGTTTAACATTTTCCATCAAAACAATGTTTTATAGTTGACAGACAAGATATACTGCGTGAAAGCTCCACATTGGCACTTCCAGCTGGTTTCTTCAGCTTGTCTCTACATGATATACATAAATAAGGTTGTTACTATGAATAAAACATGCTCTGTGTATTCACCAACGAATAGACATGGTTTTGAATGAAAGCCAACCATGCACCAATATAGGGATTGATTGAATGAGATATGTATGCATTTCGTGACAGACATTTTACATTTTTGTCTTTCCTCTCTTTACATCTCTTAGGCAGTTATTGACAACCAATGCAAAGAATGAACTGTGCCTCCGCATGTTAACTTTCCACCCATGACTGGGATTTTGGAAACCGATTCAGCTTCGTTGCACCTGAAGCAAAATCTTGCTTCAGATTGTTGCGCAATCTGTCAAGCACCCGTCCACACAGTCAAACCCATCCAAAAACGAATCAGTCGAAGTCTTACGCGCTGCAACTTAAAGGACGTAGCTAAACGGAGAGGGATCAGTGTGTTTTTCCTCTTTAAATTACCCAGAAAATGATGTGCGATCCATCGCTGTGATTACTGTCTCTCCAGGCGATGATGGATGGATCCATCAGCCACACTGTCTGCCGATTAAGTGGCTGTATCTAAACACAACCTACAATTTGCCTATTTGACTCAGTAGCAAACCACATCTGATTGATCTCTTGTATAGTGTTTTCTCTCTCTTCATTCATCCATTTCCTCCCTTTCCCTCTCGTCAGCTTGTTCCACCTCCACCCTGTCAAGCACCGCATGACCAAGGTGCACAACTCCCAGAATGGCCTGGCTCCCAATAAGCTCTGTAAAGTGAAAAGCCACATAAATGGTCATTCATATCAATCACTAAACACCATCAAAAACAGGCCCTCTGTTTCCAAAGGCATTGAGGCAAACACACCCAGTCCTGTTCTTAAATGAAAAGTTGCCTATGACCGAAATTCAAAGTGCTAAAACAGAGCTCCAATGTGTTCAAACTCAACGGTGAGATTCTCTCAAGTTTTTATCAACGCGGCGGAATTGAAATTTCAGCACCTTCTTGATAAAATTTGCAAAATATTTCATGCGGTTTGTGATGCGTTGGTGAAAGAGAGCATTATGCTGATTTCTAGGGGTGTGCTAAGGAGGAAGGGGGTCAACAGAGGATTTGGAAATTAAGTGGAGGAGAAAGCTAAGGCCTCTTGCTGCATTTAGGAGGTGTGAAGGGCTGTCCAGGTTCCAGTGATCAGCATCTGTCCCCTGAGCAACAAGAGAGGCTGTGTGGAGACCAACTTACTTTGTTGCACAAAGGATGTCCTGTGTTTTCTATGCGTGTGCACACACACACAGGACCTCTGAAGCGTTTCTCTTTGTCAGAGGGCACACATTTCTGAGCTCCAGCTTACAAATACTTGTTTGCTGACAGTATGCTGGTTTTCTGAGAGGTGAAGAGCTTTAACCCACATCTCTTTCCCTCAGGCTGATAAAGTGCTCTGATAAGCTGCGAGGTGCTGGTGAAAAGTGGCTGGCCCCCAGCCCCCAGGTCCACAATGTGAAAGAGTCGCTTGTCTGGAGCAACGCAGAACAGAAGAGATGATGAGGCCAGAAGAAAAGCATGGAAAACTGTAAAAATAAAAAAAGTCCAGAAGAAAGCAATTGGATTAATGATGAACTAGTCTGGGTGCAGTGTGTGTGTGTGTGTGTGTGTGTGTGTGTGTGTGTGTGTGTGTGTGTGTGTGCATATATTTGTGAGAATTTACGTTCGCCACCAGCTGTGGGCAGTGAGAGGGTGTGTAGAAATGGGGGAGCCCTGCCATGTGTTTATGTTGACTAATGAGCTAATTACCCAACCCCTAATCTACCTCAACTTGTGTCATTTCACAGGAATGCTGCAGCAGTCAAACGCTTGCAGATTATGGGTCATTTCCTGACAGTTAAAGGCAAACTGCTACAGCAGTAATTTCTCCACACACCAGGCGTTAAACCACAAGTGCTGCACCCTCTCCATTTGCCGCTTCATGAATTTGTTGTCCCAAAATGTGACTACGGGATTTAAATTTAGCCATGCAAATTTTTTGTAAGAAGAATTGGCTCTAGGTGTATTTGTTTTATCCATATCCTTCTTTGTTATCCCTTTGTATGCATTAGCCCAGACTCTCATCATTTGTACAGTTAAAGTGCATCATAAGGTTTTGGATTATTTTATTAAAACCCGCTCAAATCCATGCAATGTAGATTTACTTTGGTCACCCAGATGTAAGCATAAGAATTCTACCCAGATTTAACCACTTACATGTATTTTAAAACTCACATTGTAGTTGTTTTGAAAAGTAGTACAAATGTTGACTTAGTTTTCTTCTCTAACTTCAAGAAGTCTTGAAAACCCATCTCTTCACCTCCAACCCCGACCCTCTACTTCCACTTCCTGTACTCTTCTTCTTCTATCCCCTTACAGTTCACTTGTATTGATTGCACTTGTTTGTTAACTCATACTTATTTCCCAAGATATTTACCCCATTGATGCTATATGTGCTATTAACTCTTAATAGTATGTATTGCCAGTTGTAGATCTCTTGCTGTATTGATGCTTTGTGGATGCTTGTATGTTGGATAAAAGCGCCAAACAAGCACATTTAATATGTAAAAGAGTGACATCTTTTCATATTTTTGCTGTGACCTGTTAACAATGTAGCATACAGGGACCAAAAATATTAATTTAATTGGCTTATTTACTCAGTTAGAAAGTTATTTGTGTGTGAATGCATATCATCGCTGTCCAGTGAAAACCAAATATCTCCAGATGTGGTGATTTAGATTTATTTTTTCTAAAGAAGTTCTAAAGGGGAGTAAGTCATCTCCTTCTGAAGCTAAATAAACCATTTAAAAACGTTTTGGATTAGCTGAAAAGCGGAAAATAGGGCTGTTTTCACAGGACAGCAACAAAAGGTTACATAAATAGCTCAAAGGGAACTGCACCAACTTTACACATCAAAGTCTTTTTACAGGTCTTGATAAGTACCACTGTCACTTGAGTCAACTCAGGTTGGGGCTGAAGGTACATGTTTGAAGGTACAAGTTTGAAAATTTAAAAATCTGGAAGTGTGGAGCTCCTCATCTCTGTTTGATGCTAGTGACTCAAGGCTACATTAACCGCTGCTAGCATAACACACCTGAATCTCTCTAGTTCTGTTTGATTTTTTAAACTGTCTATCATGAGTTTGACAGTGTTATAAGAGTGCAATGCTAAATCAGTGCAGTACTGTTTTAACTCAAATAAGAAATCATCAGAGTACTGTATAGCCAATAGCTATTAGGTAAACATAGATTTTGAAAGCGCTTCATGACTTTGCTGAATAACTGCCAATGTCAGGATGTTTCAGGTTTTTGAGAAATTTGAGGTAGCTTGACATTCAGCAAAAACATTACATGAAACTGGAAAAGCAACATATCGGGATAAAAGTTTGAGAATGGCTTTCATATGGGTCAGGTGAGTGTTGACTAATCCGCTCAGCACTACATCTTTTGAAGTATTGCTTGCTTTCATCTAAGAAGTATTTAGAGAAAACATAACTGAAATAGCTACCGCTGTACACTGCAACTGCCAGTAGTAAAGTAACTCATTTTAACATATTAAGAACCTCTACAAAGCCCATATTTTTCAACTGAAACAATGTAGATGAAAGCAGAAGATCTGAGCAAAAACAAGCAAAAGTTTAAAGACCTTTAGAGGACAGAATCAATCAAATTTCTATGTCAAACAGCATGGGAGGTCTCCACCCACAGCGAGAGAGGTGTGAGTGGGGATATAGTGAACTCTCCCTGCCCACCCCACACCCCACCCCCTCTGTTTATCATCCCCCTCCCCTGGGTTGTATGCTGCTCCGCTCCCCCTCAACAAGCTCCCATCCATCACTCCTAAGATTTCATTTTAATAGGTGGTCCTCTTCATCCACACACCCTTATGGGAAAATTTGGCTAAGAAGAGCAAGACAGCAAATGGTGAAAAGCAGGACTTTATGTTGTTTAAAATGTTTTAATACCAATAATTTTTGGTGCCAATACAATACCTGAGTTTCAGTACTGATGCTAAAACAATGGCGGTTGATGGCGTGTACCTATTTTTTTTCTGCTACCATTTTTATACCTTCTCTTCATGTTGTAGTGTGTATTTCTTTATTCACATATTTATCCATTAGACTTTTTAGTATTTTAATAAAAGTGAGACACATTCCTTACATGTGTTTTTGTATTTGAAAGTTTTTGATACTGTTTTTTGTTTTTCCGGTACACGTACCTGTTCTTACACTGTAGCACAGAAGGAACGCACTTCCATACTGAGTAAGGTATATGGAGAGAATGGATTAGAGAATAGATTTTACCTTGAACAGTATATTTTGATACCTTAAATCAAAGAATATACCAATGTTTTTTTACAAAACACTTTTTTCCTATCTAACAAAATAAGTCAAACCTGTCAAATGTTTTGCCGTTTAATTTTGTCTTACAGTAACACAAAGCTAGGACTGTAATAAAATAGTCTAAAATTGGCAACTTTTAAATCAGGAAATATTGAATCAAAGAAATGAGTCAACAATAATAAGACTCTAACCAGGTATTCAATGCCAACTTTTGGCATTTCTTTGATACCCGATGCTGCAAACACACAGCTTTCTGTTCTGGGCATACTATATACATTATATTTTATTTGCATAAATGACCACAACAATGGTTTGTTATTCCCCTGTTTGGTCCGCATTCATAGTTCAGGGGGTTGCGCATGTAACACCAGCATGCTGGATGAGCCCGGGCCGAGCTGTGCAGTAGCTCCTCCATTCAAACAGAAGGCCGATTGGTTGATATTTAAATGGCCTCTGTTTGTTTTTCTTCTGGTCCCGTGTGTGCATGTGAGAACAGTATAAAGGACTGTGTCCTTTTGAAGGGGATAGCACCAGGAAAGTGAGGGGGAAGGAAACTTTGCTTTGGTGTTTTATATATCACCGGAATGACTTCCCTCAAATAAAGACGTGCTCCGTTCTGCCGGTCGGGCTGGAACAAGCTGCTCGTTTCCTGTCCTGAAAACTCGCAGCGTGTTGGAACAATGCGCCCAGCCAGAATAGAGGAGATGTCACGTCTTGAAGATGTGGCATGGTGCTTTTGTTTGACCCAGGGTTCAGGCTGAATCATATGTTTACAGTATTTGTGACATTTGAATGAACCAACACAATAGTGCCATTTGAATTATTTCAAATACTGAAACAACATACAGCAGCTTTTGAACTGTCATCTGGAACAAAAGGCAAAGATGAAAGTATTTCCTTTGGGGCTGTGAAGTGTCTTCATACTCACTTTGCAGCCACAAACGGTAGCCACCCACTAAATCTGACTATGGGGAGAAAGACAACTCTACTAATCATAAATGAATCTTCCTCTAAATGTTCACATTTCTGCCAAATGCCACACACTACAATGTCCACACTACAGACAAAGGCCTCTCTTTGCCTCTCTCCGCTGGGAGCTGGCCATGCAGAGTTTCTCACTAGCGCTGCCCCCTCATCAAATTACAGCCCTGCTCCCTCCTGTCATGTTGGCAAACAAAGGTCTTAAAGCGCACTCCCAGTGTAATTGCCTCTAATCTCAGACATAATGTGGTCTTTCATGTCAACTGCTTGGACAGAAAAGGGAGCTGTTGTTCTGTCTGCCCTTTTTTTTCACCCCTCGTGCTCTCCCACTTTCACTTTGAGTAGTTTAACAGTCTTGCTGCTCTGCTTTGTTATCCATTATGAAGAGGAAGGAGACTTTTATTGTGATGCAGTGTAAACATTTTGACAATGTAAAGGTTTGCTTTAAATGACTGGGCCTTGAAGACTTGCCTTACAATACTCCCTCTTCCTCTACAGATGAGCAAAATGGTTGTTACTGGGATTAAAATAAACATGAGAAATGTATATGGTAGTGCAGTAGTTCTTAGTGAGCTCCACCACCTTTGGCCTGGATTCTCTCCGTGGTGAGCATCAGGCAGTCTGCAGCTGGAAGTGTTTCTGCGGTTTGGCCAGGTGTCTCTCTGCCCTGCCTGGGACAAGGCCTCAGCGGGGCCTGGGACTGGATTCTGAGATCAGGCTGGAGGCGCTGAGCGAGCTTGCTGCCCCTCCGTGATCTAAAATGTCCCGCAGACCCACCTGACTGGTGGTCAGCTGTAATTGATACAACACGATAGCATCGCTGGAGGGGGAAAAGAGAAAATTAAGATGTGTGTGAGCATGTGGGGAAGAGACAGGGAAAAATAGAGCTGTGGAGAAAAAATGAGAGAAAAGGAAAGAGGAGGAGAGAGGGGATAATGGAAATTTTGGACAAATTCTTCAACTGAAGAGGCCTTTTGGTTAAAAAATATGGAACTTAAACTTTAATATGGTTTCCAGGGGCTTTGGCAAGCAAAGATGAACATATCAAGTAAAAAACACAGTATCTGATATCTGTGCTGTGCTAGATTTTAGAGCGAGTGCAGAGAGAGTGCAGGGTAAGAGGAGATGCAGTGTTTCGAAAACCATTCCACGAGGCTTTTTTAAGGGACCCAGCTGTGCGCCCTGGAGGTCCTGAGTTCTGACTGTGGCAAAAATCAGCACAGTGAGGCCAGGCTGTAGCTTCAGAGTCTGGTTAGCCATGACCTGATGTTCCAGGAGCCTCTGTGAATTGATGGGGCCCAGGGGAGTCATCAGAAGGGCCCTAGAACAATCACGCATTCATCGCTGCAACCACAGCAAGAGGGCAAACAGGGCATTCTCACTAATGTTAAAAAAGCTGTTTTTAAGATACTTTAAATGTTACAGGGTCTTTTAACCCATATAGTTTTGTTTTAGATTTGAGAATTTGATTTTGAAAGAAATAATCGTGTGAAAAACTGTTAAAATATGGATCATGTGTGCTATACTGAGATCCTCAGGAGAGCAAAATTGTGAAATTTTAAGAAGAACATCAAATAAGTGTATTCTCCCTAGTGAATATATTTTTGGATAATGTGGCTGAACTGGCTCAATCCCATCACGCCACATCTGCCGGTACTACACAGTGTTGTTACATAAGACAGCTGAGCCAGTCCAGACATCTAGTCCCTATGTGTACAAAATGGGTGTGTTCCCGTGTCCCCTAGCCCAAATCCATTTACCATGACTGTATCAACCATCTTTTCTCCAGAGTTGCCTCTTTTTCAAGTCCCTTTCACTCTCTAAGATTAGAGGCCTGGAGGTCATCAGTTACATTTTTCTGTGAGTTACCGACCAGTTATTTATAGAGCAAGAACAAATATACAGTGGAAGGAGGGTTGTGGTTTGGGTAGGAGGCAGGTTAAGCCCAGGGAACATCTGTCCTTTCAAAGGCATCTCTGCCTTGGTATGCTCAGAATCCACTCCAGGGGTGTCGATGCTTCACTGGTAGTCACAGAGCTGGCATGCTAGTCAAAACAGAGGTGAAGAGGGGGGAGTGAAGAACCTCATCCAAGCCTAATCTCCCATATCACCAAGCACAGTACATGTTCCCAAAGTCACCTGACTTCTGACAGTTGGTCTTACTGAACAGAAAACACTGACCAATGTCTGAGCAGAAGAAACAGAGAAAAAAAGATATTTCTGCAAGGACTGATAGTTCAAAGCAGAAAAGAAACCTGAATTATTGTTTGATAATGAGGTGTACGGATCTTAGTTCCTCTGGTTGGAAGATTCTCACAGAGAGTACAGCCTTAAATTATTAAGATGTTGTATAGGAATGTTCGAACTACAGTTTTTAGGCAGCAAGTATTAGTTATTATACGAATAGAAATTGTGGCTTAAGTTCATTAATGCTGTTGCTCAAAGCAAATTTGAGATTATTACTCCTTTGAAATTCTAATTTTCCACATTTTCCCCATGTGTTCTGTACAGATGGCATATATTGCATGCTTGTCCTGGAAGAAGGATCCCTCCTCAATTGCTCTTACTGAGGTTTCTTCTATTTTTATTCCTTGTTTAAGGGAGTTTTACGGACTAGAGGGCTCTCAGCACCGGCTATAAAAAAATTCCTGTTTCTATAATTTTAAGATTTATATGGTATTATGAAGTATGCAGCTGATAAACAAACGTACAACTGGACAACAGGTACGAATATAACTTATTACAGGATTTATCTCACTTTTTCATCAGTTGGCCTTTGTGTTATTTTTCATGACATCTTCTCAAGGCCAGAACAGGACAGGCCTGAAGAGTTACGTGCGTGTGTGTGTCTGTGCGTGTATGTGTGTGTGTGTGTGTGAGAGAGAGGCTGACACAGTCTCTGTTTAGTCTGTCTGCATCAGAGATGCTTTTTTACACACTCGTAAATTCATCCGCGCCAACACTCCATGTCCGACACACAGACAAATGTACGCATAAGCACATGTTAGGACAATGTCAACACTTTTATTTACCTCTTATTTTCCACTAAATATGTGACACTTCCAGTATTAAAACACTTGCACATCACAGTGTAAAAAAAGTACACACTCAAAAGCAATATACTTACAGGACAAACATGCTACAGTATTTCAAAACGACACAAAATACCAATGGTAATATTTTGTAAATATCATCAAATAATTCTTCAAATTTAAACATTTCAACTTGTAACTTTTGTAAAGTTGTATTTAATTCTGAAATACAGTAATACTATTTGTTATATTTATATTACTCTAATCACTAGTTACAATTATTATTGTGTTATCTGTTATTTGTGTGTAGAATATTTATTGCTTCTACTTTATTTTGTGTGGTATTTTGTGAATGTGTGAATTTCAGTAAGATTGTGAAACCACAAAACAATTGAAAGAAAATATTTTTTTCTTTTCTAGTTGACCTGGTGTGTTTTACTTTCTCAGTCTTGCATTGCAGAACAAGTAAGGAAACTTTAAGGATGAACAGCAGACTAAATAAACTTACTGAAAACAGAAATATCACATACTTGCACTGGCTGAGAGATGTAGTATTTCAGAAACATTTCTAGGTTTCTGGGTATTATTTTGCTCAGGAACCTGTTTCTATTGATATCAAATGTTTATTTTTATCATTTATGTAGCAAACAATTAATTTCTTAGCCTTTTCTCTCCCATTATTTCATCCATTGCAAAGTGATCATGCATTACAACGGCAGGACAAAGCACTCTTAGAAACATTAGCATTTCATTAAAATTTTGCTTTGTTTAAACCTCTTGACTGATGACTGAGGAGAATTTCACATTGACAATTGACGTCTATAAATAGGTAACATCACAACAAATAAGATTATTATTTCTTTTTTTATAGATCAGATTATTTTGATTGATGATAATTGGTCGACTTTTTGTACTTTTTATATTGTGTAGCTATCTTTCTATTACAAAGGTTACTTTATAATCTAAACACCTTGAAATCCAATTCACTTCATGATATATTACATTTTCATATTATTTTATGTAATAGCCTATGGTTGCCATACAGTAACATCTTGAAGGTAATTGAATTGTGAGGTTCTGTAAGTTGTTCCTGAGGCCCTGTTGATTGAACATGATTACATACTTTGGTTTGTGCAGAAGTGACAGCAGCGAGATGACATAGATCAATTAGTGACTGAATAAAATTCTGACATGAACTAGATCTTTATGGAGAGGTATCCTTGCTAAATGTGTCCAATCCATAATCCTAAAAATATTAATGCTTCCACTGTAACAACATAAGTCATAAAGGAGGGAGATAGTTAAAGAACTTAAACATAAAGAAAATATGTAAATAACCTTTGCTGGATTCGGTCTCGTGGGAGTTTCATTTAAATTTCATAGTTATTCAAATACATAAAAAAATAGACTTTTCAATAAAACATATATTTATTCAGAGTGGGAAGTTTTTGGTTTAATAAATAGTTTCCACAACTTCCCAGCATTGTATAGGCCTATTATTGTCTAGAGAGGAGGAAATTAGTTATAATTGTTCTTGAACAGTAAACCCTGAGTTGCATCATGGTTGTAATAATGTTCTTTATTTCCCATGACAGACTGATTACACATACAATACATCCTGTAAGTCTTCGGGCACAAATTATAAAAAGTTTGTGTGGGGTCACAAATGCAGTGCATGATGGGAATTCTACAATATTTCTCTTTCAAGCCTTCAGTTTTTAGTTTGTTGGATTGAACTTTCAATTAGTAATTTGATTTTACAAAAGACAATCACTTGATTAGAACTGATAAAGTTTCACTTTATTGTACAGAGGCATTGAGATAGTATTTATTTGGTTAGGGTATCTGTATAACATGTAAAATAGCTAATAATTTCACCAGAAAAACCTTTAAATATTAGGTTTAACCTGCTAGGTATTTACAATGCATTGTGAATCGGTGTATCATAAAAAGAGAAACATATAACAAAGTTGTCCAATGCCTGTGCAGGAAAGGAATCTCCCTATAATTACATTTTAAGAGCAGAGGAAGCTGTAGGCCTGAACCCCTTCATTTAACCAGCATTAAATAAACACAAGCCCCATCAGCGTCAGATATGCCCTCACAAAGTTGCACTGTAAATAATGACTTTCATGGCCGTGAGCGAAAAAAATCCGGGGTCATGATCAGGGTAGGTGAAGAACAGTCATGGTAGTGAAAGCTGATATATTAAATGTGGGTAAAACATTAAAGCGCCAAACTTTTTTTATTTGTTTGTTTATTTATTTATTTATTTTTACATATTATCACTTTGGTGTGTCATCAATCCATATTCATCTGTCCTAAAACAATGTAAAATGAATCCTGATCAGAGTATTACACCAGCAATAAAAGATGCCAATTATTCAGCACAAGAAAATATCTGAAAGTAGCATGTTGTTACTTCCCCGGTAACACAACACAATATCTGACGGTGAATGATGGCAGCCACGTTCTTATAACAAAAACTTCACTTCCACGGTGTAGCGTTTATATATATTGTCACTGATACAAAACTATGGTAATTATTGGAGGGAGTAATGTGTTGTTCACAGACAGGTTTGCAGGATTTCCACAGAACTGAAATTTGATATCTAACACATGTCATGGAATTTCTATTCTTCATTTGCCCCGGCTCGCCTTTGATGCCATGCCAAAACCTTCAGCATAATAAACCTCTAAGAACCTATGAAGATATGCATTACCCGGGGATTACACTGATTCAATGACAACAACAATTATTGTGAGTGAATTTCAGATCAAAGGCTAAAAGTTGTTCAACACTGAAATAACAGTGTCAGGCTGTGTATCAGTATAAACAAATCATTAATTTTTGAACATTACTTTGATTTTTAAAAAATGGATGACATATATTTGTGCCCATTATTAACCATCATTAGTTACTATTTTATCTATTTTGCTGTTTAATTTCTAATGATTAAATTAAGATTAAAATAATGTCATCAATAATTTCCACAGTATATTAATTTAAAGATGATAAAAACAAACAAATTTAACCAAAAATAAAAAACACACTCATAAAGGTCAGTTTAGAACAGCGAAATTCATTTTTTAATAAGTGTATTTTTCCAGTGTTATATGTTGACATACAGCTCAATCACACAGACATTAGACGCCCATTTTGAGCTCTGTTCCTCTCCAGCTGTAGCCTAGTGATTTAGGATGACCTTCATAACCTTAAAGTCAACATCAACATTGTTTCAAGGTGTCCTTGTGTGGGCAAACGGTGTTGATGCTCTGTGACACAATAAAGCATTTTTAAAATGGACATGAAAGGCTGCGACTTAAAAAAATCTCTCACCAACTTTTCTTGTCTTGTCACAAAAGATTGTCTTTATCACAAAAGATTGTCTTGTCTACAAAAGTGCCACCACAATCGAAAGGAAAAAAGACAGTACAGATAATAAAAGGAATGACACAAAATATTTGTAGCATAGATTCTGTTCAATTTCTCGTAACCTACTCCACACATTAACTAGATTGTGACTTGTTTTCAATTTTCCACCCACTAATGTGCCTCTAGAGATCCCACTATTATGGCCTCAACTGTGCAACGTACCAAATATTTAGAGTAATAGTCGGTTACTGTGCTATCTCTACCTCTACAAGCTGTCAATCTTTGCTCTGGAGCTAATTAAAAAAGGCCCTGGCGCTTTATTTGTTTGCACACACTCTGAGGGCAGACTGGAACAGTCAGGCGTGGGGGCATGACAAGCACGCCATGCCCCCTTAAATTACTCCCCTGTGCCAAAATGCTGACACCACGCAAGAATCTTGACAAAACATTTGCTGTGTCCCAAGTGTGGGTGAGACACCAGGAGAGGAAAAAAATTAATGATGAGGATGATTTATGTGCACTTTGTTCAACAAGCAAGAAATTTGCAAATAATCTGCCTTTCTTTATATTTATTTCCCTCTCAGCTCCAATATCACCCATTTCTTGTCCTTTTTTTCTTGTGTAATGTCACACAGAGTCATACCCTGCTGTATTCCCTTTCCACAGAAAGTACAGGAGACCTATACAAAGTACAATTGGTAGAAAACATGCTGTAATCACTTACCATATTCTCCCAGACCTGCATCCCATCCTTTCATCCTTTTCTAGTCTAGTTTTCTATGTCTTTTGTGTCACTACCGCTGTCGCAGAAGTAGAATGCTACTCTCTGAAATCTGGACGACCTGAGAAGTGACACAAAGATGGAACTGGCATGGTATAAAAGACACATACATTTTAATTGTGTTGCAGTGGGACCCTGGGGCATCAGCTGCTGTGGCCTCATGGCTCTCTGCTGCCACCTGTCTGTCAGTCGAGGAACATGTTAGGACCTGCTCTGAAGATGGACCTGCAGAATTTGCTGAGTAATGCTTGGGGATTGTGCTAAAATAGCTTAACTTCTATTATAACCCTTTTCATTTTTGTTTGATTGTTATATACGCAAAGCTTTCTTAAGTTCAAAGAACAGCATGTTTCAACCAAAGTGAAAAGTGCACTAATCATGATGTCTCCTATTCATATATCTTTCCTGGAAAATACCAGCATAAAAGTTATAATGTTGAGTGGCTAGACTTCCTTGAGATAAATCATTGGATTGGCTTTCTAGAGTGCAGCGGTAAAATTGTCTTAATGCTGATCAAATCTAGTGTTTGGAGAGCGAACCCCTGTTTTGCATGACTTTATGGCCCAACAGGAAGCTGTTGAAACTCTAACATAAATAGCAATCAGGTAGTGAGTAAACCAATCAGCAGCTTTGTTTCAAAATATGCAGCAATCAATTAGCAAATGGCTTTCCTTCCAAATTAACAGACTGAATCAAAGCATCTCAGGAAACACGTTACGGCCAATCTACAGTTTGTTTTGCTTAATTGAGGACCTCGTGGCAATTTGTAGTCTCAACTTTCAGGATTTTTATTCCTTAACATGTGTTTACATTGCAGAGGTTTAATCATTTGATCGATCATCCAGCAGCTATTCTGTTTCATGAGAATTTTCCTAAGTAGCACCTGTTGAACTGATGTTGAAATTACATTTTATTTCATCATCCTGTACACTGTGATGTGTGTGATAATAAACAATAGCTGGTTGTCTCTTGTCCATTACTACTCTTTAGATCAACAAAAAAACTGTTCAGTTTCCTTACCGGCTGTTGAAGACAGCCTGTTGGCCTCATATGTACTCCAGTCCCACTTACACAGCTGTCTCCCAGGCTACAGGCAGAGGTCCATCACCTGCATCCAGCTGCAAACCACAAACAGATTGAAGTATTCCCCTAGAGGGGGATTTTGTGCAGTCAGGCCATCATCGGCACGGAAGATGAAGAGGCAAAATATTAAGTAAGACTGGCCTCACTGCCCATTAATAAAGGACAGTTTGCATGTCTCTAAGCTTTGGTGCCAGCGAGGGCTGACACAGTAGTAGCTAGGAATGTTGTCTGAGCATGTGACAACATTTCCCAGACCACTAAACATTGAAAACAGACCAAGGAGGCAACATATTGCATTGATTTAGTCATTTGACAAATAGCTTTGGAATGAGTATCCACGTCCAGTCGTTTGTGAGCGGCTGCCATATAAGTAGTGGATTAAAGGAAACATGGTCTCTTATTTTAAGAACAGGAAATGAGACAATGACAGGAGACAAACTTATCACATATTGAGATGATTGTGGTAACCGTGGTGAGAAAGGCTCTCTGCATGGTGTCTTTACTGTCTCTCCCAATGCATGAAGCCCTGATGTGGTCATCCCATTCACAAGATTTTCATTGCATCTGGTATACTGCTGCAGCTCATGTCCACATGTTTACAATACTGAAGAATTTTGTAAAAACCTATCTGAAATTGATAACATCCTGTTTTTTCTTCTCTGATTTTCTGCCACATTTTCTCGTGTGCGAGGCCATTGTTGAGTCTGTGTTTCCATTTTACCATAATTGTTTTGAATATAGCAGGTTAGCTGAGTGGTCAGAGAATCCTCCTACTGAAAGAACGAGGGTCAGCTTTCTGTGGCAGTAAGAATCTGAACTTTTAAATGTCCTTGAGCTCTGAATTCTTATATCAGTACTTGGGAATTGGGACTTTGGTGCGTAGCCAGGCCTGTACTCTGAACTTGTTGGAAGCAAGCAATGGAGCAAGAATTTCCTTGTGTGAATCACTGTGTTGTTTTTTTTTCTTTTATCTCCTTCAACATGCAGATACTGCTGGGCCGATTTTGGATAAACATATTCACATATTGTGTGAGGTTTCATGGGAATTATTCTTAATTTTAGAGCTATAAAGATCCCACATTTTAATTAGAAAATTGAACATTGCACCTCACACACCTGCTCTAAAGTACTGTAAGTAAAGTAAGATTAGCTCTTACATTCTGTGTATGGGCAATCAGCATCAACCAGCCATCGAGGCTTGCAGAGTTTGGCTTGTCAAAACACAGTGATTGCCCTCCATTTGATTTTCCTAAACCCTGCAAACTCCAGTGTGGAACTTCTGTCAGCGAGAGCAGTGCAGTTGAGAAAACAGGATTACTCGCTATGGCAACACCTGGAAGCAGCACGTGCAAGAAAAATGATCCTGGTTAACTGCCACAGATAATGACACTGCTATATTTATATTTGTATTTGGCAAGGGACGACTCAGCCATTCCAATACTAAACACAGCCAGCTTTTCTTGTCTAAACAGTGCCAGTGTGACTCTTAACTCGGTGCTGGAGAGAAGTGTAACAGAAGAGTTTCCAAATACTAACAGGGTCAATGGTGTCAAGTGACTCTGAGTCCTGAGTTTTTATAATCACTAGAAGTAGGGCTGTTGTTCAAAAGCTTGTCAGTGAGTTAATGCAATAATGTGGTTGATGAAGAAAGACCTGGAAAGTGAAGACAATAGAGGTGTTTCATTATGTAGGTGACATGGTCCATGCGTTCTCCCAGGGTAACACATTAAAGACACATTCATTGATTGCACTACAGCACCTACAGAACATCATGTTTCTGCCCGAGATCACAGTTTATGTTTTTTTAAAACTGACTGACATTAACTTTAGTTTGATTTTGTTAGGTCTGATATATTGACATTTTTCTGGCTAAAGACCCAGCTGAAGAAAAGTTCAAAGACCAGGAGGTAGTTAGTTAGTGTGTGGATGCGGAGAGGGAACACAACCTGACACACTGATGCATGCAGAAAGAGCAAAAGGAGCATAGAAATGCAGGGGAACTGTGTCCTCCTATTTCCACAGAAACCAAAACAGCACTACTGTTTGAGACACAATTTGAGGAGTGTTCCCTGAAATCAAGTAAATAATTGAGCTCCTATTTGTACAGGAGTAGTATTAGTAGTAGTAATAGTACTCCCATTGTTTGTTTCATATCCTAAGGATTTCTCTACAATACATTTGTGTATTTGTGAATAAATAAGCGATGACAAAATACAGGATCCCCTCCAAACGTGTTATGACATAAAAATACTCCGCTTTGAATAGTAATAATTTAAGTCTTCTCCTTTCTTCCACAATAATAATTAAATTAACTAGTTAAAGCCACATTCAACCTTTCCATCATAAACAACTGAATCTATAAATATGCAAATATCTTTTAGTTTCCAAATTCTAACTGCTGGACACAATGTGTCTCCTGTTTCACTGCAAAAGAGTACATTCTCAGTGGTGCGTCCATGTGCAGGGATAACGAAAATTAGGATTGTACAGCTCTTTGATTTGTTGCTGCAGATTAAACACTGCAGACATTAGAGCTGTCCTAACAAGGCTAGTTGTGTGGAAAATCACTGAAGCATCACACATTTCATCACAGATTTCTCCAGAGGACGACCCTCCTGATTTATTTATCCTTCCCATTCAGTGCTACTGATAATGCCTGTCTCTCTACCCTCCCAGGCCCTAGGTCACTCTCAGGTGGAGCTTCTGTTTGACGCCACAGGGGCATGATCCCAACCCAACAGAGCTCTTTTTTTAAACAACTCTGTGGCCCACAGGCCCCAGACAGTACGCCAGGCTGTGTACTGGAGCTCTGTTTCCGGTCCATCACTGTACGCATTGTGACAAAAAGATGGCAAGTATTAAAAGAGACGGAGAGCCCGAGGTGAGAAAGGGCAAAGAGATGTACAAACAAAGGGAGCGAACTAGAGATAAGGTGTCAGACAACGAGATAGTAAAAGCAGCGGAGTGAAGAACGTGTTATTGCCGGGCCTGTTCGTCACAGGCTCAGGTCAGAGGGGTGTGAGACATGAGTTGGCAGAGCTAAGAGCAGGGGCTTGTTGGAATATGTGTGGGGCCATAGGAAGTGCTGTGTGGAGAAGATAACGGTGTGTGTGTGTGTGTGTGTGTGTAAGAGAGATGCAGGGAGAGGAGGCACAGGGGATGGGGGGTGAGAGAGTAACAGTGTCCTCAGCCCTGCCCTGCTTTCCTCTATTCACTGCCCAGCATCCTGTCTGTGTGCTGCTCCCTAATGGCTTTTAATGAGCCACCGGTGAATCCCTCTCCTTCCTGCCTTCACACAACATGCCAGGCAAGAGAGCAAGGGACAGAAAGAGAGAAAGAGAGAGTTGACTAGGTTGAAATGTCAACATCACTGCCTCCTGTGGTGGTCACTTGTTCTCTTCTACAGGGCAGCAAGGAAATAAAACCATCCATGAGACAATGTCTAAAATGTTTCAGTCGGGGGAGTAACACCCTGCAAGGGCACACTTCTTAGTTTGAAGAAACTAAATGATGCCATTTTCCTTTAAAAAAGAAGAAAAAACAACCAGTGGTTGAGATTACTCCACTTATTTCTAACACAAATCAAGGTGTTTTTTGGGTTCAGGTCATTTTCCTCTCGTACACAGATGTGTATCATGTTTCAGGACAAAGCAACTCATCCCTGAAAAGAGGACATTTGCGGGGAAAAGTCAAATAAAATATTCAAAAGCATACCTTGCAAGTTTAACTATGATTAACTGGAAACACTTCACAATATGGTACATAATATTTTGAGTGGTTGAGATTTTGATATGTGCTGGCAGATTGCTCAGATTTGAAGTGTGCAACTTAGTAATGGTCTAGTAAAGGCAGATTTTAAGTAACTAATTAATATGTACCACTTCCACCACTCAGTTACTAATATCTGTGTAATAAGTAATTCATTCCGATTTTGAGACATGAACATCTCATAAAGAAGCTGGTCAATATGAAGATTCACACATATACATGATCAAATTATAGGATAATGCTTTATTACCATAGTATTTCTAGGTACTGTATGTTCTCAAGTATCTTGAAATTTAAAAAATACTCATACTGTCTTCAATTCAGTTATGAGTTATCATTTCTTATTGAATACTGATTCTTTTAATTTCTTGGTAAATACCAAAATGTTGTGCACTGTTTTGTCAAGTCATCCATCCATCCATCGTCAACCTCTTATCCTGATCCATGATTAATGTTATGTGCAGCATGTGTAAAAAATCACAGTAAAAACAGGAATTAGAAAACAGACTGGCACACCAGACAAATGTTGTACAGACTGAACATTTGTAATTGCTCACTCGCTCACGTAGAAAGGCATGAAACACCACTTAACACTCCCTAAAATGTGACTCTCTCATTTTCTGTCTTCTTCTCCTGTCATGGCTGGCAGAAATCCACGGCTCAGAGTTGTGTCTCGTCATTGTGATAGATGACAGGTGAGAGAGTCTCTCTGATCCCCCTGACACTCTGTAATCGAGTTAGGAAGGCTGGATTAGAGGCTCCTTTTGAAAAGGGCTGAGGTCAGCTCCCTATTCTGCCTGATGCATTGCTTCAGAGAGCAAGAAAAGGCCTGACATTGATTGCAGGAATGTGTTTGCATGGGAGAGGGGAGAGAAAGCGGGAGACAGTTATAGTGCTTGTGGCAAGCAGGCTTTTCTTTTCAAGTTGACAATTGTAAATTTTGTCATTTTATCAGCTGTAGTTGTAGTTGGTTGAATATTCTGTGTCCAACTGAGTTATTATTGTTTCCAGTGGTTTTGTTTTAAACCTAGTATAGCCTATGGAAGTCTTAAACATGATGTCTACATGTACTGCAATGCTAATAGACTGAGCCTTAAGTTACAGGTCCCAGTCAAAAAGTCAGCATCCTCACCAGCTCATGATAAAGGAGAAGCATTGTTCATGTATTGCAAGGTAAAACTTCTGAGCCCTAGTTTTATAGTACAGTAGGCTGTTATAAATTAATAAAAATGTAATTCACCTTGGATGTGGTAAGATGTGTGCTTTATAGTTCATATGCACAAACTATAGCCTATGTTTTGAGGATTTGAGGATGAGAAATGAGTTTGGCAAATGTAACGCCACCTGGTTGGAGCTGCTGGAGTGTAAATTTCTCCAAAGCATATAAAGGTCAGGCAGGCCAGAGTTACTTTACATTCTGGTATACCATGATCTTGGATGGATGTTCCAGTCCCGAACAGGTATTTTATAATGTAATCTGTAACCCATCAACATAATACTGTTAGTTAATGACATGCCCCTTGCCTGAAGGTAATCTAGTTAACTGGACAGATTTAGTTAAAACAGAAACATCACCCTCCAGACTATTTTAGATTATGTGTATCTCTCTCAGTAGGGCTCTACTGTTTCAGCAGGTGGAGACATCCAAAGCTGGACAGGATTGCTCTCTGTGCTTTCTGTTACTACCTGATCATC
This sequence comes from Lepomis macrochirus, assembly GCA_024633595.2. Classification (NCBI taxonomy): domain Eukaryota; kingdom Metazoa; phylum Chordata; class Actinopteri; order Centrarchiformes; family Centrarchidae; genus Lepomis; species Lepomis macrochirus. The sequence goes on from JALXJV020000012.1 coordinate 21,446,707, forward strand.
CCCCCTTTCCAAACAGATTAGGACCTTCTCTAGGAGTTAATGACGTGGTAGATGCTGTTCTACATGCAAATCTAGTCCACTGTGAAATGAACAACAGTAAAAGAAGGAGTGAAAGATAAATGTAGTAAAATCTGTAGCTAAACATGCAGACATAATGGGAGTTCATCATGTGGCCTACATTTCTTAAAAAGCTATGTTACACAATTATAATTTTACAGCCATTATAACAATTTAGCAATTTAGTCTTATATTTTTAATAACCTTTAGTGACAAGCTTAATATTAATATTTTTTTAATTTGCAGTTTTTCATTTTGTTTCTTGACTGTAAACATCTGCCTCCTTTTCTTGTTCTTGTTTTGACAGCATAACAGAGCAGTTAAGGAAACTTGAGTTGCAAAAATCTACAGCAGTAATTCACCCTACACTACAACAGAAAGTCCTCATTTGTTAAGGGTTAACAATCGGGTAGTGACAGCAAACGTCCTTCCAAAAGTCCAGCCCTCGTCCTCACAGTGGGAGGTAGAAACAAGCAAAGTATGTGCTAGTCAAACAGGGTGATGTAAGGCGGGATGTTTACTGCTCGGCTGTTGTTGCCATGAAGCACAGGTTGGATCCACTCACAAACCTGGTGAAGCTGGGTGGGCCGAACCCCTGCTGAGTTGACAACAATAATTACAGGAACATCTACAATGTCCAAAGAAATAGAAAAGCATTGCACTGTAGATGACCTGTGCTTCACAATGAGAGAAAGTCATGACAAGTGAGTCAGTGATGGCAAATATATAGCACGCTGTTGTGTGTCACTGTACCCAAAATCCATCCACACAGCTTCTGCTTACAGTGCTTTCACCTGCAGTTGAGTGATAGAGGGATGGTTGTCTTTTTATTCCTTAAAAATTCACCCATCATTTCTTTGGGAAGAGCTTGAAAGCAAATGGCTTGAACTTACAGCCAAGCCAGTGCTGTAGTGGTGACAGCACCCAACAGATGGTGGTTAGGTTAACATTAGTCATAATAGTCATGATGTCGATGATGATGACAATAATAGCTCCAGCAGCAGACGGCAACTACAGTTACAGGTGGGGAATGCGAAGAAGAGGAAATGTGTATCTGTGTATGTGTGTGTCCATGCAAATACCTGAGTGTCTTGGCAACCCTCAGAGGAAGGGTCCCGGTCATCGGACATCCCTGTTGCAGGGCCCACTCCCTGTAGCAGAGCCCCTAATCAGTGCAAACAAAGGGGGGAGGGTGTCTAACAGCTCCAAAATAGCATGAGGAGTAGGAGGAGTGGAAGGATGTGGGGAATCTGATGCAATGCCTCATAGTGCACGTATTAGTTACGGTCAAAGTCGACTAAAGAAACAGTACACCTAGTAATATCTTCCTTATAAAAGCAAAATGCATCTTATACAGGAAGCCAAGAGGGTAAAAGGAGAACAGAAAGTGAGGCTGGAGGGGGAGGATTCATTGTTGTTTACCTTGCTGTGCGTTTGATAATGTGAATCTGTTCAATAGTTGTGCGTGTGTGTGTGTGTGTGCGTCCATGTGGTTGTGTGCGAACTTCCTCAGCTGTTCATTATGAAGTGACAGCCTGACAAACTGCGGCTCTAGTGGTTGCATCAACTTCCTGACCCCACAAGCCACAGTGTTTTCCCTGATTGACTTTTCCTCTTAGACGCCACACAAGATGGGAAAAGTCAGTCTACTACAGAAACTACAGTCGTAGTTTCTCGGGAGGATTACATCACCAATCTTGGCACAAATCTGTTATGTTAAGTACAGTAAATACACAATTCATTTGCATTTTTTGCAGCCCCAGTTGCAGTTATGTCTGAATAATTTTATTGCATGTTTTAAAAGATAATATCCTCAGGTGTTCACAGAAATCCATTTTGATGACACGTGTAAGCTTTCTTGTAGGCTGCCATGGCTTCTTTTTCATGATAAGTCCCTGTCCATATGGAGAAAGGCCCATCAAAAGCAAGAGATGATAAAATGGACAATAAGCAGGGGCCACCAGGTCCCCCTCCTCTGGGGGCCACAGATTAGGCCTCCTGCACTTCCTTTGGAAAACAGGCACCGGACCCAGAGGAAGCTCCTGTCAGCTGCGCTCCCTCACCTCCCTGGCCTCTCTTGCTCTAATTTCTAACTCTCTCTTCTCCACCCCTCTCTCTCTCACTCTTATTCTCTCTGTCTAGGAGATGAAACACAGGTCTTTCCATCCACAACTTGCCACTGTACTCCACCCGGATACCACAGGCCAAGCTTCATCAGGCTACTGCAGCTTGTCACACTGACACACTCTTTTTTTCTCTCTTTTTGTATCACCATGTTTTTTGTGCACAGTCTTCATCAGTACATCATAAACCATACCATGTGTGTGATTGATGTGTGTGTGGGAAGCGTAATTACAGACAAACACAAATCTGTGAACAGAAAGGCAAAGCTCCTGCTAAGAATAGAACTGAGGAGAGTGGAAGGTTGATGGGGGGTTCAGGTGGCGAGCAGTGACTGAGTATGGACACTCCCTTGACTGCAGAGCCAAATCACTGTTGAAGTCATCAACATCATCATCATCATCATCATCATCATCATCATCTGTTGCCTCCACCCGTACTGTCTTGAAGATGACCCAGACAGCTATGTCAGGACTAGGTGGGTCTTTGACCTTATCATTGCAGGCATATGTTAGTCTGTGTCATAGCTGTAGCATATTTGTTGCAATCAGCATTTGTGTATTTTATGCACTTTTGTATTTGAAAGAAGACATGACAGTCTTCCTTTTACAAATGAAAAGTTCTTAAACAACATAACGGGGGTTTTTCACCACAGCCTTTCCTGGTCTCGTGTGACCTGTCACTTCTGGTTGCAAACATCCAATTTCTCTTTCAACTTACTCTTAGCCAGGTTGTGTAATGATGAAGTCCTAAAAGCAGATTACTAGAACTGTGTCAGTTTTGTCAGCAAAAACTGTGATGAGAAAAATTCGTTGATTACCTTTTTTCACAACAAAAACAAGACAAAAAACAAAAAAGTCACCTTTGAAAATAAAAACTATGACAAAATGTATTGCATATAATGTCAACAAATAAAAAATAAATGACATTGTAAAAGACAACTAAGTGAACAAATGAACTACTTGCTATTTTAATGCAAGGCGTTTTCAACAATCAAGATGCATCTGTGGTATGCCACATTGTATCCTCTTGATTAGTAAAACCCTCATCTGCCACCCATGAATATTTCCTCCTTCATTTAACTACTTGACCTGTGGTACTAATAAGCAACATTTAAGTGATATTATGCCAGCAATGTTAGCCCAGACGTTACCTGTTCTTGGAGAGAAAAATGTAACAGATCTAAGAACTGTATTCATTTACAATCCCACTGAAAAATTGCCAAGAAGTGTCAATAAAACAGCTGAAGTGAGCAAGAACAGCAAGAGTTCAGTCAATTGGATTTACTGAGGAGAGTCAGTCTGCTGCATTACCATAGACCAGAGTGAAATGACCACTGTGTGAAGTATTACAGTCTGCAAGGTGTGAACAGTGTGTTAGATGAGAACGACAGTTTTGTCAAACTTCAGTATGTCATTAATTGCTTACAAGTTTTAAAGAATGCAAACTCATCAGAGTTATTTGGAAGGGAAAACCAATCCAAAAGTGAATTATCGAAGTCTGTTGTAAACCTTGTCCGTTCTTGGATTTCACCAATTGTCTTAGTCTGTTGTAACTGATACAGCCAGTGGTCCAAGATACAAAAATCAAGCCTAAGTTCTAATAAGTTGTACTTTTTCCAGCATATTCAACCTTGATTTTCACTGAACTTGACTGTAGCTGAGGTGATATCCTGTCTGGCACACACAATGCAAAAAATCATGCTGAAGTCACAGACCCTGATGATTGACATGTTTAGTGTCACATCTGTGGTTATTATTCCACCCAGGGGTTGAGTTCTGGTCTTTGCAGACATGACAGGCATTTCTGAAGACTGCAGCACTGTAGGTTCTATTTCCAGCAGAACCGCCACAGGCAATTTGGATCTTCTGCTGGCCAAGTAGTGCGCTTGGTGTGGGCGCACATGGAAAGCCTAAGTAGGTAACTTTGTCAGGTTCCCCTGCAGGCCCAGTGGCCACTGAAGGCTGGCGCAAAGTGCCCTCTTCACCACAAACACTGCCACAGGTAATGTTTTCCTGAAGTCATGCCAGTGTTTTAAGACTTTCCATGCATTGAGAAAAAAGACCTACCACCCCCCAAAATACAAGCAGTCTTTTCAGCCAAGACCGGCACTAATGTAGTCTGCCTTTACAGACAGCGTGCAGACTAAAGCTCTCCTGTCTTGGAACCAAAGAGGTGAGAGGATTAGTGCTTGCCACAACATTTAACGACACTGAACCTTGTTTGATTCAATCAAAGCAGGCACAGACGACTGACCCAAACCTCTTGTTTGTGACCCTGCCATGCGATGCGTGGTTGTGTACATGTTAATGGGCTTCTGTGTGTGTGTGTGTGCGCACTCTTGCATGCATTTGTCTGCTGAGCGAGAGACTTCTGGCACTTTGCCACACCATCAGCGAGTGGAGAGGACAGAATGATCTTGAATCATGTTTTCCCCTGACAAATATGACAAATTCACAGGAAAACCCCATCATTGGTAATGAACATGCACCTCTGATGAGATTAAAGGTGAGACACTGGTCCTTTCAGAGACACACTTACTTAATGTCTGAATGCTACACAGCAACAGCAGTCATTTTAAGTCTGAGAAAAAAAATAATTTTACTGCTTAATGCGTCAACTCTGTAAATGCTAGATCGACATTTTCTAAAACTGTTACTAAATTGTTTCTCACTCTTTCTTTCGAGTTCACATGAGCCAAATACCAACCTTTCTACCTCAATACTCTTTATACATTAATTTCCTGTGTATGACTAAGTTAAGCTTTTTTTAAAAATGAACCTCAAACATGGAACAGGCTGACTGAATTTTACTATCAGAGTCAAAGCTTAGCTCCTGACTGAGATGTGTCTTGCTATCATTCCTTCCATTTCATATGAGCCAAAAAGCCAGACCTCAGCCAGACACCAATACACCCTATGTCTCTGGAGACAGGTTCCGTGATTTGACAGGGTCTAGGCCTCAATCTGGTCAGGCCGGAGTGGAGCGAGCCGCAGAGGAACGACATGTGATAAATGGGTCTTATCTGGAGGTTGTGGCGTTGGGAAGCTGACTCTGTTTCCCTCCGATTGCATTAGCAGGCAGGAAAATGGGACGGCTGGAATTCCATAGAACCAGGGGCAGACGCTTGTTTTCACTTGTTTGCCGACTGATAAAGAGACCAGGAGGAGGCATGAAGGAGGTGTGCCGGACACTGGGTCTGGGTACATATGAGGCCTGAGTATTATTTGCCATGACTATAGTGTTTTTATCTGATGATGCATAGTATAAATATTGTAAAGGGGGATATTATATTAAGTAATTTTAAGTTTAGTTTATTTGAGAGTACACACTTTCATTAGTGTCGGGGGGAGGTTTTAGTAATGAAAGGTGGACACTATATGTGCTGCTCTCTGCTGACCTTGGCAGACCTGGAATAACAACAAACTGTTTAGAGCCAACATCCAGGTGATAGCATGGGGCCATACTGTCAAAGTGACACCAATGCCACATGATTGTACTTGACTGGATTGTTTCCCAGCCACAGACCTCAGTTTAACATAGGTGTCACAAGGTCATGTACCAGCAGCATATTGCTCACAGAGTGGGACAGAATTACAATGACCTGATACACAGAATGAGAACATTAATAATTTTGGATACTTTAAATGTATAGTAAAAGAGCAGTAACATCTGACACTGATTATAGCAATGGTCAAGGTTAGTAAGGCTAGTTTGTCTTTAATTATTTGTAAGTGTCAAATTGCAGGTCTTTCTTACAAGCAACTGCATCATCACTGTGTTCTAGATATCCTATCTATTTTTTTTCATTTCTTTTTAGTGCTGATAATATTATATGAAAATCTTGACAACTCACTGGCATCACCCACTTTCTGCACATATTTGGCTCACTGATACTCTCCAACGAATCATAAAGGTGATGTATTGGTTGAAATTTAGGTACCTTGCTCTGGAGTACATGAAAGCCACGGCTGATCATAACCTGCTTAGAAGTACAGATTTACAAAATATTAAACACAAGGAGCAATCTGCTGTGTCATCAAGGATTGATCCATGGATTGCTATCTACGTCAAACTGTGATCAAGATTTAATTCTTGACACTGGAAGTTTGATAAAAAATTATCTTACTTAATAGGCTGTAAATGCCTCTTGCGTCCTTCATCATCAGATCAAGATATTGCAACAGAAAGTTAGATTTAGGCTAGATTATGATTTTTTTGGGCAACCTTCATCTGTAAATCGTTGGACAAAATCCAGCTTTTTTCAGCTGTTTGTGACAAACTTCATTATAAATCTTGACTCTGCTAGTGGCTGAACTGCTTTATACATATTTCTAAATATTTTATGTACACATGACTCAGAAGAAAGTGGTTTCTTCACTTTTCACGGGCTATACTTTATGCATTATTTTATTGTTGGGAACATAAATAAAAAGAAAACATTATTTGCCCTGTTGTAACTTTTCAAACTCGATCGAAAAGAAATAACATTGTTTCAAGATTATGGAGAGATAGAAAACAGAGATATAGTGTGATATTGAGGGAGATGGAAAGAAAGGAAGAGAGAGCAATCGTGATAAGAAGTAGGCAGCAGCCCAGACAAACATGGCGTGGCCCTTCCTTACTGACATCCTGAGGAGGAAGCTGTGGTGCTCTGGCCCCTCTACTCCAAAACCTCAGAGACGAGCTCTTCCAACAAAGTGAGCCAGGATCAGCTCTTATTAACACTTTCCCTTCCGCTTTTCCCCTCTCTGACGCTCTCTCATACTCATTTTTCTACTGAACTCACCCTTCAGATCAGTATGTACGTACAGTCTGCCTTTTTGTCTGTCTGGATATCTCACTGCACATATCACGCCGGAGTTCTTCCTTGCATTGTTTGCTCCCACTATTGTCTCGTTTGTTTCCCATCATTCCCTTCTCAAATTCACTTATTTTCCACACCTGCTTGTCATGGTTCTGAACTTAAATCATCTACCAAATAACTGCAGATATCCAATAGATATGCATGAGAGCAAGCGGAGGGAAAATGTTACTCCTGGCTCCATAAATCACTATTCAGACAATCAAGCTAATTGCTGCTCAAATGGCCTCTAGTGAAGCACTAATTGACTAAGGTGGCTGGTGCATTTAAGCAGTGCAATAAGATGAATTCTGGAAAGAATATCTTGGAGAGTGTGTTTTTAAGCAAGGCAGGCCTGCTGGCACCAGAGACACAGTGGTAAACGGCTCAGTTTAGCATTACAGCGGTGGCTCCCTGTGGGCCTGTCCTCCACGGCAGCAGCAACCTGAGGAATTGCAGGCACTCGGAGAAAAGGCTGGAAAATAAAGAGTGAGACCAGAAGAGAACCAGGCTGTGCCAGTAAAATATGTATGGTGTGAACACCCAACAGTAAGAGAGTTACACACAAACTTGCAAGTGCACTTTCTTTTAATTGCATTTTCTTTATGTTTTGAAAGAAATGTGCTATCAGCTTTCAAATACTGGAGAGTTGATAGACATGTTTTGAACAAGGCGTCGCCGTGAAAGTCACAGTATAGTCCAAAAAACAATGAGCAAACCACTATTTGTCTCCATGTTTGGTAGATACGACTGCCCTGTTGTTTTTCTCCCTTCATTTTGTTCTCACATCTATTCATCCTTTGGCATGGTTATCTGCCCTCTGCATGCCTGTCCAGCACAGCAGGGGTCCCCCGGGAGAACAAACCCACACCGGCGAGTATGGAGCAGCCCCACAATCCCCCTACCACCCCTTTCCCCTCTCCCACTCTGTCTGTCTCCTCCTGTCCCACTGTGTCCCTGCCTATATGCCCCGCCAGTCTGCCTTATGACCTGGTTGCTGATAAGACCAGAGGCCCCGCAGTGCCCAGTGCCTGGTGCCAGCACTTCCTTCTCATACAAAGTCAGTCGTGCTGTGTCACAGATGAGATAGGTGATCAAAAACAGCAGCCCAGTTCAAAAAAAAAGAGAGTAAAAACTATTAGACAATAGGGCTCCATGGCATTTTAGTAGGTCCCTTTTAACTCTGTAGCTCCTGTCTCACCTTGAGGTATTTCCTTTTAGCCATGCGGGCAGCATAGTTGGATGGCAATCTTTGGTGTCCCAACTATGTGATGGATTGCATTGAAATTCATGGTTCCCAGACCCTAGTGACTCATGTTGGAACTACTCCTGTAGTTCCAACATGATTTGTGGTTTTGAGTGAAATGTACAACTATTGAACATATTTCGGTGAAAACTGGTATGTTCCCTTCAAGAGGAAAGGTAATAAGTTCTGTGATTCCCTGACTTTTCATAGCGCTATCATCAGGTCAAAATTTCTATATGCCCAATACTTTATTTATTGCAGAACAAATCAAATCCCCATCAGCCTGTAATTAATGCTAATTAACACATGTTAGCATGCTATCATGGTAAAGTATAATTGTGAACACAGTAATCATTAAACCTGCAATATGTTTTTTGTTGGCCACTTGGGGGGAGCAAAAACAAGTTGTGTAGACTGACATCACTTTTTAAGTTGATATAGGAACCTTGTTTGCAAACAGTTGCTTATTTACACACTGAGCAGTTATGGAGCACCATATCATCCATTGAGAGTCATGTTTCTGCCCCCCTGGTAAATGTAAGTCCAATATTCACTCTCTACCAACCCCTGTGGGAAATATCTAGCATTTTAGCTGCTAAATGCTCCAATAAGATTGACAGCTAGTTTCTAACTATGTGTGTCTGATGTTTGGCGCTAAGTTGGCAGTGTGAAGTAATTTCACCTGCAAAGACATCTCTGATTTTTTCTAGTTCTGGGGTAAAACTTATTTTTGACCTGCACTAACACCTACTCAAGGAGGCACACACCCTCACACACACTCCCACTGATACATGTTTACATACAACCCTTCACTCATTCCCTTGCTCAGTGACTCAATAATCCCCTCATAAGCGCACCTATTAAGAGAGAAAGAGTGTGTGTGTGTGTGTGTGTGTGTGTGTGTGTGTGTGTGTGTCGCGTGTGTGTATGTGTGTGTCTGGCATGGATGAGTGTAGTTACTATTTGTCTGGACACATATAACAAGGCTCATCAATCTTCTTCAGGGACTGTTCAGAGTTTGGATTAAAAACACCTGGGCCTCTGCGGGCTGACTCATGAGGTGGAAACACGCTCCTACCCTGTCAGAACAGCGAAGAGTGGTCAGTCTAACACAACCTCAGACCGATAGAGATGGAGACCTGGGCAGAGTACAGAACCAGGCTGGCTCTGCGGTGCTCTGGGAGCTGTCTGAAATATTATCCCTTCTTCCAGAGCACTTCTGGAAAGAAAAAGGAGCACGACATCTTGGCAACCTCTTTATTCAAACCCATGTGTGTTAGTAAAGAGTAGATTTAGAAGGAAGCAACAATTGTGCACAAGCCGTCAAAAGCATGCACTTATTGGCAATTCGGGTGTGACTGAGTATGCACCTCCTACTGGTCTACAATTGAAGCAAAACATTAGAAAGACCCAGCAGTAAGAAGGATATTGGCTTCCTTTGTGGTCTATTTGCCTTCCTGAGCTGTTCTTGGCTTGCACAAAGATTAAGTCAACCTCAGAAACAAGAACGGTGAGACCTGAGGCAGACTTAAAAGTGTTCCCATGTTGAAAGGTTGGTATAATCCACCGAGGAAGGAAGAACAGGCAGTCTAAGGGTGTTTCATAAATACATTCCTGACAAAGCTGAAGCAATGCAGGCAAAAAAAAATTGCCTGCAGAGAAATTTAAGGCAGCAAAGAAAGATGATAAAGACATAGTGTATCTGTGTGCAACTGTGCTTTGCGAAGCTGTGCACATGTGATTTTGTGTCTATGTGTGTCTGTGTCTGTGTGTGTGTGTGTGTGTGTGTGTCTGTATGTGTGCATGTGTGGTGAGAGGTGCGTTGACCCCGGTCAAGTCACTTGACTTCTCGGCACTTCTGCCTACCCCAGCTGTATCAACACATCCCTGCTCTACCCAGGCAGGCAGTCAGTGGGCCGGCAGTGTGTCAGGAGCCTGGCTTCAGCCCATCAAAGACTGACTGGGTGTTTGTGTGAGTATGGGTGGAGGAGATAGAGAGTGGTGGAAAGCGACCTGCACCCTTCACCACAACTCCACTCTATGGAATTCAAATTATTCCTCTCCACCCCCGATACACCCCACTGGCAACCATGCCCTGAGTAAACAAGCAGCTGGGGTCAGGGCCAAAGCAATCAGCACCACTGGGTAGCTCTTAATGGATTGCTGTGTTTGGTGACAGGTGGCTTGTTGGTGCCTCAAAATCAATATGGAATCAGGGGCCCATTTTATGTAATTTTGTAATGCAACAATCATGATGTTACATTGTCCATCTGGACATAAAAAAAAAACTTTCACATATGTTAAAAAGGATACGACAGCTGGAAGCACATTTAATTAAGTGATAATGTAGTACACAATTGTTGTTCCACGTTGTTCCGCAGAGTCTGAAATCATTCTTTTTTTCCCTCATTCACTGTCCCTACATAAGAAAAACTAAATGAGCTACTCTGACCTGCTTCATTTGATAAGAACTTCTAATAAGCTATAAAGAATTCATTTTTAAATGTCTAGTCAAGGTCATGAGTTTGTCACTTTCCCATAAGCTGTTACTTTGTTAGCTGAAATTATAAAAGCTAAAATAAAATTAATTTTAATAAATGCATTTTTTGTCCTGGGGCAGGGCAGATATTTTCAGAACTCAGCTACCAGGCTTTTAAGCAGAACAAATTACACTTATTACACTCCCAGTATGTTTTAGAATTGACTTTAAAATTTTAAAATTTAAATTTAAAATTGAGGTCCTTGGGCAAAGGTCTGCTGTATGTTCCAGAGTCTCAACTGAAAACTAAAGGGGACAAAGCGTTTGGAGTCAGGGCCTTGAGGCTCTGGATCAGTCTGCCCAAAGAAGTCAGGTCGGCTGAGTCAGTGAACTCTTTTTCTTAAGTTGGAACTACTAAGTTCTTAAAATATACATTATTATTATTATTATTATTATTATTATTAGTCCAGGTTATGTTGCAGAATTAAGAAAAGATCATCCAAAATCACACTGACATTTATGTGTTTTAACACAAACTACTAAAAATCTAGTTTCACAAAATAACCTTACTCAACAGTAAGTGTGACTTATATATCTAGATAAGTATACTTTTTTTTTTTAAATCTGTATCTAGTATCATTATTTATTTAATTAATTACTCTGTTTTTGGTGGCCTTTAACCGACATCATTTGCCATGAGCCCTAGACTTTCCTGAATTAAATGTCACCAACGCAAGAGGTGAGTCAAGTGGTCACAGCAAGTAGCAGATTACAAAAGTTTCAACTGTAAATACGAAGTGTCACTAGAGTAGATAGTCAGTTGTCACCAGTAAACCTGGTGTACACATTTCATAAATGCTCAGTAAGAGATTACATTGAGTAACAGAAGCTGGCACAGCAGCTAGCCCTGAGGTGACGGCAGGACATCAGCTTCATGTGTTGCATAACTCTAAGTTACACATCTGTAAGCACAGGAATATAGGTTAAGCATTGCATTAGGATGTATTTAGCAAAAAGTGAATACTATACACACTTCATTTTTCATTCCATTGTTAATTTTTTTTGCACCAAGTATTTGATCACTCAGATAATGTGATGGAAAGTAAATGAAAGCAAACAATGAGTCTCCACCCCAGAGAAAAACACCTCACTGTCCTCCTCTTACTCACTTGAGATCTTAGCAGTTTAATAGCCTTCATATCATATATGACTCACTCATTACTGACGGTAGCCGGAAGAGGATGTGGATATGGGTGGAGAGAGAAAGTGGAAGAAGTGCACTCTGCAAGGGGGATGTTTGTCTAGACATATTACATGAACACCAGAAATCTGTGGAATATGGGTGGGTCTTATCCATATACGACAGAAAAGACACACTATCAAATTATTTCAGGATTTAAGTGAGAAAGGCTTGTTTAGTTAACTTCTAACATTTTAAAAAGGCCCTGCACCATTTAGCAATCTGACTACCTCACTTAACCTTAGTTTAGGCTAACTCCTTTTTCATTTTTACAAGCAGTTTGGGTAAGATGATAAGACGCTTCTTTAATTTTCAAGGGTGATACAAATGTCACACTACAGGAAGACTGGCTTTCTATACAGGCAGCTCTGCTTGAGCAGCTGTTAAAGATATGTTTAATTTCTATCCACAGGGTGCCCTTTCAAATAGATTTAAGGATGTTGGATGCCCTCAACAGTGACATTAAAAGAAAAAAGTCTGCTACTTTGTTAATCCTCTCTGAACCTCTAATATCATTACTGCGGTAAATTCATCTTGGGGGAGGAGGAATGAATGGGCCTCTTTGTTTTATTATTATTATTTCTGGCACAGAGAACCACACACACGTCTGTGCAGCGCTGACCGAAGGTCTTTACCCAGATGGCAGTGGTGCTACAACTTATTGTACAACAAACACATCTTTCAGGCTTTCCATCCAGCACTGGCTTCACTATGGGCTGGGACAAGTGCCAAACAATGCATTACCTCTCACCGCCTAACCTCCACTGCTTCCATCCCACATAGTTAGCCCTTTTCTGAACAGGAGCATCCCAATCCCCAGGCTGATTTACTGTCTGAGGGATACCATGGGTTTCCTCCTCTAGAGTATGCAGAAGCCACAGTAGGAAGGACACAACATGTAGACAAATATCCTTTCACACAATAGTACGATCTATGGAGAAAGGGGAACACTCAGACTTTTAATTGCTTATCAAATATTGCATGTTTGTCATTGGATGACAAATGCCTATTTGGATTGAAAGAGTTGGTGGGGCCTTGAGTGCTTGGGTGTGCAGTTCTGTACAGTCTGTGTTCTGACAGCTGGCAGAGGAAAAAATTAACCTGGCAGAAACCTGCTTTCCACAAAAAAAGCAGTCAATAACAGGAACTCAATCAAACTGCCCTGGTTTCCGGTAAGCTATGCACTCTGGACTGCCTGGTCTGACAGAGGCTGGCTTGCTGAAAGACTGGTTGGCTGCAGGTCGGCCCCCACCGCAGCACAGAGAACTCTCAGTTGGCTCTGTTGTACCACACTCATTTGTACCTCATCTGAATGAGGTTTCGTCTTTTATTCAGCTGGGTAAAAAAAATGTGCCTAACAGTACAATCATTTGCCAAAGAAAGTACTGGGCCCCAGCCTAAAGTTAGGTTAATGCAACATAAAAATATGAGTTATCCTGTGCTTTCTTTTCAATACACATAAAGTGATTAAAAATAGAACATTTTTGGAAACATACACTTGCTATATATGTCAGAGAAAATAAAGAGAAGGAGAACTGAAGTGATATTCCATGAAAATATATCTTTTGAGAATGAAAGGGTGTGTAGAGTTGAAAGGCCTCATATTTCATGGCAGAAAAAACTATCAAAATATCCATAGAATCTTGTCAAACCACTCCTGCTACATAATCTACATTTCCACTGCCAACGTGCATGTTCTCTATCTTGCAAACTGCATTACACAATTAGTTTGTTAGGCTTGTTAGATAGCACCTCCTGCTCTTCCAGTGAAATTGTGGCCCTGAACTGCTTTGTCCTGGCTGAACTCAAACTCTTGGAAATTACATTTATATCCCACAATTTCACAAAAGTGGAAGTGACAATTTGCATTTAGCACCAGTGTGGCAGATTATATTTATTAACGTTTTCTCTTTACATTAACGTATTCTGGGCAGCATTACATTTTGTTCAAAACATGTTTGCTGTGTATGAATATAAATTATAGGAGTAGCCTAGCTTACACAGAAGCTAGCCTGATTGCTTTGCTACCAAAAAACAAAATGAAGCATGCCTAAATTGAGTTTATCTGCATTAATGTAGTGAAGATAAGAAGAACTTACAATACTAGTCAAATTTAAGAATCAGAATCAGAAATAGTTTTATTGTATTTTACACTTAAAGGAATTTTCTTTGGTGATGAGGTGCTACACGCAGACAAACATACAGTCGACACAAATAAATGTAAAGTGATATAAATACGGAATAAACAGAACTTCTTCACCCTACTTTCTGTCCACATGCTGTGCTAAACCCATTTCATCTTTATTTTCTCATCTGTCAGTTGATAAAAAAGCAAGACTAGACTTGTATCAGCTGTTTTTTTTAGTAACAAAACAAAGCTGTAAACATAGCACTGATGTATCATTGCCTTTAAAGTTGATATGGCAAAGAAAACAGTAACCTAGCAATTCACAAGTCGAGCAGAAACATTCAACAGTCATTTGAAGTTGTGTGTCCAGCCACCTGATGAATGTAAGTCCAATATTGACGCTCCGTTTAGATCCATTTTTGATTTCCACTAACCCATGAGAAGAATGGCTCAGCATTTTAATGCTCCACTATGTTTACTAGTCTGTTTGTCTATCTTCTGTTTGGTGCTTTGCTGAAAACAGCTGAGAGCAGTGAAAATGACCCAAAGCAGCAAACCAGCAAAGCTGCAGGCTGAAAGACATTGAAAGGGCTGAGTGGACCTGCAGTCGGGAAAATCATCTGCGGATTTGAGCGACCCTTTTCACATTAAAGTAGTCATGTGATCCATTGTTAATATTAAAATACTGATTATAGCTGCCTCAAAGCCCAAAAATGGCATTAAATGGGATGCTGCTGCATTATCATGTCTGGATAAAGCAGTGCAAATTGAGACAGATGGTAAAAAGCACAATGGTGCTCAAGAAAGGGCTTGAGGTGGATGTAGTGGTACACGTGGCATCTAATGTCACAGCCAGTAAACCTCCAGAGTGACAAGCGGTGTTGGCAGGGTGAGCTCTCCACGCTTGGATTCCACAAGTCCTGTCATCACCTCTACCTTGTTTAGTCTAAGTGTCACTGTCTATCAGCTCACCGTAACACAGAAATATTCCTCTTTTTTCCCCGTGGACAAAGGAGGGGGCAATGCTGTGAAAATCAGATCCAGAAGTAAGAGATACATTTGTAGGAACACTAAATGTATTGTAGAGATTTTTTTTCAGATTTCAAGCCACCATCCAGGATCCAGTGCCTCCTCAGTTGGCCTCAAACAGGTCATGTAGGATGCAAGAACTTTCTATAACTTCCTATCTGTATTATTATTTAAAGTGTTATTTTAATAGGCAGTTCATCCATAAATTTGTTCTGACATGCAATTAATATTTACAATGTACATATGTACAAGCAGTTTTGGTTGAATTATTAGTTTTCCTCATTTGGTGGAGCTGTTAGTGTTGGAGGTTGCATCACAATTAAAAATTAACTAATAAAATATTTATCTCGCTTTTCTGTCGTTGTCCTTATCACTTTATAGTGTTGGTCTATACATAGAAGTGGATGTAATATGGGTGGACACTCTACATGGAATTGTAATTGCACACAAAGGTTATAGAAAAGTGCTTAAAAGTTCAGCTTGGCTGGTATTACTTTTGTATGTTTATGCAATATGTAGGCACAATCCCACAAATAAAGCACAGAAATAGTGTTAGAGTATTAGCATTACGTTTAAATTATTTGTTTTACTTTTTTACTTGTATTTTTTTACTTGTATTACTTGTTCTTTGATTGGGTTTTTATATATAATTTGTTACAAAACTTTTATTAGAATGATTTGTATCACAGGCATGTAATATTTAGCTGCATGTATACCTTTATAGAATTTTCCTTGAATGAATGGAATAAATGAGTAAAATATGATTAGGCTTTTATTGTGAATATATAGACCTTGATGACTTTGCAGGGAATTGAAGTCCAAAGTTGGTGAGTGGGGCTTCAGGTAACTGAACAGCAGATTCAGGGTGTGTGGTTTGGGCTTTAGGCTTTGTGATGACCCCTCAGGAATGGGCTGCAGCCTCTTGGGTCCCTATAATCTAACTCTCAAAGTTATTAACATCTACTTAGGAGGTGTCATA
Organism: Lepomis macrochirus; assembly: GCA_024633595.2. NCBI lineage: Eukaryota > Metazoa > Chordata > Actinopteri > Centrarchiformes > Centrarchidae > Lepomis > Lepomis macrochirus. Next base: position 21,462,829 of record JALXJV020000012.1, read on the forward strand.
CAGGCGCCACCCTCTGGCAGGAAACCTCATCTACACTTAGCAAAACATTTTCAGTGTCTCAACCTTTCATCTGCTTGTCTCAGATGATCCCAGCTTCATTAGTCCTGCGTAATAAAAGACACAGAACGGGTGTGTAAATATGTAATATAAACAGATGGAGCTCCACCAGCAACCCCACACTATCACCTCCAACATTCACACACACACAGATCACCATCCTCTCTCTCCACACTTTCTCACACTCCTTCTTGCCCTACCATGTTTAGGCCATGGCTTCAGACTAATTGAATAAGCAGCGACCCTGTGGACTCTGAGGGATTAGGATATGATCTCAAAAGAGCGCTCCTCTGAGGGCAAACACAGCCAATTTAGAACCATTTCATGCTCTGTGCTCCAGCACACGAGAGGCCTCCATGGAGGCCACACACACACACACCAGAGAAAAGAAATTCATGGGCTCTCAAATCAAGCATGCTTTAAATTCTGGTCTTTCTCTTATGAAACACAGCTGTTTTTTTTCTTTTCCTTTTTTCTTTTAGTATCTCTCTCCTTTGCTTTCCCAAACACAGCAGAGAACATTAATTATCAGAAACTACCTTAGTATGCGACACCTGAATTCCTCATGTTCACATAACAGCAAATAAACATTAAATAATTATTGCGATCAAGATCTCAAAAGTGATGCGTTTGTAGTTTGAAAAAAGAATAATGAACCACTATAATTTTGTTCATGTATGTCTGTTTATGATTCGAATGGAATTTCAAATCTCAGTATTTTTTGAGTCACCCAGCAGTAACCCTTCTAGTGCTTTCACCCTTTTGGCTCAACGCCAATGCTTTGTTTCATCAAATTAATTGTCTGAATCCTGTTTTTAATGATCCTTGCTTCCATTATGCTTATTAAAATCCCCTCCATGGACCGTTTCTTTGTCATTCTAAAAAAAAAAGTGAAAGTATTTTCTTTAAAGATAAGAATCCCTGGAGATCTTATGACCCAAAAAAACTATTAAAGTCTATGAGCATTGCAGAATGATTTTCCAGTTCTGCAGCCTTTGCTTCAATTTCTGTCAGGCGTCCTTATTGATATTATAATGCAGTTTATAAAATCCTCTGTTTTCATCTTAAATGCGGCTAAACTATTGAAACCATAGCTGTATAAATGATGTAATAAATGCTTTCATGAAAATATTTATTCTTAACTTTATCAGTGGGGCAGTCACGGTGAGAAAAGTTCTGCTCTTCTCTAATCCTTCAGTCTTTTAGTCTTTTCACCTGCCTGCTTTGGCTTTTCACTCCCTTTCTTAAATATGAAATTTATAAGCATTCACATCACCTTAAACACCATTTCTAGGGGCTCTAGGGTTCAGAGGAAGTAAGTCAAACAGTGTGTGTTTTATTACATGCCTCAGTAATCCAGGAAAGGGGAAGCACATGTCTCGGTGAAATACGATCGAATTCAGATTATCTGTGGATATTTTGCCCCATTTTAACCTCTCACATAAAATGAATCATATAAAAGTCTGACCTAATTCAGTATAGGTTATTTGTGTGAAGAGTCGTCTTCTTCTGAGAGCAGCCAGTGCAGTAGTTTATGTCTGCCTCTCTTTTTCCAGCTGCCTATTAGGATTGTGGCTTCCCCTGTGGCGGCGTATTTCTCCCCCCTGGCAGAAAGAGAAGTATGCCATTAGTTCACCAGACCTGCCATTGCTGTCAAAATATGAGTGGGGAGTAGATCTATTAGATACCTATATTTCCTGGTAGAATAGCCTCCATCTTTGCCTTCCCCCTTGGCACATTAAATAGAGAGACAAAACCCAGATGACTGGTTCAGAATCTATGAAAACATAGACTAAGTACACTGCTTTGGATGTGGATTCTAAAAGAAAATAATGAAAAAGCCACCGGTGGAAAAAAATTGTTTCTCAAAGGACAATTCAGTTGAGAAGACACAGTTTGCTGTCATGGCTAGCCACAATGCCATCTGTAGATTTTTTGTTGTTGTTTAACTGTAGATTTTATTTTTTTTATATGTGTTGCACTGTGTTTGGAAAACTTTTATTAAACGAGCTTGTCTGCAAGAATTAAAGTTTAACTTTCATCTTTCCTACAAGAAAAGTAAATCATTGTTCCATGACAGCGCCAGTTGCAAATCCTCTGTGCGATTTCACCTCATCTATCTTTATCATGAGAGTCAAAAACAGTTGGAAGCCATCTATGGTATTTAGTACTGTGTTTCAGTTCCACAATGAAGCGAGCCTGATTCCTTAAGTAGCAGAGGGAATGGTGCAAGAAAGATTTGTAATAAAAGCCTGCTCAGGTAAATCACTTTTCAACCTGTCATCACCCGCAAGGGTAATATTATTGGAAACAGGCGGTGTGTATAACATGTGGATATTGGCTACTCATTTCACGGTCCCTTAAGACTTGGGCACCAATGAATTCCACACTTCTTAATGAATTATCTTTAAACCTTGATTTGGCAGACATTTTGATGTCTCTTTTTTCTGCTGCCAATTATTTAATAGCTAACCCCTTTATGTATAAACTTAAAATTACAACGTCTGGCATCTTTAAGTTGTCCATTGTCAGTAGTGGATCCTCAAAGGACAATAATAATACTCCATTTTAAATAAAAGCTGCCTTGAAGCACTCTATGCAGAAAATGTGAGTGCTATATAAAATATCTCATTATTTGATTATCATTACTGATGCATTAATGTGTAAGCAGCATTGTGTTGTTTGGTTGAGCTGGAGATAATTTGAACAGTTTGGCTCACAATAGCACAGACGCTATACAAACCAACACCAACGGGTTGCTTTTACCCAGTGTTAATGTTGTTTTTATATTACTGATTAACTAAAATATGGTTATTTTAGTCCAGTGTTAGACATAACAAGTTTGTCCTTAAAAATGACCCAGATATATAGTACAAAAAGATGTGGGTATGACACTCAAAACTGCAAAATAAAAAAATAACAATCAGTAACAAAAAATGACATGTAAGTTTAAGAGGTAGACAGCTGGTCGATAGTTACAGGGGACAGCCATATTTTAATTTGTGTAAATAACCCAACAATAATAACAACTGACACTCGCTCAAAAACAAACTTTTTTCTTCTGTGGTTTTCTAACCATGTATATTGGTAATGTTAACACATTATTGCATTGCTGCTATATGGACCCAAATATTGACCCAGTTATATTTAGTGTGTATAACAATCACATGTTTCAAATGGAGAACCTTTATCTGAAAAGTAGCTAGTAACCATAGCTGTCAATTAAAAGTAGTGGGGTCATAAGTACATTATATTCCTCTAAAATGTAGTAAAAACATAATGCCTCAGGTAAAGTACAATTACCTCAAATTTGTACTAAAGAACAGTACTTAAGTAAATGTATTTTGTAAAATTCCACCGTTGTCCAAAGAGAACGTTTGGTAGGTGAAGCAAATATGTAATGAACTAATTCTGTTGCTGAAATATCACACTTTAAACAGATCAAAACTTCTTTTCGCTACTAAAATAATCCAATCTAATTAATCAGGTTCTGGTGAAAAAGTCAGGTTCGTGTTCTCAGGAAAATTAATTCAGCAGTTATTTGACTACCCTTCTGTCTGGCCAGAACCTTATCCACTAAGCTGAGTCTCAGGGCGGTCCACTGTTTGTGTGAGCTCTGAATCTGCAGGCTTTACAGGCTTTCCTCTTCCCCAGGCAGGGCGGAGAGGCTGCTGACTCCACATTCTCATCCCTCTATCCTTCTTCCTCCATCCCTCCATCCCCCAGTGTCCTGTTTACTCTCTGCAGCCCTGCGGCCATGCCACCTCGGAGACACTCCAGACCACCAAGGTCCTGGCGGCTGCCTCGGATTGGCCGATGATGGGCCTCACCATGGGAACAACGGGGAGAGGTTCTGTAGAGTGGGGGAGTGGTGCTGACGGTGACTTAGTGGTGGGGAGTTTTTTTATGCTGTGGACCAGGCAGAAGGGTGAAGGTATGATTACATGTGGCCAGGCCTTGACATTCAAAATATATAGGGATGCTGTTTCATTGTGACCAGGTGACCTCTTATATGGCTCCTCCATGAAAAAACAAAACCCTTATGAAAAAGAAATGGCATTTTACTTTAACTACAGACAGTGAACACTTATGAAGATGTTGCACCTCTAGGTTACACAGGCATTAAATATGAAGAGTTTCTTCTTGCAGATTCTACAGTTACATTTTGTCTCAGCTGTGGCTGGCAGGAGATTTTCATACCATCCTACTTAAATTTCCTCTATAGCCATGAATGTAATGGGAGATGTTATTTTTGACACTCTGAGAAATCAGGAGGGAGGTCATGTTGGCCTGTCCTGGGATTCTTCCCAGAGCTTTGGTTGCCCTCTGCTGGTCAAAGCTTGCATTGTTGTCCTTTTCCCAGTCAGCAATAATGTGGTGTGTTTGCACAGAATTGCAGCCTACCACAAAAGCAAACGCAGCAATCTCCATCATGACATCTATTTTTGCATGGGTGGTCCCCGTTACATTGTTGAACTCAGTGACAGCAAGCTCTTGTGAATGTAAAAAGAAAGCCCTGCTTAGGTCAGTCTGTCAGCGACCCATCAAAGCAAACAGCATTGGCCAAGCTGTGCATGTAGCTGTTGAAGGGTTTTCTCAAAACGCTCACTGGCAGGACATTGTAACTTGCTTGCAGAGAGCAAGAAGGCTACCATTGTGGAATAACAAGGGAGTAAAGGGGATATTGGTTTCTATTTTGGAAGAGTTGTATATGAGGTGTTCAAAGGCTACTTTTTGGGGGCAGACATCCAGACGGGGAGAAAAAGAGACTGCTGGATAAAGAGAAGCCGAGAGGGGAAGAGAAGGGGGGATACAGGTGTTTGTGCATTAGCCTCAGCATGGAGCCACTCTGCATTAACTTTCTGCAGAGTTTTTGGAAAGTGGGTTCCTGCTCTGAGGCAATCAGTAGTGTTTTCCCCATGCTGATGTGTGCTGATGTGAGCTCTCCAGGCATGCAGGTTGTGATGGCTTCTCCCTTTCAGACATGGGGGAGGGGGTCCGCTGAGGCAGCACATAAAGGGAAGTGGTGAGGCTCAGACGGTCCATGTTCGAACAAATTTTAAAAAGAAATCTTGCTTGTGTTTGTGTACTTTTAGTAAGCAAGACTCTTGCTCAACTTAGAACTTTCAAAAGGGGTCTGCATAAAAATGGACTGCTGAACTATATTCTGGTAAGATTCCTGTATTCTCCAATGAGCAATACTCACTTGTGTCCAAAAACGAAGCTTCCACAACTGAAGCATGCAGTCTTTCACTTGAGATTTCTAACAAGACTGGGAAACTCAAATCAAAAAACAAGTTTCTAAAAAAGTCCATGCGCTTTACAGCAGAAAGCAAAATAAAAGACAGCTTTTAAGTCTCTACAAAATCTCGCCCCAAACTGAAACAAAACCTGGAACACTGAGGGAAAAGGGGGAATTGTGGGCTCTGACTCCAAGTGTTTGTGTATGTGTAGGGTCTTCAACATTTTGACAGCCACAGGAAATGTGTGGGCCATTGTTAGTCACTCTGAGTGCTACCTCAGTGGTACAACTTCCTCCTCTTCCACCAACCTCCATGCCCACACATACACACACACATACACACACTCACACACACATTGCGTGCACGCATCAATGACAAATAATAAATAAATGTACATTTATGTGTCATTTATTTTCCGAGGAGTGAAATTTGATAATTGTGTTTCATTGTCTTACTCAAATGTTATTTTTTACTATTTTTATTTGTAACCTTTTCCATTGAAATGTGAGATAGAGACTTGACATTACAGTATTTGCTGCATTGACATTGACATTTATTGAATGAATCAAAAGTTGACTGAAACATAATTGAAAAAATATTAAGTTAAGTGAATAAAGATATTCTTACTTTTGTTTTGATTGAACAAATAAATAAATAAACAAAAAAACTGAACTATGATTGATAATGCCATGTTTTGAAAATGTATGTGTAGTGTTTGATATAAATCTATTTCTAGATGTCTTTCATGAAATGTAACTCTTTTATAGTTTACATCAATTAATAATAAGGCTTTGGTCAAAAAACTCAAAATGTCTGCTAATACAATTCTTTCAAATGTTGCCTTTTCTTAATCTGTTAAATATGTTGCTATAATACCATGTCTACATGAGTTCATGAATGTATTGCAACGCATTGTGTAAATACATAACACAGACATCTGAAATCTAAATCTGTGTTTTAACAATGTAAAATGCAGATTCATTATTTGCTAGAATATCAAGAAATTAGACCGCTCTTCAGAATTGTTTATATATTTGTCACTATGGTAAACTGTTAAAATACAATAGTCAGAAACATCTACCTGATAGCATTTCCCAACTACAATAAAGCTTCGGCTTCTGCTAGTAAGAGCATGAACATCATCCAAAACGCCCCTGAATAGACACAGACACAGTAAATCTTTTTCGCCTGCGCTGCCTGCCACACAACACATAAAATGTCTCCCTCAAAATGGGCTCTTTGTGTGGTCAAGTGAATATGGCCTGAAGAATGAACCACAGCACTGTGACTCTTTTCCTGTTTCCCCTGTCTAAAAGCAGACTGGACTGAAATGAGGGCAGGCTCCACAAAATGCCAAACCACAAGCAATGTACTTTTAGTTTAAATATGGTCAGATATCAGTGATGCCCACAAAGGTTTAACAACCCCCCATGATCAAAACCCCACTGGATGTTAATGTTACTGAACAATAGTACAAACAAGGTTATCAGGTTGCTGTGGTTGTATCGTGTTTCTTGAAATATGCAGTGTTACAAAAGTTGTACTCTTATTTTTACCATGCTATTCTTTTACGTCTCAACAAGATGCAAACTTTTTCAAAATGAAAACATTAGATCTTCTTCATCACCTCAGTCCGATCCTTGTCTCTCAGTTCAGAATTGTGTCATCCATCGAATCCTCTTCTTCTGTCTTAAATCGTGGGAAACATTTTTACATCACACTACAATAGCAGCAGCCGTACGGGTTGCCATTTAGTGCCTTGTGCGGTGTTTTTGTTGGCCATGGGAGGTGTTTTTGGGAGTCAGACAGAGAACGGGCTAAGGGCCTTTTCCCCTCAGCACTGTCCCTGCTGCAGAGAGACCGGGGTGCAGCTCATCGATCACTGTGCACTGGGAGGGAGGACAGACGCTGTGGGTGGTATGGGAGAGCATAACTGAGATATGTGCAATATGGACATGTATAAAGCTTATGTAGGTCTATTTACTCTGCTGTAACATTTAAAAGTTGTGTGAGCATACAAAGTTGTGTGTGTGTGTGTGTGTGTGGGGGGGGGGGGGGTAAAGGGCATTTAATAAAACATGATGCTGTATATTGTGGGCAGGAACAGTAGATGTTTGCATGGGTAAGGGGTCAAGGAGGAGTTCATTTGTCTGGCTGGAATGGTCTGATGTGATAAAACATGCACACAAGCAGCATGTTCATACACCCACGCCTACACACAAGCTTGTACTAACACACTAACCTCAGACACAGAGAACATGTTCCTTTAGTCTGTTTGAAAAAGATGTTTGGCTCCATTTAGCTCCTTCAGCAAAGACGCCGCAGCAAGGGCTAAAGCATAAAAAAGCGAGGCACGTACACATACGGAGGGCTGATGGATTATGGCTCTCTCGGCCACAGAGGCCTCTCAGCAGGGCTGGCAGACTGAACAGAGACCCCGTGCAGGTTGAGGGGTGAGCCAGAGGGACGAGTAAATAGAAAGCTGATGGAAAGGGCCCCATTGTGGGACCGCCTGACCAGCAGTAGAGCCCAACCTGGAGGTGATATGGAGCCAAGCAGATGACCCAACAACGGGGAACCTCCAAGATCATTAAAGGCTTCAGCGTGGCCATTTGATCAGTGTTGAAACCACTGACTGAAAACACAGAACACAGCAAGCTGCTGTGTTTCCCCCTTGTCTGGAAATCAATCTGTGTGTGGGTGGGAGATGGCTGATTTAAATCCAAAAGTCATGCTGTACTGTTACTGAAAAAATGGGTTGCAGAATAAAAGTGTGGAGCACATATGGACTGATTATATAATTAATAGTAATTATAGTCTACTTCTAAGACTGGTTAGACATTTTACACATTATAACATGACCTCACTTGAAAACACAGAATCCCTCATAAGAGTGATATCCAGGTTGAAACCTGTTATATATATATATTTTTTGGGGGCAGCGGAAACCATTTGTAAACTCAGCACTGACTAAATTGTGCCTTGTTAACATAGAGTTGTCTATTTACTACATATCAAGCAGTTATGGAGCAACATCACTGTTCATTAAGTGTCATATTTGTGGCCACCTGACAAATGTAAGTATCATTCACTCTGATAGCTCTGTTTTGAGTTTCCACCAACTTTGAGGGGGAGCTCTTTAGCTGCTAAATGCTCAACTATGTTCACCAGAGTCGCTATAGTTTTGAATCAATATAGTAAAGTTGCGAGTCAGACTGACTTTTTCCTAACTATGGCCACAAGTGACAACCACAGGATGAATGTTAAAACATAGTGGCACAAGACAAAGAAGATGAAATCAGTTACAAAGCAAACATTACTAACATTAGCTAACATTAGCCACCATAAGCTACTGGTCAAACCAGACCAACCTTAGTGTACTGAAAGGTGTGTTTTATTGCTTATGAATTTAATCTGTTTTCTCGTCTTGCTGTGATTTAACAACATTATAAAGAAGAAGAAAAGATCCTCAGTAAAGGCTGGACATTATCAGTGATATCCAGGTTTAAGATGTCTACTGTGGGAGAAAACCATAAAGGGAAAATTGGAAGTTGTGTTCTTGTGGGTGGCAAACCTCAGCGGTGTTAAAAACAGATCATTCACCCAGCATGTACCCACCACTGGACGTGACGACACGTGTACTGCCATTAACTGAACATAAATGTGGTCTGTTCCCCCCCTTGCAAATCAGAACCACCTGCCCTCGGGCCCTGAGAACTGGCTGGTCCTCTCTCCGGACCTCCTTGGAGAGAGAGAGCCCCTCTTGTTTGGACAAACGTATGGGCCAGCTCTGGGGCTCTTACATGAAAAGAAGAGTGGAGCAGAGAATCTTACCCTTCACATAGCCTCCTACAACCCCAGGCCCCGTCTCCTGCCTTCTGAGCAGGGCCCAATATTTTTTAATTACATACAGGAAACTCCTGTTACAAAGGACACTTTCTTAGTCAATCTGCAGGGAGGCTGTGAGGAGATCTGGGGTCCTCTTTTTTCTTTTTTCTGTCCTTTCTTACTAAGTGTTTGTGGGCGGTAGGAGTATCAACTAACAAACTGGAGAGCATGCCACCCAGAGATTCGGGTCACTGCTGACAGCCTACCTTCCCAAAGCCAAGATGGCACCTGGTCTGTGAATGCAACCCCCTCTTAACACACACACCACCAACAACACTATACAGCAAGCAATCCCACCACTTACCAGCCCCTCTCCAGTGTTTTTTATGCTAATCTTGTTTTTTCTTTCTTCTTCTTCTTCTTCTTCTTCTTCTTCTTCTTCTTCTTCTTCTTCTTCTTCTTCTTATTATTAGGGGTCCAAGCCCGAGTGGGCTGGGAACCGCGAATGCAAGGCATCGCGGTTCCCTGTACCAGCGGTGCAGGAACCCTATTGTTTTCGTTAGGATTTTTATTAGGGGTCCAAGCCCGAAGTGGGCTGGGAACCCGCTGTACTAGGCAACGCGTTCCCGTATTCACCGCAGTGGCGGGGAACCCTATTGTTTTCGTTAGGATTTTTATTAGGGGTCCAAGCCCGAGTGGGCTGGGAACCGCGAATGCAAAGCATCGCGGTTGCCTGTACCAGCGGTGCAGGAACCCTATTGTTTTCGCTAAGATTTTTATTATTATTCTTCCGTGCGTTTTGCCTAATTCCAATACTGCAGCCTAGACTGTAAGGCCCAGGGACGCGAAACTCGCAGGGTAGGTTCAGGCCCATGAGACGACGGCATGCGAAAAATTCGCACACTTCTACCACTAGGGGCGCTACTAAGCAAGGTCAACGCGTTTGAGCTCTGGAACTCCCACATACAAGGCGCATATTCACAAACCTTATATCCACGCGTTCGGGGGATCCAGCTGAATCTCCTGGTATAGGCCACGCCCATTTCCGCCTAAACTTTTTTCGAGCTACAGCGCAAAAACTGACATACCGGCCAAAATCATCTCCTCCGAAGCCGCAAGTCCGATCGACACGAAACTTGGCACGGATAATCTCTGGACCGAGCTCTACAAATTTTGTAGAGGGAATTTTGATACGACTAAAAATGTCGCAATTATACGCTAACAAATATTTGCGAAAAACGCTACTAGCACGAAGTGAGGGCATAACTTCGGATTGGAATGGCCGATCAACACCAAATTTGGACCACTCATTTGGGACGCCCCCCTGAAGGCCTGTGCAAAATTTGGTGCAACTCGCCCTTAGGTGGCGCTCTTTAATCCAGAAAATTAGTTCCTCTATAACCACAAGTCACATTGACATGAAACAACTGCCGAATTGTTCAGCATGGTCCCCTGATGCCAGGCACCAAAGGGGAACCTAATGTGCCCATAGGTGGCGCTGTTATTGCAAATTAAAAATGTTTTCAAAAATCCCATTGACTTACATTCATTTTATATCTCCATAACCACAAATCCGATTGACACCAAATTTGGGTCAATTGCTTACCCATGGGGCCCCTGATGATACCACAACAATTTGGTGCAGATCGGCCTAAAGGTGGCGCTGTAATCGAAGCTCAAATGCCCCATTCATTTCAATGGGATTTTCAAACAAAATACATTTTGCTTCATAACTAAGGCCAACTACATCGCACATTCATAAATCTTATGTCTACTTGTTCGGGTGATTGAGCTGAATCACGTGATGTAGGCCACGCCCATTTCCGCCTTACCTTTTTCGCGCAAAATCGCAAAAACTGACAAGCCGGCTGAAATCATCTCCTCCGACGCCGCTAGTCCGATCGACACGAAACTTTGCACAGAGCATCTCTGGACCAAGCCGAAGAAAGTTTGTAGAGGGAATTTTGATTCGATAAAAAAGGCCGAATTACAGGCTAACAAATATTTGCTAAAACGCTAAAAACACGAGTATAGCATAACTCTGGCTTGGAAAGGCCGATCAACACAAAACTTGAGGACCTTATCTGCCCTGCCCCTAGAAGGCCTCTGCAAAATTTGGTTTATTTCGCCGCTAGTTGGCGCTACCCAAAAAATTCCCATTGACTTACATTCATCTCATATCTCCATAACCACAAGTCTGATTCTAACCAAATTTGGGTCAATTGTTTCTGATGGGCCCCTGATGACACCACAAAAATTTGGTGCACTTCGGCCTAAAGGTGGCGCCGTAATCGAAGCTCAAATCCGGTCAGAAGCCCCATTGAAATGAATGGGATTTCAAACCACCACACATTTTCATAAGGTTTGGAATGCCCGATCAACACCAAACTTGGAGACCTTATGCGACATGACCTCCCGAAGGCCTGTGTCAAATTTGTCGTCAATCGGCCAAACGGTGGCGCTGTTCATCATATATCAAAAAACTCCCATTCACTTACATGCATTTTATATCTCCACTACCGCAGCTCCGATCGACACCAAATTTGAATCACTTCTTCACCGCAGGGGCCCTGATGACAGCTGAGCGATTTGGTGCAATTCGCCAAAAGGCGGCGCCGTATCGAAGCTCAAACGCCGTCGCTAAGCCCATTCATTTCAATGGCATTTTCAAACACGCCGCGTTTCGCCTCGGTTCGGAGCGGCCCGTCGGGACCTCACTCGGGGACCTCACGCGGGACGTCGGCGGGCCGGGACGACTTCAGCAGCCCTCAGCGGCGAGGCGACTGGCGACAGGTGGCTTGGACCCGTTTACAACTGCTCGCAGTTCTAGTTATTATTATTTTTTTCTTCCGTGCATAAACGCATACTGCAGCGGTCGCTGTAAGTCCTAGAAACGCGCAACTCTCAACGTAGCTTCACAGCCCCAAGAGTAACTCAGGCAAAAAACTCGCACACTTCTACAGCTAGGGGCGCTATACGGAAGGTCAACGCGTTTGGGCTTGGATCTCTCATATACGAAGGCGTATATCAAAAACCTTATATCCACGCGTTCGGGGGATCCAGCTGAATCTCCTGGTATAGGCCACGCCCATTTCCGCCTAAACTTTTTTCGAGCTACATCGCGAAAACTGAAGCACCGCCAAATCATCTCCTCCGAAGCCGCAAGTCCGATCGCCACGAAACTTGCCACGGATAATCTCTGGACCGAGCTCTACAAAGTTTGTGTAGGAAATTTTGATCCGACAAAAACTGTCGCAATTATACGCTAACAAACATTTGCGAAAAACGCTATTAACAGGAAGTGAGGGCATAACTTCGGATTGGAATGGCCGATCGACACCAAACTTGGACCACTCACTTGGGATGGGCCCCTGAGGGCCTGTGCAAAGTTTGGTGCAGCTGGCCCCTAGGTGGCGCTCTTTAATCCAGAAAATTTGTTCCTCCATAACCACAAGTCACATTGACAGGAATCCAGTGCCGAATTGTTCAGCATGGTCCCCTGATGCCAGGCACCAAAGGGGACCCTAATGTGCCCATAGGTGGCGCTGCTATTGCAGCTTAAAGACGAAAATTTTTTTCCCCATTGACTTACATTAATTTTATATCTCCAGAACCGCAGCTCCGATTGACACCAAATTTGGGTCAATTGTTCCCCATGGGGTCCTGATGACACCACAAAAATTTGGTGCAGTTCGCCCTAAAGGTGGCGCTACAATCGAAGCTGAAATGTCGTCAGAAACCCCATTGAAATGAATGGGATTTCAAACCAGCACACATTTTCACAAGGCTTGGAATGCCCGATCAACACCAAACTTGGAGACTTTATGCGGCTGGACTTCCGAAGGCCTGTGTCAAATTTGGTGTCAATCGGCCAAATGGTGGCGTCTTCATCATATCTGAAAAACTCCCATTCACATGCATGCATTTTAGATCTCCAGAACCGCTGGTCCGATTGACACCAAATGGGGTCAATTGTTCCCCATGGGGCCCTGATGACACCTGAACAATTTCGTAGAATTCGGCCTAAAGGTGGCGCTATAATCAAAGCTCTAATATCCCCTTCATTTTAATGGGATTTTCAAACAAAGGACATTTTCCCTCACCTCACCTCCACCAAGCATTAAAGCAATAGTAAACATAATCTACTTACACATGGCACAACAAAGCAACACTACTTACTGTGATGTAAATCCTGCCTGACTGTCATATCTGCTTAATTAGAATATTGGGTCTAAATCAAATAGCCTAATATAGCAAAACTGCAACAACATGAACTTGGGGCTCTGGGGGTACTCCCCCCATAAATTTTGAAGGTTGCCTTTCAACATTTATCACTCACACGGGCCCATGTGCCACTTTTTCGCCATTATTCCCTCATTTTACATGCAAAAGCAGCCACTACGCTCTGCTCTTACAATTACTAATTATCACCAAAATGTTCTCGCTCCTCAAACCACTGACTCTGATACATATAACTACTACACAATAACAGATAGTAATAAATCTCCTTTTTTATTTAAAATACAGTAATATTGTGTTGTCTTTATTATGTGTGGTCAGTGATTACATTTCTTTCACTAGTCTTTCAATTAAGATAATTAAAAGGTCTCTTCATTATTTCCCTCTTATATTTGTTTAATAAAAACATTTTTAAGTGGGAAGTTTGAGGTTAATCCTTTTACATTACTTACCATTTCCTCATTGATCCAGCCCCAAACCACTGATCCTGCCTGCTGCCTTACCTCCTAAGTTGCTTTTAGCTCCTTCGTTTCTGAACGTACAACCTGCCTCACTTACTGTTCACCAGCCTTTTTGCCTGCTTTTCAATACATTCCAGCATAAGCATAACAGACTTGGTGGACAGCATGTTTTCGAAATGTGAAATTACCATTATATGGAATTTCATACTTTTGTTAGTCATTTACTGAACAAAGCCATACATAATATCAACAGACAAACATATTGCAATTAGTGCCCACTTAAAAATGTTTTCAGATTGAATACCTGTATGGCTACCCATGGAAGATGTTTCCATATTAGGCAAAAAAATACAAATCCACCATTTTCTCTTTCAATCACTGTTTCTTCATTATGCCACTAGGTGGTGACATTTGCCACTAAACTCTGATATATAGGGTACATCAATATTACCAAACTGCCTTAAAACTATACAATTGACGTGTCTACGATAAAATATTGTTGAAGTAACAATATACTATAAATGTATTTATCACAGTGAACCACAACTCAATTGTTTACAATTTTGAAATACCATTTACTTTATTATTAGGGGTCCAAGCCCGAAGTGGGCATGGAACCCGCGATTGCAAGGCATCGCGGTTCCCATACCACGAAGTGGCATTGGAACCCTATTGTTTTCGTTTTACTCGTTATTATTATTATTGGGGTCCAAGCCCGGTGGGCAGGGAACCCGCGATTGTACAGCATCGCGGTTCCCAGTACCACGTAGTGGCATGGGAACCCTATTGTATATCGTTTCTGGTTTTATTATTATTATTTTTCTTCCGTGCAGAAAACTCGATACTGCAGCCTAGACCGTAAGTGCTACACACTCGAAACTCACAGGGTAGGTCACGTTCTCTGTCAATGACCTCAGGCGCAAAAATTCGCACACTTCTACCGCTAGGGGCGCTATAAGCAAGGTCAACGCGTTTGGGCTTGGACCTCCCGACTATGAAGGCGTATATCAAAACCTTATATCCACGCGTTCGGGGATCGAGCTGAATCTCCTGGTATAGGCCACGCCCATTTCCGCCTGGACTTTTTTTGAGCTACATCGCGAAAACTGAAAACCTATTTTAATTAACTCCTCCGAAGCCGCAAGTCCGATCGCCACGAAACTTGGCACGGATAATCTCTGGACCGAGCTCTACAAAGTTTGTAGAGGGAATTTTGATCCGACTAAAAACTGTCGCAATTATACGCTAACAAACGTTTGCGAAAAAATGCTACTAACAGGAAGTGAGGTCATAACTTCTGTTTGGAATGGCCGATCGACACCAAATTTGGACCATTCATTTGCGACGTGCCCCATGAGGGCCTGTGCAAAATTTGGTGCAGCTCGCCCCTAGGTGGCGCTCTTTAATCCAGAAAATTAGTTCCTCTATAACCACAAGTCACATTGACATGAAACCAGTGCCAAATTGTTCAGCATGGTCCCCTGATGCCAGGCACCAAAGGGGAACCTAATGTGCCCATAGGTGGCGCTGCTAATTGCAAATTAAAATGTTTTCAAAATTATCCCATTGACTTACATTCATTTTATATCTCCATAACCGCAGATCCGATTGACACCAAATTTGGGTCAATTGTTACCCATGGGGCCCTGATGACACATGAAAATTTGGTGCAGTTCGGCCAAAAGGTGGCGCTGTTATCGAAGCTCAAATGCCCCATTCATTTCAATGGGATTTTCAAACAAAGTACATTTTTCTCCATAACTAAAGCCAACTACATCGCACATTCATAAACCTTATATCCACGCGTTCAGTGCATTGAGCTGAATCACATGATGTAGGCCACGCCCATTTCTGCCTTACGTTTGTCGCGCAAAATTACAAAAACTGACATACCGGCCAAAATCATCTCCTCCAAAGCCGCAAGTCCGATCGACACGAAACTTGGCACGGATAATCTCTGGACCGAGCTCTACAAATTTTGTAGAGGGAATTTTGATACGACAAAAAATGTCGCCATAATACGCTAACAAACCTTTGCGAAAAACGCTAATAAAAGGAAGTAATGTTAGATCTCAGGTTAGGAGTGGCCGATCAACACCAAACTTGAGGACCTTATGTAGGAGACCCCCCTGAAGGGCTGTGCAAAATTTTGTGCAATTCGCCGCTAGTTGGCGCTGGTCAAAAAACCCCCATTCACTTTACATTCATTTTATATCTCCATAACCGCAAGTCAGATTGACACCAAATTTAGGTCAATTGTTTCCCATGGGGCCCTGATGATGCCACAAAAATTTGGTACAGTTCGGCCTAACGGTGGCGCTATAATCGACGCTGAAATGCCCCATTCATTTCAATGGGATTTTTCTGTCAATTACATTTTACCTCATAACTACGGCCTACTACATCGCACATTCATAAATCTTATGTCTACGTGGTTGGGGGATGCATCCGATTCCAACGGTATATGACACGCTTCTGTGCGATGACGATTTCATTTTGCGAAATTGCAAAAAATGGAAAACCTATTTTAATTAACTCCTCCGAAGCCGCAAGTCCGATTGACACGAAACTTTGCACAGACTATCTCTGGACCGAGCCGAAGAAAGTTTGTAGAGGGAATTTTGATCCGACAAAATACGGCCGAATTACAGGCTAACAAATATTTGCGAAAACGCTTAAAACACAAAGTTTAACATAACTCTGGCTTAGAAAGGCCGATCAACACACAACTTGACGACCTTATCTGCCCTGCCCCCTAGAAGGGCTCTGCAAAATTTAGTGCAGTTAGCCGCTAGTTGGCGCTACCCAAAAAAATCCCATTGACTTACATTCATTTCATATCTCCATAACCACAAGTCCGATTCTAACCAAATTTGGGTCAATTGTTTCCCATGGGCCCCTGATGACACAACAAAAATTGGGTGCACTTCGGCCAAAAGGTGGCGCTATAATTGAAGCTCTAACACCCCATTCATTTCAATGGGATTTTGCTGTCAATGAAATTTTGCCTCATAATTACGGCCTACTACATCGCACATTCATAAATCTTATGTCTACGTGTTTGGAGGATGCTGCCGATTCCCATGATATAGGACACGCCTCTGCCTAATTACATTTTCATTTCGCTAAATTGCAAAAACTGGAAAACCTATTTTAATTAATTCCTCCGAAGCCGCACGTCTGATCTGTAGCCGAAGAAAGTTGTAGAGGGAATTTTAATTAAAGGCGGCGCTATAATCAAAGCTCAAATGCCATGACAAAGCCCATTAAAATAAATGGGATTTAAAACCATGGCACATTTTCACAAGGTTTGGAATGGCCGATCAACAACAAACTTGGGGACCTTATGCGGCATGACTTCCTGAAAGCCTCTTTCAAATTTGGTGTCAATGTTCAAAACGGTGACTTACATCTCATTACGACAGTAACTACAGTAGTACATTTACTACAGTAGTAGTAGCAGTGGTGTAGTCTACGTGATACGCAGGTATACGCCGTATACCCACTAGGAATAGTCAAAGATTTACGGATACCCACTTAAAATAGTGAGATGATACGTAACAACATCGTCTTTTGGCAAAACTTTCATTACAAGTTCATTCATAAATTCCCTCCGTCTGTATTGTGAAGCTCTGAACTGACGTTTGCGGCTTGCGTGGCCTGTGACCGGGATCTGACGTTAGCTACCAAACAACAACACAGCTGCGTGGCGGTCACTATAGGCGCACGTTTGAAATTAATGTGAATCACTGAAGCAGATGTGAAACGCGACCAAACGCAAACTACACACTTAGTGTTTTCGTAAGCCTGCAGAAGCTGCTGCCGCTCCGGATGACACCATGACAGGAACGTTGAAGTTACTGAAACACAGAAAACGTAACGTTACCTGGTGAGTGAAAATAGCTTATAGGCCTGTTATCATTAACGCTATCAGTAACGGAACTGTAACAGCACTGTTGGTCTGTTGAATCTAGAAACAGTTAACGTTAATGGATCAGTGAATGCGGGTTTTTGTATGTGTGTGTGTGTATGTGTTGGAAGATAAGTGAGCTTGAGAGGATGTGGACCCCTTTTGGTGTCCTCAGTCCTAATATTCTGTGATGAATGAGTTTTGGTGATAGAACTGCACATAGGTCATTGTTATTACTGCTACTGAAAAGCCTCAGCTTTCCATTATTGTTAATAACAGTTGCAATGTGCACTGTGAAATGTGCATTGAAAATTGCCAGATGATAAAACCAGATTCATATAACATCTAAGGCTAAATGTGGCTGAGTTATATGGTGATTAACACTAAACATTTTCACCAAAACGTTGGTGCAGAAAATGTCTCCAGAATGCAGGAAATTAAATGTTTAATGCTCAAAATCTTCTGGGGGAGGACCCCCAGACCCTCCAATCATGTACTCATCAATTAATATTTTTAAAAATACTATTAAAATATCTTCTAGTCTTGATCTCGTGACCTCATGATCTAAGTGTTTTGTCACAACTCTAATCTTAGCCCTAAAATGTCCCCACCACGTTTGAACTCAAAGTGACGCCCTTTCCCACCTGTAACTCTCATTGGCTGTTAAAGTATTTGCTTTGTTGGTAACACACAGCCTAAGTAGTCCTTCAGAATGCTCTCTATTACATGTACATGCATAGTAGTGAGGGTAGTGGCGCTTATTGGACGTCACGCTGGGACGGGGGGGGTGGGGGGGGGTCACAGTATACTCACTAGAAAAAACTAGACTACACCACTGAGTAGTAGTAAACTACTCCACAGCCTCATTTTTTCTGTCACCTTGCCACCTCCTCCATCTTCATGTTTGTTATTCCACCTCCCTGCTGTCGCTGTCACTTTTTGACTGTCACTCTGTGTGTGGTTATGGACGTGTTGTTCTATATTCCTCTCTCCTGCAGTGCTTTCTACTCACCTGTGGCTCATCCTCATATCACCTATTCGGTCAATGAATTGTCTGGAGGATGCTGGTTCAAACCCCACACCCAGACTTGAACCCCTCATACTGCCTGCTTGCTTACCTCCTCACTTGTTTTTAGTTCCTCCTTCCTTTGGAAAAAACTGCCTGGCTTAATGCTCACCTGCCTCTTTTTCTGCTTCTTAATACATTTCACCACAAACCTAACAGATTTGGTGTGTAACACTTTTGTTCTAAATGTCCAATTATCATTACATTGAATTTTAGACAAATGCTGTCACTCAGTTACTGAACAAAAGTGCAGCAAAGTCTTACAGATCACCACAGAAAGACATTACAACCCCTTTCTAATTTATTTTTTTTACATGGAATACCTTCATCGGCACCCAGGAAGTCGTGTTCAATCAAGGCCAAAATCACCTTTTGGTTTTTCATTTCATTTATTTACACCAGTAGGAGGTGTCTTTTAACAGAAACCTATGATATATAGGGTATATACACTGAATATTGGTATACTGCATTAAAACTGTAAAGAACACATAGTATTACATCGTGTATATCTTTAATATTAGCTTACTGAATTACAAGTATACCATTTACTTGGATCTACAGGAACACATTATTTAATGACTGTCTTGTACAACAACATATTAAAAAAAAAAAAAACATGGAAGGCAACAGTTTCAAAAGCTTTCAATAACAGGCATCTTTATTATCACACTAAAATCACAAACATGTCAAACTCAAAATGGCAACTATTTACATACATAACCCTTTACATACAGATACTGATGTTTTTTACACTTTATAGATATTATATATCATTAATATAATTAAAGCATCAATACATATAATAGTTTTACATAAATTCACTCTCCAGGCTCTTTTCAAATTAATGGTTATAAACACAACAAAACAACAGGCAAAAAAAATGTTAACATCAAAAAGAACACTCTTGAAAACACTGACAAGTACTACAAACAAGTAGGCATAATGTTATGACCTGCCAGAAAGGCCACTACTAAAAGGGATACACAAAATATTTCCATTTAACCCTAAACTAGCCAAATTCACTGCTGTACTAAAATAAAAGTGTTAAGTCAATTCTATAGACCGTACTCTGAAGTTATTTACAGAAGATAAGGAAAAAGGAAAGGAAAAACTTCCTTTTTAAGAGGCAGAAACCTCGAGCAGAACCATGGCTCAGGGTGGGCGGCCATCTGCCTCGACCGGTTGGGGTGTGTGTGTGTGTGTGTGTGTGAGAGTGTGTGTGTGTGTGTGTGTGTGAGTGTGAGTGTGAGTGTGAGTGTGAGAGAGAGAGAGAGAGAGAGAGAGAGAGACTGATTTCAGTTGTGTCAGGATTGTGGATGGGTGTGTGAGAATGTGTTGTGATGTGCAACAAACAAGGTAAATAGAACTACAGTGGCGTATCCAAGACCAAACCAAAGGTGAACCCTGTTGAGAGAAGCAGAGAAACAGTTAGCAAGGAGGTCTGTCACATCAGCCCAGCAGAAAGTCCCTAAGAATTAAAACAAGGAGCCCAGAGTTGCCCTGACACTGCAATCAGCCTCTTCACCTGCAACAGAGACACACTGGCCACCCCCACACATTACCTCACACTATGACACAAAAAAATATCAATGAAATCAAACAGTTAGTCGTAGTTAATATGAGTAGTTTATTTTACTACTATGATCAATATAGGAAAATGCAATATTATACCATTAAATTGACCATAAATTAAAAAAAACAAAACAAATACTTTTGATAGTTGAAGACATCTGTTATCAGGCATCCTGGTCTTCTTTGGCTTGTTTTTCTGCCTCACCCCAAGTGCACAATTACGTTCTACCTGCCACCACGAACTCCTAAAGGCCAGAACACTATATCAGTAACCAACCACACTCATTTAGAAACTATAAATCACAAATAACACTGCAATTACACATGCTACTCACATCTTCTTGCTACCTCCTTGTCCTGTAAAGTCACTATGGTAATGGCGGCTGCTCTTCCATAGTGCTGGCCCTCTTCTTGGTCTGGGGTATTCCATTTCATCACTGTCTCTCTTAGTGTCCTCCTCCTCTCCTGTCCTTCCAGCTTGGCAGCACAAGACGACAAATGCATAGGGCAAAAAAACTGAGAAGCTATGCACTAAAAAGCCTAAAGCGAAAAACATTAATGCAATTTTGTGCAAACAGTATTTCAGCCTCTGACTAATTAAATTAATAAAAATATAAACTCATTAACATAGCACACACTTAAAGCTAATTTAAACATTAAATGAGCAGCAGGATCAATTCATATAACATAATACATTTCATAGATTTTTTTATTAATTTATGATTTCAATAAATACTTTAGACAGTGGGGTGAACTGATGCAACTGATGGAACAAACATACTTTTATACACCTTTTATATACATTTTAAAACTAATTTAAACATTTAATGAGCAGCGGGATCAAATAACCATTAATTTAACAACGCATACATAATTTAATAGCTTATTAAATAAATACTTTCTTCATGATTTCAATAAATACTTAAATTAAAATAGGCAGTGGGATGAATTGATGGAACAAATAATAGCTTTTAAATACATTTTAAAATGATTGATGTAAGGCATGGCAAGACCAACGGATTATTTCATGACTGGAATTAATTAAAATTACATAAATATTTATACAACAGTTTTTTAAGAAGCCATATTATAATAATTTTTATATAAGCCTCAATATAGCCAACCCTATGGAGAATACATGAAGTCTATGGAAATACATTCATGGTAACTGTAATATGTGGACAGTACTTCCACATTAACAATGTTAGGATTAATGTCCTTAATGTAAATGTGATCAATTACAGTCCCATTCTCTGTCGTTGCTTTATTTACTATTTGACTGTAACCTTGCTGTTCCATGAAGTTCTCCATAGATTTGGAAACGAGAGCATTATCGTTAAAGTCCCCCATTATTATTTTACCTCCTGAAAGCTGATTAAAATGCCTGACAGCCAGACTCAGGTTACTTTTGAAAAGGCCAATTTTATATGATGGTGGTCTATACAGTAACATGTAATTATGGTTTGCAGGTTCAACATTAAACATTATAGCTTCCAAATTGTTACATGGCACATCAAGGAGGTTACACATGATGTGATTCTTATGGTAAAAACCAACACCACCATGTTGTTCTTTCTGCAAAGCAGACAGAACTCCTGTGCTGCTGTATGAGTCTGACCTTACTTTGTGATGAAAGGTCCAGCCTTCCATGTCAGTCTCATTTTGTGGTGAATTGTGTTGCAGCCATGTTTCAGTCAGGCAAATTACATCAGCTTTCAGAATCCTATTTTCATGTTTGAGCTCGGTTATGTGAGCGTTTAGACCCTGAATGTTGTGCAAACAGATGTTCAGAAATGATGCTGGTCTTGTTAAAGGAGCCTCAATAAATTTAGCCATACTTCCTAGAGAGGTATCAATGTCACTTTTTGAATATATTGCAGTGGGTTTAAAATCTTCAATAATCAGGTTTTCTAAAGATGTAACTCGGCTCAGAGCAACATATGCTTGACCGGCAGAAAAAATCTTTTTCAAAGACACCACTGCTTTGTCCAGAGTCAAGCCTTGTACTTTATGAATTGTGCAAGCCCAGGCCAAACGTAATGGGAACTGACGTCTAACTCCATTACCTTTTTTAACTCCATCTTCGTCAGCACCAATCGGGGTTGCATTTTCAAGTCCTGGTTCAGAACATGGAAATTTAAGCCGCAGTTTTTTGCCAATCTTGGGATCATCAAAATTTACATGAATTTCTTTAGGGAATTTGTTGTTTCCATCAAACTGAATTCTGCACACGGTGCCAAAGACTCCATTAACAAGACCATCGGACACATCTATATTTTTTATCAACATAACGCGAGCTTTTGGACCAACACTAAGTATTTTGTCTAAATAGGTTTGATTATCAGAGTTAGATGAGGTTATTGTTTTTGAAATTCGACCTGTTTCAGCGTTTCTCTGGAAATCCTGGGCTTCAATTTGTACTATATCTGAACACACCTTGTGCAACATGTTAAAGTTGTGCGTTCGGACTTGGTCATTGGTTGCCAAGATGTGAAGGTCTTCACTATCTTCTGCCATGCCTGTCTCACGTTGTTTTAATAGGACTTCATCCTGCTCTTGAAGTTTATCCCCTTTTTGATGTTTTCGGATCCTATTTAGCATCAGGGCAAAGTCTTTGTCTTTTTGACGCATGATTTCAGTCAACTCCACGTGGCTGAAAGTATTGTCCCATAAGTTGTTACCTACATTTTCTGTGTATAGAGACTTTCCTTTAACCGGTGGAAGCTGGTAGAAATCACCGACAGCCATGATAGATACATTGCCAAACGGAGAAAAGTCGCCACATTGTTTAATTTGCCGCAGTCTGCCATGAATGTACGCCAGAAGTTTATGATCTACCATTGAAATTTCATCTATCACTAGTATTTGGAGATCTTTCAGACTGGCCCTTAATGTATTTACTTTTTCCTCTTTTAACGGTTGGTAAGGCAACGACATGTTATTACCGATTGAAAAGCTGCTGTGGATTGTTGTTGCATTGATGTTATATGCTGCCACACCAGTAGGAGCAGTTAGTAAAACATGCACCTGATCTGGATTACTGGACATTCTAGCCAACAATCTGCTTGCTTCATAATACACTGCTTTAATTAAATGTGATTTTCCAGTACCGGCGCCGCCAGAAACGAAGACATGAAATGGCTCGGGGTTTTGCCCATTTACTTTATCTAAGCACCACTGACGTATTTTATAAAACACTTGTGCCTGTAGTTTGTTTAATGAACGCATAATTGAAAGAGCTTCAGGGCGAGAGATTTTTTGGACTTGAAATTCCACAGATACAGCCTTCTGTTCTGTTGGCTGTAAATCTGGAATTTCTTCTCGTTCAGTAGGGACGTCATCCTTGTTTTTGCTCTTCTCATCTAAACATTCCAATCGCTCTAATTCTGATTCAGGACACAGAGCTGCCCAGGCATCTTCCTCAAATCCATTTTGCTCAACAGATTCGCGAATCTCATCTAGTTTGTCAGCATCTATTTCAAATTTTGATCTGTTGAAGTCAACAACATCTTTGACTGATTGAACCTCATTAGAGCTGTTCTTAATGTAGCCAGACTTATAAAACTCCTCAAAGCTACTGAATTTGGAGGGCTTCAGCTGATCATCTGAATAATAAGGTAAGAAAAGCTGCAGCAAGCTTTGGTAGTGCTTTTCGGGATACTGTGTAGGTGAAAATCGAGCGTACCTTACAACAGCTGCATTTGTCCTGGTTCTCTTTTTAACAAAGCCACAGTTGTTGCCCAGTTGAACCATGTTACTTTTGTTCTCATTTTTGGCAGCAACTCTGTATTCTGAAGCAAAGGATGCTATACACATGTCTTTAAATTCATTGCTTTGCGGCCTATTTTTGTACCGATCTGTAATGTTTCTCATCCAAAGTTTGTCGGAGTCAGTTTCTTCACTTTCTGCTCTCTTTTGAATGAGACTGAGAGGAAGGCTCATTCTCACAACATTGTCCCCAGTAGGAACAAAGGTGACCTTTCTGGAGCATTCCTTCAGCCTCATATTCGTTACACGATAAACACTCTCTTGAGCAGAAACTTCTCTGTTATGAAGAAAGACGCTTCCTAACTTATTAAGTGCCTGTTTTGCATCTACATTACCGTCGTTCTTAATCTCATTTTCTGCGCGTTTTAACATCAGTCCCTTCTCTCGTTCATCTTTTGAGATGTAAGAGATTATGTATTTAATACATGCCCATGGATCACAGACAAACTGAATGTCCATATTGGCATTCCAGGCGCGCAAAAGGTCTTTGTTATACGGGTTTATCCACACATCAGATGTGTTTCGTTTTAAAACGACTGTGTTTTTATTTACAGCTGACTGGTAAGCTTTTTTAAAGATTTCCTGATTAATGCCCAAGGTACTGTAAAGCTCATCTACGCTATCAAATGCTGAGTCTGTTTGGGAACTACATTCTTTTACTTTTGTCATAATTTGTTTTGCCAGTGCGATTCTATTTTCATCTGTTTCATTCTGGCTCCTGCTCTATTTTGTGTGCGAGTAAGGAAAGTTTCGTTAGTTGGTGGTCGTGGAAATTAAACCTGCATGTTGTTCCTTTCTTTTTACAACTTTTTGAATGTTTTTTGCTGTGCTGCTGCACACTGGAAACAACCTCACACAGGTCATCAGTTTCTGGGGGAAGGCTGCAGGTAACGTACTTGTCAATAAAACCAATAATTTCATCATCTGTATTTCCAGCAAATGTTGGTGCGTCCTCCACCCAGAACAGACAATGTGTGTGAGGTGATCCACGCTGCTGGAACTCTACTCTGTAAAAGTAGTCGACTACCTTTCCTATCGGCTGAGCAGGAGACAAAATGACGTCTTTTAATAAACAATGAAACCTGTGATCAAACATCCTCGCTGCTGTCACAGGATTATTTTTTAACAAACTACATTTTTGTGCCCAGTCAAGATCTTTTACACTGCCTTTAATATTTTCTGCTTTTAGAAAGATGTCCATGAGTTCTATCCAGCGTAAATCTGCTGACGAAAAGGAACAGAACCATGTGGGAATTCCCAGCTGCCGTAACATCGCGAACAAGTCTTTTTGTACTCCCTGCCAGAATGCAGGTGTACCTCTAATAGGTTTGAGAAATTTATAGCCTATATCGTTATTACAAAGTTTTTTAACGAAGTCAGAATCTGAAAGCATGGATGAAGTAATTTGGGTTGTTTCCCCTCCATGATGGCCTTTTCTCAGAGCAACTGATGCATTAGACATCACTTGCTCCACCTCAGATGCATACTGCCCATAAAATATGTACTCCAAATTGCGGGCAAATCTAGTATCTGCATTGAGGATTCTTTGATTCAAATATTTACTCAATGTGAGCTTTACTTCTCTGGCATCATGAAACGTTCCAGTACCTCTTGGGAAAAGAACAGGGAAACACTTAGCCTCGTTGCCAGTGTCTGTCAGCAGTCGCACAGGACTGTTTCCTTCTGCAGGAGCTACTGAGAAAACGCTGTCAAAGTGCTGATCAAGAATTTCTTGGCCAATATCTACAGGTTGCATACATGTATCTAAATACATGCCATGCTGCTGTGCATCATTGATGTGTTCATCCATGTTTTCTTCTGACTCTTCTGGTTTATCTTTGTCCTCAGCTACATTGTTGACACACATTTCATTTTGGGATTTGCTGTCACTTTCATCATCTTGTCTCTTATCATAGGGATTTGTCCATTCAAAATCAATCTCCACATCTTTATACCATTTATTTATGCATTTTAACAATGAAATTGCATTAAGAAGTTTATGTGTATCAACAAACTGAAACTTGTAGTGTCCTTTGTAGGTAAGTTTTCGCTTTAACTTTACGCGGAGGATAAGAGACTGACTTTCTAACCGAGGAAGAATGTTAGTTACTGCATTACAATTAGATGGGACGCAGGTGACAGGTCCATGGACACCATTTTGTCCTCCTTTAGGTAAAGCCAATAATTTCATAAAAGGAATATTTAAGGCAATCAAATGTTGTTCCAAAGACTCCAGATGGAGGTCCTCTGGAATTGGATCAAGATGTAAATTATTTGCTACACTAATTGCTGGTACTTTTCCTTTAAGGATTGTCCTGTGACATGTATGACAAATCCATGATTTACCAGCAGGTGACTGTTTTAAGATGCAATTTGTATCACACGTATCTCCACATGTGTGAAGATAAGTTGTAGTGATGCATTTATTTGCTACTGCAGCAACTACTGAACCCTTCTTTCCATATTGCTCTGTTTTACATATAAGTACTTGTTTCTCAAATAGTAATCTATGACAAACACAACAAACATATTCTGGACCATGTTTTACATTTTCTTGGAACTGTTTGATTATCACATCTATGTTTTGCCTTTCCAGAGTTGTATTAATCTTTTTTTGCTGATTTCTCTCCTTAATTGATAATGCATATAGCTGGGTCAGTCTTTAAACTTTTTCAGATTATAATCTATCACATGATCACGATGATCAGCATCTTTTGCATACTTCTCTACACTCATCTTTTTAACATTTTCTCTGAATTGTAGAATTTTTTTAGCTGTGATTTATTGCTTTTAACTTACTATTATCTCCATCTGTCTTTCGTCTCTAAATGAAGCATCAGTTTTATATTTATTAACACTTTCCTGTTGTTTCTTTAATCTGTATTCTTTGTCTTTAACATATTTATCATGTACTTTCATGCTTTTAGTTTGTCTGAATTCTGGGTTATCACTGTATTGTTCTCTTTCTTTTCTCTTCTGTCTATCGGTATAGCTTGTACGCGATAAAATATTAGCTTCTGGTTTTATGTGATTAATTTCACTAAATGTAATTAAACTAACACATTTCTGAGAAGCTGAATCTTTTACACACTCAATGGGTTCATAATGACACTGATTACAGTGTTGTAGATAAACCCCTTTGTTGAGTCTTTGCTGACTGTTTGCTGCGAACTTTGGCCACTTTTCTTGACTATAAGTATAAATATCGACACCAAACAAATCAGCTGCGGCATGAATTTCTACCTCAGTAGCCCAAGTGTTAACGTACTTCATTTTTGATTCTCTAACATATTGAGGCACGGATGAAAACTCATTTCTAATAATATTTTGGTATATACTAGGGTTATCTTCTATTTGTTTCACCACAGCTCTTCGAATGGCTTTGTGATAGTCCTGAATACCACTGAACACCTTTGACCAGAGCCCGAAAGAAGCAACTGCCGCCAGATGCAATGTTAGCAGTTTTACACGGTTTAGGCTGCTCTATATCTATGTTTGGGATAACAACATCCTTATTACCTAAACTGGGCACGATATTAAGTTTAAGACAGATTGCCCGCTTCTCTGCTAAAGTTAAACCTCTAAATGAAACACTGGTTGCATTCTCTTCTGAGATTATACTAACTTCAGTATCACCATCACACACTGCTGTATTATTACTATCTACAACTACCTGTGCTGTTAAATCAATGCAGGCTCCATCCACTGGCATTTGATCCATATCAACTGATGCAGTGTTAACCTCAGAGACTGTGTCTGCACAGTCTCCACTAACCTGCATCAGGTCAGTATGTTCAAATGCAGTTTCAGGACAACTCGGACGCTAACCACAGAAACTTTAACGGGAGTTACTTCAAATAATTTGGCAGTGGGATCATCGCCATACAACGAGTTTACAAGATTACCGATATGTTTGTGCAACGACTCTAAATTAGTGTAATGAGCCAGCATGCTTGTTCCATCAGCATCCACACCACCGCCACTGTTGCGCGCATGTGGGTCAAACACGGCGAACCTGAATGCATCTCCTGAATCGGTCAGATCTACTTTAAAGACGGCACAGATGTTATTTCTAATATTTAGCAGACACGCATCTGCCTGGATTAGCGCGGTCTGAAAAGCTACATCCAAAGACATCACGTGTTGCTCTACATCCCGATCGTAAGCATCAAAGCCAATTATTCCTGTCAATGTGTCTAAGTACTCCATCTTAAATTTTTGGTTTTTTAGGTCATACTCTGTTGGCAGTTCATTAACGAAAATATAACCACTGCCCTCAGCAGCACTGACCATCCCGTGCTGCTAACATGTAAATGTAGATGGCATTCCCTCTAACAAAATATGCATCTAAATCGTCTTCATCCCAAGTCAGCAAGCTCTTTTTAAGATGTCTCATCATGGCTGAAATACTGTTTGGACCACACTGCTTGCCTCTGTTGCTGCCAAACAATTCATCACCCTGATGAAATGACCCTCTAACAAAAGACAGGACACTAGAATTGCTCACGTGACCTGTAGAGGGTCCAGCAGTAGCAGCAGGAAGAGGAGGAGCAGGACCAAGGATCAGAGGAGGAGCAGGATCTCCCTTGCCGTCACAGTGGTGCTGGAAACAAATTAAACATACTTATTACTCATTTTTGTATTTAAACACTAACCAATAAAATGTGCAAACATTTCAGTGTGAACACTTTCAAAAGTGAAAACATTTGTTGTTTCATTATAGTTCTGCAAAACTATAGTTGATGACTGCACACAAAATTATATTTAAAACGCCAGTGAGTTGTGTATAAATATCAACCCTTGCAACACAGTAAAAAAAAAGATTCGAGAGCTCATGCAGTTTCAAGCAATTACAGTAGAACTGTGTCAGAAAAACAAACCTGGTCCTCACGCACATCAGTGGGTTGGGCAGTGGACAGCTCTGGCACCTCGGTCACCAGGGGGTGCCGGCTCACTGAACCTAGGAGGGAAAACCACAACCCTTTACACACAATGAAACTAAACTGTGCACCACATCATGCTTTTCCCTTAGTGAACACAAACATGAAAACATTTCACAGAAAAATACACTAACCTGGTCCTCGGGGCAGCTGATGGGGCGACAGCTGGGGCTGCAGCCGGGGAGGGTGGGTGCTGACTCCTGAACACAAGAAAAGGGGAAAAAAGCTATTTAGGTACATTGGAAACAACTGTGTTTACATTTACCTTAAACCATTTTATATAATTAGGCACATAATACTCACTAACCTCCTCCTCTGCAGCCACAGGGTGGGTGTAGCAGGGTGGGTGTTGCAGGTGTGGGCAAGGGACACACCTGCACAATGCTGGCAGTTGCCTCGACCTTAAAAAATAAAACAATGACATGCATAAGCTAATGAGTACCTTGTTATGACAATAACTGGATACTGGACAACAGGTTGAAATGAAATATTTTAGAAAATTAATACAAACCTGGCGCTTTGCAGGTCTCCGCTGTGAGGCAACTCTCGGTGCCCGAGGTCCCGCAAGGGCCCTCTAAAGTAAAGAGAGAAAACATCCATAAATAAAACAATTAAGCAATTATATTTGTTACATACCTCGATCTTACATTACAACCTCTCAGTTATTTTCATGTTTCAGAAAGCAGGAAATCAAACATTAAATCTGCATGTAAATTACCTTGGCTGGTGGAGCCGGAGGACTCTCAGGAGCAGGAAGATGGGACGGCAAGACCGCGTCCATGCTAGCCAGCATGGACTCACTGAAATGTATCGGGTTCAGTGGGATGAAGCAGGACCTAAGCTTTATCGGAGCCTGTGAAATAAACACAAACAGTATAAATTAAAATATTCATTGTCTAAATGCATCTCTCAATATAAAATGACAAGACAAAACAAACCTGCTCATGTGCCGTCCTTCGAAAACACCAGAGGAAGCGTCCCCTGATGCCTTCCTCTGCATATAAAAAAAAAGACAAATATTTTGTGTTAGAAAATATTAATTAATGATCACAACAGAAAGAAAGTGTCAGTGGAATTTCAGCGGACACATCTTACCTTCCTGCTCGCCACAGGCAGAAAGCCATCATCATCTGGCGTAGGTTTGGTGTGGCGAGGGAGACTGTCCTCGTCACACACAACCACACGCGGCCGGACCCGGGGAAGAGCTGGGACCGCTCGACGAGCAGGCAGAGCAGCCGGCTCGGCTCGGTAGCCGCTGACATCTGCACGTGCTCGAACGACACGGTCCACAGCAGGTCAGCGAGGACAAGCATGCCCTTGTCGTCGCTCAAGTGGATCTGAAACAACAACGACAAAAAATTTCATCGTCAACATGATATTATGAATGGAAACACAGAACTTGACTTCACACTTTCCTCCCTTTTTCCTGCTTGTACTTACGCCATCTTTGCTCCACAGGGCCAAATCGTGCAGGGGAAATGGTCAGCAGTAGAGTAGTATTTCACACCTTAGAATACAGAAAAACAGAGATGAAGAAAATCAAAACATGGCTGTATTTCCTAAAAACACAATCATTTATTTCCCTTACTAAAATCTATTTTCACACTTACCCATACTTGCTGCCACCCGGTGGAGCTCCACGACGGTACGCCTCCTGCACGCCAGGCTGATAACCGTCAAGCTGGGAACAAAGTCCAACACGTACACCTACACAGATCAACAGTTGTTTGTTAATTACAACACCACATTAATAACAACTATAGTAAGAAACATTATAGTGAGGAGAATATATAAAATGGACCTACATCACTGCAGAGTGCAGAGGCACTCACGGAGGAGGCCGTGAAAATCGTGGACCTGCCTCGCAAGGGGTCCGCTCGCGGTGAGGTTGTTGCTGGGGCCATGACACAGACAGCGCCAGGAGCACGAGGAAGGCTAGCTTGCACTAACTCGGTCCTCAGCTGAGCTGCGCATGCCCCAGGCGTAGACTGGAACCCGAAGGACAAGGTTCCTCGTGGCAGGGCCACAATGTCATCTGCAAAGGCACGCAGATGACTGGCTCCAACCACAAGAACAAACTGTGAAAAAGAAAAGATGTTAGAAACACAATTACAAATTCTTACCCTGAGCACGGAACTGATGTACAAACTAAACATTATTTTACCTTGTTCCCGGCAGGTACGGCAGGAATGACAAGTTTGTGCTGCCGGTTTGTGTGCGGAGAAACTTGCCATTCCCGGACACGGTGGCGAAAACCAGTGCCCTTCCCTGTTTATGACACAGAAAAAAATAAACTTAATGATTTGGAAAAATCATGAATTATGTGAACCCAGTTATATGCTCAATTGTTATCATGCCACACACATTCACCAATAAAAAAAAAAAAAAAGAGGAAAACATAATAAATAAATCTATTGGCCACTTACGTCCAACAAAGTCAGGGAGGGCTCGTGGCTGAAATCCCACCTCATCTGGGCTCGCCAACCTGCGCTTAAGAGCCTGGGAGCGACGGTGGTACTTCCAGCGAGGCATCTTAAAAGAAAAACAGAAAATGATTAATGATGATGTCGCAAGAAGCATAAAACAGACTAGACAATTACAAAGTATATATCAATAGTTAAAATACAAGTAGTTAAAATACTGAAACTGAATTTATCTAGTAATGATACATTAGCTAAGATTACACAAGCCAGGAACCTAATATAATGTTAAACTAGCAGACACACAGATGGACACGCGAGGAAAATGAGTGAAAAACAGGTGGAGATGCACACACGTATGTTACCCCACAAGCCTGAAATAACAGCACTCTAACAGGCAGCAGTTCTGATTAAGGCCACAACAATAAAGCAAGCAATGTTAACATGACTGTAAACACACACTAAACGCAAAGCCACAGTGCTATTAGCCAGGTGACATTACAGTGTTCTGGTGCTACAAGCCAGCCAGACAGCAGTCAGAAAGCAAACACTGTATTAAGAGCAATAAACCTCAGGTAACAATAAACGAATGAGGACAACCACTACCTGGCTAGCTAGGCCGGACAGTAACAGCTAACAGATTAGCACAGGAAGCACCATAACAAAAAACACTTTAAAAAATAACAAACTCAGCGACACACACACTCATTAACGGCGGCCAGGAACCTAATATAATGTTAAACTAGCAGACACACAGATGGACACGCAGGAAAATGAGTGGAAAAAAAAAAAAACAGGTGGAGATGCACACACACTTATGTTAGCCCACAAGCCTGAAATAACAGCACTCTAACAGGCAGCAGTTGTGATTAAGGCCACAACAATAAAGCAAGCAATGTTAACATGACTGTAAACACACACCAAACGCAAAGCCACAGTACTATTAGCCAGGTGACATTAGAGTGTTCTGGTGGTACAAGCCAGCCAGACAGCAGTCAGAAAGCAAACACTGTATTAACAGCCATAAACCTCAGGTAACAACAAGCCAGGGATTTGGCAACACACCACAACACAGAGACCTAACATTGTGATAGAGGGATAACTTCATGCTACAAGCTGCAACACAAACATTTAGCCAAGACCAGAGGGCTGTTTCACAAAACCAAGATAAGGGATTAAGCAGGGATTTTCCTGATACCCTGGCTGAATTAAGCCTTGACTCGGTTTCACAAAAGCAGTAGCAAATAAGTTACCATGGTGATTTATTCTGTGCAGCTAGCCTGCTCCAGACCAGGCTAACAGCCAGGCTTAGTTAATCCTGGTGCCTTATCTGTTCAGTCAGCGGTCACGCCGATCAGAGGGCTGTTTCACAAAAGTAGAATTTAGAAATGAAGAAATAAAGAATCACTGCTCCCAACTGAAACTGTTAATTATAACGTTACCATGAATAGTAACAGACCTTACAAGTAAGAACCGGACCTTAATATGTCACTCAGCAAATGTATTAATCACAACCACTAATCAACATACTGTCTATTCAATTCAATTTTATTTATATAGTGACAGTTCACAACAAGAGTATTTCTTTTTCTGGCAGCATTACTACTATTACTAGTATTGCCCATTTAACCCTATTTTGAAATAATATGTAATGCTGAAATATCTGAGTGGGGAGTCTGGGCGTCCTCCCCCAGATGTTTTTGAGCATTAAACACTTACTTTTCTGATGTCTGAAGAAATATTCTACATCAATTTATGGTGGAAATTATTTTAATTAATTTTATTTATATAAAAGGAAACAAAATTCAGCTGGCAGGTGACAATTCAAAATATAAAAATATAATGCAGTATCAGCAGCTTGTTCATTTAGCTTATGTTTCTTTTTGGACAGTGCACATACCTTTCTTCTATGTTTGCACAGCATGTTTTCTTATTAACCTTTCTTAAAGCCTTTTCAGCTATTTACCATTTTTTAGTGCAAGCAACATTTTTGACAAATACTTTTAAAAAAGTGTGTATATATAGTAGGTACCCTGAGGCTGTGGTCCTACAGTCTGACAGCCAGTCTGCCAATGTACTAAGTATAAGCACATCCACAGGTGAGCACTGCCTGCTGTGCTGACTGTTATGTGTTTTACTGTCAGATGTCTGAACTGCACACACTTGAAAAAATTAACAAAATAAAAACAGACTTAGATATGGAGATAAAAGAAGCACTGAAGATATTAGAAAACCAGCAACTACAAAGAGAAGTGATTTAGAAGTAGACTGTAAGCCAAACTGTAACACAGTGTATTGCGGTAATCATTGTTTACTCTCCCAAACACGCAGTTGTTTCATGAACAAACTGCACAATATATCCTCCTTATTGAAGTAGGACTGTAATTTGAGAGTATTATAAAATGAAATAGGAATCCTACACCTGAGTGACATATAATGTCCGGCGCTCACTTTTAAAGGCACAATATAACATTATAATTATGACAGTTTCAGTTAAAAGCTGTTTTTTCAGTCATTCCATGTTGTTATGGAGGCCTGTGTGTTGTGCATTTTTTCAGTACCCTGTATTAAAATAGTAGGTTCGGGTTATTAGGTTTCATAACTAGAGAAGATGCGTGCACCATACTTTGCACACAATGAGCATCAGCGAGTAGGTTTATGTGTAATAAAAGCCCTTGAAAAAATAAAAATAATTAAAAAGGATAAATAAAATAAAAAGTAACACGGGTACAGCAATAAACCAGCGAAAGAAAGTGTGGCAGCCAATTGTGGACCGACTGAATGTGTGAGAAGCTAAAAATATCACAGCCTTTAACTGAAACTGTCATAATTATAAGGTTATATTGTGCCTTTAAAAGTGAGCGTCGGACATTATATGTCACTCAAGAAACTCACACACACTATGTAGGATTCCTATTTCATTTTATAATACTCTGAAATTACATTCCTACTTCAATAAGGAGGATATATTCTACAGTTTATTCATGAAACAACTGCGTGTTTGGGAGAGTAAACAATGATTACCGCAATACATTGTGTTACAGTTTGGCTTACAGTCTACTTCTAGTACACTAAATCACTTCTCTTTGTAGTTGCTGGTTTTCTAATATCTTCAGTGCTTCTTTTATCTCCATATCTAATTCTGTTTTTTATTTTGTTAATTTTTTCAAGTGTGTGCAGTTCAGACATCTGACAATACAACACATAACAGTCAGCACAGCAGCCAGTGGTCACCTGAGGATGTGCTTATACTTAGTACAGTGGCAGACTGGCCGTCAGACTGTAGGACCACAGCCTCAGGGTCAAGTTAGAGATATCATACAGTATTTTCTATGAGCACCACAACACTGACTTTTTATCTATTATCCATATTGACTAAACAAGTACACCATTTTCACACAAAACTGACAGACCTCCAGCCTCTCTGCCAAGCCTCTAACTATATATACACACTTTTTTTTACAGTATTTGTCAAAAATGTTGCTAGCACTAAAAAATGGTAAATAAAATGCTTTAAGAAAGTTTAATAAGAAAACATGCAGTGCAAACATAGAAGAAAGGTGTGTGCACTTTCCAAAAAAAGAAACGTAAGCTAAATGAACAAGCTGCTGTGGGAAAATCTAGTCCAGATTTGAAATCTCTATGTGTTGTGGTTTTGGATCTGGGCCTGGTCTAATGTGGTCTACACATTAAAAAAGCAGTGAAATAGTCCTTTAAAGCATTTTCACTAATTGAATAAAAGTTTCACAAATCTGAAACTGTGTTTGATTGAAACCTTAGCCTCTGCTTCTAGTAATGTGACAGACAACAGTCTACACCTGGTCTTTTATGAAAAGCTATAAGATAATTACTGTTGTGATTTGGCACTATATAAATAAAACTGAACTGAATAATTGTTCACAGCCAACAATACAAGACATCAAGACAGGTTTAAGCAACAGTGACATGCAATAAAGAAAAAATTTGATATTTTTATCCTCAGCCTGAAAAAAAACTATATTTTAATGCAATAAACCATCAAACCCATCCTAAGGTCGTTTTTAATGCAACTGGATATCTTCTAATACACATACAAGGCAATTGTAACTGTAAATCACATGAAAATAAACTAAAATACAACAGTTATCATACAACATTATCAAATATGCCAAGCGAATTTCCAGATTGTGGCAATATTCATTGTTTAAAATGCTGACTTTTATTGATAGATGTCTTTAAAACACTTTTTCTGCCCATACAACTAAGATCCAAATGAAAAAAAACTGAAATATTAATAAAAACAGGAGTATTCATCAACATTCTTGTCACTTTAATCCCTCCCAGGCTTTACAGGCCTGTAGATTGAGAACGGAACATCCCACAGTAATGTGGGTAGTATCAATCCATTCGGCTTGAGCAAACCTTTCATTTGATACCCTGCATGTCTATATATCTCAAACGGATCGGCCACAAAATGCGAAAAAACACCCTGTGTTGTCAAGCGTTATGTTTCCACTCTGCAGAAAAAGACGACAGCAGCCGAGTGAGCCGAAGTTTGCTTCGGCAAATTTCGGAGTTAAAATGGCCGTTACCGGGGCAGTAAAAGCTAACAGACATTAGCACATAAAGCACAATAACAAAACAACTTTAAAAAACAGCAAACTCAGCGCTCGCACACACACACACACACACACACACACACACACATGACACACACACACAGTGGCACGACTGTGTGTGGGGAGCGGCACGCAACACGAGCTACTAATTAACTACCAACAGCTAACTCTGTAGCCTAACAATGCTAACTTCTACAAGCCAACTCCACTATAACCAAAGCTGTCCTTTGTTAGCTGGGCTCCACACATGCTTGCTAGCACTGAATTGTAGCTTAATACACGAAAGCAAACACAGTCCAACACAAAGCAAAGACTAAAAGGCTACCGTTAACATGCTACTGTTAGCACGCGACCGTTAGCATCCGACCGTTAGCATACCTCACCTGTACTGAAGGCTGAAGTTTAGCTTACCTTAAAAGTCGAAGAAACGTCCTCAGAGTAAAGCCAAAAGGTTGTTGAGATATCCTGGGTGTGCTATTAAAAGCCAGCAGACTTTCAAAGGCAAATCAAGAGCAGCTCTAAACAAGTCCAAACTCTCCGGTTGTCTCAGAGCTACAACCTTGAAACGGACAGCGCGTTGACATTTGAAATTGGATTGAACCATCACGGGAGACGGGGGTTGCTTGATTAAAAAAACACACATGGTGGATAAAAACATTAATATCAAATGAAAAAACTGCCTCTGTGTTAATATTTAAGCTGATAAATAAACTTATGTGTGTTTTCCTTCGCTTTTTACCAAGATCAGGCTGAATAAAAGCGTCTGATGCACACCCCCGCTGCAAATGCTACATCCAGTGCTCCGGTCACAGACAAACATTTTGATTTGAATTATTTAAACAAACTTTACAACTGTTTGACAAACTGTAACATTTTAAAAATGAACTGCATTGAATTATATACATTTTTATGTTTAAAATATTATCAGAAAAAATAATAAAAATGAATAAAAAATAAAATTGAGACTTTATATTTACTTCAGTATTCAACTACTGCTTTTTAGTTTGCACTTGTTTCACACTGTGACATAAGACATCTAAGCAAGAAATTATTTGATTAGAATCCAAGTAATAATTACAATGTCTTGTTTTTTCCACAGCAGCACAGCATTATGTCAACATTGTATTCACTGTACTAAATGCATTCCTCTTTATCTTTTCTACATTCACTTGAAACATAGCAGACTGATATAACCCACTTTTTTTTTTACAACATATGAAAATAAATGTTAGTATTGTATTATACTGAGTTTTGCAGACATAAGTCAGAACTACCAGTGACTGTCATGGCTGAGGCGATGTGTGAAGATCAATACCATTAAATACTTTTGGTGACCTCACTTTCATTCATGTGACACACTCACAAACACTCCAAATACTATGCCATGTAGTTTACCTAGCAGGGGCGGATCTAGAAAAATATTTATGGGGTGGCGAGAGGGGGGCAGGAAGTTTTGAGGGGTGGCAACATATGGCATTTGTTTATACTGTATTTAATCACAGTTTGGTGAGAAATAGTATGTACAGTATGTGTTTCATGTGAAACAGTTCATATTAGGAATGTATCATACAATGTGATCTCACTTATTAGGTGATAGAAGTATGATAACACTACTTCAGGTGGGGCATTATCACGGGAAGATGGAGGGGAGATAAGATTTTTATTGATCGCGATGCCTTTGAGCTGTCCTTCAGCAAGTGTCTTGCTGAGGGACACAATGGTGGATGGTTACAGTGGGGGATTGAACCCGGGTCTCTCACAGCAAAAGCACAGTCTTATCCATTGCGCCATCACCACCCACACAGAATTACATCTGAACTAATTTTACATTATAACAGCTAGTATTTTACTAGCTGTTATAATGTAAAATTAGTATACATAATCAATTAGGAACTGTCATTGATTGGTTAACCATCAGACTGCGTTAGCACCTCCCTTTCTTATCACACTTTCACACTGACTTAAGTTTTCCTAATTATTCCTATTTAAGAAAACATGAATATTTATATTTATTTGAAGTCTAATCAATGTCTCTTAAATACACCTTAAAGCAAAATGTCCATCTTTGTCATTTGTTGTTCTTATTCATATGTAACTTAGTACACTATACAGCAACAATTTCCATACCATGTGGACCAGCTCGACTGGACCTCTTTGGTGATGGCCCAGGAACTCTCATTTCCCTTCCACTGTGTGTACCCTGCACTTTATCTTGTCTCTTGCTTTCTGCCTCCTCATCTTGGTGATGCTCTCCCTCCATATCTTCACTGCTGTGGTGTTCTCCCACCTCATCCTGTCCTTGGTCGCCTTGGCCTTGTATTCTTTTTTTCTGTCATGTTTCTGTTGCCCTTCTCTCTCCATCTCGTTGTCTTCTCTCTCTTCTTCCACTTCTTTTCTCTCTCCTTCCACCTCATCTTCTTCATCTACTGTTACGCCCTCACGTGGCTCAAGCCCAGAGGTGGAGTGAGGAGTAACAAATATAAATGAAAACCGGGTTTAAAGAAACTGGAAACAGATTATGTGCAAACAAATAGATATTTATTAACAAATATATCTAACAGAGAAACAAAAGGAGACACAGACAAAGAACTAGACTACTTAACAAAAGGGTGGTGATATGGCTTTTAGCCAAAACACAAAAGCTAGTAACTTAAATTAACACATTCAACACGCTCCCTCTTATGAAGGAGTTTATGAGCCCACAGCTCCGCTGGTCTCAAGCACACAGCTCCTAGCAGCTCCACTTCTGCTGCACCCAAACACCGCCATCTGACCCACTGGTCAGCAGTCACCTAGGCTGGCCCCCACAGGACCAACCTCACACACTGGCCTCTCAAGACCAGCCACATAGCTCCTCTACTGCAGTCTCCTTGCTCTCTTATCCTTCAGGTACTGATTGGGGAATCAGGTGCAGCTGCTGCCCATTAGTAATTGCAGCTGCACGGCAGAGGGGGAAGGGCAGTACCTGGAGAACTACAGGAGACGACACACCAAAACAAAACCCACAGCTCTAGGGTCGTAACATCTACCTTGCTCAGATTTTCATTTTCTATTTCTCTCGCCTTTCTCTTTGGTGAGAAAAAACTATGTATGCTACTGTAACCTTAGTTACTGTACACATGTTATATTTTAATACCTTTATTCCTGACAGTAATTTATGTTGCTTATTACACTGTGTTATAAGTTGGAAGGATTTGTCTAACAGTAAGAGTAGTATAATATTAATTGGAAGGGCAGAATTAAGTTTATTAGTATTTGTTAATTCAGAGCAATTCATTTCTGTAAGATTCAAAATAACTTTACAATGTTTTCCTTGACAGGCTGAAGCAATATTAGCTTTTGTAACATTAGCCTACTTTACAAAGAACAAACGTCAGACCTAACTAACATCATAGTTAGCGAGATAACGTTCTTCAACCTGATTTTTATCATCTCAAAATCAGCATCGCAACTATGCTAGCAACATTGTGCTTTCATTATAATTTAATTTCTCGATAGATAGTTAATCAGTTTTTACCTGTTTCATCCCGTGTCTGCTTTCCACACGACCCCCTGGCTCTCTCGCCTTGCGCCACTCAGTTTTCAAAACAAATCAGTCTCAGCCGCTCTGGCGTCATCTTGTGCTGCATTCACTGCAGTCCGAAATTGGAGATTAGCGGTCGGTAATTGTCAAATTAGCCATAATTTATAAGCCTCGCCACCCCTACCGCCAACTGGGGTGGCAGCAGGGGTGGCAAGGCTGTGTTTTAGGGTGGCATTTGCCACCCTATGCCACCCCAGTAGATCCGCCTATGTTACCTAGTAAAGCAGGCATTATGTCCTCACTGCAGCATGGGTTCAAATCACACATGCAGCTGTTTGCTAACATATCATTTTCCCTTTTTTTGCCCACCTTATGTATATCTTGGGCTGTCCTGTTACCATTACACTCACTTGAGCTCTGATGAAAAATAACATGCATGTGCATTGATTAATAAAACCTGGCTTCAGCTAACTGTAGCCACAGCCTCTCAGCCTGACAGCATTTCCAAAATAAAACATTTGTGTCAGATGGAAAACACCTTTTACAAAAATAATATTTAATAGCTTGAGGAAACCCAGGCACAGGCAGACATAGTTACACATTTAAATACATTTTGCTACCAGACATTTCAATCAACATAGACAAGCAGTGTATAATCTACTGTTCTCCTTCTCTTTCCATTGTTGCAACATGCAACAATGGGAAACTCTTAAACAGCTGTCTCCATCTATCAGAACAAAGATAAGTGGGGTCACAGTTGTGTTTATGAACTTTTTAGAATGCACATGCAGTAATTTCACATTATCTGTCACGCCAACCTGAGGGCCTGTGGAAAATTTGGTGTCAGCCTCTAGGTGATGCTATTACTTGAAAATCAAATAACGCCTCAACTCATAGACATATATTCATTACAGATCTCCATAACCGCAAGCCCCTTTCATTTACAACTACAGCCTTTTCTGCTCCACGGCCTCGCCTTGGCTCGGGGCCTGTTGATTATGGCACAATTAATCATGGCGGGCCGGGACGACTTCAGCACCTCATGGGCTGAGGGCGACTGGCGCCGGGGGGCTTGGACCCCGTTTACAACTGCTCGCAGTTCTAGTTATTATTATTTTTTTTTTTCTTCCGTGCATAAAACTCATACTGCAGCATACCCTGTAAATGCTAGGGACGCTGAAACTCACAGGGTAGGTCACATTCACTGCACGTAACTCAGGCGCAAAAATCCGCACACTTCTACCGCTAGGGGCGCTGTAAGCAAGGTCAACGCGTTTAGGCTTGGACCTCTCGACTACAAGGCGTATATCAAAACCTTATATCCACGCGTTCGGGGATCCTGCTGAATCTCCTGGTATAGGCCACGCCCATTTCCGCCTAAACTTTTTTCGAGCTATGTCGCGAAAACTGAAAACCTATTTTAATTAACTTCTCTGAAGCCGCAAGTCCGATCGCCACGAAACTTGGCACGGATAATCTCTGGACCGAACTCTACAAAGTTTGTACAGGAAATTTTGATCCGACATAAAACGGCGCAGTTATACTCTAACAAACATTTGCGAAAAACGCTATTAACAGGAAGTGAGGTCATATCTTTGGATTGGAATGGCCGATCGACACCAATCTTGGACCACTAAGTTGGGATGGGCCCCTGAGGGCCTGTGCAAAATTTGGTGCAGCTGGCCCCTAGGTGGCGCTCTTTAATCCAGAAAATTAGTTCCTCCATAACCACAAGTCACATTGACATGAAACCAGTGCCGAATTGTTCAGCATGGTCCCCTGATGCCAGGCACCAAAGGGGACCCTAATGTGCCCATAGGTGGCGCTGCTATTGCAGATTAAAGACGAAAAAATTCATCCCATTGACTTACATGCAATTTATATCTCCGTAACCACAAATCCCATTGACACCAAATTTGGGTCAATTGTTCCCCATGGGGCCCTGATGATACCACAAAAATTTGGTGCAGCTCGGACTAAAGGTGGCGCTGTAATCGAAGCTGAAATACGGTCAGAAGCCCCATTGAAATGAATGGGATTTCAAACCAGCAAACTTTTTCACAAGGTTTGGAATGCCCGATCAACACCAAACTTGGAGACCTTATGCGACATGACCTCCCGAAGGCCTGTGTCAAATTTGGTGCCAATCGGCCAAACGGTGGCGCTGTTCATCCTATATCAAAAAAACACCCATTCACTTACATGCATTTTATATCTCCAGTACCGCTGCTGCGATCGACACCAAATTTGGGTCACTTCTTCACCGAGGGGCCCCGATGACAGCTGAGCAATTTTGTGCGATTCGGCCAAAGGCGGCGCTTTAATCGAAGCTCAAACGCCGCCGCTAAGCCCATTCATTTATATGGCATTTTCAAACACGCCGCGATTTCGACCGGTTCGAGCGCCCGTCGGGACCTCACTCGGGGCCTCACGCAGGACGTCCGCGAGGCCTGGACGACTTCAGCGCGCTCAGCTGCGAGGGGCGACTGGCGACAGGTGGCTTGGACCCGCTTACAACTGCTCGCAGTTCTAGTTTTATTTATTTTTTCTTCCGTGCATAAAACGCATACTGCAGCGGTACGCTGTAACTCCTAGAAACGCGAAACTGTCAACGGTAGCTTCACAGCCCCAAGAGTACCTCAGGCGCAAAAAATCCGCACACTTCTACCGCTAGGGGGCGCTATACGCAAGGTCAACGCGTTTGGGCTTGGATCTCCCGACTACGAAGGCGTATATCAAAAACCTTATATCCACGCGTTCTGGGGATCACGCTGAATCTCATGGTATAGGCCACGCCCATTTCCGCCTAAACTTTTTTCGAGCTACGTCGCGAAAACTGAAAAACCTATTTTAATTAACTCCTCCGAAGCCGCAAGTCCGATCAACACGAAACTTTGCACAGATAATCTCTGGACCGAGCTCTACAAAGTTTGTAGAGGGAATTTTGATATCACAAAAAATGTCGCAATTATACGCTAACAAACGTTTGCGAAAACGCTACTAACAGGAAGTGAGTTCATAACTTCGGATTACAATGGCCGATCGACACCAAATTTGGACCACTCATTAGGGACGCCCCTGAGGGCCTCTGCAAAATTTGGTGCGACTTGCCCCTAGGTGGCGCTCTTTAATCCAGAAAATTTGTTCCTCCATAACCACAACTCACATTGACATGAATCTAGTGCCGAATTGTTCAGCATGGTCCCCTGATGCCAGGCACCAAAGGGGACCCTAATGTGCCCATAGGTGGCGCTGTTATTGCAGCTTAAAGACGAAAAAATTTTCCCATTGACTTACATGCAATTTATATCTCCAGAACCGTAAGTCCGATTGACACCAAATTTGGGTCAGTTGTTACCCATGGGGCCCTGATGACACCACAGAAATTTGGTGCAATTCGGCCTAACGGTGGCGCTGTAATCTAAGCTCAAATGCCCCATTCATTTCAATGGGAATTTCAACCAAAGCACATTTTGCCTCATAACTACGGCCAACTACATCGCACATTCATAAATCTTATGTCTACGTGTTTGGGGCATTCTGTCGATTCCTATGGTATATTACACGCCTCTGTCGCGATGACGATTTCATTTTGCGAAATCGCAAAAACTGGAAAACCTATTTTAATTAACTCCTCCGAAGCCGCAAGTCCAATCGACACGAAACTTTGCACAGACCATCTCTGGACCGAGCCGAAGAAAGTTTGTAGACGGAATTTGGATCCGACCTAAAACGGCCGAATTACAAGCTAACAAATCTTTGCAAAACGCTACAAACAGGAAGTATAACATATCTCAGGCTTGGAAAGGCCGATCCGCACTAAACTTGGTGACCTTATGCGGCTGGACTTCCCGAAGGCCTGTGTCTAATTTGGTGCCAATCGGCGAAACGGTGGCGCTGTTCATCACATATCAAAAAAAATCCCATTCACTTACATGCATTTTATATCTCCACTACCGCAGCTCCCATTGACACCAAATTTCGGTCAGTTCTTCACCAAGGTGCCCAGATGACAGCTGAGCGACTTGGTGGAATTCGGCCAAAAGGCGGCGCCGTAATCGAAGCTCAAACGCCGTCGCTAAGCCCATTCATTTCAATGGCATTTTCAAACACGCAGCGTTTAGCCTCGGTTCGAGCTGCCCGTCGGGACCTCGCTTCGGGGCCTCACGCTGGACGTCGGCAGGGCTCAGGACGACTTCAGCGACCTCAGGGCGAGGGGGCGACTGGCGACAGGTGGCTTGGACCCCGTTTACAACTGCTCGCAGTTCTAGTTATTATTATTATTCTTTTTCTTCCGTGTATAAAACTCATACTGCAGCATACCCCGTAACTGCTAGGGACGCGAAACTCATAGGGTACCTTCGCAGGCCCAAGAGTAACTCAGGCGCAAAAATTCGCACACTTCTACCGCTAGGGGGCGCTGTAAGCAAGGTCAACGCGTTTGGGCTTGGACCTCTCGACTACGAAGGCGTATACCAAAAACCTTATATCCACGCGTTCGGGGGATCGAGCTGAATCTCCTGGTATAGGCCACGCCCATTTCCGCCTAAACTTTTTTCGAGCTACATCGCGAAAACTCAAAACCGCCTAGAACGCACTCCTCCGAACCCGCAAGTCGCGATCGCCACGAAACTTGGCACGGATAATCTCTGGACCGAGCTCTACAAATTTTACGTAAGAAATTTTGATCCGACAAAAAAATGTCGCAATTATACGATAACAAACATTTCGCGAAAACGCTACTAACAGGAAGTGAGGCCATAACTTCGGTTTGGAATGGCCGATCG
Organism: Lepomis macrochirus; assembly: GCA_024633595.2. NCBI lineage: Eukaryota > Metazoa > Chordata > Actinopteri > Centrarchiformes > Centrarchidae > Lepomis > Lepomis macrochirus. The sequence goes on from JALXJV020000012.1 coordinate 21,507,241, forward strand.
ACACCAAACTTGGACCACTCAGTTGGGATGGGCCCCTGAGGGCCTGTGAAAAATTTGGTGCTGCTGGCCCCTAGGTGGCGCTCTTTAATCCAGAAAATTAGTTCCTCCATAACCACAAGTCACATTGACATGAAACCAGTGCCAAATTGTTCAGCATGGTCCCCTGATGCCAGGCACCAAAGGGGACCCTAATGTGCCCATAGGTGGCGCTGGTATTGTAGCTTAAAGACAAAAAAAAATTTCCCATTGACTTACATTCATTTTATATCTCCAGAACCGCAGGTCCGATTGACACCAAATTTGGGTCAAATGTTCCCCATGGGGCCCTGATGACACCACAAAAATTTGGTGTAATTCGGCCTAAAGATGGTGCTACAATCGAATCTGAAATGCCGTCAGAAGCCCCATTGAAATGAATGGGATTTCAAACCAGCACACATTTTCACAAGGTTTGTAATGCCCGATCAACACCAAACTTGGAGACCTTATGCGGCTGGACTTCCCAAAGGCCTGTGACAAATTTGTCTTCAATCGGCCAAACGGTGGCGCTGTTCATCATATATCAAAAAACTCCCATTCACTTACATGCATTTTATATCTCCACTACCGCGGCTCCGATCAACACCAAATTTGGGTCACTTCTTCACCAAGGGGCCCCGATGACAGCTGAACGATCTGGTGCAATTCGGCCAAAAGGCGCCGCCGTAATCGAAGCTCAAATGCTGTGGCTAAGCCCATTCATTTCAATGGCATTTTCAAACACGCCGCATTTCGCCTCGGTTCGGAGCGGCCCGTCGAGACCTCGCTCGGGGACCTCACGCGGGACGTCGGCGGGGCGCCCGGGACGACTCGCGCGGCCTCCGCGGGGCGTGGGGGGCGACTGGCGACAGGTGGCTTGGACCCCCGTTTACAACTGCTCGCAGTTCTAGTTATTATTATTATTATTATTATTATTATTATTATTATTATTATTGTTGTTGTTGTTGTTGTTGTTGTTGTACAACATTACAAACGAACCAACTCCAACACCAAATTCTCTGTTATATTCCCAAATTCTGTATTTTAATAGCCTACTTGTCAATATTAATAATATTCTATATAGCAGGACAAAGAAGTAGACATGTCAGTAAGCTTTTTTTCACCCTCAGTTTCTTAGCTCCGGTGGTCTCTAACTGACAGGAACTCAGGCACTATTTGTTATCTTTAGGCCCAATAAGTCCATCTGGTTTTGGTTTGGCTCCTCCAGATCGCCCCTGGAGATGTGGATGGAGGGGACTTAGGGGTGAGGAGGGGTGGTGGTCTAGAAGGCTTTTTTCTCCTCTTAAATTGAATTTCTCACCATTCCAACCTGGGCCTTAGACCAGGGATAGAGCGAGAGCTTGCATTCGGCTTCCAACCCTCAGGCTCCCCTGAAAAGTTTTGCAAAAAAGTAAGAAGGGGGTACTACTAAGAAATCAGTATCACCTGTTTTGCCAAACTGCTTGCATGTTCAGAGTAATGGCCATTAACTGACTCTCTCTGCCTGTCTTTGTAATAGAGGAATGTATGAACTCTCTCTGAACCATTCTTGACATGAAATCTTTTGTGTCTGATGAAATGATGTGTGAAAATAAGCAAATAGTAGACCAAACAAAGCTGTCAGACCAGGGAAATTTATATTTAGGGTGTTATATTTAAATGCAAAAAAGAAACACCAAGAGATTTCTTTTCCCCAAAAAACTAACCTTAGTAGCAAAGGACCATATAGTGTTGATGTTGATACTTGTACAGTAGCCAACATAACAATAATCTAGCTCAGTAGCTAGCTACATCCAGCTAGGATAGTTTTCACTTTTGTATTTAAGTGAATTATAGGTAGTTTAACATAAACCAGATATCTGGCATTCTGTAAATATTCAAAATATATATTTTTTAAGCCAAGTGATGTAGTGAAATTAATGTAATTGTAACACATGTACAAAAAACAACAGAAACATCTATCTACGCTGTTGAGGTCCAACAAAGGTACAACTGCTGGCGGTACATAGTGGTTACAATCAGTTTTGGGAGTAACGGTGTCACTTACACTGGGGACGCTGGGGACAGGTCAGAATCAGAATGTATCCATCTCTTTTTGAAAGCTTTTGTTAAAAATGTTCTGAACAACAGCAACAAGAAATGTTAAATAACAAATGAAACAAAGGACAATAATCAGAATCAGCTTATTTAAAACATGTTTTATGTCAGAAAACATGCAATGCAATTGAAATATAGAAGAAGCAAGTGCATTATTATCTTATTATCTGTAAAGCGACCTTGAGTGTTCAGAAAGGCGCTGTTAAATAAAATGTATTATTATTATTATTGCACAAAAGCTGATTACTGCATTATATTCAATTAGGCCTATATTTTAATATTTTGAGTTGTCACCTGCCACCTTAATTTTGTTTCCCTTCATATAATTAAAAACATTTCCACCATAAATTGGTCAGAAAATGTCTCCAGAATGCAGGAAAGTAAGTATTTAAAGGGGAGGGGGGGGGGATAAATATCTTGCTGTCTGTCGACGTGCAATAAATATCGAAAGTTATGTACAAATACCTGTCTGTTCTACTCATTTCACCTGACTTGTGAAAACTGCTCAAAAATCCAAATTCTTTGACATAAAGCAATTTATTTTTTTTAACAATAATGCAAACAGTTACTTTCCCTGGTAACAAGTTACTTTTATTATAGAGTAATTCAGTTACTAACTCAGTTACTTTTTGGAACAAGTAGTGAGTAACTATAACTAATTACTTTTTTAAAGTAACGTTCCCAACACTGGTTATAATTGATTTCATCATTTTTCCAACAAATAGGGGTACAATAACAAAGATGTGGGACCAAAATGCTTTTGGGAGATGGGAGACAGAAAAATGTCTCATGGACCCCCACAATCAACCAATCAACCAATCAATCTGCCACAGATCAGGTCTCTTCCCAAGTATGCCATGAACCCCTTATAAACACTATGTGTTTTTTTGTTGTTGTTTTGATTATCTTATCTTATATTTTTGCATCATCCATTATAATCATTGACCACACAACATGTCTGGTAATATCTCTTCTTTATTATATTTTCTTCCTAAGTTGGCGTTTCTATCTAATGTTCTGTAAATATTCCTGCGCCAGTTTTCCATTTTTAGCTGCACATCTCTCTTCTTGTCCACTTACTAAGAAGAAATTCCACAAAAGGAGCTTGAGCTCAAGTCGATTTCAGTTTTCATACGGATGGAAGATGGAAGTTTGTCTCCCTCATCCATCTCTCTTGTCACAGTCCAGCGCAGGCTATAAATCAATATGGAATAAAAATGAAAATAACTCAAAACTGTGAATTATTTTGTTGGCCTATACAATTTTATGGCCATAACAGTCTTAAACTACTGGATGTAGAAGTGGTCAGCTACTGGGTTTCCATGCTTTTTGGTGGTACAGTTTGCTTTTCTGGTATTTCTGTACAATTAAATACATGTTTCTCATGGTACTCCCTCATAAAGTCTGCACTTATCCCTGACTAACTCTGTGGCTTCTGTTAAATAAGACCATACTGTCTTTTAAAGAATAGCACAGGCTGAAAGTTAAGGTATACTTTGTGGAAATGTAGCTTGAAATGTATCCATGCTCCTCGCAAACTCACATTGCTGTTTCCTCACTGTCATTCTCAATTTTTTCTGCAGTCCTTCCTGTGACCTTTGTAAAAACTGTCAATACCTTTTTTTCTCCAATATATCTGAGCCAAAGCCCCATTCCCCCGACATCATCATCACCCCGCACACTCAGTTTATTTTTTCAGGTGAACAAACTGTATTGCACACAGTGGCTCCCTCAGATGCTCTTTATTAGGCTGCTGGAATCAGCTGTAGCCTACTTTCATCTTGAATAAGAAGAGTGTGTTTGTGTGTTTAAGGTTTAAATAGACCTCGTCTGAGATTGTAAAATTCTCACCAAAAATAGTCCACTACATAGTCACAGATACAAAAAAAATGCTTCATGAATACTGGGTCTAATCACACATGGATATACTCCTGTAGTCAGAGTTTAAATATATTATTGTAAAAACAAAATATACCCCAATAGACTCATTTGTTTTAGAAAGAGAGTATTGTCACCTCAGTTGTATCCTTGGCTTTGACTATTTGCAAATGTTACCAAATTTACAAAAAAATATTAAATTTTAAATATTTTAATATCATTAATATTTTTATATCATTTAAAGCGTGGCGTTGCTAAGGGGCCTTCAATAAGACCTCTATACAATTGGTTATGAAAAGGGCGAAGGTAGTCAAATCCCTATCTTAAATATTATACCTAAGGTCCAAGAGGACAAAAGTCTTCTAAATGACAGTATAATTAAACTCAGATTAAAGAATAATTAAATGTTTTTTCCTGCCCATTTATGGCTACTGCCATTTATTATTTATTGCATTTTCTTATTTTAATTTTGCCCACTCTAAATTCATGAATATGTATATTGAGGCCCTTTTTACATTTTTGGATACCCTCAACTGTACTGTTATTAGAAAAATAAACTTTAAACAACTAATAAACAGAAACATACTGTCATTTAAGACACAACTTAAGTTTAATGAATGTGTACACACTTCACAAATACATGCTGAATTTGAAATTGTTAACACTCGGTGACAACAATTTCTTTTACTAGCACTCTGTGTTCAACAACAATAATTAATGTAACATTCATTGTGAAGTTAAATAAAAACCACATAAATGTAGTTCTAACAACATTGTATCAACTTAGGCAACATTAGGTAGTGTATTACTTTCATTTTGTGGACCTTCACAGAAGGCATTTCAAAGAAAAGACTGTTCTGTGAATAAAGCATCTACAGTAGCATGAATATGCAGCTAATGTGGCACTAGAGTGATATGACAGCATACGGTACAATAAAAAAAGACAGAAGTTTAAAAAAAAGTTATTTCTATGTGAATCAAGTTTAACCTTTAATGGCTGATAAAACACATAAAGGCATGCAACAAAATATTCAATAATACACATAGCTGATAAGACATAAACTGTGTTGGTGAACTGTTAAAGTAAAAACATATTTTCTTTGTAAAAACCTGGACAAAGCAGGACGAAAAAGATGTAGGAAATATGGGTAGATCCGGCCACACAAGCCTTTTAACTGGAACTATGGTAGCTTCGTGTATAATCTATGTTTAGATAAATATCCTTATAAAGTGCACATACCACAGCTTATGACATCGACCACACAAATTCCATTCTGTCCATACATACAGTACACAACCAGCATTTTTATGGAGTCTGTACCCTAAGATGTAAGAAAATCTGAATTTTAATCTAAAGTTCAGCATTTATTTACAGTGCCCTGGAAAATGATATTGGATAATATTTGTAACTGAGCGTGGAGAAATGCAACAGTCACATAATACGAATCATGCTTTCATACAGTAGCAGTCGAGGTATGTTTCTAAACGTGTAAAGTTCATATCTATCAATAGACAATGCAAACAACACGATCAATAACAGCACAATGTATTTGGTTAGAGATTTGGTTAGACAAACACCTGACAAATACAACACTACCACAAACAATCTAAACAGTTGAGTTGCCATTGCTCTCAACAGTAACTGAACATTTCTAAGCTTCACAAAGATAGCATTTATTACATGGCAATTTTACTGGGTTGATAAATCTTATAGGATGTTCTTGTTTTGTTTTTTTATTACACTTTGTTACACTTTGTTAACACAACAAAGCGGATCATATGTCAGGAAAAGGTTTGTGGGGTGGCCAGAATTTCCCATTCCACAGGTGCATGGACTGAAAATTAGGTAATTTACATGGACTGGAGGGTTGGTCCAAGTGGCCACAGCTGGAGCCATCACATTATGTCAGCCCTTAAAAAAACAATGTAAATGGGGATTATTCTCTCAGAAGGCCACAGTTACTGGCAGGTACTGAATCTCCTGCTTCTGCTGTGCTATATCCTGCACAAAATTTGAGGCATGCTTCCCCCTTGTGGATGGTTTGAAAGCATTCCTGTGAGGGTTAAATGTTTGAGGTGCCACTGATCAATTTTTACAAATATAAAACACTTAAAAAGAAGAAGAAGAAAAATCAGACCAACCTCAACTATCAGTTGTGGGCACACACGATGATCGCCGTGATCTGCACATAGTTTTCTGTGAAATAAAGGAAAAAAACAAACAAAACAAAACATTAAAGGATTCATTCAACAAATGTAAAGGACACTGACACATCCGACATGCCGATGTTTGTCTACCACATTGAGATTGAGATTTGAGATTAGCAACCCTTTGTATTTTATCAGTTTAGTTATGATAAATGTGGACCATGTATTCTACCTTTGTGTGAAGGCGATGATGAAGGACTGGGTCAGATAGCCACGGATGTCTTAAGGCCTCAGATGCCCCCATTCTCCAACTAATGACAAACACATTGACACAAAAATATTATTCATATGTTCAAAATCACTGTATGTTAACCTGAGCACACAGAAAGACAGAGACACAGAGCAAGGAGATAGATACCTTTTATTCACCATAAGGAGTCTGGAGATGAAGTCTTTGGCTTCTTCAGACGTATCTACAAACTCTTGTTCCTCAAAGTTCCACTTACAGGCCAAGATGTTATTCAGAGTCTCGTTGTCATTGTCACCAAGAAAGGGGCAGAGACCACTCAGGCTAACAGAGAGTGACAGACGGTCATTAACATGAGTTTGTGAATGTGTTTGCATGTATTTGTGTGTTTACTTACAGCATGTAGGTGATGACTCCGAGGCTCCACATGTCTGTGTTGAACGACACAAAGTCGTAGTTGATGACTTCTGGAGCAAGAAACTCTGGCGTGCCAAAATTCACTCGCAGTTTCTCCCGCGGTTTATATCTGTGTGTGAACAGAACTGAAATTCATATAAATGATATTTACATTTTATATGACTACTTCAGTCAATAAAACTGACAATAAAATAGAACCAAATACGGGTACTCACATCCTAGCGAGACCAAAGTCGATGATTTTGATCTTATTTGTGATTCTGCTCACACACAAAATATTTTCTGGCTGAAATTTATAACAAAAAGTTATTTGTTGATTACATCAAGAATGTGTTAAGTGTGTGTTTTTTCATTACAACAGATATGAGTGACTTTGTTACCTTTAAGTCCAGGTGTAGGATGTACATTTTGTGCATATGCTGCAGGCCCTCGCAAATCTGCCTGATGAACAACACAGCGTCCAGCTCCATTAAAGTGTAGTTTTCATCAATGATCCTGTCAAACAGCTCACCTCCACCAACACTAAGGATAAAGACAAATACATAAAAAACACCACTTAAATGCTCCAACTTTAAAGCACTTTACATCTAAAGTATTGTTTTATTTTAGCATAACTATCCACACTATCAAGAATACAGTTGTCAAACAAATAAAAAGAAAGAAAGAAAGAAAGAAAGAAAGAAAGAAAGAAAGAAAGAAAGAAAGAAAGAAAGAAAGAAAGAAAGAAAGAAAGAAAGAAAGAAAGAAAGAAAGAAAGAAAGGTATTACTGAGCATTATTAAAGTAACTCTATTTTTAAGTCTATGAAAGACAACTTCTTGGTATAAGGCGTTCAATAAGCTGTTTTGAAAGAAAGAAACATATGTGCTGAAAGTATAAAAGAAGGAGCATACTATTCAAGTACAAGGATGATGTCATTCCTTGACTCATAAGCTGCATAGAGCTGGATCAGGTTGGCATGGTCCAGATTATTCATGACCTGGATCTCATTCTTCACCACCTCCTACCAAAAACACAGGCGCAGACAGACAGACAACGAGAAGCATAAGAAGGCAAACAGACACAGATGCGGACAAACACGACATAGACAAGCGAGCAGACACACACACACGATGAGAGGTGTCAGCTGTTCTCTGCTATGGGACAATGCATCTTCTCTTCTAGGTCAAATATTTCTCACTTAGGTGAGAAGTATTCCCTTTGCTTCTGTTCCAAGTGGCCTTGTAGCGTACTATTATGTGCTAAAAATTGTAACTGAGCCTCTGCTTTTGATATCATGTGGTGTGGTTCTCACAGTAGTATCAAAACAGGACTAATTCATTATCATTACACTGAACGTTAGGTGCTATACCTTTTCTTTCTGGTTCCTAGCTTTGATGACCTTCGCTGCCAAAGTGAGACCGGAAGAGTTTTCCACACATTTGTGCACCTGGCCAAAACGACCCCTTAAAGAGAGGGAGACGAAAAACAGTGGTGGTTGCATAGTACAAGTTCCCAACTCTATCACCTTAAGATTAGACACCCTAGCAGCTGTGAAACAGGACAGTGATTGTGTTTCCGTGACAAATCAAAAAATGGAAAAGATGTTTTAGGACAGTGTTGTGCTTAATCTGTTATTTTATTAAATTTGAGCTGTGCTGTGTCTCCTCTTTGAAGACTTGGATTAACACTTGGTGATTAGCTACCAGCTGGCACCAGGGATACAGTTTCGCATACCACTCAGTCCTGAAGTAAAAATAACTGCCGGGACTCTGAAGTTATGAACCAGAGAGAGGAGAGGAGAGGAGAGGAGAGGAGAGGAGAGGAGAGGAGAGGAGAGGAGAGGAGAGGAGAGGAGAGGAGAGGAGAGGAGAGGAGAGGAGAGGAGAGGAGAGGAGAGGAGAGGAGAGGAGAGGAGAGGAGAGGAGAGGAGAGGAGGTGTGATACTCACCCGCCCAGGACCTCCTGCCAGTTGATGGTGTAAAAGTTGATGATCTGGTTGGGCTTGGCAGAAACGATACGGTGATTGAAAGGAGCCACTGGAGGAGGAGTGGTGTCTAAAGTAGGATGGGGGACCAGAGAGAAAAGAGATAATCTGTTTTAATAAGTTATGAGGAATGTGAGGACACACGAGTATCAGCTACAGTGATGCTTTTCAAAGGGTGCACAGCTATTATAATAACATTGTGTATTCATGCAGCATAATGAACTACAGGCACAGTTGTTTTCTAAATATTAAAGAGGAGAAGCAATACTTCAGCATAATACGTCTTGTAGTCCAAGTGCCAGACTTCCTCAAGGACATTAACTTCATACTACTATACTGTAGCAACTTAGCATTTTCACATCCTCTGTGAAGATAAGGAAGGAAATAATCAACTGATATAGCGCTATCTGTGTAATGAGCTAATATCAACCCAGATATAAGCCTGGCCAATTTATCAGTCGAGCTCTAGTGTGATGTGATTTATAAAACAACTACAGACTATTTAATTCAAAATGTTGTACAGCATTCAAGCCACACATGCACAGGGTCTGCAACATGTAGATGTTATAATGATTAGCTTATTCTGGCACTGCCTTACAATGGACTTTCTGGACTGAAAAAACTGGGTATCCCCTTCATATTCCCCAACTCCCTTATTTTATAGTGCAAAATAAAAATTTTGTTTGAATGTTGGTGTTAATGAATTATTGTAATTTTCTTATTGCTGCTGGCTCTTTATGTTTATTGTATGTTTTTATTACTGATTTTATACGACGTAAGGTCTCATCATTTCTGCAACATTAAATAAAAGCTATTATTACTATTAAATAAAACTCAATAATTGTAAATTTCCACTTATTTTAACTTCCTACTTTGATAGTGTCGAGAAGTCCTGGCTCACCAATAAAGTACCGCTCTGCATCTTCATGATCCCCCTCTTCTGCATCATTTTCTACATCGTTGTCCTTTCTCGATCTCTTCATCCTTTGCTTTAGGTCTAACTGGAATTCAACTCCATCTGCCCTGAAGACGGCCCAGCCCTCAGAATCAAGCCTCTGTTCGTCCTCCTTGTTGTCCACCTTCTTCTCCTCCTCTTCATCCTCGTTTTTCACCACCTGGCTCTTTGCGTGTTCCTCCACTACAAAGTGTTCATCAGCCACAAAGTACATGGTACTTGTGCTGCTGACTTCTGATATCCTGTCCTGCTCAGCCTCTGGAGATGGGGAGGCATCTTTTTGGTCATCGCTGCAGGAAAAATTATGTTTTTACTTATTCTTTTTGTTTTTTGTTTGTTTGCTTGTTTATTATTGTTTACTTTTGTTTCATTACAACATGTGTAGTTTATGGTATGTTCTGTAGATGTGGCTAAATGCACAGTTTAATTGATCTTTGCAAACACCATTGCACACATTACACAGAGTTAATTCATAATATCAATGAAATGTCTTATATATTATATTATAGGCCAAGGCTAATCACAAATACAACATTAGCTCTATGTCTAAAATATAATTGTATCCATTACAGATAAATCAGGCTCAATTTCACTGAAATGTTAAAAAACTAGAAAAATAGTGAGGCAATACACTTAATATTTCTGTAGTCTAATCTGTAATCTGCAAAAAAATTTTGATTGATTGTTTGGTTTATACAACATCAAAACATGTAAAATAAATAAATAAATAAATAAAAAAATACCCATTGTGCTAGAGCACAATGTGACATCATCAAATGTTTCTCTAGGTCTACCAACAGCCCAAATATTCAAATTATTATATTGCAACACAAGGAAAATGAACTTATTTTCCCATTAAATATTTGATGTTTTGGGGTAAAAAAAGAACGTAAACAATTAGACAATTTTCAAAATAGTTGGATAGTTATGGATTAATCATTTTATTGGGATTAAACATAAAACATATTAAACATAACAGACTACCTTGTAGCAGTTGGTTCTTTTTCATTGTCATGGGCAGCAGGTGACTCTGAGGGTTTGGTTTCTTCAGCAGGAGAGTCAACCTCTTCCTTCTTTTCCTCTGGGACGAAGAGCTTCTCCTCCTCTTTGTCTTTCTCCACATCATGCTTGGGTTCCTTTTCTGTAACCACTGCCTCGTGCACTTTTTCACTAACCGCCTTGACAACCTCACGTTTCTCAGCCACAGCCACATGGGAGTCCTCACGCAGGTACAGGTAGCAAGCGGGGGCATCAGGCTTTTGATCTTTAGGGGACACTCCAGCCTCCAGATCCAGATGTCCAGGGGTGAGATGGGGACTTGATTTCTCTGCATTGTCCCGGTTGAGTTTCTGCACCTCTTCGAGGAGCAACAACTGCTTCTTCAAGGAGATATTTTCTACAAAAAGTCCAAACAGAAATTGGATTGAGCCTCACAATATCTTAAACAATAACTTTCCAGTATATTAAGATAAATAACCAGATAATTGTTTTGTGTCAAAGATTAAAGGATATAAAATCTTTCTCCCATAGACACTTTGAGGGCAAATTCCGGTTTTTATTCATATTTTTAGTCTTATCAATTATTTTATCTGGACATGAAAGTTTAAGCATCGACATATCTTTGCAGATTTCAGAGCGTGTTGATCTCAGCACCTGCTGTGTCTGGGGGCTTCATCTTCTTTTGAGCTTTCAGACCCTTAGGGCTCAAACAGGGCTTATCTGTCCCATCTTTACGTTTGTGGTCCTTAAACTGTGAAATACAAATAAACAACAGTGAGCAAGAGAAATGATGGATAATATATCAACATTCAATTTCATATTCTCAAAGCAATTATCTCAGTTAAGATGTTATATTAAAGGACTATTGTGACAATTAGAATTTAGCTTGTCCCAAAGCTAAAATGTGTAAGTTGACATTGCTCTTGTATGGATATGCAAAAATCGTGGTAATGGTAAGCGTTGTAAAGAAAATCAGTACAACAATATTCACAGTATGGAGGCAGCCTTTTAATCTAAAACACAAAAAACAAGGTGACAGTCTGGAGCCAGAAATGCAAAAGCACATACAGTATACTCAGACTATAAGCAAAATAAACCTACAAAGTTTCCACATTTGCGAGAGGAGAGGAAATTCTTTGGTCCTTGGAGCTTTATCTTGTTAGAACGTTGTGGAGAACTGGGCTCACATGCAGGAATTATCTCCAGATTCCCTTTACTGGCTTTATTAGAGGTAGGTTTCTAGTAAAAAGACAAGATGGCAAGGCTTAGTAGGGTTATATGAATGCACATGGAAATATAAAATAAAACATGTTAAGACTTGTCAACAAGAGAGAGAGGAGGTTGATACAATGAAGTTAGGGTCACATGTGATACACACAACAAGACAAATTAATCAAATCAAATTAATGAATCAATTCAGTAACATATTAAATAATGAAAAAATATAAGCAACACCTTTTTTTAGATTAGCACATGTAGGCCTATTGCACTTCTCCCAAGCACAGACTGACTCGTATAATGGCATGCCTTTGATTATTCATGGCAGATGGATAGACAGCAGCAGGGCAGTGAATTTATAGCTTATCACTTGTCACACTCAGGGATGGAACGCAATGCCGACCCTGAGCGGAAAATATTACAAGCAACCGTAGGCTGTTGTTCAAATTTCTCAGCTGAGGAAACTCACTAAACACTCTCTGATCAGGTTAGCATGGAAAAACCTGTCTTGAATGCTGTCGTGAAGTAAACAGCAGAGGGGATATTTCGAGTGCAGTGTTTCCCCAGTGACAGCAGTGTTTTCTGGAGTTCAAAACTCTGATTGGGAGATTGGGGAGAGTGTGGAGAGGCCGTAGTAACAGGAATTACTTGTAAGGTATCTCACACCTCTGGGGGTGGCGGAAGATGGAGCCACCACCTCACAGGTCCTCTGACGACCACAGAAATTCCCTGAAATGTGAGTCACACGGAAGCCATCAGATAGGTATGTGGTATAACGTAGCGATACAATGATGATCCAAACTTTTAGTTGGCTTGAATTCATTTTGAAGTCATATCTTAATTTAACACAAATATGAATACAAAAAAGTGACTGCACTGTTGTACACTGTGCCCTGTAACATAAATACTCTTTCAAGTATGTGATAACCCTGTCATATGACGTCATAACATGACTCTAACCTCTGCAGCTACACAAGTGATAAGAGTGTGGTGATAACATGCTTTAGAGGGCCTGTAAGTGCCAAGCAGTGCTTAATGACCTTTATACAGGGTCTAACTTCTGATTGCATACTGAGCCAAAGTTTAAACTTTTAGACACTGAGTTTAAATGTAAATTCTGCATCCTGACTTACAAGCGTAAAGCACAGTGCAGCAACATTAATCTCAATGATATTTACATAAGTACATATTTAGTCCATACTTCTCTGAACATGTACCAGCAATTCCTGGTCCTACAGACATTTACTGGAACCTCTAAATCAAAAGTGCTTTGACAGCATTATCAGCAAGACTCCCAATATAATTTTATGAAGAGCTATTTTGCGCTGCAGATAGGTTGCAAAGAATCACATGGTACAGACCCACTGTTACCCACTTTACAGTAGAGGGTAACAAGTGATGCAAAACACACTATGTCTGAAATGGGACAAAATTGTAATGGACACAAGTAAGATTAACAGTGTTCACAAGGCAGATATGTAACTTGTTTCATTGAGTCAGATGCAAATTATAAAGAGAGATGGAGAGAAAGACTGACTCATCACAAATTGTTGACACCTGACTCCCGGTGAGCCCTTTTAGACCACAAACACTGCAGCCCCGATCCAAAAACAGCATTTCTAAACCGGGACACTTCACATTTCACCCCTGGCCTCACACCGGCCCTCTCGTGCCTTGCCCTCCCTGGGGGAGTCCCAGAGCGAGCCTCGTGCCAAGGAGAACATGTTGCACTCAGCATGGACAGAGGTCCAACAAGTTTAAGTGAGAGTTAAATCGGGGTTTTATATAAGCTATGAGTGACATATTTATTGAGCAGTAGCTTACATAACACTATAAAATTAACATTCTTAATTACTTTACTTTCAGTCAGAAGTTGGCAAGTGTAAACGTGCCCAAATCCCAGACACTACCTATTACTCCAGCCAATTATAAGGGGAATTTAACAAGCAAGCCAAGTCACATTCATCAGCAAGAGAACTGTTGGTCAGCTTTGCTGCTATGATCATTTTCACATGTTCTGCCAAGAACAAGATCTTTGTAAGATCTTAGAAATCAAAGTCAGCATGGAGCATCTTATGCTGCGTGGACAGAAACAAGACTAGATGTTCACATTGATGCAATACCTGGCAACATCTTTAGAAACTTAAAAAAATGTCACATGTAAAATTAGAATCTAAACTGGCAAAATAATACCTTTAGTATTGTGATATTGTGTTCAATATCAAAAATATCAAAATTTGGATTCATGCAAAAGCAACACGATGCAGCATTTTCACATTTGGCTGTACAGTAAGTATACCCTTGAAGCAATTTTGAGTTTGAGCAGGTTATTTCCTTAGTCTCACCTTGTCAAGCTTCTTGTTAATTGTGTCTGTAGATGATTTCCTCTTAGTTGCTTGTTTTCCTTTATTGTCTTTGGGCTTGGAGCCCTTCCGAGCTGTTGGGTCTTTGAACACCAACTCCATAACCCTGGAACTCTTCACCGTCTCCCCAATGAAGCTGATCACCTGCTGCATGCTGAGGACCAGTTTTTCCATCCCTTCGAGCTTCTGAGCCTGCTGCTCAGACCGCTGGTTCACTGCCGACATTATGGTGCTCATCTCCTGACATATCTCCTTCACCTCTCGCCCCATGACCTGGGTCTGGTTCACCATCCTGGGTGGAAGATGGATCTCCTCCTTGTCAACCTTCAGATTCTCCATATCCTTTTCAATGCCGTCAATGTCCTGAGACATCCCTTCTAATCGGTTGAGGACCTTCTCTTGAATGTTGATAAGCTTGTCCATCTTGCTGCTCAGTGACTCAATCCGATTTTGGATGATGTCAAAGCTTGCGCTGTTGCCATCCCCTACTGTGTTCATTACCAAGGAACTCATGGCTTCCAGTGATGTAAAAATCACGTTAAGGCACCAACTTTAGACAAAAATAGGACCAATAATGTCCATGAAAGAGACGAAAAGACTTTTTCGAAAATTGTAGCCAGCTCTGCCCTTCAGTGCTCCCCTTTGGTGTGCAAACTAATAAAGAAGAGTGGAATAGTGCAACAGGAGGGATTCAAATTCAAAAATCACCAATCACCAGCAATGCAAATGAAGATTTGAAACCTCTACAACTGTAAACTCAGGTAACATGCTCTCTGTTTCTCTCACACTTTATCCCTGGCACCTGCTTCTCTCCACACTAGAAATGGTATTAAGAGTGGAGTGAGCCGATGTCCCTAAATGTAAATGGACAGCCTACGTCAGCAGGGGTCAAGTGTTTGAGGTGGGGGCTTGGCACTGGTTGAGCTATGAGACATTTGAGAACCTTTAAGTGTTAAGCCCACCACGTCACCCGCCTGCTAGGTGTCAAAATGGTCACTGTACACAGTTCTTCTTCAGAGTGTAAGACAAGCGTGACAATGCGCATTCATTATTAGTGTTTTTCCTATTCAATCAACAATGACATTAACTGCTTGTAACAGATGGACATCTCTGGTCCACATTCTTGAGTTGACTGCATGGGTGTCCAAAAAAGGAGAAGGAGCTTACAGGTGGGAGAAGTAAAGTACAAAAAGAGATTTTATTGTAATTTCAAAATACAAGTTGTGGTGACAATGAAAAAGTAATATTCAAATATTCATGGCACTGAAAAAAAATCTGAAAGGACTGGGCTGCTGGATATTTGGCACTGTTGGATGTGTGTCTGTCTGTGTACAGTTGTGAATGAGAACCATGTTGCAATGCAAATTCCCTCTTTATCTCTTGAATGCCTGTAACTTGCACGCAGTGTCAGGGGAAAGAAGAAGCCTGTGGCTCCTGGCTAAGAGGACTAACATTAAGATGTTTAGCCCGTCTGCTGAAAGAAGAGATGGGTGATGATATGTGGATTATGTATACGATGCTCTACTCACTGACAAAACCATCCACTGATAACCTTCCTTAAAAAAGTATGGGATCAATTATAACTTAGCTCTTGTAATATGACCGGAATCTTTGTTACCTATAAATCAAGATGTGTATGATTTATTCTAACAAGCGATGTGTTTTTGTCAACTCACAGGGTGGAAACATATATAAAAGCAAACAAAGCCTGAGTACATAAGAGAATAAATGCTATAGTCAAAATCATTTAAATAACTAGATGCCGCAATGCACCTACCATTGGTTATGCAAGTTATTTCCTGATAGTTTTGCCTTCACAAACTTTGCAAACTAATTTTGCCCACCTTACATTCATGAATGATGAGTTTAGAAGGGAATCCAGCTTTGCTCAATCCACCATGAAATACTTTTGACAACAGAGGCACAGACTGCAAACTGACTCACAGTGACCTCAGCCAAACTCGTCTCACTCGGGGGTGCAGGAACCGGGGAGGGGTGTGAACTTGGCAGATAAAGTGGAGTCGAGTGGGTTAGGTGAGGGAAGGGAAGGAGTTTACCTGTCAGCTCACATTTCATGACAAGTCATCGGATCCTGCTAGCATATTTACTCTCCTTCACTTGCGCAAGATGGCGACAGCGGAAGGAACAAGTTACTCTGTTGGGGCAGAAACAGATGGGAGTGAAACCAACCATCAATCACTCAGGGAGAGACAGAGACGCTCACACCTGTCCTTGGATGCCAACAGATGACAGACAACACTGGTCATTTGCAGCATGTTGTGTCAATTGACGAGGCATGAACAATCTTTTTTTTGCAGTAGTGTGCATGGAACAGACTGGATTATTTCCACACAAGCGCCAAGATGGATAGAAAATATTTCTTTACAAAAGACCAAAAGAAATGGATACTGCCACGCAGCATTGTCAAAATTGTTATTTTGCTACACATTCACGTTATATCTTTCATTTCAGGTAGGGGGGACATTAAGGATATCCAACCCTGCAGGGGATATAAACAGACCCTTGGCATCTGAGGCCTATGACACAAAGCAAATATCACTTACACTTTACAGTGAAACTAATGCCAAAGAAAGTAACAGCATCATGACCAGTGCTCAAAGTCCTCTGTCACCGTCTTTGCCAAGAACAAGTATGTGTACACACAGCCTGAGCACACAAGGTGGCAGCTGAGCAATGACTGCCTTGTCTACTGGTGCATGATTAAAATGTTGTTTAGTTAATCTGACAGCAAGATTATTGGGATGTTTTGAGGCATTTGTCAAACTACATGAATGTTCAGAAAGCAAAAAATAAATAATTCCATATTTCTGGTTGATCTTGCGTTTGAACACCTACTACTTACAGACATCAAGAGTGGAAAAGATTTAAAGGTAAAATGATATACGCCAGAGGCCTGAGCTCCTTTAAATAGTAAAACTTCCAACTTTTAAGGTCACCATTCATCCTTTGCAACCCTTATGATTATGAAACCATGATGATGATGATGATGAAACTATGATGTTATTTTTTTTGCTGTCGTTTAATGTTTATGTCAACTCTATTATCAATAACATGGTAAAGCTGGTAATGTTTAGTTTCATTACATTTGAGAAGCTGGGACCAGAGATAATCAATTGATACATGTTGCAGCTTTAAATAATTGTTTTTATAGGTCAATGGGGCACCTGATTATAACCTGATGAGAACATTCGAAATCAAGACAAATAATAACAAAAATGTCAAAATCAGTGCCTCGGGGACATTTTCATATGCAAACAGACATTATTTTTTAATTAATATACACTGTTTTATTTACTGAATAAAGTAATTGAGCCAGATGGTAATGCTTCTATAAACTCCTGTGAGAGCACATGCGAGCAAAAAGGAAAAAACTTAAATGCACACATTTTTCTGATCAGTACTTGTGGGAGTTTATATAATTGCACAATGTGACCTGCATGGCCCTTGGCACTGAGACAAGGTGAACTGTTAAACATGGAGCACGACCTCCCTCACAGAGAACACAATGTCCTGGGAAGCATCGGGGTTGTGTGCTGTGGCTACTGTCCAGTCACCTCCCCAATCTCCACTCACACATTGCGCAGGCTGCCAGCTCTGGCTATACTTGCCTTTGGAAACTTGTGGGCTTAAATGTGTGGCAGTGATGAAACTGAACTCCTCACGCTAATGTCTAAGACGTCTCTTCTGTTCTTTCCCCATCATCTCATGTTTTCTCATGGCATGTAAACACATTTTGCTACTGCACTTTGACAGACTTTTTGGTTTAGTTGATCAAAGGCTATAAAAGGCTATACAAACCACATTAACAGGGGTGGGAAGGAGCGATGGTTAAGATGCCCGCCTTTGGTGTGAGAGACCTGTGTTAAATCCCCCACTGTGACCCAATCACCATTGTCTCCCAGAGCAAGACACTTAACCCCTACTTGCTCCAAAGGCGTGCGACCCCTAACATATATAGCAATTGTAAGTCGCTTTGGATAAAATCGTCAGCCAAATATGCAAATGTAATTATGCTGATTCAATACACTGACTCCCCACATACATGCATTCAAATATATGCCTGTTTGCCTTATGAAATTAACTCATGCCTTTTGGAATTTGAACCAAAACACGATGTTTTTCTAAAACTAACCAAGTAGTTTTGGTGCCTAAACCTGACCAAACCAAGATCGTTTCCTAAACCTAATCAAACCATGATCTTTACCTAAATCCTACCAACACCATGATCTTTTGCTAAATCTAACTAAAACCAAGATCATTTCCTAAACCTAACCAAACCATGATCGTTTCCTAAACCTAACCAAAACCATGATTGTTTCTTAAACCGAACCAAACCATGATTTTTTACTAAACATAAGCTGCTAGTTTTCCGTGCCTAAATATAAAAGAATCAGAAGGAGCTTTATTGCCAAGTAGTTTTTTTACACACACAAGGAATTTGCTTTGGTTATAAGGTGCTACACATAAACAAACATACCGTTGACATAAATAAATGTAGAAATATATAAATATGGAATCTTGTTTATTCCATATTTATATATTTTAATTTAATTTTTCTAAGAATAATCAAGTAAAACAGAAAAAAGAGATAATGCAACTATTTGTAAAGAAGGAACAGGCATGTGGTAGATATTTACATGTGCATTACTCCAGTTTGTATTGTGCAGACATATTGCATCCATTGTCAACCGCTGATCCTGCGTACAGGGTTGCGGGGGCTAGAGCCTATCCCAGCTGACATTGGGCGAAAGGAGGGGTACACCAGTCACCAGTCCATTGCAGGGCCACACATAGACAGACAATCACTCACACTGACATTCACAGGACAATTTCAGAGACACCAGTTAACCTAGCCTGCATGGAGGAAGCCGGAGCACCCAAAGTGAACCCATGCGGACACGGGGAGAACATGCAAACTCCACACAGAAAGGCCGGGGCAACCGGGGTTTGAACCCCAACCTTCTTGCTGTGAGGCGACAGTGCTAACCACTGCACCACAGCGCCGTCCGGAAGAGAACATTGCAAACATAAATATATAAATTGACAAAATGTAAAAAATATAGAACAACAATGATTTACAATTAACAACAAATATTAATGTGCCAGTTTGTGCATGATATAAAATGAAGTAAAATTTAGATGTGCACAGACATTTGCGTTATTTGAAAGGGGGGGAGTGTCAGTGAGGGACCCGGGCATTGTTAATGAGGCTAGCTGCTGAAGGGAAGACGCTGTTTCTGTGGCGAGAAAATGACACAGTGGCAGTGTCATTTTCCCTGGCAGTGGCAGCAGAGTACCAGATGGTGATGGAGGAGGTGAGGATGGACTCAATGATGGCGGTGTAGAAGTGCACCATCATTGTCTTTGGCAGGTTGAACTTCTTCAGCTGCTGTAGGAAGTGCATCCTCTGCTGGGCCTTCTTGGTGAGGGAGGTGATGTTTAGCTCCCACTTCAGGTCCTGGGAGATGATGGTGCCCAGGAAGCGGAAGGAGTTCACAGTGGCGACTGGAGAGTCACGCAGGATGATGGGGGGAGGGGGGCTGGGCTCTTTCTGAAGTCCACGACGACGACTGTCTTCAGAGCGTTGAGCTCCAGACTGTTCTGCCTCCACCAGGTCACCAGATGGAATCTCCCACCTGTAGGCGGACTCATCCCCACCAGAGATGAGGCCAATGAGGTGGTGTCATCCACAAAATTCATGAGCTTGACTGACTGGTGACTGGATGTACAGCTGTTGGTATACAGGGAGAAGAGCAGAGGGGGAAAGAACGCAGCCTTGAGGGGAACCGGTGTTGATGGTCCTGGAATCAGAGACATGTTTTCCCATCTTCACACACTGCTTCGTGTCCGTCAGGAAGTCTGTGATCTACCTGCAGGTGGAGTCAGGCACGTTTAGCTGAGAGAGAGAGAGAGCTCATCCTGCAGCAGGGCCGCGATGATGGTTGAAAGCAGAGGTGAAATCCTCAAACAGGATCCTGGCGCAGTTTCATGTGGACAGTGAAGTCCATGAATTAAAGAGGCATCTCATATGGATGCTGAAGTGTACCTTGTGCATCAAACACCGACGATTTGACAGGCTTTCCCAATGCGTCAGTATTTGACACCCTAAGATAATATCGTGTTGGCATTGGAACAGCAGCAGTGTTTTTAGCCATATTAGCATTCACATGTAGCTGTAGAGTAAATGGTTATGAGGCAGGAGTGGTGCTACTTTTTGGTGCATTAGGTCTGCAACTAAGGATTATTTTCATAATTGATTATATAGTTAACAAAAACAGTACAAGAAAATGTCCGTAACAATTTCTTGGAGCCCAGGTTAACACATTTGCCTGACCAACAGTTGAAAACCTAAAAGCACTTCGATACAGGACTACCAAAAGCATATATTCACATGTGAAAAGCTGAAATCAGTGCATTTAAGGCATTTTTGTCCCCTACTATATTTCACCCAATGGATTATTCAACTAATTGTTTCATCTGTATAGTCCACCACTAAGTTTTCACAAAGATTAAGTAGGCCTATATTCATTTTAAAATAGTTTAAGTGAGACACATTGAATCTTATATCACAGTTCACTGGTCAGAGATGTCTTTTATTTCTATTCAGCACAGCTAAATTTACTTGTACTTGAGATGTAACTGTACAGTGCCTCTACTTGAGGAAGATATTCCCAGATACACTATTATTACCAGTAGCCTATGGAAATGTAAGAAGCGCTTTATATTGAGGATGTCATAAAGGGTATTAAAGGTTGGTGACAGAATGCAAAGAAAGCTTAGTCACATACTCGTGGATCTACTACAGTAAATGTCAGTGTGGATCTCCTAAATGCCAAAAGAGGAATGGAAACACGAGAGGGTGAGAGGGCTTCAGCTTGTCTCTGTAGCGTACTATCATGGCATTAAGGATAACTGCAGTATGTGTTTATTTATAAAGATGTGTAGTGTGTATTCATACTGAGGGAGAATTCTCTCTGTACAAATAAGCAGTGATCTGTGATCTGTGAAAGGTTCATGTCTGTTGCTTTACTACAGATGCAGCAACTCTACATCACAGAAGCAACCTGGACATTTGTAATCACTAGATGGCAGCAGAAGCAGAATTTGCAAGCTGTGTTTCATCACCTTGAAACACTGCAGTGTGCCTGCCAGGCTCAACCACCAGAGCTCACTGTACCATCTCTCAACTCTGTATTCATAAACACCACCAACCCCTTATCTCATGTTTTATCCTTCCTGCTGCTATCAGTAACATAGCAAAACACACATGCATCATAATTAACAGTCTCACATTTCACTGCTGAAAGGATAACCCACCATATGTTGGGCTAACTAATTCAATTAAATGTCATATTTAGTTGGAGCATAATATAGGAAAAATGATTACAAAAATAAGCACGCCATTGCCCAAATAATGCACAAATGAAGACAATACAAAGATGGCCTAATATGCAGTATGTAAGAAAGTACTTAAAGGTGTCAAAAAACAGAAATGCAGAGTGATGTTATAAGTAGACAAGAATCCTGAATAAATTTTATCCAAAGTAACATATTCATTATATAAAAATATCCAACCATAATATGTTTATAATACAAAATTAATATATTGTACCAGTCAAATAAACCTAATTAAGTACGAAATATACTAATATTCCATCCATCCATCCATCCATCCATCGTCAACCGCTTATCCTGCGTACAGGGTCGTGGGGGGGCTGGAGCCTATCCCAGCTGACATTGGGCGAAAGGCATACTAATATATAGCTGTTAAAAAATAAACAAGATGAAGCATGCATCTGTGGTGCTTGTTTGTTGTTGGTTAAAGTAATAACACTATGATTAGGAGAAGAGGAAGAGGAAACCCATTTCAATCATTTGTCAGAATTTTCCCTCTCATAAGAAGCGGCTGAGAGCCTATGCTACATGAAATTTGATGCTACAATACAACACAAAAGCACCATTTCTCTGCTCCCTGCTGGCAACTTGTGTCTAATAGAACATGTGGGCTGGATCTTGCCACTAGAATTCAAAGTCTTGTCGTGCATGAGTTATAAATCACGTATTTAAAGCCAACTGCACATCATAACCTCTTTCAAGGAAACTAAGTATAACGTCTATGAGAATAACTTCAACAAATAAAGGGGAAGCGAGAACACTAGCTGTCTCTGGTGCCCATTTAATAACAGTTTAATAATGGTTTTATGTTTAAAACCTCATGGTTTAATTCTTCTGCAAAGTGCCATCTTTAACATGCATTATGTGTTACATGTCAGGTTAGAGATGTAGGCAGTAAAAATGATGTGCAGTGCAATAGGAGGAGACAGAAAAAAGAAACAAAATAAAATGACTATTCCTCCAGCCTAATGGGACATTCCTATAACGACAGTGATATTATGAAGTAAGGGAGGATAGCTGCTGCCATCCCCTCAGAAGACAGTCCAACATAGTTGACAGGATCTATAGTATTAGTTACTGATCAAGGCATTCCATGTAAAGCCCATCAAGAGGCAATCACACAACTATCCAATATTGTCCCATGTTGAGTAAAATACAATAGAATACAATAATGTGATTTTCTGCAGTATACACTACTTTCCTGTTTCTCTGATGCTTACTGTAAAGGTATAAAACAATCATAAGTTTATGTCAAACATGTTTTCCTAAAAAACAACCTTGTAGCAGCATGATAGACCTAGCATCCTAAATGCACCTTATGCAGGTCTTAGCAAATCAAGCAAGGTCCTGACACAGCTGAGCTTTTGATCTGCATCCTCTCAGTAGGACTCGTAGTAACAATGAAATTACATGGATTTTCAATGGAAAATAGAATAGAAGAGAACCTACAACTTTGGAAGTTCATTAAAACATCAACACATCACTGACTGTATGAAAGAGAGTACTGGAAATTATTGGTTCATCCAGCTGGTTCATTAGCTAATGTTTGAGTATTATTCAACAGGTCAAACATTCATGTACTGTATATACCTGAATGGCAGATGAAATGGATGCTCTGTGCCTCCTCCTGTAGCAGAGTAAATCACACAGCCTGCGCCAGAGGTAAGAGGTGACCAGACACATGCTGTTAACTAGCCAAATCTCCCAGCCTGTGACAAAGTTCTCCATGGCTTTAACTTTACTCTTCATCCTTCTCCCTATAGCCTTGCTTTTCCTATATTTAACTACTAAGGACCTCTTGGAGCTTAGGGAGAACAGTCTCAAGTGGAGAGTTGGCAGCGGTGACAGTTCCTAACTGGGGTAAAGACCGCCCAAACATCAATGCTTCACTATCCTCTTTTAATTCAGTCAACGCCCCACTCCCATCAGCACTTAAGAGCCAAAGGACGGTCACTTTGTCCTCGTGACAAAAAAGTGACAGGTGCCAGCAAAGGCTGTCTGAGAGACAAGCATTCTCTCTTACTTTTTTTTAATCATTCACTCCTATTATTCTCCTCACTGAATAAACCATAAGCCACAAAGTCCACTGAAAACCAAAATTAATCTTCAACACAGTACTGACACTGAAAACTGAGAGAATTGTGATAGGGGGTCTAGTCTCCCTGTCAACACAAACACTTGGCTGTGGCGTAAATAAATAGCCTGTGCTATTGGATTACTGCTCCAAATGTCACACAGACTGTCACATGGGGGCTTATATAGTCTCAGCTTAGGCAATTTTATATGAACTATTGTTTGACTCCTGAATGATGCATGTTGTGTACATACAAATATAACAAATATTATTAAATGCCAATCCAAATGAACAATTAAGGCATAGTTTATTTAATAAATGGTATGGGATGGACCACATAATCTGTATTGTGCAACAATAATACTTTGGGTGTGAAAGCCATAAGGCTACAATGTATGTAAGAAAGCATTTTATGGCTGACAGTAGCCAATCACAACTATGTACAGCATGGAAATCTCCCCGGCCCTCTCTGGCTTCACCACCAGCTCTGCCAAATACAATAATGAGCTCACTTTTGGATGGGAGCTGTGCTCTCGCTGCTCAAATGAATATCTTGGCTGCCATGGGAAAAAAGCAAAACTGGTCTTTGATTACACACAATGTCTCAGTTTGCTTTATAGTAGACTACTTAAGTTACATCTGCGACATGTGATTAATTGAATCCCAGACCACATGCTTTACACTATTTTTGCCACTCATTTGGCTACATACCATTGATGAAATTGACATATTCAAAGCTATCAGTTTCCCTTGACCTTTGGCACTTACAGTATGTAGTATGCTGAGTAGGTGTTCAACATCATGGTGTCATTTGTTACTATGGTAAATATTATGTTGTTGGTTTTTACCATCAAGGTAAAACTTTATTAAATATTTTCTAAAAATACCTGTCTCAGATTTTTATTTTCACTATCAGCAGTGTAATTTCACATACACAGCTACAGCATTCCTGTTATTTAAAAATGTGACTTTTACCACCCTTTTCTCTTGCACCTGCTGACTCAAAAGGCTTGTTAAAAAAAGTCAAAATACTTTATGCTGGCATAGCATGAGTATCATTTATATGGAATATGGGAGCTACATGAATACCTCTGGATCAAACTTCATCTCCCAGAAGCAGCGCATAGTTTTCACCTTCTCCAAGTATGGGAATAAGGCCAGCTTGGTCATGTTTCGGCTGTTGGCACACTGATGAACTGACTTCAGCTTGGCCATTCTCCTCCAGGAGGACACTTGGCAGCCAGCCCTTTCCTTCTAAAATCTCTCTCTGTCTTCCCAGCCTGGTTGACCTCTCTGGTCTTTTATCTGAGCAAAAAAGTAAACAGAGAAATGCTGCCAGTAAGTACCACTACGTTTGTAAGAAAATAGCTGCATAAAATCAGCCTTCCTACCAATGCTAAAACACTCAAGTACCATAATATTATATGTTTGTAGCTTCTGTAATGGAGAACCTTGAGAGTCTTGTGTGGCAAGGAAACCAAGAGATATTTTGCCATTGCTTTAAAATAAAGCAAGGATCTGCGTTGGTGTGGGCTGACGAACTGGCCTTGGATGGTTCATGAAAAAGATAATCAAGCTCGTAAAAAACAAAGTTAATAGAAAATCTAATTGAAAAGCAAATTAAGTCACTTTCTTCTCTTTTGAAATTGCAATTTCATAATGTGTGTATGTATGAATTAATCTCTCTTAATTGGTTAATGTCACTATTTTTACATCCCTTTTAAAGTAACCTATTTTTTAATGAATGAATCCCGTTTCACTTTTAAGCTTTCAGCCTTTTACCCCCGTTCTTCTGTAATACTAAGTTTTTTGTGTTCTGTACTAAGTTATATGTATTCTGTAATACTAAGTTTGCAGTGTAGTAATTTGATTAAACACATAGGAATACGCAACACACAAGCACAAAACTCCCTCAAGATTAGGTAATAAAAGAGCATCCATAATAAAGACGTTATCATTTCAATTCATATTAAAATACTGCCATGCCACTTTATACTTCTACTCCATGACATTTCAAAGGGAAATACAGAACCTTTAAAATCAGTACAATTATGTGACAGGTGTTAGTAGATATTTTACAAATTAAGCAGCAGATGAATCCATAATTAAAATAATAATTAGTTGCAGTCTTATACAAAATAATGAAAATTAGCCTCAACCAGCGACAACAGTAGAATCCTTCTTTTACATGAATGAATGAGTAATAATAATCTACTGATATAATATATAATACTATAAAGCTGATGATGTACAGAGCAACTTTTAGAGCAATGGTGCTGGGCAATGTTGCTGTCAATGCTAATGAGTAAAGATTACTACCGTAATCTCCTTCCCCCACCACTCTGCCACCCACCCTGCCCTGCACTATCCATTCAAAACATAGTCAGACTTGCCACCAGCAACCTTGCTCAAAAAGTTGCTCTCCCTGTATCATCAGCTCAACAGTCACGTTTCTGCATTGAGTACCTTAACTTTTAATATTATAAGTACATTTTTACAAAAATGGACAGAGTAGGCTATTTGTAAGTTTGGTATTTACACTAAAGGCCCACCGCTGGCCTGATTGGTAATCCAGCTAATCACATATCAATTAAATAATGCTTTAAAATTTGATTTATTGTTTGGTGTTTTATCACTATAAATGTATTTTTTTATTATAAACAAACTTTAATATAGCCTTATCATTTGCAAAAACCCTGAGGTCCTCCCTTTTTATACAGTCTTTGGGGCCTTCATGCTCCATGGCTTGTTAAAGTTGCTGCATTCAGGTACTACAAGAAAAAATACTTTCCCTTGACGCCCATTAAAGATTTCATTGGCGTTACAGCCGCACAATTCATTTGCAACTTTAGCAAGACTTATCCTCCCAAAGGTTTAAACAAAACGACCCATCTCTCACTCTGGGGTGTCCATTATGTAACGTTAACCTAGTGTTTGTCCCGAAAACCATACGCTAGGCCAGAAATGGGCTGATGTCGGACTATTTCATCAGCACGTGAATGCCCACAGACAGCGAAGAAATAAACGGAAGTCCAGTAAAAACAATTATTAACAAATAAACAAAGTAAATGTTATATTCAGCTGGCAGACGTTGCATTTCGCAATAACATTTAGGCAAAAACAACTTTCCAACGGTTAACGTTAGTGTTAATCTCCCAACAGTGTTTGGTCACGTGATTAAAGGTCAAAAGTTTAGCGGGAATCAACATGGCGAGCGATATGACATCTAGCGTCACAGCACCGGACTCGGTGCAATGTCCCGTTTGTTTTAAAGAATTTAAGCCTGCCACAATTAACGGACACCTCGATGCGTGTCTGGTGAAAAGCGACAGCAGTCAGTCTACAATGAACGAAAGCGAGCCTCCTTTAAAGAAAACCCGCATCAGCGCCGAAGCTGAACCAGCCAGTCCCAGTGTCAACAAAACTCAGGCCAGCTCTTCCTGCGTGGCTGGGACGCCTTCATCTGCGGTATTCTCTCTATTTCAGGCCAACAAGAGTAAAGTTTCAGTTCAAAGTGAACGGGGCGGGATGTTTTCAAGTAAACAAACTGCTGCCGTTTATGTCAACAAGGGAGTTAAACGGAACTTGCTGAGCGAGGCACAACCTGGACCAGCAGGTCATGAGAATCTAAAGAGCCATCCCTCCGGATCAAACGGACAGACTTTAAAGTCATCAAATGAAGTATCGCCACGGACGCTGCTAACAATAGACAAGCCTTTGGCTGAGATACTGAGACCAAACACACTGGAGGAATACTTCGGTCAAAGTAAAGTTGTAGGCCAGCAGACACTCTTCCGGTCACTTCTGGACTCCCAGGAAATACCATCCCTGATCCTCTGGGGACCACCTGGATGCGGAAAGGTGTGGTGATGAAGCACCCCTACCCTCAGTTACTTCCCTTTCCGTTTTATATGTAATACTGCATGATTTCAACATCAGCCTACTGCTTTAAAAAAGTTAACAATCTTAAAATTATATATATTCCTCGCTCATTAAAAAACTACACATGAATAAGTAGGTAGGTAAATATACATACATACATACATACATACGTACAACTCCTACTTCACTGATAAGTCTATTGAGGGCTTCAGCTGCATATACTGGACCATGATTGGCTTCCAAACTATGATGATGACGACACAATCCACGCTTGCATACAAGTGTTATCAGATTTAAGGTGTGTGCAGAAAGAGCAGTAGTAGGAGTAAAAATAATCATTTTTGAGAGAAGGGAACAACAGACTAGCTGCAATATGGCCACCCTGTAACTTGTTTCCATCAATGGTTAATCTGCTGATTATTTTATCAATTCATCACTTTGTCTACAAAATGACATAGAGAAAATGTAATTTGCTTGTAACATAGATTATTGTCATTATCTTTTTTTATGAATTGATTAATCATTTAATGGATCAAATGTTAGGAAAAAGGTTTAGAAAATGTCCATCATGACATCTTAAATGATGAGCGTCCATCTAACAGTTGAAAAGATATTTAATTTACAAACTTGAGAGGAGAAGCAGCAACCAGTGAATGTTTTCTTTCTTCTTGCTTTCTTTTTTTGCTAAATTACTTCAACAGTTAATTAATGATAAATATTTCTGCCTGTTATCTAACTAATCAGTTCACAACTACGTAGCCAGTAGTTCCTACAAGCAGTAGTGCTAAACAGTAGGCTATCATCAGGTAATTCACATAACTTACTGTTTCCTGTATTTTATGTTTTATTCTTCAACTAAAACTTAAGATAGTGCATTTTAACTTATTAGCGTTTATTTCTTTCCTCTACTGCATTGGATAAAATGAGAGTTGAAACTTTTACAACATGCATAAAGAGTAAGTTATTCCTTCTCCTTCTGCCAAGTTGGTGCTTGCAACCTAAATACAGCATGTTAATGACTTCCCTGGTGTTTCAAGCTACTGGGTTGGATTTTCATACAGCAGCTCGCCATGCTCAGACGTTGTCAACATGCTTCAGTTACACGTTACCTTTTTAACTCCATCTGTCAGTTGTCTTGCAGCGTTCAGGTTTCACAATTGAGGACTTATTTTTGGAGCTTGTCAGAAGGATTTATGGAAGATGAGGTTTACGAGGAAAGAAGATGTATTATATGACCTGGAAGATCAAAAGAAGGGGTCAAAAACTTGAGATCAAAGATGCCACATAGGTGTTAATAATTATTAACACAAGGAAATGCTTTTCATAATTTTTTGTGTTTGTTTTTGTTGATGTGTGGTAATGATGGTTTTAGAGTTTAGATTCCAGCAGGCGTTGCAAATGTTGTTGGGTTTTTTTAATGTAATTAATTTGTATGTGTTTTGATGTCTTTCAGACCACTCTAGCACACATAATTGCCAGCACCAGTAAAAAGACGGGAACAGCTCGTTTTGTCACTCTGTCCGCCACCAGCACATCCACCAATGAAGTACGGGAGGTGATCAAGCAGGCGCAGAATGAGCTCCGACTGTGCAAGAGGAAGACCATCCTGTTCATTGATGAAATTCACCGCTTCAACAAATCCCAGCAGGTGTTGAGTCGGAAAAATGTGCTCTGATGTGTTTGCATTGTAAGCTGCAGCTCCAAATTCGTGACTAGTATTTAAAATATTATTGAAGCAGAATGGGGAAAAAAATGGTATTTAATAATAGAGGTTATTATTATTATTATTATTATTATTATTATTATTATTATTATTATTATCATTATTATTAAGCTGGCATTCATATTTTTCTTTAATTTCTGTGTCAAATAGGTTAAAGGAACAGTTCACCATTTTGGGAAATATGCTTATTCGCTTTATTGTTGGGGGTTAGATAAGATGATTGATACGTGTCATGTCTGTCAGTTAAATATGAAGCTACAACCAAGAGATGGTTAGCTTAGCTTATGGTTAGCTTAGCATAAAGACTGGAAACAGAGGGAAACAGCTAGCCTGGCTCTGTCCAAAGGTAAAAAAATAAATAAATAATGTAGAAAATTACAAGTTGTGGTTCTAAGTAGGAATGTACCGATGCCACATTTTCAGTCCTGATACTGATACCAATAATATCTGGGCTTTGGGTATCGGCCGATGGCGAGTACCGATCCGTTGCCAGTATTAAATTCATAAGCTGTATTCCTTCACTGTGAGAAAGTGACAGAGAATCATTCGTTTGTGTAAAGCAGCGTAAGGCTTAACTTTGCTTTTTAACTTTGTAAAACAAAAAGCTACGTTAGCTAACCTAGCAAAATGTTCAGGTCTACCGGCGCACTGCTGATGCATCGTGTAGCCCCTTTGTCACCAATACCCAATCCAGCTTTTTGAGTCAGTATCAGGCCCACATCAGTATCAGATCGGTGCATCCCTAGTTACAAGGGGATTACGTGCTGGGCAGTTAAAATAAAAATGTGGCCAAACCAGTTCATATTTAACAGCTTGTAGCCTAACTTGTGTACAGTCTATCTTGAGAATATGCTCATTTAAAATAAACACTCAGTTGATCCCCTCTTAAACAATACCCACCAGTTCCTTTGTTTTGATTCTTGGAAAACATTGGAGAAAAAAAACATTTGTTGAAGAAGATTGTCTATAGACGAAGAAATAGATTATATTTTGTTTCTAAAACTGAATATGTGTACATATTATTTGTTGTTTTTATTTCATTTTTAGAGCATGAGTAGCACTTGTTGCTTTTTAAATTGTAACTTGAGTTTTGATGTTTAGCCTCTTTTTTTCAGTTAAATTGCCAACACATACAGCAGCTTATTCGGGGCTCTGTATGCTTTCTACACTTTAACTTCAGCCTCTGAAAGTGTTGGCTTTAGTCAATTCTTAGACTGTGTGTAATCTTGTGTTATGATAATAGTCAAACAAGTACTTACTCCTGATATCTTGTCACTTCAGAGATGGTCACTGTTTTTCTGTCTCCTCCTCTCTCTGTCGATATTTGTGTGTGTCTGTAGGACACCTTCCTTCCTCACGTGGAGTGCGGGACGGTCACTCTGATCGGGGCAACCACAGAAAATCCATCCTTCCAGGTGAATGCCGCCCTGCTGAGCAGATGCAGGGTGCTGGTTCTGGAGAAGCTCTCTGTGGAAGCGATGGGCTCGATCCTGGACAGGGCCGTGGCCACCCTGGGGATCAGAGTCCTCGGACAAGATCCAGCAAATACCAAAGATGAAGACCAATCAGATGGACACGAGTAAGTGCTCCCCTGGAGATCGAGCCATTAGTGTCCCTCATCATGGGCAGGTGTCGCCCTACAGCTCAAAATCCTTTGGTTGAGTGGGAAGCTTGTTCTCTTCTTCTGTTCCTGGCTTAGTGGGTTCAGTTGGATAATGTATGGGAGGAGTGTACTGGTAGTTGTTGGAGCCAGAGCAATCCCCCAAGCTCTGATCTGGCCTGATAGGCAGAAAGAGTAGAATTAGCATATGAGTTGGAGACAGTGAGGCAGGTGTTAATGTCTGGTATGTGATGATGAACACCACAGATATAATCAGATATCTTGTGTCACATGTATTGTTTGGGATATGCTAATATCTGGGCCTGTGACATGTGACTGAAAAGGTTTAGCTGGCTAACTTGTCATGATATTGGATTTCTCCAGAATGGTATACCCCACCTTTAAGTGTACATTATCATGCACTTTATAAACATCATAACAGTGCAAAAGCATCAAAACTCTTGAAGTATGTGGCTGTGGTCTTACCCACTATATTTATCAGTTAGGGTAGGGTAGATAAAAGAATCACCTCTCTGAATGACACAATACAATTCCACAGCAGCACAAACCACAGCCTCTTATAGCTTTCCAAAGATGTTTCAACATTTTAACCTTCATGAAGGTAGGATTTGTTTATTGCAGGAATGTGTAACCAGGTGTATCTAATAAACTGGCGACTGTATATTATTTATACATATTTTTGAAATTGTTAACTGTTATATGGTGATGGGAAAACACTTACATCAACTCTAATGTACCTTTTCCTACACACTAATTTGTTTGTTTTTTGTTTTTTTTTTTTGTTATTTTTGAGGAGAGTTATCAAAGCAGAAAGTGCTAGCATTAAGGCAGGCACGAGATTTTGATGATACCTGTAGAGGGTCGCTCGTGGGTTGAATTCTGTCGCCCTGTGAGGTGCTTTAGGTTTTCAGGAGCTAAGAATCAGTGAAGTCTCATCAGCAAAGACAGTTTGAGATGAGGATGATAAAAATATTTTACATCTAATGTAAAATTCTAACTTCTTTGGTGGATTCCCAGAACAATTATTTGAGTTTGCATCCTTGAATTAACTCTTTCCCAGGTGTAATGTGCTGCAGTGATATAAATATAAATATATAAATGTATTGACACTGATACAGTATATCCAATATATGTTACTGTTTTTCTAGGCCAAAGATTTTCATTGAACAAAAAGCTCTGGACACCATAGCCTACCTTTGTGATGGTGATGCAAGAGCAGGACTCAATGGTCTGCAGCTGGCTGTTCAGGCTCAGTTGAGCTTGTGCCGGCCCAAGTCATTAGGACAAGATGGATCTCGGGAAATACTGGTGACGGAGGAGCACATCAAGGAAGGTCTTCAGAGGTCCCATATTCTCTACGATAAAGCTGGTAAGGCCAAATGGGCTTATTTTGTCAATGTTGCAGTTACTAACCAAAATGTAACCCCTGTGAATCGCAATGATCTGAGGTGCAACTTCAGGGCACTTTGGATTTACCAGAGCACCCAGTAACTTATAATATATTTGTAGTAAAGCACTTTTATACGGTTCTTTTCTGTTATTATTTAAGTGTTCCCGATAAGGACAGAAGCTGTGAGAAACACTGTCAGGGGAAAAAAATGTTGTTGTTTTTTTATTTTGGTTCCTGATTACCAGCTTTCTCTTTTATAAGAAAGTGCAAAATATTTTTTTTCGTTCTTACTTTATCTCAAAATGTATTGCTCAAATACCCAATTTGACTGCGGTTTATATTTTACTGTGACGTTTGCAGGTTTGTATATTTAAAAATTTGTACTTTTGATTACAGATTGGAACTCAGGCTTGTTCAAATACATCTTGATGTATTAAGTGAATGGCCATCTGTAATTTATAAAACACTGACAAAGCCCATTTTAAAAGGATTCATGCAATAGTAGGCCTGGTACAAAGATGGTTTCAATAGAATCAAGAAGCATCTTTTAGGATTATGAAAGGGGGCTCGTGCCAGACAGTTAACAAAAAATATTTCTGCACACAGTGCCACATATTTCACAAATCCACATCTTTAAATCTAAACTGTTTCAGTAGAACACCTGCCATCAGTATCTTTACTGAAATAACATCTAAATAACTTGAGGTTTTGAACTTAACAGCCGTATCATATTACTTCCCAGAAACTGTGATCGCTGTTCTGTCACAGGGATTTCATGTGAAATGCATTGAATGATGAAAGGAAAAAAATAACTGAGCAATACTTATAACCTGGGGGTGTTTATAGCATTGCTCATGGTTGCTTAGGAGTGCCACATGTTTGTTTAGTGTGTGTGTATGTGTATTACATTACACACATTTAAGTAGAGCCCCAGTGTCCTTACAAAATGATGTATAAAACTATGACTGTGCTAAAGATTGGTATGCTGTACATCCATAAAACAAGAAAGCACTATAATTTGGTATTTTCTAACTGCAATACCTAACTAATGAATAAAATCAATGCTATTTAATATTTATCCTAATTACAGCATCAAAATGCTGTAGTTTCAGCCACTCCAATCATTTACACTTTCCCACCCTATGGATAACTCCTAGTCACTTTTTCATCCTCTCGATGAATTCATCTGTCCTCTACGCTCCCCTGTTGCATAACACATCAGCTGTCCCCAAAGACTGAGATTAACTGTTCCCTTCACAGGGTGATGAAACTCTCCCTCGGCTTGACTAATGACTTTAATGGATTCATTACAGCTTTAAATGGTCTGATTTGATTGTTCTTTTGTTTCTTTGTGTGTTTCTTCAGACCATTGTAAAAATGCCACCTGAAGAATGATGCGTCTCCTTCTCTTGCCACATGTATTTATGCATTTGTGTTTGTGTGTGTTACTCAAAGGTGAAGAGCATTACAACTGTATCTCGGCGTTACATAAGTCTATGAGAGGCTCCAATGAGAATGCTTCTCTCTACTGGTTGGGCCGCATGCTGGAGGGCGGTGAGGATCCTCTCTATGTGGCCCGCAGGCTGGTCCGCTTTGCCAGCGAGGATGTAGGCAAGTGAAATGATTCCGTTTATCATCATTATTTTTGATCATTTACTGTATTATTATCTTTTGGATAGATAGATAGGTTTAGATGATATTTTACTGATCATGTGTGAAGCTTCGCATGGCTGTGCTACAAACAGCAGCCCCTTGATTGTTAAATCCAACCTCATACCTCAGGGTGACCAATGGCTTATTAATACCAAAGTCATTTCTAATTGATTTCTTAACTCTCTTAATTTATATTCAGTTCATTTGAATTTTACTTCAGCTCTTTCATTGTTTCTGTTTTATTGATTTATTTTGATTTAATCTTTTTCTGTGAGACAGCAGTTGTACCTAAATTTACAGTCCCCTCCAAAAGTATTGGAACGGTAAGACAAATTCCTTTGTTTTTGTCGTATACTGAAGACATTTGGGGTTACAATCAAAAGATGAGTATGAGACGAGTTCAGAATTTCAGCTCTCATTTCGTGGTATTCGCATCTAGATCTGTTAAACAACTCGGGACATATCACCGTTTGTTTGAAACCACCCATTTTTGAAATGAGCAAAACTATTGGAACATGTGAATGACAGATGTTTCTTGTTGCCCAGGTGTTGCCTTTTAAGTTGATTGTCCAAACATTAAATAGCTCTGCATGACTAGTCTAAGTTTTGAATACTCAGAGAGCAGAAATATAGAGACCACACCACAAGATGCAAACCACTCTTCAGCAGTAAGTAATTGGAAGGCCAGATTGAAATTTGCAAAGAAGTACAGAGATGAGCCGCAAAAGTTCTGGAACACAATCTTATGGACTGATGAGACCAAGATTAATCTCTGCTAAAGTGTAGAGAAAGAAAGGAACTGCTTATGATGGTAGGAGTAGAACGAATTCAGAAGTGTACAGAAACATTTTGTCTGCCAATTTATGGAGAAATGCATTGAAACTCATCAGGAGGAAGTTTATCATGCAGCAGGACCCAAAGCACACAGCCAACAAAACAAAGGACTTCATCAGGTGAAAAAAGTGTAAGGTTTTAGACTGGCCAAGTCAGTCACCTGACCTTATGCTTTTAGTGTCCTTCTTACAACATTTTCTAATTTACAGTAAAACATTTCATAGTTCTGAAAATTTAAATGTGGTTAGCTTACATGGAACATGCTCACCATGTGCAGGGCTGGGTCCTTACCAAGAAGTCCGGGTTCAGGTGTAGCCCGAAGCCCTTTGCTGCATGTCGTCCTCCCACATTTCCTGTCTCCTTAGCTGTCTCTGTCAAAGGCAAAAAAAGCCCGACAATACAGTTAAAAGTTAAATAGTTAATAGTACAAATAAAGTTAGTAGTGGTATTTTTGGTGTTAAAAAATATAGTTTAATATTTAACAGTGATTAACAGCTCTATCTCATTAACAAGAGTACTGTACTGTGGTTTGAGAAAAAATCACTGTCTTTAAATAGCTTTGTGAACCTGAAGACTTTAGTTAGACTTAAAATTTTCTGACTGACCAATTAAATATTTAAATGTTCTTAGATAGACAGAAAGACAGACAAGACTGTCTATCGGGCTCATTTAAAACACATAAAAACAGCAGCTATACAATGTCTATTTTTTGTTATTCAGATTTTTGCAAACGGTATGAAAGATTTCTTGTAAATGTTTTTTCTGGGCCAGTGGAACTTTATATCGTCTGCCTGATGGCAGTAACTGTAAAGAGTGGTGTAGGAGTTGAGAGGGGTCCTCTGCGATCAGGGTGGCGTTCCTGTTTACAGAGCAGTTTTACAGTATACAGAGTCAACATGTTGTGCAAAGGACAGGCAGATGTCTATCTCTGTTCCCAAGTATTTGAAGGACTCAACCTGCTCCACAGGCTGACCCTGGCTATTGAGAGGTTGGAAGAGATGGGAAGCTGTTTGACCCTCCCCTTTGTTTTTGTTATATTGTGCTGCAGTGAATGTTCAGTGAAAACATTTGCACAGCACATATGTCAAGGCTGCCGGTTGGTAGTCCTTCAGGTCTTTAGCAGGTGTCTTTTTGGGAAGTGGGATTGGGGTTTCCTTCCACTGGTTGGGAACATAGGCAGAATCCAGGAGGTGCTAGAACAACCTTGTGAAAAGTCCACCTAGCTGAGTGGAGCATTCTTTGAGCACCCTGCCACTTAGCCTTTCAGGGCTTGCAACCTTGTGTGGGTGGACCCTGTGTAGGATGGAGGTTACCAGATGTTCAGCAATAGTGATGGCTTGGAGGGAGGAGCTGGGAGTTAGGGAGGTCCAGGTGATTTGAGATCTGTCACTGTTGAACCGGGTGAAGAAATTTGGCCTTTCTCATTTCCCAAATTTCTGTCTCCTCGATATTCGAGCGTGTGAGCCCGAAATCGATCTCAGCACGCCATCTTGAAGGACATATCAATTCTTAAAATCCACATCGAGGATCGCGGAGGCTTGCTGGACGAGCTATAAACGAGGATACATCTGTGTATCCTTTGCCGAAGTCTTTTTAGCCGCTGTGAATCAATGGCCGGAGCAGGACGCTACAGTATTCTAAATCTCCCGACACGCCGAAAGGATTGGTCCAGATCTGATGTTAATTCATGTTGACCAAACAGTCTCACACACCTTCCAGTTTCATACAGTAAAACTGGAGTAAAGCAGCCGTTCTCCTGATCAATGCTGAGCTCCATCAGAGTCTAAACGTGGATTATAGAAGCTGAAAGTCAAGTTTATTACTGCAGGGTTTTTTTGTTTTGTCCCACGATATATGCTGTGACATTACTGCAGGGATGAAAAAGTTTAAGTGACTGACATCAGCCTCTCTGATCACCAAAGTAAATCATTAAAGAAAACACTCATACATGAATATAACACACAAGAAAGAAATCACCTGGAAAGATCCAGGGACCAGTGTAGGTGGGGGTAAAACGTCCATGCAGATGCTGGTCTCTAACTCTGATAAAATAATTAGTTGGTGTGGGCTGGTGGATGATTTATGCGTATAGGCCATGAGTTCCATTAATGTCCGAGCCGATCCGCGCATCACACCAATTCAGCTGCTATAATCCTGACAAAACAGCTGGTGAAGTCAAATTATTAGGCTGTAATATCAACCAGAGCATTCAGACCTGATCTCTTTCATGTTTTAATAGCCTAACAGTTGAGGGATAAATGATCTCCTGTTTACAGACAAAAGGCGCACCGCAAAAAAGTGATAGGCCACGCCTCCTTTGCATTTCCAGAGGTTGGTTTCTGTTAGGCCTTGTTCTTATAGTGTATCTTAGCCAGCTTGGCCTTCCTCCTGAACTACTTCTCCAGCTCTCTCACCCTGAGCTTGTCTCCTTTCAGAAAAGCTTTTTTTCATCTGGACCAGGCAGATTTTCATGTCCTTTGTAACCGATTTTTTTATTGTTAGGGTGAATAGTTATTTGATTGGTGGGAGTGACGGTGTCTTCACAGAATCAAATGTAAGAGGTAGGAACATCTGTAAGTGCATGTGAGTCCTTACCACAGTCCTTAAAAAAACAGGTCCCAGTCTGTCAGTTAAAAACACCACCTTAATGTTTCAGATTGTTTCTTTATTCCAGACTCTGATGGATTTTGTGAACAGGTTCACCTGTTTTAAGTTGTGATCTATATCTTGGCAAAAGTAAAATGACTTTATCGTCATTGCGATCGAGAGGTGGGTGTGGTTTTGAGATGTAGGCATTTGTGATGTTGCCATAGCACTGGTCCAGTATGGTCTTAAGTCTGGTGGGAGTTGTGACATATTGCTCTAGGCTGGGTAAATGATGTCACACCTGTTAAAGTCCCCCAGTGAAACACAGGCTGTTCTCTAGTCTGACTGACAGCTCTGTTGTAACTGTCAGTTATGTGTTCTGCAGCTAGATTAAAATCAGGCCCTGGTACATACACTAAAATGACCGTGATCTGAGAAAACTCTCAGGGTAAGTAGTGAGGTCTGAAGTTCAGAGTCAGCAGCTCATAATGCTTACACCTCTGTGTCTCTCTCACTGAAAAGTTTGTTGCCCACTTGCTGCTGAGAGCCTGCCCCCAACTGACTTCTGTGTTGTTGTTGCATCTCTGTCGAGGTGAATGATGTTAAAACCATCTAGTTTAAAGTCTGTATCCTCAGAGAGCCATGATTCTCTAAAACAAAACAGGCTGGTTTGCTGATAATCCTGATCCTGCCTGACAAGCGAGAAAAGTTCCATTTGACAGTGTTATCTCATGTAGAGGTAGCCGGCTACCTCTCCTCCTTAATCTGTTTCGTATCCTTCCACTGGAACCTCTTTTCCTTCGTAAACACTTCCGTATTTGTTCCCGAAATAATTCTTGAGGTGTGTTATTGGTTTGGATGGATGTGTGTAATGGATCCGGCTGAAGGAAGTTTAGCTCCAACAGGTGATACCGTGAGTAGTGAGTCTGCCTGGGTTGATGGTGAATGGCGGCGCCGGTTGTACACAAAGTCCATTTACATGCCATCGACTGGTGATCCTGCGCCAGATAAAATACTGTTGCTTTTAACATCCAGAAAAGACAAGACAACGATAAAAACCCACTATTAAAAACAATTAAAACTACATAAAACATGCACACACTGAGCCTTGTCCAGAGTCGCTCTGACAGAGTAGCGCCCTAATACATAACCATCAGACTGTATGGGAACACAGTATGAGACCATGGACAGCTTCTGCTATTTTATAACAGGAAAGAAAATATTGACTCAGCTGAAATGCAAATACAGCTAAAGATTTTGAGCGAGACAGTGTATCTTTTAATGCAGTCTGATTGGATGGCTTCCGTCTCATGTTGTCTCTCTCAGGTATGGCAGATCCCTCCGCTCTTCCTCAGGCTGTGTCTGCCTTCCAGGCCTGTCACTTCATCGGGATGCCTGAATGTGAGGTACGCTTACCTGAGCAATCAGTGATGAGTTTTTGAGTCTTTAACTGTGACACATCACCCTGATCTTCAGCAGATCTTACAATAGTTGTATCCCGGTGTCTTTACCTCTGTTGCCCTCCTTTCTTTGATCCACGGCCCAATAGGTGATCCTGGCTCAGTGTGCTGTGTATCTAGCAAGAGCACCCAAGTCTGTGCAGATCTACAAGGCCTATGCTAACGTGAAGGCCTGTTTGAGGAACCACAAAGGTCCCCTGCCTCCTGTCCCCTTACACCTTCGCAATGCCCCCACCAGGCTGATGAAAGAACTGGGCTATGCTAAAGGCTACAAATATAACCCAGCCTTCAGCGGGCCTGTAGAGCAGGAGTACTTACCTGACGAGCTGCAGGGAATTGACTTCTTCACCTGGACTCCTTCAGACCCATAAGGATCTGTTGTAATGACTCACTGCAATATGTTGAAAACCAAGGTGGCAGAATGAAAATGATCTTGTGAGATGATCAGTTGTTGGGATATAAAGTAAATTTTATGTACTGTAGCTGCTAATCCAAAGTCAACCATCATGTTCTGTTCAAATTTCTTAACAATTTTACATTAGTCTGTTTTTGAAAACTTTATAAAAGATGAACAAGCCATATACACTTAATTTACTTCGGTTAATAATAAAGTCCATTCCAATACATTCAAATGAATAGCAAAAAATGTATAATAAATATACACAGTATGTCTTTGTATTTCCGTAATAGATATTGCATTTTTTTACTGTGTTAAATATGTTTTTGTTTATCTTTGTTCTGTCCTTTTTTCCAGCATTGTTTAACCTGATTAAAATGTTTGTTTCTTTATGTTGTTATCTGTATATAAGTTTGATGAAATACAAGAGAAATATAGTATGAAAATGTAATTAATGCAGTTTATTGTTCTGGCACTTCTTCAGTTGTGGAAATGTCTTCAGTTTTGGGCCATGGTCTGAAGGGAAATAACACAGGATTAAGCCTCTACATTTCATACGTAGCAGATATTCACTATGTCGTCATGTAAAGTGATTGCTTATTGCTATTTATGTGGCTTCCCTCACCGCACTGATCCAGGGGATGAAAGTGGCCACCCGGGTAAAGACTGTGGGCTTCTGAGGGGTATTACAGCCCCGTCCATCAACAAAACTTGTCACTCCTTGTACGTACCACTTACCATCGCTGCCCTCACAGTTCAGAGGGCCTCCAGAGTCGCCCTGAAAGACAATGGAAGATATTAGAGCAATCCAAAACAGTGTTTGTCTCACACAAAACATGGCATTGTTTAGGTTCCTCACATGGCATGCTGACTTGCTCTCTCCTCCTGCACAGATCATTGTTGTCTTTGCTGAGCTACCCCACCAGTCACTTTGACTACAGATATTGTGATCCACCACAGGAAGTAGGGCCTGTTGTAGTGTAGTTGCTGGAGGACCACTAGCTAAACAGAAAATCAAAAAATAGCAACTGGTCACTAAAATAATATTTGATACATCTCTGCAGGAGCAATTATATATTTTGATTTGCAGAAAGGTGCACTAGACCCCATATGAGCTGGGTGTTGCAGACTGGGCGGCAGGTCTTACAGTAGAGACGGCCCCAGCCTGTGACATAGCAAGGCTGGTTGTGGGCAAGAGAAACACCATTCTGTGGCAGGCAAGCCAGCTGAACTTTGTCATTGATAACAGCACTTTTCTCCAGCTTAAGTAGGGCAATGTCATTCCTACATAACAGGATGAACACAAAACGTCCACATGTCAATAATTATATATTTTAAATTGCTTACAGTTCTCAAGTAACTGTAACTGTGTAGAAAGATACAGATGGTGTATTAATTTACATTTACAAAATTTCTATTTACTCAGCTGCTGTTCAACAGAAATTCCCATGCTACGACCTTTTTCAAGGGCATATTTACCGTGTTTCTTAATAATCTACCACAGATCTGGAGCGGTTACATTGAGAAGCAATGACAACCTACCCACAGGACACACAGTTGTTGTTCCACTTGGGATGGATGAACATTTTTGCCACCATAATGGACTGTTCAGGTCCCTCCTCCTTGTTCATGTCATGTTCAGCAAGTACCACCCTGTATGTGTGAAATCTGAATTGGAAAATAAAAAATTGTATGTCTTGTTTACCCATTTTAATGGTTAATATCAATAACTTAATATAGGGAAGCAACTAGATAAAAAAAATAGAAATGTAATGTGACAGCTGCATGATAATCGCTCTTTCTTATTTATTTTTTCATTCTTGAACCCAACATACCATTTATTTTAGTTGTATAACAACTGTTTATCCACAAATAAAGTTTTCCTCACGTGATGCAGTGTGCAGCAGTCAAGACCCAGTTGGGACCAATAAGTGTTCCTCCACAAGTGGGGAAGAACGACTCCAGAGAAACCTGCCATGGCCAGCTGTATGGACGGGCTTGTTCCCCGTTCACCACACGGCTGATGTTGGGCTGGTAGCTGGGTACACCACACCCAGACACTTTATTACAGTGAGAGACAGTACCAAGAGAATGTATATGACTTTCTCCCAAGTCAGATAAAAGATTGCTACAAATTGACTTAAAAAAATTAAATTAATGTTTTACATGAACTCACCAGTTGTAACAGCCAGGAGGAGGACAAGCACCAGTTCCATCTCTTTATCCAGAAGGATTGGCTCATCGTGCAGGACTATCTATGGGAAGCAGTCCAACCAACACCAGACACAGCCTGGGAGATTTCCTTACATTTTACAGGTGGCTTGGTTTTTCTGATGGGTCATTTATTTCTGGATCCCATAACAAAACACATGTCCTCACACATGTCCTGTTCGGTAAATTAAGGAAAGAGGAAAGTATCCCATGGAATATTCTTTGGCAATTAGGTGTTTTAAAGGGTTTAGTTTTGCCTTTTAAAAACATATAATGAAAATATATTGATACAGGTTAAAAAAAAACTCAAATTGATAATCAAGATTTTCATAAATAAAGGAACATTTTAGCAATTTTTTTTAAACGGCAAATTTATCATTGAGGGATATGACAAATATTCTCAATTCATGTGTAAATTGAGTCTGGTACCCCTTAAAATCTACTTATTTTGTTAACTGTTTTTGAAATTAAGGTGTTTCATGGGGTTTTTGTCTTGTATGAACCACTTGAATGACAAATATTTCAAAGTCATGAACCCCTTAAAACTTTGCATGTTAATTAAGAGCTTTTGAACTGCATCCGAGGGTTTTTAGAGTTTCAGTGGACCCAAAGATTGCTGTGGACCCGAGTACAGACTAGCTAGAGAGAGTAGATTAAGAGTACTTCTCTGTTTGTTCTCTTTTCAGAATGATTGTGACTCAGTTATTTGCTCAACCCCTCAGCCTGTTTTTATTTTCCATTTAACTCTTTTAACTTTTATTATATTTTATGTTGCTTTCAAACGTTTTTATTGTTTTTCCCTGTTGCTTTTATGTTTTATGTAAAGCACTTTGAATTGCCTTGTTGTTGAAATGTGCTATATAAATAAACTTGCCTTACCTTGCCTTGTATGTATTTTTAAGGGGTTTAGTTTCTGCCCTTTAGGAACTTAAAAAATATATAGCTTATTATAACCATATATTTATAGTAAAGGAACTTGACAAATACTCCATATTATTTTGTAAATTAAGGGGAAATGAATGGCAAAATTAAAGATTAATTTATGTTATTTTAAGGCTTTAGTTTCAATAGTGCTTACTAAGTACCATGGACTGTATAAAAATGCTTAGTTAATCCAAGAGAAGATTGATTCATTTAAGAATAATTTACACTCCTTGCCAACGGTGTCGCTGTGAACACACTTCTTCAGCGCACTGCCGCAGAAGAAGAAATTGTAGTTTAAAGATGGCGCTACCCGGTGTTTTACTCGTGCGGCTCAGAGCCCTATGCAATATTGCCAAATGTGTACATACAGGAGGCAAAACAGCGTCCAACTGGGGCAGAGAAATGCGGTGGTATCGGACAAAAGCAAGAAGCTTTCAGGAACACGATACATCATATTTCCAGGCTAAACGAGGTGAGTGAAAGCGGCCGTTAGCAAAAATTAGCTAACACAGGTGACGGCTCGCAGCAGCGCTAAAACTCAAGGGCATCATGTTAATACAGTCTGTGGTTAAAACATGCCATTCGTCCTTGTACCTCTGAGTCTTTCTTACCGGTTTGTCTAAGTTAAGAGTGGAAATAAAATATCGTTGGCCTTGCTGTGTGCCTGGCCTCTGTTTTTACTGTTTAGGTAACGTGAGCCCAAACATCTTGAAGGAGTTTCCAGATCCTAAAGGTCTCTTGAATAACACCATCTCCCGTTCACTGGGAGTCAACGACCTGTCCCAGTTCATCCAGTACAGCTGCACGGAACATGAGGGTGTTAAGGTCAGAACAAATGTCATAATGAAATAGGGTTTTCTGGAAACGCCATGTCAATGAGAGCTGAACTAAGTATTGTTAACTCTGTTTCTATAGAAAGCAACTGTCACACTACTGTGGCCCTGCAAGATTCAAGAGGAGGGTCATGCTTCCAAGAAGATCGATG
Organism: Lepomis macrochirus; assembly: GCA_024633595.2. NCBI lineage: Eukaryota > Metazoa > Chordata > Actinopteri > Centrarchiformes > Centrarchidae > Lepomis > Lepomis macrochirus. The sequence goes on from JALXJV020000012.1 coordinate 21,550,702, forward strand.
CAGAACGATTTGCTGCAGCTGCTGCTTGTCTCAAGCTTAGGGTAAGCTGCAGTGACTTCAGACTGTGGAAAGCAGACACACATTTCCATTTTTGTCTTGCCAATCTGTAGGAATATTTGCTCCTTGTCACTCCCCTTCCCCTCTTTCTTTGTGTGCAGGAAATGGGTGTCATTGGTCCGAATAATCAGCTTCCCAGGAGGAAAGCCGGCAGGGGCAGAGGGGGGCTTCATTCAGCTTTTTATGAAAATGAGGTCGACTCTCAGACAGAAAATGTTCATGTGTCTACAGCGAAAGCAGACGAACAAAAACAATGGCTGTCTCCCGAAGAAGACACCTCCAACATGTCTGAGGCTCTCTCCCTGTTTCCACAACCTAAATCTCTCCTCACCAGGGTCATCCAGGTCGCCACATCTTCCAACAGAGTCAGGGTTGGTAGCTCTCATCCTTTGTCCAGTGAAGGCTAAGCACTCTTAACTCATGTATTCTAAACCTGTGACTCACTTATTTTTACAGGAGCTGATGCAGTACAGGACAACAGGAGGGAAGCTGAAGATGTGTGAGCTGACCCTGCACTGGCCAGAGGAGATGACATTCTCGGCCACAGCGAGCAACCGAATGACAGCAGAGAAGAGTGCTGCGGCTCTTGCCTGCGTCAAACTGAAAGTGAGGATCACTTAGGAAACACCACTATACCTTTTTTACCTGCACATTAAGCTGTGTTGAAATGTATATCATGTCACTCGTGATCTAGGAACTTGAGTTGCTGGATAAAGACAATAACCCGCTGACTCACGCCAAGTACCATCGAGAGAAAGTGAGGGAGGCTGGAGAGCGAGAGAGACGCTCCCTGACCCTGGACATCCCAGAGTACCTGCAGGAACACATGAGAGAGTATCTTGCACAGGTCAGTCTTCACCTCATGTGAGAGAAATGGATTTAAATTAAAGTTTACTGTGTGTACTTTTGATCTAGGCTCATGGTTTGTGGCACCAATATAATGCTACAGCATACAACTTATTCATCTTTATGGCCAAAAATAAATGGGTTTCCAGCTTGACTGGCCTACACAGGCCCCTGAATTCCACCCCATGCAAAACACCTTTGGGAAGGGTTGAAACACTGAGTGCAAGCCCGGCCTTTGGGGGGCATTTGCCATGGCTTTTTTAATGTCAAAGCTAATGCCTCATCTTTATAACAGTACCCAGTGGCAACAGAAGTACAGAAGCTTTGGGAGGAGGAAGAGATGAAAGGACAGCAGACCGTAAACCAGGAGGATGAGGAGGAAGAGGAAGACTTGGTGAACGACGCCATCACGGGAAGACCGTACAGGCCTCTGTCTGAACACGAGACCCGGCGCCTCAATGCCCACCTGCAGGAGGAATGGGAGAGAGCAAACCCTGGGCTGGGCGTGGAGCTCCCAGTCGATGGCCACCGTCAGCGTGTGGTCTCGTCAGTGCAGTCCTCCAGGGTGGTTGTGATTGCTGGTGAAACGGGATGCGGAAAAACGACACGGATCCCCCGCTTCCTGCTGGAGGAGTGTGTGAGGGTTGGCGAGGGCGCCAAGTGCAACGTCCTGGTGACCCAGCCTCGTCGGATCAGCGCTGTGTCTGTGGCCCATCGTGTTGCTCATGAGATGGGCCCAGCTCTAAAACACTTTGTGGGATATCAGGTAGATGCAGGTCTATAGTATATTGCGTTTGTTATATATTTATATTTTGTCAATAACTGTTTTTATTGCAACAATCAGCAACAGCCTCTAGAGGGGACCACTTTTTACTCTGTTCTGAGCTGCAAATAGAGATGGCAGAACTTTTTCATAACTTTGTTTTCTTAAACAAAGTTGCTTTTTTTTTTTTAAAGTAACTGTTTTAAAACAGGTCAAAATGTAATTTGTTGTTCTGTATGTCATTATGTTCAAATGACTCATAGCCTAGAAGTGTTTTATTATTTGATTAAAAACATGAACATTTCAATTAATAAACCAGATTATTTGATTTAAAGTGTAAAAACAGACTGTTTACCATATAAAAACGCTGCTAGTAGATTTGTTCGGTCTTTTAATTATGCAGTTGTTATGGTTATTCACATTAATAGATAAATCTATGAATATTTTTGGAGGTTTTGTACAAGAAGTGAGTCATTCTTTTCTGTGCGCAGGTGAGACTTGAGAGCCGACCACCAGAGCAGAGTGGAGGAGCCTTGCTCTTCCTCACAGTGGGGGTCCTGCTCAGGAAGCTGCAGTCGAACCCGTCCCTGAGGGGAATCAGCCATGTGGTGGTGGATGAGGTTCATGAGAGAGACATTAACACGGACCTGCTGCTGGCTCTGCTGCGCTCCAGCTTAGACGAAAACCCTGACCTAAGAGTGGTGCTTATGAGCGCTACAGGGGACAATCAGAGGCTGGCCCAGTACTTTGGAGGATGCCCAATTGTTAAAGTACCCGGGTTCATGCACCCAGTGAAGGACAGATACCTGGAGGATGTGCTGAGAGAGATGGGACGCCCACCATCAGTCCAGAGAGAGGAGATGGACAAGAAGGTGAAACTTGAGGCTGCAAGATTTGTCAGTTTTTCATGTGTTCAATTTCTTTCAGATTCATCCCACTTCAGTATGTAGTGTGCATAAGTTTCTACAATTTTATCTTGTTTAAAGGGAAGAAGACACGAGGTTACACCAGATCTAGATTTAGTAGCTGATGTAATTGAGCACATTGACAAACGTGGCGAGCCAGGTAACTAACAATCTACTTTCATGTCTTTTTTTTTTTTAAATTATGCTTTTATTTCATTGTTTAAGACAATGGGCCTGAATCATATTTGTTAATATTCTTTCCCCCCCATGCTTCAGGTGCAGTGTTGTGTTTCCTCCCTGGATGGCAGGACATCCGGGCTGTTCAAGAGAAACTAGAGGCGAGGCCCCACTTTTCCTCAGGCTCACAGATGATCTTGCCATGTAAGAGAGTACAGACAAATTTACAAAGGCTGGTTGTCTGTCATTTTAAGTATAGAGATAGGATTTCTCTCTACAGTTGCATTTATGATATATTTATTTTTTTCCCCTCTCTTTTTTTAGTGCACTCGAGTTTATCCGTAGCAGACCAGCAGACAGTGTTCCAGCGCCCCCAAGGGGGACAGAGGAAGATTGTCCTCACTACAAATATTGCTGAGACCTCAATCACCATCGATGACATTGTCCATGTGGTGGATGCAGGGACTCACAAAGAACAGAATTATGACCCCCTGACAAAAGTTAGTGTCAAAGTATCCATTTCATTGTAAACCATTTCAGATCGGCTAAAACTATGCTTGTGATTTGTTGTATTTTCTGATGGAATCATGTAAAATGGGAGCAAATCAGTAATCTAATCTGTTTCCTTTTGGTGTTCCAGGTCTCCTGTCTGGACACAGTCTGGATATCTCATTCTAATGTGACTCAAAGAAAGGGGAGAGCAGGGCGGTGTCAGCCCGGCCAGTCCTACCACTTGTTCCCACGAAAGCAGCTGGAATCCATGACTCCCTTCCCCATCCCGGAGATCCTGCGCACCCCACTTGAAAGTTTAGTAGTGCAAGCCAAAATCCACAGTCCTGACTGCAAGGTATTGAAAGAGAACAATGGCTTTTGTGTATTTATGTATTTCATTTTCTCCTGTTATTTTGCATATTTCTGCTGTATTGCATGACATATTTTTTTGTGTGTGTGTGGAGGCTGTAGATTTCTTATCCCAAGTGTTGGACAGTCCAGAGCAAGAAGCTGTAAGAGATGCTGTCCGAAATCTACAAGACATTGGTGAGTGACTCACAACTACTTATGTTCTGGATTGGGATGTTCACACCGTTTTGTGTCTAAACTGAATCCGTCATTAAACATTTTAAAGTTGATGTCTAAGCAATCGATGTTTCCTTCTGTAGGAGTTTTGGACAAGACGGAAACCCTGACACCTTTAGGAGAGCGCATTGCCTGTATATCATGTGACCCTCGTCTGGGCAAAGTGCTGGTCCTGAGTACCATGTTCAGATGTGTTCTGCCCATGCTGTCTGTAGCTGCTTGTCTGACCAGAGACCCTTTTCACAACAGCCTGCAGAATAGAGCACTAGTCAACAAGGTGAGCTGTTTCAACACCATCCTGTTGATCCAAGTAGTTTTAAAATTACGCAGCATAAAGTGTAACAAAGTATTTATTAGTAATCATTCAGTCATCTGTGTTCTGAATGTCCAGGTGAAAGATACTCTGAGCGGCTCCAGCTACAGTGACTATTTGGTGTTCATCAGAGCTGTGTTGGGCTGGAGGAGAGTTCAGCAGGAGGGGGACAGAGAGGACAGAGATGAATATCTGAACAAACACACTCTGTCCAGGACAGGCCTTCGATTCATCAATGGTTAGTTTGAAACACACACAACACACAACACACATCACACATTTGTTTTTAATTTGTGTTCTTTTATTTACTTTTCACGAAACAATTTGTGTTCTTAATGTGCCATCATGCTGCAGGTCTCATGTCTCAGTTCAGCGAAAACCTGCACGAAGCCGAGCTGGTGTCTCGTGCCAGTGAGTGTCAGCATCATGCTTCTCTCTACAATGAGCACAGCAACCAGGATGAGCTGCTTAAAGCTGTACTGCTGGCTGGACTCTATCCAAACCTCATTCAGGTACATGGCAACAAAGAGTCCAAAAAATATTACTTCATACAGTCAATTTCTTGCTGGGTGTAAGCCAGAATGGGGAAGTTTATATATGGGCTCCTTTGAAATTTAGTCAAAGTAAAAAAAAATAAAAATAAAATACTACTCTTAACCACTTTTCCACAATGGAAAACGTTAAGGAAAGAAGGAGAATGTATAAGGACTCAGGGAAAGACAACTGCAAGGCTAAGAGAATCCAACTGCACTTATTGGCTACGTAATTATGCTACAACCGATGTTTCGAAGTGCTCTGCCATGGTGAAACACCAATGTTCTGACGATGGACTACAAAAAAAACACATCTTTGACGCTTGTGCGTGGAGTAATATTTTCCACAGTGTTGTCTACCTTTTTAGATAGTCATTACCAAGGTTGCAAAAAGATACAGTCCCCTCCAAATAGGCAAATTCCTTTGTTTTTGTTGTTCACTGAAGACATTTGGATTTAAGATCAAAAGATGAGTATGAGACAAGAGTTCAGAATTTCAGCTCTCATTTTGTGGTATTCACATCTAAATGTGATTAAACAACTGAGGACATACCACCCTTTGTTTGAACCCAACCATTTTTCTAGTGAGCAAAACTATTGGAACAAGTGACTGACAGATGTTTCTTGTTGCCCAGGTGTTGTCTTTTAGGTTGATTGTCCAAAAATTAAATAACTCTGCATGACTAGTTCAAGTTTTCATCCTTGGTTCAAACCTATAAAGACTGCATTTCCTGTTTTTAAAAAAAAAAAAAACAACAACACAGAAAAGCCCCACTATTTACAGTATTTACATGATGTGAACGTTATGAGCTGTAGCTCCGTGTCCAAGCTGGTTGAAACTTGGATATGGAGAGCGATGGCTGGATCTTTGTCCATCTTCAGCTCCAAGACAGTCACTTTACACCTAACAAGAATGTGGAGGATATGTGAGGCTTTGGCAGATTTTCCTTCAGATAATCTTCTTTGTATCTATTCCAATTTATTATGTGTGCTGCCTGTCCTGTCCACCCCAAATTACAGCATTAATGTCTCACATTAACTTTTACACAAACTAAACCCTTTACTAAAGGGGCAGTCAATTTTTCAATGTTTAGGCTAAAGTGTGGAGAAAGAAAGGAACTGCTTATGATCCCAAGCATACAAGCTCATTTGTGAAGCATGGTGGAGGTAATGTCATGGCTTGGGCGTGCATGGATGCTTCTGGAACAGGCTCATCACAGCGATCACGGTGTAAAATGTTGCTAACACAAGGAATTGTGGGATGGCATTATCTCCTTTCCTTTAAACGAGTGTACACTATGCTAAAGGGGGTAAAAAAGGAAGCACTGAACCTTTCTTAGCATTGAGAATTCCACCAGCTCTTACCATGGCTGCCACTTAAATAGCTTCAGTCAAGTAGGACTTTTTGACCAAAGACCTAGTGTGGTAGTGAAGTCAATTGTCTATTGCTTGCAAATACCATTTTGTTATAATTGTCATTTTCGCACATTAGATGTCCCAGTATAATATGGATGAAAGAAGACATGCACTTTTTTTTCCCCACAGGTGAAGAAAGGTGTCGTGACCAAAGGAGGGCGCTTTCGCCCTAACAGTATGACTTTCCGCACATTCAGTGGGCCAGTACTGCTTCACCGCTCCTCAGTGAACAGGTTTGAACATGCTGCAAAATTCAACCACAGCATGCCTTTACTTTAATTGTTTGTATGTGAACTTATTGTCTTCCTTTCGTGTTGCAGAGGAAAAGAGCTACCTAGTCGCTGGTTGACCTTTTTCAGCGCTGTTAAGTCCAGCGGGAATGTTTTCATCAGAGACTCTTCTGCGGTCCATCCACTGGCCCTGCTGCTGCTGACAGACTGTGATATCACAGAGAGAGGTAGGACATGTACTACCAAAAAAAGTAGTTAACTACAATATTTTCACCCTGTTAGATTTGCAACTTGCAGTAAATATTCTTTTCATAAGTAAATCTCTGTCCTGTCCCTCATACTCAAGTGAACGGAGACAGAGTGGAAGTGTCGCTTCCCAGATGCTCTCTGGTGCGCTGCGAGTTGTCCGTCGAGACCTGGGAACTGCTGTGGGAGCTACGCACTTCAATTCAGACCATGATGTACCGCAACCTCAATAATCCAAGCAATGCAGTCACCAGTTCTTCTCAAGATGGAAAGCTCATCTCCTTACTTGTAGAGCTGCTCAACAATACAGACTCAAACCCCTTTGTTCAGAACCACAACAGTGACGGTGAGGTGGACTGATGACATCAAGCACTTTTTACATGTTTACTCTTCTGGCTGGTGCAGAGGAACCAAAGAAAATGGTGGGATTTCATTTGGATGAGTTTATTTTATTTTTTTTAAATACAAGTCGGTACTTAAAATATGCTAGCGAAAACCTGCTAAAATATTCAGACTCTTGAAGAGTGGACTGTTGTCTGCTACTGTTACCTTTGAGGTAAATGATAAACTCCATGTGGTGTGAGGAAATCCATTCATCTGGATTTCAGACTGTGGTTTATTATTTATGGTTATTTGCTTTCTGAAAAGCAGAAGTTTAAAATTTACTCTAACGAGTAAAAGCAAATGATGGTTGGCCAAATGTCATTAAAAAAAGACTGCCTGCAGTAGACAACGTCATATTTATCACAATAAATATTCACATGCCAACATGAGGAAAATGATTGGACCCTTTTTTATTGTTTGTAATTAATTATTAACCTTCAGATCAGTGGCAGTGAGAGAAGAAAATAGTTCAGCTTTTTCAAGTGTTTTGTTTATGAAAAATCATTCATAAACTGTGTGTGAAAGCAGGCCAGGCGTCTCAGTATTTCTTCCATAGTTTCCTCAGAGGTCTTAATGCAAAATCTGTAGAAAGGGGGGAAAAAAGGGTTAAATATCCCAGGTCTAAAATATATCCATTTATAGTGTACAGTGCATTTAATGTTCCATGAAATATGCAACTATAAAATAGACCTTGTATTCTTGTATCAAACTATGGGTTGTTTATTGGAAACATCCTTTTTGTGTAGTAAAGCCTGGAATTTATCTGCATTTAGAATATGATATGGGTATTATACCTGATGTGATGGGTGCTCTCCTTTTGTCCGTAGTAAGAACCAGGAGTGACAAACACACCAGCCTCCTCCAGAAGTCTGATACAGTAGAATGTATCTGGTTGCATTCCCACTTCCTAAAAGGAGCAAAAACATAACCAGATCATCAATATTTTATGACTGAAGCACAAGATATATGACCTTTTATGGTTATTTTGCTCTGGTTTTGCAGTGTATACTTTAAAGGTAAGTGTTGTAACCTTGGCTTTCTGAATGGCTTTAGGTGGAAGATAAAGTCTAGGGAAGGCAAATGCTCCTCCTCCCACTGGTTGGCAGTAGAAACCTGGCAGGCTGTTAACAACCTGATGAACTCTCTTCACATTATGAACCAGCGTGGTCCTGATGAGTTGTGTCTCCTGCAGAAGAGGGTGTTAAAGCCAAGAACAGAAAAATGATCAAACTGGGTCCAAGCTATTTTTAAATATCTTAAGAAAATCTGGAAATTACACATTGCATATCTCTGGTCTCACCACATTATAAACGGGGTATGAGGGATCTCCTGGTTGCGGAGGGTTCGTCATCAGATCCAAGGCAATCTGACCCAACACAGGGGCACAGCTGTCTTTTGAGAACAGTTTGTAGATGTGTTTCAGAACAGCGGGATCTAGGTTTACCAGCTCCACATATCCACCACGCAGACCACACCTGGTGGGAGAAACCCAAAACAGTCAAATTAGTCGCTGTTGTAAAGCTTTTGGGTAAATCACATGACCTTCCGCAGCAGATGGACATTGTCCAGTTATCATGCTAATTGAAAATGTTCGGTTTCCATTTTTCTGATTTTTTGTCTTGTCAATCTTATGGTGAAGTTAAATTATGGTCTCAGTTACAACTTAGCATTTGTCTCAGGAGTCAGGTTTCATGTCAGTAACTTTTATGAGGCTCACTTAGCACAAAGTAGTTGACACACTATAGATACTCATAAGACTTGCAAACCTACTCTCCCATGAAGCCTTTGGATGCTGAGTGGAAGGATGCCAGCTCCACTGTGTCTGAAAGAGGAGGGCCCATCTCAGACAAGACCCTCTTGTAAGAGACAAACTCGCTCCTTTCCCCATAAATACAGTCCTGATAGACCTGTGGAGGAGAACATACACAAAGTGTTCATTTGCACATGTTTGTTAATGTTTTTAAAATTGTCACTGTGCATGGAAAGACTACAATGCATTAAGACTCCACCTCATCGGCTAGAAGGAAGAGCCTCTTCTCTGAAACAAACCGGATCACCTCTTGCATTGATTTTCTGCTTTGAACATGACCTATAGGCAGCATGGCATGAAAACAACCCTATCATAAATATTATTTCATACAAAATTATACTTGAGCTCCATTTTGGTGAGATTTTTCTACCTGAGGGATTCCCAGGGTTGATGATATACAGAGCTACAGGGTTACAGGCTCCCTTTGCAGATTCCAGCGCTCGATGTAGCTCTTCTACCTGCAGCTCCCAGCCCTGCTCCTCGCTGAGGTAGTAGGGAACGATGACTCCTCCCAGCTCCACTATGGACATAGTGGTAGTGTAGTGGCATGGCACTGGAGTCAGCACACCTGTTCTGCGTGAACCCTCACTATTCACCAATACTTTGAAAATGTTCTAATAAGCACAGCAATAGATTGTGTTAACTTGGCGATGATGATGAACATACTGGATAGAAGATTTACAGGATGTCAGAAATTTTGACTGTTACCGTGAGTGACCACTGTGAGCCTGTGCTGATGTATATGTTTTCAGAGATAGATGGAACTCCTCCATCTCGTCTCATTATGAATTCAGAGACCCTCTGGACTATTTCTGATATACCAGCTGTAGCAGTATAAGAACCTGAAGAAATAAACAAAGCACACAGATTTGTTGAGATCTGTTGAGAGATTACGCTGTAGAGCAGACCTATCATTTATTTAATTTTATGTTGAAATAGTGTGTTTTAATTGTAGTAGTTTCCCATTTTGTTATATATATTTCATAGTATTTTACTATTGTTGAATAGTGTAAATGTTACATATAGTGCACATACAGTATACAGTAGGATTGTATGACAACCTACCTCCATATATATATATATATATATATATATATATATATATATATATATATATATATATATAATTTGTATATATATAAATGAGAACATTTTCCAGACCCAAACAACAAGGTCAAGGTGAGTGACATGTCGGTAGATTTATTTCCATCAATTTTTAGCATAAATTGTTACAATTCTTAGATGTTGCTGATAAGTTTTTGCGTTAGTTTAGCGTAGGCTAAATCATTTACTAGTTTGCGTAATGTTGTAGCTTGCTACTTTCAGCCTATGTTACGTTTTTGTTTTAGTTGTACAACGTTACTTTATAATGCCATGAGACTTTTGACTTTAAAGTCAACTGTTGTTGACTTTAAAGCTAACCTTCATCTGGGTTATCAGTGGTGATCACAGAGGTATGTGTATATTTGATATGGTAACTGGTTGCATGTCAGATTTATTGCATGACTCATTAGGCAGAGAAAAGCTTTTGCCCTCAGACCTTGTCCAGTTAGTAAATTCAGTCAGTGTTTTTTCATTGAGAGTCTAAATAGTTCCTTGAAGTTAGCAGCAAATTCTAGCAGAGCTGCAATAGAAAATGTTTTTTGGGACGCACGTTAAAAAGGGAAGACATGTAAAGAATGAAAGTATGTATTAGCACAACTGAATCAAGTTCACATGTGCATTAAAGCACATGTTTCCCCACTAAAATTAGAAGATTTAGGGCTATAAATGGTTAACAAATTAACAAACAAATTATGATACTGGCAATGGACAAGATTAGCAACACATAATACGAACAGAAGTTACAAATTCATTTATGTTAAAATATGTTCCGTAATGCCGTTTCATCCAAACTTGTTGGATTTAAATAACATATTTCAAAACATATTTTTTGGGGGGTGGTATTTTATTTTAATTTTATTTAATTATATTAGTGGGGCTTGTATGAACATCCAATTTGGAGTTCAAGGGACCAAACAAAGATTGAAACAAGCAGTTTAAAAGGAAAGGTTAAATAGCTTTCAGTTTTGAGAAAATAAATGGAGATTTACCCCTAACACTAAAAGTAGTAAAATAACATACTATAAAAGCAATCTTCATAGTAAACATGCATTATATTAGAGCAGTAGGTTCTGCATGGTGGAGGAGCAGTGAAGCTAAAGAGTACTGAGTGTATCCTGATGAGATACAAAACAACATGATTGTAAATACCTATTATAATATACTATAATATACTAAGGAATCATACTTAAAATGTTATATTATTTTCTTTCCCTTCTATCAGTGTCTGCATCCTTCTTTCTTCACTCAGTCTGTATATTCCTTCTTTCCTCAATCTTTGAAACTGGGCAAGTAGAACACCTAGGACTATTATGAAGCAAAACTGCTTTACTCCACACAATTTAACTGTATGAGCCTGGACTGTCCGTGAGACCTTTTGGATGTGTAGAGGAACACAGAACATAAATTAACATTAGATTCTGACTAATGTGGGATTGTCTGAAGATTTTAATTATCAATGAAGTTACGCTGCTCTGCCTTGTGTGTAAATGCACACAGTGTCTTTCTTAAGAGCGTTTTTACTGAAATAATGTGCCCCTAAAATGACAAACAGTGAAATACTGTGTCATTGGCTTTCGACTTTGCCCTGTGTCTTCTTTACACTGTGAGCACTTCAAACAAAATTCTGTTCACCTTTTGTTGTGAATCTCAAGACCTGGGTAAATATAACCATAACAATCTGCTTATCTAGATACTAGTAGAGTAAAAAAGTAAATAATAATTTGAGTAGAGGACTCTTTCTTACCCACACTCCCTCCTGCACATCCCCCAAGCAGCTTCTGAGCCCTCTCTCTGACATCCACAGGCAGTTTGTAACTGTTCATAAGCTGAGGGTAAAGACATGCTGCAAGAACCTGTAAATATGAAGATACGCAACAGAGTACCAATTTTATTCAAAGGAGATGATTCAGGTGTTCTTGCAGTTTTAATACACAAGAGTAGTCTTTGAAGTTCACAGATTACCTGTCGGACAAACGTCAGAGGCTTCACACCTGCCCTGTGCGAATCACCCCAGGAGACATCTATGACCCTGTTGAATGGCATCCTCGCTCCCTATAGACAGGTGAATTAAAGTAGAGGTTCCAGATATCATCGTATAGAGTAGAAAAACTGACTCTTGAATCTATATTGCAGATATATCTAACTTTTCTTTACCTGTCTGAGTTCTTCCTTGATCTGGCTTGCTCGTCTGGCCAAGACTGCAAAATCTGACAGCTTCATCTTCTTCAAATGTGGACTGATTTCCTGCAAGACAGAAATCCCTGTAATTCCCCTTCACCTCTATCAGACCAGCAGCTGTGCTGTGCTGAGCTGAGGTGAGCTGTGTCTCACTGGCTAACTTGCTGCAAGTTCAATTATTTGCATGTTGACAGGATTTCTAGTTAAAGGTCTATGCAAGAAATGTAGTTATTAGTGACTTATTAATAGATATTGCTTTTTCAGGGTAGTCCGCTTTAGGCAGGGTGTCATTCTATTTTATTCTCTACTTACTTCTAAAACACCACCTGGAAGAAAACACTGCTTTAATTAACACTCGCCACAGGGGCACAACCCTATTTAATTATACAGAAATTAAACCAAATTAAACAAAACTCGATTATTAATTTCATTAGTCTCTTAAGGACCCAGTGTGTAATATTTAGCAGGCTATATTGACAGAAATGCAATATAATAATCATAACTGTGTTTTCAGTGGTCTATAAAGACTTTACATATTGAACCATTATGTTTTAATTACCTTAGAATGAGCCATCTATTTACATACACCTCAGGTCTCCTCACATGGAAGTCACCATGTTGCAGCACCATGTTTCTACAGTAGCTCAAAGGGAGTGTGTCAGGACTGCTTTGAATATGTACGAAGAAGTAGTAGTAGTAGTAAAAGTAGTAGCAGAACTGTAGTAGTCATCTGATTTGATAAAAGTAAGAAGATAAGTGAAATTTGGACAAATAAAGGACCACAAAGGATCATTTAGCTTAAGAGCTGACAGCACATCAGCCACTGTAGCTTCACCTATGCGCTTGGAAAGGGAGGGGTGAGTGGTGACTGATGTGCATTCATGTGGTGTTGGAATAATACAGATTTTCCCTCCTTAAATGTTTATTGCAAGAAGAAGAACAGAGTGTACATAGGACATAAAGAAGCATATATATATAAATTACATTTTTCACACGCTGTCAAGCCACACGTTAATTTTCTCTTGCAGTGAAATACAAATGTATAACTGATAAGATAGACTTACGGAGCGAATCAACTACGCCCAGATGATTGACACTGACATACGCTGTGATCGTAATCAGCTGAACCTACTCACACTGAGTCCAGACCTTTTTATATACAGTCAACGGTCCAGACAGCTATGACGAGTGGTAACATAGCTGGTAGAGTTTTGCAACATTAACATCTAAAAACTGAAGCCTAGCCTGCTCTGTAAGGGACTGTGAGGTGCACTGGAAGTTAAAGTGTGTGAATTTGTGGTGAGATTTCTGCCTGATCAAAAGTGTTTCATTTACTTTCAGTTTCACATGCAACATGCAGTCCCAAACTGTGACGGTGAAAGGGTCTGAAGGGGATAACATTACTACCAGAGGATCAAAAATGTAATGCGGAGCAGAGTATAGGGCAGGTAGACTTCTCATTGAATGATGACGTTAGTCTGGTAATATTCTGCCTTTTCTCTGCACATGTCAGAGAACACAGATATGTGGGAGAGATTCTGAATGTGCAGAAAGTTTTGACAGTTTTGAATGAGCAGAAAAGCTGCTGAAATACAGGAGCTATTGAAGTCCAGGAGTTTATAACTAAATTAAAATTAAATAATACATCATTATGATGAAAAGGTGCCACAGTCACATTTAAAGAGGCTACTTCCCCAAACAAAGACACAAACAGGAGGGAAGTCTAAATCATGAATCAGCAGGGATGATATTAAATTAATTAAATAAGTTGATCTAAAGGAGAAACAGATCTGATCACAGCACAGAATGCCTGAGAGTTGCACTGACTTATATTCTGTTGTAGATATGTTATAGACTTTGAATTGTCACCTGCCACCTGAATTTTGGGTTTCTCTTATATATAAAGTTTCTCTTATATATAAATAAAATAAAAAAATCACCATAAACTGGTGCAGAAAAAATCTTCAGAATGCTGGAAATACAGTGTTTAATGCTCAAAATTTTCATAGAATTCAGCATTAAAGATTTCTTAAAAATAGTGTTAAAATCTTGTCTCGTCTGCAGTCTTGTGAACCCATTCTCGAATCTCGAATCTCAAATCTCGAATCTCGTCTTGTGGGTTAAGTGTCTTGTCACACCGCTAGTATACAGATATAAAATAATATATAGGTAATAAAAACTTAAACAAAAGATATTATAAAGACATTTTAAAGTTTTCACATCCTTTTTCTTGTTGGATTTAGAAATTAAATTGCTTTGATAATGCTAATCAAACACCTTTGTAGTAGCATGTTGATTCCACATTCTGACTTAAGAGCACATGAACGCACCAAAGGAAGAAAAACAACTTCACAACTCGGGAAATGGGACCATCTGAGGAGCACGTGAATACACAGTAAGTCATTTGTTGCGATTTGCAACCCTGACCCCTAGATCCCACTAGAACTTACACACTAAACCTTTAAGAAGAATTGAACTAGAGCTGTGTGCATAATCTAATTTTTATTTTCAATTACAATTTTGGCTACCAACGATTATGAAAACAAGATAATCAAGATAAACTTGGTCTGCATCCCATTTTGCAACGGTGCTATCATTTTGTCTTGTGTTATAAATCCAGTGTCCCCCTTTTCTTTACAGCGGTGGCTCTGGCCCTCCCTTAAAGCCTAAACTCACTCTCAGGTAAAACGATTAAAGGGTTTTCATCTTCACATAAAAAAGTAACATATGGAAAACTGTGTCCATCTTGTCCATCTCTTCTCATCTTGCCGGGGTCTTTATCTGACGGCTTGGTTTACGGACCACCCGCCGAGTGCTTGAGTTAATGAGGCAGGTCTCTGTAAAGATGTGGGCACAGCAGTCTCTGTTATTGGTGGGCCCAGATGAGTCACATTTTCCTTTTGGTGTAACTTTAAGTCAAAGCTGGTCCAAAAAGGCTTGTGTTGTCTTCCTTCCTCTTCATCATTTTCACAGGAAGAGAAAAGAAAATTTGGCCAAATAGAAATTGTGATAAGAAGTTGTTAAAGTTACTGACTGGTGCTGCATGTTTGAGGGTCATTTTATAATCAGTAGCTTGTTTATTCTAACTTAAAAATAAATAAGTGCCAATAAACCTTTCTCAAAGCACTTTCATTTGTTTTTTACCATTTCATGTTGCAAGCTATTTTTAAAAGCATTTTTAACAAACGCTTTCAAAAGCCGGTGGGGACATGGTGGTCCAATAATAATTTATTAACAGATGAGCTAAAGTCCAGTCAATTACTGAATTAAAACAGATTAATTTATCACTGAGATTAAAAGGGGCCCACAAACACATTTAAATAGGTTACATCCCCACAAAAGAGGAGGTAAGACTTAATCATGTGTGTTGACTCAGCAGGGATGATATTAAATAAGTAATATTTAAAAGCAATAAGAAGGCCTGAGAGCCTCACTACATTGTATTCTATTATAATTATATATTTTGAATTGTCACCTGAATTTTCAGACATTTCCACCCTAAATTGGTGCAGAAAAGGCAGAAATTAGGGGAGAATTTTTCATTAGAATGCAGGAAATTAAGTGTTTAATGCTCAAAATCTTCTGGGGGAGGACTCCCATACCCCCCACTTATTAAGAGCTCAATCCTATAAAACAGTATCTTGCTTCATACACAGTTTCTGGGACGAACATTCACTTATTAGTTAAATATAAATTACTTTTCACATGGCTTTTTTGTTCCCTTTTCCATGTTTTTAATAACAATAGTAACAATAAAAAATCAAAATATATTCAGGACAAATACCAAACATCTTTTTTGATGAGGGGCAGTAAGGGATCTGGATAATGGATAGGGGCCGCTGGCCCAAAAAAGACTGAGAACCACTGCTCTCTGTCTTGTTTAAACTGTGAGCAGTTCATACAAAATTCTGTTCACCTTTGTTGTGTTGGGATGGTGGCAGGAATTTCAAAACCTGAAATACAACAAAACTATCTGATTTGGGAGATACTAGCAAAAGTCAGTAGAAAAGTAGAAATTTTTTTATAATTTGATTTGGCCGACTCTTTCTTACCCCCACTCCCTCACATCCCCCAAGCAGCTTCTGAGCTCTCTCTCTGACATCCACAGGCAGTTTGTAACTGTTAACAAGCTGAGGGTAAAGACATGCTGCAAGAACCTGCAGAATATGATAGTATGAGTATAATATGAGTAGTAATAGTAAATAATAGACAAACAGCAGAGTAGATTTTTTTAGCTGGAAGAAGATATGTTAACTTGCTCATGCAGTTTTAATACACTTAAAACATGAGCAGTCTTTGAAGGTCACACATTACCTGTCGGACAAACGTCAGAGGCTTCACACCTGCCCAGTGCAGGTCCCCCCAGGAGACATCTATCACCTCGTTGTATGGCTTTCTTGCTCCCTATGAGCAGTTGGATTAAAGCAGAGATTCCAGATATCATCACATAGTATGCATCTATATTGCAGATATATCAATAACTTACTTGTCTGAGTTCTTCCTTGATCTGGTTTGCTTGTCTGACCAGGACTGCATAATCTGACTGCTTCATGTTCTTAACATTTGAACTTATCTCCTGCAAGACAGACATCTCTGTATTTGCTGTTCACCTCTATCAGACCAGCAGCTGGGCTAAGCTGAGCTGTTTCTTGTTGGCCCACCTGCTGCAAGTTTAAATATTTGCATATAGGCAAGATTGGTAGTTAAAGATGTACTTTGAAGATGTGTTGTTTTTAGTGCCTTATTAACAGACAGTTCAGTTCTGCAATCTGCTTTAGGCATATGGGTAATTTTACTGCATTCATTGACTGACTTAAAAACACTAACTGGAGAAAAAAATACATTTTTGTTGTAAATTAACTTTTAGTCCTGACCATGCATGGCACCTGGTAAAAAAGTACATACTCTCAGACTATATCCAGTAAAGTATCAGTCTTTTGGTTTAGATATAGTTTATAGTCATGGAAATCATAGCAGAGATGTGAATTAGTTACCAGTTTCTGATCTATATAGATCAAATCCATGTAAAGGGATATTTAGTACACATCAGGGACAAAAATCTAAATCAAGCTAATTTCATTCATCCTCGAGGGCTTAAAGTTACAAAGGAGAAGAAATATGCTGCATTAAACTGGTGATAAATAACTCAAATATCTGTACTTAATACCTCCCTATCACATAATAGCTTACTTACACCAAAGGCAAGAAATGTTGTTATTTTTGAGCTGGATAAAACTGGTTTCTCATACAGAGGAGTTTCTGCTTTTGTTACAGTAGACCCAACTACTGCAAAGCATTGCTCTCAGGTGTTAACAAAGTCTATAAATCAATTATAGGTCAAAGTTTTAACAGACACCATGCAAACAGCGTACATCATCCCTGTTCTAAAGTCCATATACTGGTTCCCACTTAAACCAGATTCATATTTTATTTCAGTCTTTCCTTGTGAAATTGTCACACATAAAATAAATGCTTTTCTATGTTTCATGCAGCTTTCCCCCCATCACAATCAACAGAAAGCTACGTTTGGCATCTCAGCTCTTGAAATCCCATATACTTGTCATGTACACTTGTCTTTGTATACATTATGTCAAAATCAGCTTTATTGCCAGGCATGTGTACACATACAAGGAATGTGACAAAGGATTGTACATTGCTCACAATGTGCATACTCATATAAGGTTTCTGTAATATGTCTTATTTCTTACTAAGTATTACTTCCTAAATATGGTTTTGCCTCTGCATCTGTAGAAAGTGCTTAATAATATATATGTTTTTACTCCTTCCTGTTTGTTTTGTGTAGCATTTTTTTGCTTTTTGTCTTCAGTGTGCACATGCTACTGAGTCAGACCACAAGCCTGTACTGATTTTTATTATTTTGAGGTTTTTCTTACTAATAAAATATAGGCCACACTAAAGCAAATACTATGACTGTTATCTGCAAACAACTCTTTGTAAAGAGTAATCCTCGCTTAAGAGCTTTACAATAAGGAAACCGTCTGTTTGCAGATAACATAATGTCATATCTGCTTTAAGGTGGCCTTTATAGTAATAGATTAATGGTAGGACATTCATAAATTTAATTTAATGATTAAAAAACTAAATATTTTATTTTTTAAAATTAACTAGACTAATGTTATTTTGCACCTACATCTGCAGGAGGTTGTATGTAATTTATTATTTTTATTAGCGTTGCCTACTAATTGCTTGTCTGTCGCTCTGCTGTTTAAAAATGGAAATAAACACATACCTTTCGAATTATCTTGTGCTTTATTTTTGGCATTTCTGTGAGCTCGGCTGTTACACGTACCAAGTTTCTCTACGGACATAAATAAGAGATGTACCCCTTTACTTCCTGTTTTGTTTTTCTTTCGCTCCATGTCTGCTCGGGTCGAGTCGATATGGAACAATTTGCGAGTCGAGGAGACATCCACATCCTTCCCGTGAAGAAACGCGGTCTTATCAAATACTGTTGGACCTTATAAAGCAAACAGAAGCAGCTGGCAGCAGTAACACCTGCCGCGGGGTTTCCGATACCCTCACCTCGCCTCTGGTGTCCGCTACAATGGCACTCAGCTCGGGCGGCTGGGCTTCTCAAGCCCCGGTTCCTGCTTCGTCCCAACAGGCTGTATGCGGCGGGCCTATGCTTGCGGCATGCTGCAGCACTGTTTTAATGTCAGTCCGGGTTTCAGTGTGCCATTCCGGGATCCGGCCCCTTTGCCTCCCCGGAGCAGGAAGCGAGGCTTTGCGCCTACAGCTCAGCATGGACCCGAACCGGGCCGGAGAGTTCAGACTGGCGCTGCGAGATACGAGCGGAAACCGCAGTGTGGTGAGATTTCACACATACACCTGCATGTTTAGTGGGTGCTGTGCCGTTACTCTGTAAGATATGTTTGGGACGAACCTCCTCGCCGAATCACATTTACATTTTATGCCAGAATAGGCCTGCACACGCCATTTTATGGAGCTCTCAATCCCCAGTGCGGGCAGCTACATAGATCCACATTGGGGGATAAAAACACAGCAGGTTTCATGTGGCAGCTTCAACATCACCCAAGACTTTCCTCTTAAGTGTTATAAGGATCTATTTTAACATACATCCGTCAAAGACCAACAATTCAGCTAAATTTTTGAACTTTCCTCTTGATTTGCTCCATAACTGGTAATAAGTAAAGTTTAGTGCTGAAACATTTGAGCCTATATGATGTTTAAAACCTCCAAGTGTTTTTAGAGACCATTACTGTAAGAGGGTAATTTAGTTTCACTTTCATTTTCAGTCATGCCATGTTCACTACACATTCAGTTTTATTAAAATAATATCATCGGAGGGGGGTGGGTGGGGGGGAATCCTTCAAGTGGGCATAATGATAAACAGCTGCAGTAAGACATTCCTGGTCTTAATGGCAAGACAGGTGGGGATTTTCCCTCTCAGTTGTCAGCTCAAACTACCAGTTTTCATTACATTTACTCATTTAGCTGACACTTTTATTCAAATCAGATACAATTGCTAGGTCGCCAGCACTTGACACCCCTGGAACAACTAAGGGTTAAGTGTCTTGCTCAAGAGGACACATTGGTGAATGTGTCAGTGTGAATCGAACCCTGGTTCAATCTCAGTCTTTCCACTGCTCCATCGCCACCCACCGCCCTGTATTTGTTATATGTAGCATGACAAGCTTATAATACATACACCATCTTGTGTGTCACTGGTTCTTGTTTAAAGTCTGTATTTTAGTCCCAAAAACTCTTCTCTTTACCAGATAATAGCAAGAATATGAAACCTGAATAACTGAGGTTAGACCTTGAAAATTATGGATTTTACATTACATTTCAGTGTTGGCTTGTTTGGGGCTGGTGAATAGAGCTTTTCTATGAGGTTATGAGATAAAGAGTGTTGACAAGTGTGATTGTGTCTAACATATATTAATAACACAGTGGAACATTAGTGGGCTTAACAGGAAGTTTTGGCATGCCACACACCCACTTTCAACACAGATATCAAGATCATTTACCTGCTGTAGGTGCTTTACCACCGCTTCAGCTTACACTCATGTCCCACAAGGCTCAAATGTTCTGCTTTCAAAAAGTGCTTTTAAACATGAGCAGGCTAAACTGCTGTACTCTGGCCTGAAATAGCCATCTCAGTTTGTATCTACAGACACTAAGCTTGATTTGCAATGCTAACAGGAGACCTAGACTGAGGAAGGCTGAGTAAGTCTGAAAATGTAGAGCTGAGACTGACAAGCAGGTTTGAGGTGTCCTAATACGGCCCTCGGATGAAGCCTTTAGATTCAGCTAACAAAATATCATTATTATGGTGCCCCCTTTTTTTTTGGAGGGCAAATTTACTCTGCTGTAAAACGATCAAGCAGAAGATTAATCTGCAACTATTTTGAAAATAGGCTTTTAATTTCTTAGGCAGAGAATTCGCTGGTTAAAGCTTCTCAGCTGGGCTAATTTAATGGTTGTCCTTATCATATCTGATTGTGAACTTAGTATTGTTGGGGTTTTGGAATCTTGGTTGAATAAAGCAAGCCATGTGATTGCATCATCTTGGACTTAAAGGAATAACAATTATGGCTGCGATATCATTTTCCTCAATATAAATACAACAAACAACAAATGTTCAATTAATGTTTGATTTAATTAAATTGACTCCCGAACGAATCAGCACTTAATTTTTCTATTAAGATACATTTTGTAGAGGAAAAAGGACTGAAAAACAATTTTACTTATTTTACTTATATTTGTTGAAAAAAAAGATTTTATCATTATAATATTTTTGAATCTTCTTCCTCAGATTTGTGAAGTGATCCACTCTTTGGCGTTAAGTGTTTGTCATGTTCTGACGATAAAGAATATTTTAAAAGTCACAATCTGGTTTCTTCAACTTCCACTCAGGAGCAAAAAACAGCCTTTAAACTTGAACGATATAATGATTTGACATTTAGCGTGATAATTAGCCAAATAGATCAATAGTAAAATACTATCTAGGTAACCATAGGCCTGCTCTGCTCAGACCCTGTGGGGCACATTTCAGTTCACAAGTTATTTCTTCTCTTTCAGTATGAGGAGTGATTACTGTCAATGGCCTCTTCAGTCCTCACTGTAGACACGCATACATGATCATGCCTGAAGTTGACCTTACTTTGCACTCTGCCGTCTCCCCTCATCCTAACTTTACTCTCAAATCTGTCCTTTGTTTGTCAAGTTCACAGTGTGCCATCTGCCTAAAATCTGCAAGGTTCCTAATCAGCTTTTCATCTTGTTAGAATCCGAAGTCAGACTGATTTCCCCCTGACAATTGAGATGCTTCCAGATTTGCATGGTTTTCTTTTGATCTCAGCCTCTTTTAGCTCGTCTGTCTGAGCTGGCAGACTTTTCATACACAGTCATATCAGAGTGTATATACGCACTCTGGCAGGAGGCAAATCCCTCTTTGCTGCTTTCGTCTACTCTTCAGTGCTCTAATGATTCCCTCCACTGCCACAGTGAATGTTAGTGGGCAGAGTATGTGTAAAATCTCTGTGCTGCCAAACTCACTCATTTTTGAAGAGGCTTCCCCTGTCAGAATGAGTATTTGACCTGCTTTCTGACAAATTTCAGGATATTATTTCCTGTTTCTCATACCTAAAGTATGAGGTGTAAAGTGTATTGCATTTAGCACTCACATTTTGGACTTTATTTATTTCTATGCTCATGTCAAATCCAATGTTTGATACGAACAATTAAGAAAAAGTTAGCAGTGTGCGACCTTTTAGGTGCATTTCCATACATCCAAAGTTGCCTTAATTTGGCCAAGGCTTAAATGTAAATGCGCTTCTTTCCTAAAAAAACAAAACACATAGCTATATAGCTAGCATAGCTATATAGCTAGCATAGCTAGCACAAAAACAATAAGTTCATTAATTGAAGCAGGAAAGTGTTTACTACTTGTTTTAGCCATTTTTCAGGTAAAAATGTCAAATGTTTCCAGCTTTTCAAATGTGAAGATTTGCTAGTACATAGAATATCTTTTGGATCTTGGACAGTTGGTCTGACAAAACAATCAAGTTGAAGATGTCACCTTTGGGCTTGAGACAATACAATGGGCATTTTTCACATGACATTAACTTGATCAAACGGGTAATCAATTAATCAAGAAAATGATTGGCAGATTGATTAATGGAAAGTATACAATGGCCACTGGGATAGAAATCTTTTGTTTTGTTTTTGTAAAAACAAATTGAAGAACGCAGTTTGGCCTTGCAGAATGACAATATGCATTTAGAAATGGACTTGTTTTTGTGTTCCTCAGTTCATTGCGGAGTTTGACCTGCGCTCGGTGCAGTATGAGGTCAAATCCCCTCGCTGCCATGAGATGCGCCTTGCTGCTCCGCCCCATGACTGCATCCGCTTCAACTTCCGCTGTGACCGTGAAGCCGAGGAGTGGGCCACAGTGGTGATGTCATCACTAACAGAGGCACATAGAGGTCAGTTTGACAACAGTTTGGCCTTCTCTGTGATCGATTGTGTTTTCTGTTCAAAATGATATAACTAAAAATCTGACTATGAATGTGACAGTAATAATAAAAAACAGGGTAAGATTTAGACTATATCTATTTATAGATTTTATCCGTTATTAATCAGAATCAGAATACTTTAATGATCCCCAATGGGAAATTCTAATAAACACAACACCATGGCATAATAACAATAAGAGAGAAACTACACTGGAGCAAACGTTGGAGATTGAGGCTCACGGTCAGTTACATGCACTGACTGAAGCCTTTATTCAACTATCTATGGCACCTTTAAGCTCTTGAGATTATTCATCACTGTCTATTAAATGTTTTAGAAGCACACAGTCAAGGCCGGTTTTCAAGTAAAACAACATGCACTGTGGGTGCTCTCCGGCTAAAGCTATGGGCAAAACCAGGATCTTAGGCCCCATCCACACTACTCTATTTACAAACGGAGAATTGAAACAAATACGATCTCCGTCCACATTCAGGTACACTGTCTATGCGCGTGCCAGTATAAAGCGTGGATGGTCTATTTCGTAGTTACAGAAGATTTGGCGAAAGAATAAATAAATGCATGCACCAATAACGAGCTGGGACTGGTACTGAATGTAACACGGGAGTGCTGCAGCGGAAAACAGACTGGGAGTTGTCGCGAAGTAATCAGTGACATGCACAGCAGAAGTGTAGGCTGTAAATGTTATTTGCTCGGTACAGAATATTTTTAAAAAAATATGCTGTCAAAAACCTGGTCAGTAGCAGGGTCAATGACGTGACATGACATGCATATTTTTGTGTCCCAGTGATTTATTTTCTGTTAAAGTAATTTTAATCAATTCATCACATACAGGTGCTGGTCATATAATTAGAATATCATCAAAAAGTTGATTTATTTCAGTAATTCCATTCAAAAAGTGAAAGATGGATATTCATTCATTACATACAGACTGATATATTTCAAATGTTTATTTCATTTAATTGCGATAATTAAAACTGACAACTAATGAAAATCCCAAATTCAGCATCTCCGAAAATTAGAATATTACTTAAGACTAGGGATGTCCAGATCCGATCACGAGATCGGAAATCGGGCCTGATCACGTTGTTTCAGACTCGATCGGAATCGGACGTTACCTCCCGATCAGGACTCTGATATAAATGTATATTATATTCTCATTATTTTTGAACACATCTATAGTAATGCGGTGGCACAGAGTTAGACCCCACACAGAAACAGCAACGCGTGCGGGATGACATCATTTTGTTGCAAAGATGCTATAGGGGGTATGCGCATGATGTCACAGAACGCAATAAAAAATAAGGAACATCCTGGATCTGTTTTTTCGCTCTTCTCTATTCTTTTTTTTTTTAAGTATTATAGAAGTATTGGATCGAGACTCGGTATTGGTAGATACTCAAAATCAAATGATACTCAAAATCAAATGACTCGGGACATTGACCTTGGACCTCAGAAAACACAGTGGACCAACACCAGCAGATGACATGGCTCCCCAAACCATCACTGACTGTGGAAACTTTACACTGGACTTCAAGCAAGGTGGATTCTGTGCCTCTCCTCTCTTCCTCCAGACTCTGGGACCTTGATTTCCAAAGGAAATGCAAAATTTACTTTCATCAGAGAACATAACTTTGGACCACTCAGCAGCAGTCCAGTCCTTTTTGTCTTCTTTTTGTCGCTTCTGACGCTGTGTCTTGTTCAAGAGTGGCTTGACACAAGGAATGCAACAGCTGAAACCCAGGTCTTGCATCCCTCTGTGCGTTGTGGTTCTTGAAGCACTGACTCCAGCTGCAGTCCACTCTTTGTGAATCTCCCCCACATTTTTGAATGGGTTTTGTTTCACAATCCTCTCCAGGGTGCGTTATCCCTATTGCTTGTATACTTTTTTCTGCCGCATCTTTTCCTTCCTTTCGCCTCTCTATTAATGTGGCTGGACACAGAGCTCTGTGAACAGCCAGCCTCTTTAGCAATGACCTTTTGTGTCTGCCCTCCTTGTGCAAGGTGTCAGTGGTCATCTGTTGGACAGCTGTCAAGTCAGCAGTCTTCCCCATGATTGTGTAGACTACAGAGACAGAGATCATTTAAAGGCCTTTGCAGGTGTTTTGAATTAATTAGCTGATTAGAGTGTGGCACCGGGTGTCTTCAATATTGAACCTTTTCACAATATTCTAATTTTCTGAGATACTGATTTTGGGGTTTTCATTAGTTTTCAGTTATAATCATCAAAATTAAAAGGAATGAACACTTGAAATATATCAGTCTGTGTGAAATGAATGTATACATTATAAAAGTTTCACTTTTTGAATGGTATTACTGAAATAAATCAACTTTTTGATGATATTGTCAATTACATGACCAGCACCTGTATATCACTTTATTCTACAAAACCCAGTTTTAATACATTTTCACAACATTATAATGATATATATGTTTTGGCATCTCAAACCCCCAAAATGTCAGGTGGTGCAACCGTCCGTGCAAATGAACAGATTAATTTAAAGTGTGCACTGTGCAACTGTATAATATACAAGTATCGAATTGGGACTCGGAATTGGCAGATACTAAATTATAATTGACTCTGATTGGGGGCAAAAAAAGTGATTAGGACATAGTAATCAGAGGAGGGAGATGGCTGGAAAACTGTGAAACTCCCAATCAGCCAGCTGTCTAGAACAAAACAGCAAAAAGTGAGGCAACAGTGCAAGCAAGACCAGTGAAAGCGCAGGGAGAGGAACAAAACCAAAATTTTGTTGTTCAGTTACAATCTAATACAATGCATCTATCGCACTGTAGCCTATTCCAGCTGCTTTACCGAATGTGACCTCATGTATCCTGCTTTTTCTGTTCATTTTTTTACTTCAATAGAGGCTGACACCTTTTTTTGGTTTGAAATAAAATGCAATTATACAGTATATTCGCTGTCATTACTAATGCTGTCAGGTGGCACAACTGAATTGTCAGGTGGTGCGACCAGCTAAAATATTCATTTAAACTGATAAATAATAAGTTAAAGTGAACAAATGGTTGAAAACAATGATGATCATAGACACTGAAATTGTTAATTGAAAATGTTAATTTGAAAATGTTAATTTTATATATTTATATAATTATTTTTCCATCAATAAATGTAAAATTGGATGCTGAAGATACTAAAAAGAGTGTCCTTAGAGTGCGTGGATGGGGCCTAAAGACTAGTGAGTGGCATACTAGGAGGATGTAAAGACTCAGTTGAACCTTATTAGTTTAAGTGTAACTTGAGTACACATAAGAAAATGCTGTGTGTGTCTGTGACCTGAATATGAAAGCCCATGTTGTTAAAGGGTTTTGCCGATATGTACGTGGGGCCTTTATCAGCCAAGTGCAACTACAATAAATATCAGTTTATGCTGGTGTGTGTGTTGACACCCACAAGTCTCTCTTTTTTCCTGACAGTTGCAAATATTAACACATGTGAATCAGATGGCAAACACAACCACACAGCAGCAGCCATGGAGCAGTGGAGCTCAGCCTCGCTGCCGCTCACTGGTGGGTGTCTCTGTTTACTCTCATGTGTTCTCCTTCTCTACCCGAATGTGCTCTAAAAATGTCAGTTTTGATTGCAACCTCTTTTGTTTGTTTTTGGGTTTGTTTTTTTAGAGGAGCTATGCTTGGAGCTCGCTAGGGCGATTGAAGCAGGCGACACTCAAGCCGCATCACAGCACGCGTCCGCTCTGGCTCGGCAAAAAGCGGTGCTTACAATTCAACCGTCTGAAAAGAACTACGCAGACGGAGAGATCGGGTAAGAAATGAAACCAGTTGAGGATTTATTCACGGTCGCTGTGGCTGATGTTTCTTCCAGCTTGTATGTTTTTGCAACTTACTGTCCCATATCTGTGTTGCAGTTTGTCTGTGGTAGTGGAGGATGTTTCATCGTCCTGTTGTGTCACAGTGAAAGTCTTTCCTTACATGACCGTGGCCGCACTCAAGCAACAGGTTAGAAAATTCTCAATTGGTTAGTAATTACATAGGTGTATGAGGTTTTCATATACTAACTCCCACCTCTCTTGTTTCTTCAGGTTTTTCTGGAGTACGGCTTCCATCCTCGCGTGCAGCGCTGGGTGATTGGTCAGTGTTTGTGCACCGAGCCGAGGTCGCTGGCCTCCTATGGGGTGCAGAAGGACGGTGACACAGCATACCTCTACCTGATCTCTGCACGACAAGCCCGCATTACCCGCCAGCTATTCCAGCAGGACCTGGAGAGCGCCCTCCTCGCTCCACCTCTCCCCCCAGGCAACGGCCCCACCTCCCAGGACTGGAGGGGTTACAGCACCCTGCCCTCGAGGCTTCCTCACAACAACCAGGGTGAGTTTAACAGTATATAGTATCTTAAACTATATATTGCTTATATTTTATATTTTGTATATCTTATAGCTTATATTTTGTACTTGTATAACTTATACTGTGCTATGTTTATCACAGATATTTGGTATTTCTGTGTGTGTGAAGCTCAAACTCATCATTTGAGGTTGACACAACTGCAATTTCTTTTTGCTTGCTCACTGATAATAAAGTTCTTCAATCTTGAATAAATGTACCCTCACTGTCACAGTTTGGGCAGGAAATATTACAGTGATATCATTCTTTTGACTCCAGTACTTTGGATTTAAAACTAATAAATATGAGGTAAAAGTGCTACTTTTCAGCTTTTACTGTTTACAGTGTAGGACTTGTTGCCCTTTTTGTACATAGTTCCCAAGACAATGCAAAGCCAAAGCAGCTTTAAGGCCAAAACTGCAATGTTCTGCACTGGCCATCTTGCTGAAGAGCAAGTCCAGCACATAATAAGACTCATTGTGCAGACTACATTCAGCACAGTAAAAGAATTGCTTTATAAACTTGTTTTTTGTTGTTTTTGTCAACTTCAGGAAGCACAGGTGGAGGAAACGATAGACAAGGTGACATTAAAGATGTCCTCGACATTGAGAATCTGCAGCTGAATGATCACACCAACAAAGCCAGTAAAACACAGGTATGTCATCAGTCTATACTGTTAGTGAAACAATAGACATACTGGATGCATTTTTTATAATATCTACATGCAGATTAATCATAGGTGTAATTTACACTGGGGACATGTCCCCATTACTTTTTGAAAGCATTTGTTATTAATCACGTTCTGAAAAATAGCTTGCAACAACAAATGTTAGATGACAGATAAAAATGCTTTGAGAAAGTTTTATGTGCTCAATAAGAAAACATGCAATGTGGTGTAAATATAGAAGAAACAAATGAGCTTTGTTCAAAAGAAGTAACTTAAGCTAAAAAGAAAAAACAAGCTACTGATTACTGCTGATCATATTCCATTATATTTTTTATTTTTATGTGTCAACTCACATCCTCTCAGCAGACAGAGTGGGCTTGTCCCTCATGCACTTTCATCAACAAGCCGTCCCGTCCGGGGTGCGAAATCTGCGCTACGGCCAGACCTGACACACACATCCAGCAGGTACTGCAATAATATCTGGCAATCAAAGCCTGTTGTACCGCTGTCTTGTAATCTTTTCCCTTGGTGACAGTCGCCTTCTTTTTATGTCTCTATATTCTCTCACAAAGGAGAAAGGAAGGAGAGAGGATCGAGGGGAGTCTGGTTTAAACAGCAGCAGCTGACTGCCTATCATCGCTCTCTGGTCGCCATGTCACTCTCACTCACACACACATACACGCACACACGAAGTGAGGATACTAAATCTGCAACGTACATGTTGACAAAATACTCACAGTCACAAAGACTGTCAAATGCACTGAGAGTCCTCTGACAGCTGGCTGGCTGCTGAAGACTGCAGCGTTTGAAGCACTGTAGCATGACACAGAGCTGCACTGGTCAAGGCTCAGAACTGCAAACAGAGGGCGTCAGCTTTGACCAGTTAGATGGACATAACCATGACATCTGAATTTGGCCTGACCTCCTTTATTTATTTTACAGGGTGTGTAAACAACACAGATGGCTTAATATTTAATTTAGGGGAGAGAGACATGATGCACGCTCTTTGCATTTGCAGCAGAAGATGAAGGAACATTCAGTTTCTGCCAACTGTGAAGTGAAGTGAAAGGCGACGCCTTGTGCAGAACCCTGTTCTTTTTTTGTTAGTGTGTCATCTGTTGGTGCCATAAACAATGTTGGAAGCCATGGCTGAGAAGGTGCATCACGTTTACAGGGTTTGTCAAGTGCTTTTATTTTTTTACAACATTGTATTAAGTGTATTATTTTTAACAAGATGCATTGAGTAATTGATGTACATTTTATCAGTTGATCTAATTTTACTCAATTCCCTCTGAGCTGTGACAGCAATGGAATGATCTGTTTTCAGTACATAATACTGTAAAAACTTGCATTAGCTGAATAAACATAACGGCACTAAACAAATTGTGCTGTCTATTGATCTGTTCTTGCTCTTGTGAGATGCAGTAATTGATTCAAGTGCACAGCTTAAAGGAGTTAGTCCACGGATTTACAGATGATGTTCATGTTACTCATCAGGAGTACTACTCAGCTTGGGATACACTTTTATATAATCTTGTCTGTGGAGGGAACTTACCAAGGTTGGTAAAATAATCACCTTGGATTGAGCTATATCAACGTTATTGTTAGACTTTCAGACTTACGATACACAAACTGGGAAAAATTAGATATATTGGATTTGGCATTTTAATAGGAAGTGCCTGAAAATCAAAATATGGACAACTCCTGTTAACCAAAATAAGCTGTTCAGTATAATTAAACCCAAATGTAATGGAGTCATATTGTCAGTATTTTAACCCTCACACAACTAACTCTAATCTTAACAACTGTGAAGTGAAAGAGTCTTTCCCATCTTAACAATCCCACCCATATTATGTGAATGCAGCATTAACTAGGTAGGGGGGGCTATCAAAGACACCATTATGTTGAAATGTAGGATGGAGGAGGAGCTTGACCCACACTAGGAACTATGTCAGGCCATTTAGTGTATCTCTTGAGAGTCCGCCAGCTTAAAGGTGACCTGTGGTGTTTTTGACCTTAAGTGTAGTTCATGGTACTGTGCAAAGATAGTTGTCAAAGTCCACCATTTTTGCACTTTTCCCATGCAAAAGTCTCATAGCAGTTTGAAGTCTAAGTTGAGTTAATGTAGGTAGTAATGTTGGATTAGGTTCCGTACTTTTTTTTTTCCCCCCAGCCATCTTTTTATGATCCGTGACTCCACATTGGGAGTATTTTGTTTACATTATGCATGAAACACAAGAGCCAAACTTTTTCTCAGTCTTTTAATTTGGCATTTATAAATATGAAAAACATGTTTCAAAGAAAGTTTTCAAATCAAGTATAAAAATATTTAATGTAGTGATGGCCTGACCAACAGATACAGGCATCTTAAAAGGAGGCAGACTAACAGGTAGTTTCTTCCATTTCAACAGCCGTTTCATTCATCACCACCCGGCCCGATAAGACAAAAGAGCTATAAAACAAACAGTCCAGTCGTTTTCTTTTTGTACCACAAATAAATCATTAAATCAAATTATACAGAAATCCACCCAACCATGTTATGTATGGTTAAAGATCACACCCTCTTCCACACATTATTTGTAAGTGAGATGTACAGTAAAAAACAGTATTCTGCTTAGTTTTGTCAAGAAAACCAGATTTTTCTCCAATGTTTTATGAATGAACTATCAACAAAATGTCCACAAAAAATAAACGGAGTCACTGCATTCTTTCCACATCTTTTCCAATCTGTTGCTCTCTGGATTTAACTGTCACTCACATTTCCCCCAGTGAAGACAAACCTGAGAACACCATCAAAGCCTCCTTTAGTCCTGTATGGCTGGCATTTACTTCCAGAAGAGGATGTTCCAGAAAAGCAACCAACAAGGATAGACCAGCAGGGCTATGAGTGGGTAAACCAGAGAGCCGTACAGGGAGTGGTCCAGGATGCCCTGCGAGATGACTGACAGGTAGAGTAACCAACCCTCCTGGAAGCTGACAGGCACTTCCTGCAGCTCTTGGAAGAAAAAAACAGAAAAGAGGAGGGTGCAGGCTGGGCTGAGGATGACCAGGATGAAGGCTGATAGAATCCTAAACGGGGGGGGAGAAGAGAGAGAGAAGAGTATGGTTTTACTTCAGTTTGATTAAGAAGTGGCAGTACAGAGCTACAACGGCCAAAGAGTCTGTCCAGGTGTATTACTTTGGTACGTGGGGTGTAACGAAGGCAGCCACAGGCACCAGGGTGAAGGCCAGGATGAAGCCCAAGGAGAAGTTGATGAGGGCGGTGCAACCCAGCAGTACAGCTAGATACAGCACAGCTACCAGCTTCAGTACTCTCCAGCCCTGCTCCGTCCCCTCGCCTGACAGGAGCCTTCAACAAACATGACACAACAAACAGCTCACTGCAACACCGTCCTCTTAAAGCTGTACAAGTTTCTCACTGTCTTAACTAACACTGTTCTTCTTCAACACTGTGCATGTTGTGGTTGTGGTTGCTTTCAGCTCATTGACGGCAGAACTATGGCCTCAATAAGATTTAGAGTTTGGTATTGCCTGGTATTCTAAAAAACAAACAAACATGTACGTTTGAAAATAAAAAGCTGTACACAAATGATTTCAACAGTAAGGTCACACGCAGATGCACGTCTAAAAATTGTACTTTAGTGTGTGTGCATGAGTACTTCATGGTCACACAGTGTGAGCACAGTTTTCTGCTTTAAATTTGTTGTCGCGTGTTCAAAAAAGCAGTTATTTTGTTAAGATTCACTGTGTAACTAACTCTGTTCTGAAGACAACAAGGCTGACATAGGAACCGTATAACTAATAAGCACAATTCAATATTTGTTTATTTATTGCAAGTCACATCGTCATCGCAATATTAAACAATGTTACGGCACAGAATATTGTATGTGATGCTGTCGTTAAGACCAAGAAATACAGCATTAAAGGTATGTAAAAAGAAAAAATATGTTAAAAAATCAGAATGACTGTTTAGTGAATGAAATCAGAATGACTGTTGCAGATGTAAGTAGCTACCTGTGCGTGTTATGAGGCAAAGCCAGGCCTGCTGTGTAAACAGCAATAGCCGTCAGGACCACAGCCTCTGTTTCAGACACCGGGAAGTGTTCCACAGCCATCTCCTGAAAATTGATTGGCAGGGTGTACAGAGCCACCCCAGTCAGATGGCTGATCACCAGAGGAGTCAACACTGACAGCACTCCTGGACTGGAAGGCTGAGAGGAAGCAAATTTGATAAAAGTGGGGATTTAATTGACTCAAGATAAGTAAATAGCTTAATTTCTGGCCTGTTTTGACGTAACATGTGAGTCTTACCTCCTCAGTGTCAGCGATTCCATCTTCTGTTCTTGGTGGTGGAGTCGCAAGTTGAACCCACAGGTCTAACGCCTGTATCATAGTCAAGGGAAAATCTGGCAAGTGCAAATCAATAACAGTGTTGAAATTTAATCAATAACCTCGGCTGCAATCAGGGTAGGTCTACATACATCCTGTGTGTGATTAATTTGCTTTTCTTTGTCACATTTTAAATCAAACAAAGTGAAATAAGGGATACACGAAGCAGCAGGATGACGGCGAGGAGGCCAAAGGCTGGCATGTAGTAACCAATGGAGACAAAGTGAGAGAGGGACGGCATGAGGTAGAAGAAGTAGGACTGGTGTAGGCGCTCTAGGAGGTTGTTCAGTTTACGATACATTCCTTCCAGGAGCCTACAGGATATTCATTAAGACAGAAAAAATAACAACAATTAAAGCTCATGAAGGTGGGATCTTCAAAAAAACTCAACTTAAATGCTAACAAAAGTCAGTATACACTTGCTCTGACCTGCCAATGGTGGTGGTGTCAGTCTTGTACTGACGGAAGCTGTTGATGCCCTTAATGGTGGCAGCCTCAATGTGGTAACGCAGGAAAAGGCCATGATCCCCCCAAGGCCGCCCGCTGGCCTGCTTCATCACCATCAGCATCATGGTCTGGACTGAATGACTGTAGCCTGACACAGTGTCCCAGTCATTCCTCTGCAGCTGTAGAAAAAGCCACAGAAAGACAAGAAACGCAAAAATAAAAACCATTATACACCAAGACATGGGTGGGTTATCCAAGCATTCTGCTCACCAAACACATGGCAGAAGAGAAAATATGTTTCTACTACATCTCATCACAAGCCTTCACCTTGCCCTGGATGGTGCAAAGGACTCCTATCTTCTGACAGAAGGCATAGAAGAGGTTGGCTAAATCTAGGTTGGGGAGCTGGCCGTTGAGGCCCTCCAGTATCAGGTCCAGACTGGTGATGACGTCACTGCTGAGCTCCAGGGACAGAGCTGCCTGGATTGAACCACCACGTCCTTGAAGTGGGGACCAGTCCATACCTACATGTGCCATTATAGAAGAAAAGTCAACTGAGGATGCAGTTTTTTTTAATCAGTGACTTGTTGAATGCTTGTGACTACCTGTGGTGTTGGTGTGGTGGTAGCCCTCCAGCCAGGCCTGCATGCCAATCAGATCATGCTCATTCACGAGGAAGATGATGTCCTTGGCCCAGTAAATCTGATCTATTGAGGAACACAGCAGCCGTTAAAACAAGAAATGTCACTGCAGTGTCATTCAAATGCTGGAGAGGGCCGTGGGTTCTGTGCTCACTCCTGAAGTACTGTGCCAAGCCCAGTAGCAGCCCCACTGCCTGGTTGTTTTTATCGCCCGGGGTGCAGGGGGCACTCAGTACAAGGGCTTCAGTCCGTGGAGCTCTGGGGGCTCGAAGGATCCCATATACATTTGTGCCTTTTACCATCTGAGAGGAGAGAGGACAAAGTAAGATAAAGAGGAGCAGAGAATCCTCAATACAACTGCATACGTCTTCAGTGGTAGACTTACATATCTCTCTTTGTTTTCATCAGGGAAGGGCAGTGTGCGAGAGAAGCTCTGGGTAAACACCTCAAGCCCTCGAGCCTGCATGGTCTTCAGCAGCCAATCGACTGGCATCCCACTGCAGAGAAACAACTGGTCACATTAGACTGGTGGAACAGGTGCAAACATTACTGGACTATATGGGCTAAAGTAAAAAAAAAACACTCTAGGAAACCTTCTTAAAAGTCTCATCATACATTTAACAGAAGATATTTGTTGTTCACTATCAAATCACTTTATTATAAAGTGAATTTTCCATTCATGGCATGTCTTCCTTCTTTGTAGGGTTGTGTTGCTTACCCTGCTTTCTTCTTATGAGCTGAAAACTCTCTGGCCGTGGCCAACGCCCTCTCCCCTGCTGGAAAGCGCTCCTCCACCATGGTAGACCCCATGGCATTCTCTGACATGTATGTCCGCAGAGTGAACGGCTCAAATGCTAAACCCATGAACCAGGCCACACCCGCAATGTAGCAGACCACACTAAGATGGAGGTATGGGAATAAAATGACAGAACTCATGTAAAGTTATAAGCACAGGGGCATGTTAGGTGTTCAGGGACTAAAAACTCACCAGATTGGGGCATTGAGGCGAGTTAACAGGCTGATCAAAGCCCGTCTTCTGTTGGGGTCAGACAGCAGTCCCATGTTGTTGTAACGTAATGAAGCCTGGACACTGAAGGCAGCACACACACTGTAACTTACTTTATGTTATCAACTATACACTTCAAATACGCGATTATATATCAGTTATTACTGAAGCAGGCAGAATATCACGCATTTATCTAAAGCGGATGGTCCAATATTCATATGCAGGTCATTATCTAGGTTGCCATACAGCTCGAGCAGGGGAATCGTTTTTCTCCCATCCATTGTCATAGCATCTGTGGTGACAGCTGTGGTGAGCCTGCTGCTAGCTAGCTAACTGGCTTCGCGAGATGGTAAGTCAACATTTAAAGCATTTCAAACAGGTAATTATAATCATTATCAGTTAATGGTAGGTAATTTTTCAATATTTGACATGATATGTATAAAGACATACCCTTTTCCAGTGTACAATAGCTTACATCCACCTGCAGAGGTGGGGCTTGATTCACAGCAGCCGCTGCTAAATGAAATTGTTTCAATTTCCTTGTTCCTGTAGGAACGTTTCTGCGGCGGACCGACTTCCGGTCAATCAATTGGAATAAAATAAAGTGAAATTTAATTTAACACCACACAAAAAGGCTTGCATAAAAAGGATGAAAAAATAAGGAATACAATTTCTTATTCCAACTTTTAAAAAAATTAATTCATATGAATCACAAAACGAATCAGCACTTCATTTTTCTATTAAGATATTTATTTTGTTGAGGAAAAGAGACTAAAATAAGATTTTACTCATATTTGAAGATTTTATCATAACAGTTTTGAATGTTCTACTTCAGATTTGTGAAGTGATCCACCGTTTGGCATCAAGTGTTTGTTCGGACCATAAAAAAGTTTAAAGCCTCTATTAGCCATATGGTTTCTTCAACTTTCACCCAGGGGCAAGGATCAGCCTTTAAACTTGAAAGAAATAATGATATGACATTTATTGTGATAATTATTGATATCAAATGATGTGAAGATTTTTATCATGATAACACTTTTGGCCATATCACCCAGCCATAGTTATATTATTCTTTCCCTATTAAAAATGGCATTAAACCATGTTGTGTATTAAAGACCAAATCAGTGCAAAAAAATTTGAGATTTTCAGTTACAGAGGTCAAGTCAGCATTATGTGTTTCTAAGAGAAATTTTAGGTTGTGTAAATATCCCTGTTTAACAAGGCTGACATTTTACAGCATCTAAAACACAAACACTCTTTTGATAACAATTAAGTTTAAGCATTGCACGTTTAAATACTTGAATGAATATTGCAATCACTCAAAAATGAACACATGATGCAGGGTTGACATTTTTAATGTTGGCTTCACCACTTTTATAACATACAAAAGTATAACTGTCATGAATACTTAAAAAAAAAAAATTCACTCAAAGATTCTCGCATCAATCCTTCCCATTAGGTCCAATAACACTGGTCTGCAACCAAAACCAGTCTAGATGTTCAACCTCCTCCCTGCATCACTCTCCAGAGAGCACAGAAACTTCTTGGAGATGTTGTCGCACCACCTCATCCAGCACCTTGCTCACTCCTTTACAAGCTGTCATGGCAGCTTCGATCAGAGCCTCTAAGTGGTCCTGATGCAGTCTGGCGTCCATCTGCAGCAGTGCGATCTGTCCGCCCCGGGGCAGCAGCGCTAAGGCCAGAGAGCTCACACCTCCACTTTCCTCTGCATAGCAAAGATCAGCGAGGGGCGTCTCGTCCACAAACCCGACCGTGCTGGCACACACGTAGTCCCGCATGGGAATGCCGGCGTCAATCACTGCCAGAGTGGCTGCATTCACACACACGCTATAGTTCCCTCCATCTGACTGCAGAATCTGTTTAGAAAGGGACGTGGATGATGGGATGATGATCACTATAAACACCCCACAAATCACATCCACCTCATAACTGTTCCACACTTACCTTGACATAGATGTCTATTTGAGAGCGTGGGTAGAGCTGGGTCATCACAGCAGCTTCAAACGTCTGCTTCAGGTGGAGGCTCATCTCAGTAGACTTGCGGTCCCCATGAGGTCTCCTCTTCCTCTCTGCTGTGCTGAACGTGGCCATGCTGTACTGACAGTTGATAATGGCTCGGTCGTGACGAGTCCGGCTGCGTG
Source organism: Lepomis macrochirus (assembly GCA_024633595.2). Taxonomy (NCBI): domain Eukaryota; kingdom Metazoa; phylum Chordata; class Actinopteri; order Centrarchiformes; family Centrarchidae; genus Lepomis; species Lepomis macrochirus. The sequence goes on from JALXJV020000012.1 coordinate 21,586,927, forward strand.
AACCTCGCATCTACGCGTGACAATCAATCAAGATTTTATTTTCTGCTCCTAAATAACACTGCTGAGAGATAAGTGCCTGTTAATTCAGTATGATCATTTATCACCTTTATTTGAACCGTAAAATTTCTAGAATTAAAAAAAAATGCACAAATGAATTATTTTAAGCTAATTATAATTATAAAAAAGCCCATCTGTGGACGGACATTGCAAATTAGCCTTGGCTATAAATGTTGTAGTGTGGTGCATGTTGATTGTTCCCACTTGTCCCCATCAAATAAATAAATAAATAAATATAAATAAATAGGAGCAGCGTTCATTGCATTGACCATCAATTTGAGAAATTTAAATGTGATTTTTCCTACACTTTGCACACTGTGGTAAACACTCAGTAGCCACTTTATTAGGTACACCTGTAAACATCTAAAGAAAATCAATACAACAGCTAGAGAAGGGAAGAATAACAGAAACACACCACCACCAACTATGACCTCAGTAATAAACATACAGTATATCTGAATGAACACTCCTCAAAAGAAATTCCCATTAAAAGCTAAAGGAATATTACATTATCACTATCAAAAATATGTGTATTAATACTGTCATGTTGACTATCCAGTCATGGATATAATTACTATTTATATTACTGTCTACTTAGCTGTTGGTTACACAAATAAGCAGTCAGAAATTTCATTACGTTGAGCCATGATAACTTATGAATGACAAAAACCTTAATCCGCTATTCAAGTATTGCTGACCAAAACACTTCCACGAGATTATGTTTTCATCCTGATTAACCTTTAATCTTAAATGTGTTCTCTGATTTATCATTATAGGAAGTGTGGTTCGTGCTTGTTGTTCTTGGACTGTGCAAGACAACGTCAATAACCTGCTATATTACTTTGAATGACAGTTCCTCTGGAGTGCAGGCTCCTCTGGATGAACAGTGGTACACAGAGGGAAACGCATTTACTACCGTAATCTTTACCCACTTAGAGTTGATAAACACCGCCGTGTTTTACAGTTATTAATTATAAATACTTCCTGCAGCGCTGACCACTGAATAACCCATGCTTGTAATCTCCAGCCTTAGCCCCTACTTACTTCATGTGGACCGTACACCACAGCCAGAGCTTTCGTGTTTCCCTGCTCTAAATACGCGGAGCCGTCGGCCTGAGCAAACACACCCATACGGGCCTGGACTTTCCGCAGCTCGGTGGCCTTTCTTCCATCTAAACGGTATCCCTGGTCGGACAGAAGCTCCAGACCCGCCATGTTTCCGCAAACTTCGACCGTACAGCGACGCGAAGCCCCACGTGTCTTCCGGTGTACTACATTACCCACAAAACCCACTCACTGGAAGGACTACGGCAAGGAGAAAGACCCAAATATATCCCAAGTTTGCATTATTAGTAAAAAAAAAATGCAAATACGGTTTTGCCATCTTTGCAACTACAAAAAAATCCCCAAAACACTTAATGTATGTATGTGACAAAGTCAGAGTTGAAAAAGTGGCCTTTGCAAGTGTTGCACTTATAGTTATAATTCAGTATTATAACTATGTACATAATACATAAACTTGTTTCTCTGCATAAAATTAGTGAAGTATTTTGATAATCGTTCATTAGGTGAAATAATGTTTTACTCATTTTTTTAATATAAATTGAAACGGTTGTTGTAACTCTATGTATAATTTAAATTTAATTTGAACAGCTTATTTAACTTTCTCACTCTTATTCTTTTTAATAATATTTTGTACAATTAATCGGATAATATCTGATATTTTGAGATACCCGCACTCACTTGGCCGATAAACAAAAGAGTCTCTTCTGCTGATACATCTTCAGGCAGCTGCAGTGAAACGATGTTAGCGCTCCTTCTTGTGAGTTTTAGGAGGGTGGTGAGAAAGATAGTTTCAAGCCCTAAATTTCCTGGGTCACCATTGTCTTTTCTAACAGTTAACATGCTTCTCCCATCCTAAATGACAGTAAATCTAATCTAAAACCACTACTGCCCAGCGTTAAATATATATATTTATACTGTAGAGAATAATGCAGTTGAATAACATCACTTCAACAAATTCCCACTCTCCCTTAAACACAGTTACGTTCGTACATCTACAGTACAACCCAATATTTTCTATTTCATTAATTAATAAAAAAAAAAAAACATCTAACACAACACGTTGCTGGCTAAGTAACTGTATATTAGATTGTACTCTGCATGTAATAGTGACATGCATTTTTTTATTTTGATATCTGCATTACATCGGCCATTGAAAACCTCATATTGGTTGACCACTAGTATGCACGTACATTTTCTTTTTCTGTTCTGCCAGAAAAATGAACAGGTGGTAATCCTCATTATAATTGGCAACTACATTTTTAAAAAATGACTGTATTTACCTACTGTTGGGTAATTGCTGTAGATTGGTTCTGATAATAAACAATAAAAAAATATTGTTAAAAATGTTACTGCACAAGTATTTTATTTCATGTGTGAGTACCTACTGAAGGGCCACTGGATATATCCAAATGGAACAAAAATACTCAATTATAAATACAGCTATTTTCACAGTTCTTCATGTCCGGGTTCCAAAATACACTCTGCACTGTCTTATATTTGCGGGGACAAAAGTTTGTATTTGCACTAATTTGCTGACTCCTAAAGTAAAAACTTATTATTCTGGATGGCCCCTGGAAATGTGTCAAAGACCCCCTCCTATCCCTGGACCACACACTAGGATCCACTACCCTGCAACAAGGAACTCAAACCCCCTGTCTTTATGACACTCATCAGCTGCTTTTGAATGCAATTTCTGTGCAGGAGTGCTAGTGAACAGAATGGCACAATAGTCGGTCTCACAATGCACAGAGTTACACAACTTCAACACTTTTAAAAATAAAATTTATTAGCATCTCTAATGTGTATAAATAAAAACATATATGAAACCATGTATATATGTATGATGTAATGAGTTTAACAATAACAGGGTTACATGTGGTACAAAGGAGCAGTCTTTATTTTAGCCAGTGTATGTGAGGAAAACTGTACCTTCAAATCAAGCTTTCAAATATGCATACCTATAAGTTGCAAATCTACATTCTTGGATAAGAATGAAACAAATAAATCAGTTCAGGGGGTGGTAACAGGGAGAATATGGTAAATATGCAGTTTAGCTTTCCTGTTTTTTAAGATTTCAAAACATCTTTTGATTTAATACATAATAAATTCTGTACTTTTTTAAAAGGTTTCACTAACAATGTTGAGGCACCCCAACACTATTCACACTGACCTTCCCAACTTAACATTACACTTGATAAAAACCCTAAACAGGATTTCACCTCATTCTTTTCCTTTTACAGAGGTCACATTGTTCTACAGACTCATAAGGAAGGGTCTTTTTAAGCAGACCTGAAATGTAGGGACAACATGACTATAATGTTAGACAGTGACAAAAATAGAAAGATACCAAATGGCAAATTTTACATGTAACTAACAGATCCAAAAAGGATCAAACAAACAACTCAATTTGCATTTTACTAATGTAACAAAGTTTGTCATTTTCTGCAATGGCTTGCTGTGCCTGGGTCAGAATACCAAGAAGACAGTGAATGGATGCTTTTGTGGGGGGTCTGAGGGTTTGGCTTTCTAGGCAAAAAGCAAAGAAAGGAAAGGACCTCTCTTCTTGTGTCACCCACCGTTTTCTATTTGGTCATGCTTTCAACACTGAGCGTGTTCAAATGTCTTACAAAACTGACAGATATGCACATAGGATGAATGCTACCTCTGGAAGCTGGCCAGATTCTTTTTTACAATAGCCAATGTGATGTGGACTTGTAACAGACCATTAAATATACACCGCTGACGACTAGAGGGAATAGTCTACAACCCACACAACTGTGTGTCAAACTGCCATAGACAAGTCAGTTACAATATGTGGACTATTATTGGCCATTGTCTCAGTTTCTCCTCGTAAATTGAAAAATATCACATTTTAAAAGGGGATCACAACACCCAAGACTAACTGCTTCAAAGTAAAAAACAAAAACAAAAAACAGTGGGCAGGTACAAAAAAGAACATAAAAAGAAAAAGTGGTGTGTCTGCTTTATACGCAGGTGTACATGACAGTGAGAGGTTATCGGCACCCAAGGATCATGGCGACCTCATTCAGCCTTATGGAATGAAGGGACTATGTAGTAGATCTGAAAAACGGTCTCTGCTCCATCCCAAGTCTTTAGAAGAGTGCAAAGATCCTCTTATTTCCCTGATTTATCCATGTTCTCACAACCTAAAACTCTGCAAACTCCTTTGCGCATTTTTCCGTTAAGGAAACACGGATTTCCTCTTCCTCGTAGTCGTCAAAGTTGCTGGTGTCCCCTGGGCCTCTGCACTTTGGTATGAATGGGGCTTCCACCTGCAAGAACAAGGGCAAAACATATTTTAACAGGCAGGATTTATATATATTTATGTCTACACTGCCAGTCACAAGAACACCCGTGACAGAGAAAGTGAAGGCAATTATTTCTGAGGAAGGACAGATTGTCTTTCAACAATGTAACTTATTAACAAAAGGTATCTAGAAATGGGCGAGAACGATTGATGCTAAAATAATTGATTTAAAGGGAGTGCCTCTGACTTATGGTCAGTGTGGAATCCCCTGCCTCCATACGTTCCCAATGTCTGGAGTAGGGGACTGGGTCCATCAAGTTTACTAACTTTCAAAAATCAGACCTACTTCACAAGTAACTAATAAATATACTTCTCTCTTAAGCTTTCTTTTCATTCACCCAACCACCATCATCATGTTTCATGTGTACCAAAATGCAGAAAAGTGGGCACCTTAAAATGTATACTATGTGATCCAAAAGACTTTTTGTTAAATTCAGTGAATATTTAATCACACCATGCTAGCTCTTAAAAAATCTGGCTTTGCTACTCAGCCCTTGCTCAGTAAATAGAACACAAACAAAAGTGGCACAGAGCGAGCCTAAGCAACCCCCTAAAGGTTAGAGTGGGAGCCAGAGCGTTCAGTAATAAAGAGCCTCTATTATAGAACCTGGGGCTGTATTAAAGAAAGTTCCGATCTTAACTCTTAAGTTAACATAGAGTAAGAGTATAAGATAGGATTTTTCTCAATTTGGTATTACAAAAGCAAATCCTAACTGAAGTTAGGAAAGGAATATTGACTTAGGAACTGCTAATCTGTAATGGCCTTATTCCTAAATCAGTTCCTAACCCTTATTACCATGGTTACCAAGCACTTAAGATGGGATCTGCATGTTAGGAAGTTTCTGTAATACGGCCCCAGGTCCCCATTTGGGTTCGGGAATTGGACATCACCACCACTGTTAAGGCTAGACTGAAGACTTTTCTCTTTGATAAAGCTTTTGGTTAGGGCAGGATTGAGAAAGCTTTCAGATATTAAATTGTTTTTTATTTTTTCGCTTTGTTAATTTTTTTCTGACTGTTTCTGTATTTTACAGTTTATTTTATCATGCACCTTTTATTTTATTTAAATTTTTATTGGGAACAAGTCTTTTGGTGATTTTGCACTAAAACGTTATTGATTAATTGAAGAAGGAGAGATGGCTGAGAAATAGCCAAGTAGACTGTGGAATCTGCTGTATTTCAGCAGAGCTTCGGGGAGAGCTCTGACAGGGTGTGTGTTTGTTTGACATTTGAGTTCAACAATCAATAAACTCTCTGCAGAATCACGTTGTATCCCTTTAATCCCCATTTTAAAGAGGTGGTATTATGCTTTTTGGCTTTCCCCTCACCTTTATTGAGTTATATATCTCTTTAGTGCATGTAACAGGTTTGCAAAGTGAAAAAGCCCAAAGTCGAGCCCAAAGGGAGTTCCCATCTCCCACAGAAAGCTGTGCTCAGAACTGCTTGAAAACAGCTTGTTTGTAGTCCAACCCTTCATTATCTTTATTTGTGACGTCACAATTTAAACACGTCATAAAGCTTGCCAAGCGGCTAGCAGGGTCAGGCACGCCCTCAAACCAAGGTAGTCTGAGCGGAGGCCCTTTGGCTCGATTTGCCGTTGTTTGGGTTTCCCTTATAGAAATGTTGTACCTGTACCTGATTCCAGGTACTTTTTTTCTTATCACCTCGCTCCGTCGAGCTTCCAAGCGAGCTGAGGGATACTAAAATGTAACGTGAAAACATGACAGGCTGCTGATTAGTCAGAGAGAATATTCACTACTCACACCATCATCACAGCACCAGACAGAGGCCAGAAACAGAAAGTTTTATATTTTACAGTTTTCGTATGGAATTTCATCACTAAATCCACTTCTGAGAAGTTTTGAGGTGAGAATCAGCTGTGTAGATATGAATATTGATAGTTTTACGAGAAGTGATGGCGGAACAAAAATGTGATACATATCTTCGGAGTTCAGGAGCTTCGCAAGTGGCTGCGGGGGAAGCCTGCGCCAACTCGCTGGAGGACCGTGTGAGGCTGGCCAGCCGCCCGCTCAGAGCCCTCTGCTCCCGCCGTCACACAGACTACTCCAGCAACAACAGCAGAGGAAAACACGGCTGGAAGGTTTTCCTACCGCTTATTTGTCTTTACATTCTGAGGAATATTCAAACGTTTTAACCGTAGACTGTATATATTTTAAGAGCTGTGTGGATCGCCGGTGTGTGTATCGCATTGAACATTACGTCAAGGCCGTTGTGTGTGGCATCGCTATCTCTGGGTACTATCTGCAATGGAAAACGGAGCAGGACCAAGTAGAGTCGAGTCTATCGATTTGCGCTATGGAAGCATTTTCAGCAAGGCAGCATAGATTGTCAGAACACCGGCAACAGTTCAGCGTTCAGTCCTGATGGTAACATGTGGAACAATGATGTTGTGTGGTTGTGGACTGGTAATAACTTAGACCATCTGCTAGGTTACGTTCACAGTCTGAAGCTGCTTAGATTTGGATCACACTACCTTGTTTCTTAAGACCCGCCCTTCTCTGCTTCTGATTGGTTAGTAGTCTTTATCTGGAAACTGCACATGTGCAGCTCCCAACAAAGATTTTGTACAAGTAGCTCAAGAGCGGAGCGTACAACAGAGAGGGTGAAAAAATATGGGTTTTTGAAAATTAAAACATGTAAACATGTTCTGGTACAACCCCTGATTAAGATTTTCAACCTGAAAATGAGCATAATACCACCTCTTTAATACCTGTAGTTATCATGTATTCCCCGTCTCTTTGACAGCGGGCATTTCATCACACCTTTAAGCATTGCACGTTGAAAAAGAACACTTGTGCCTTTAGATATGGTAGGATGACACTTTGTACAAACTACTTCATCTCAAGCACACCCCAGGCCAAAAAAGGTAGCTAATGTCATTGATTTAGATTTGCATATACCCATAAAATATGACTTGAAGGAGCTTTGGTTCTTCACACTTTGATAACTGAGATTAACCATCACAAATAGATCATTACCACTGTTTTTACAAGTTGTTCATCCACAATGTAAAGTTGCACTTTTTGCATATCATTACTAATAACACATTTCTACAGTCACTTAAACCCATTCCTTGTTAAAAAGTTGCGATTGCTTGACATTTAACAACTTAAAAACCTGTGACTGGCAGAGTATGAAACAGCATACGGCCTCTCTGCTGTGATTCTGTTTTCACTGAAATGCTTCAACGCGCCATTTACATATAGCATCTCAGTTCCCGAAGCCTTTTCTCAATGTTTGAGAAAACATGCAGTGTGCTTGGCTGTCAAGAGAAACAAGAAAAAAAAGAATATATATAGACAAAAGAAAATGGGTCTAAAATTGGTTATTGTTATAAAACTACAGTCTGACATTGTCGTACCCTTTTTTCACTGAATCGAAGCTGTAAAGAACAGTTTTTAAAAACGATTTCTGAATATGTGTAAAATCTAACTAAATAGATCTGCTTTTAAAATATGTCTACATTACATAATCCCACTACATGTTGTCATGTGGAAAACACTAAATTGGGGAAGAACATGAATACTAAATCAAAATGGTGCTGAAAATAAATTACATCCTCTAACAAATCACAATAGGTAGGGTCAAATTTACAGATGCATTTGACGAGAGTCAGAAAGCTTATAAAACCATTGTATGATTGTATAATAATAGGATTACACAGAATCAACAGCTCAAAGAGATTCAAGCCTGAGCTAAATATCTACTTTGATTATTCGAAGAGCTCCATTATCAGTGTCATCCTGCAAAATGGCATGTGGCACTGACTGCTCACAGCCAACAGCGGAGCTGGATGATTTCCAAAAAACAAATAACTCTGACTGACCAGTTGTGATCTGCAAATAATGACCATCACACAGGAAATATAAAAACAGAATTCATCAACCGTCCTCAGATAACTTTCTATCTAAAATAATAATAACATCGGGGCATCATAACTAGGAATTTAACAACTAGCAAAAAAATAATCTATATCAGCAAATCAATATCTAATTAACTTGATTTTTAAAGGCCTAATAGTGTTTGGTGTCTCTACAAAATGTGTATGGCATCTTGCCTTTCTCTCGTAGATTGCAATCCAGTCTGTTGTGGCAAACCATTTGTGGCCCTTGATGTCGTTGACTCCATTCTTCAGGTTGCCATAACGTTTGGTCAGATCCACTTGCAGCAGGTTTCTCAACAGATCCTTCAAGTCGGAGCTGAAGTGGGAGGGGAATCGTACCTAGAAAGGAGAAGAAATGAGCTTGTAGAATTTCTTTCAACCAGTTCGAATGTAGTTTTGTACATCTAACTTATTCTCAAACCACAGGTAGGAAGCGTAATTCAATAACTTTTTATTTCTTTCATGTAGAAATATCTAAAAACAAACCCCGGCTTACCTTCCCAGACACGATCTTCTCATAGATCTGAATAGGTTGATCTGCAAAGAATGGAGGGTAGCCAGCTGCCATTTCATAGATGAGGACTCCAAGGGCCCACCAGTCGACAGCTTTGTTATAGCCCTAAAAAAAGTCAAGAAAGACACTGCTGTAACTGAGAGGACAAAAAAAACTTCTACTACTCAGAGAATTCAAAAGTCATCTTCCCACTTCTAATGTATAAGAAGACCAACTGGTAACTGGACTAAATGGTAACATTTAGCAAGGGAGCTTTTAAAATGCTTATCACCAGTAATCTTACCACAAAGCACAGTATGAAAAAACACAAAAATTGAAGTGTAATTTCTATGTAAATGTCTTCATACAACCCATGTGTCAAAATGAAATATCCACCCTTCCATAGTCTGAGATATAATATATTATATAATACAGTGGTCTTTTCTAATTTTCTTTCTTGTAATCCACTTTTCTTCTTTCCTCAACCTGACTCTCTAGCTATCTATTTTGGCTAGTGATGTCCTATATTTTCCAGGATCCAGCTTCCTCTGCAAAAATGCAGTGTTTTTTTGTTTTTTTATTTACAGTGAGGAAAATAAGTATTTGAACACCCTGCTATTTTGCAAGTTCTCCCACTTAGAAATCATGGAGGGGTCTGAAATTGTCATCGTAGGTGCATGTCCACTGTGAGAGACATAATCAAAAAAAAAAATCCAGAAATCACAATATATGATTTTTAACTATTTATTTGTATGATACAGCTGCAAATAAATATATGAACACCTGAGAAAATCAATGTTAATATTTGGTACAGTAGCCTTTGTTTGCAATTACAGAGGTCAAACATTTCCTGTAGGAAGGAGGTTGTTCCTGTAGGGGAACAACCTCCTTCCCTCCCTTCCCTTCCCTCCCTCAGTTCTGGCGTGGCCTAGCCAGTCTCCAGACCTATAGACCCCATTGAGAATCTTTGGAGGGAGCTCAAACTCTGTTTTTCTCAGTGACAGCCCAGAAACCTGACTGATCTAGAGAAGATCTGTGTGGAGGAGTTGGCCAAAATCCCTCCTGAAAAACTACAGGAAACGTTTGACCTCTGTAATTGCAAACAAAGGCTACTGTACCAAATATTAACATTGATTTTCTCAGGTGTTCAAATACTTATTTGCAGCTGTATCATACAAATAGTTAAAAAATCATACATTGTGATTTCTGGATTTTTTATTTTTTTTAAATTGTCTTTCACAGTGGACATGCACCTGCGATGACAATTTCAGACCCCTCCATGATTTCTAAGTGGGAGAACTTGCAAAATAGCAGGGTGTTCAATTACTTATTTTCCTCACTGTATATGTATTTTTTTAAAACTTGGCCTCTCTTCCTCTTGTCCTGTATGACTGTTCAGAGGTCACAGTAGCAAGTCTGATTTAAGGACACTTGAATTAACGTGACGTGTTTTCTGCTGTAAATTGCCTTTCTAGCTGTGCTGGAAAACCTCAACATGACTAAACATGGTCTGTTTTTTAACCAGTGATCTGCTAGAGAAACATAAATTACACATCCAAACAACATCCTACTCCAAAAAAATGAAAAGTGCAAAGGAAAAAGAAACGCAGGTTACAAGAGTTCAAAGGTGGACTTTTTTGCTTCAGTACAGATAAAGGAATGTGAACATGGTGACATTTGTGCATTGAAAATATTTATTTTATGTTAAACAGAAAGTCCATACTTTGCTGAGAATGATTTCTGGCGCCAGGTATTCTGGTGTCCCACACAATGTCCAGGTCCTGCCTTTTACCCGCTTGGCAAATCCAAAGTCTGTCACCTAAAGGTCAGGAGCATGTTATACCATACATGGGCAAACTTGTAAGGCAGAGCAAGCATTACATATTCATTTGTTGCTTTCCAGCTCACCTGAATGTAGCCGTGGTGGTCAATGAGAAGGTTCTCAGGTTTCAGATCTCTGTATATGAGATCTAGTGAATGGAGGTACTCAAATGTCAGCACTATCTGGGCGGCGTTAAAGCGTGCATGAGGTTCACTGTAGAGGAGGAACGAAGTGGGTTCACAGCTCAAACTTGAAAGCAATCTCTAGAACTAATCGATGCACTTTATGTAACACACAGCAGAAATAAGGTTCAGCGGAAAACTCACCTGAACCTTCCAATTCGTCTTAAGTGTGAGAACATCTCTCCTCCTGGAACATACTCCATCACCATGTACAAATTTGAGTTGTCCTAAGTAAAGTAAAGAGACTCTTATACCGTGCTCAGAACGGATTGAAGAAATTTCAGTTACTACATTTTTTAAAAAAAGCACACTTTACCTTAAACGCATACTCAAGTTTGACAAGAAAGGGGAAGCTCACAGCCTGTAATATCCTCTTCTCATTTAATGTGTGTTCTATTTGCTTAAGTTTCACCACCTGATAAAAAAAGAGATAACATGACCTTGTCGTGCAAATCTGACTTCCACCAGTAACAGAGATAACAGACACTAAAGGGAAAGGTAGCTTTTAGTTGTTGATTTTACTTGTGTCCCCTTGCAATGTAATGCTACAAGAATCGGTTTTAATGCCATTTATTAGGGAGATAAGAAAGTACTGCCCATTTACGGCACATGTCAACATTGTTATTTATTTGGAAATGTCCCATGAGGCTTGATATATGCCTCCACTGACCTTCTGCTTGTCCAGTATTTTCATGGCAAAGTATTGCTCTGTTCCTTTGTGTTTCACCAGCATGACTCTTCCAAATGAGCCGGTACCCAGGGTCTTTAATCTTTCAAAGTCATCTAGGCACGTCGTGCTCTGTGAAAATAACAACGTGTTAGCCCGTTCTGTGGACGCAGCCACCAAAAATATATGGAGTTCAAGTTCTCATCATTCTTACCTGTGGTGGGCATTCCCATTTCCGTAAGAAATCTTCTTTGGCTTTCGCTAGAAACTCTTTCACTAAAAAAAATTTAAAAAAGGAAAGACAAATCCAGTTAGAAGACAGCTCATTAACTTGAATTTGTGGCATAAATGCACATTTGGGTTTTAAATGAAAACTGACAAAAAAGACCAAATGCTATCATATTAGAGAGGGAAAGGAACAAATTTGGGGATGTGAATTAAATTGTAAATCAATGGAGAAGAATATGGGAAAAGTCAACTCTCATCTGGATATAAATTACATGGGATACTAAAATACCACATACTTTGCTCTAAAGATAAGACAAAACACAAACGCAAGACCACAACATCCAAGACAGGCAGACTAGTGATGCATGCCAAGACGCTCAGTGTGTTTCTGTTAGTATTTAGTAGCCTTTTTCAAAAGGAAGGGGGAAACACAACATTCAAAATTACAGGAGGTTTCTCTGAGCAGCTTGTGCATCACTTGATACAGTTTGGGGGAAGGCTAGAAACAGTATAAAAATGGTAAGCAAAGACAAACCAATGTATGGGAAATCCAGATTGAGAGAATGCGGATAACAAAAACACTGACTTATTATCAAAGCACACAATAAAAGCAAGCACATCTAGCAAGTTGTCACAACGAGACCAATGCCATTCTGCCATTCTGGCCATCTTTTGGAGGAATGAGCATACCAAAAGTCTCTATTGATCACCAAGGTTTTTCAGGAACAATCACCCACACGGATGGTGATGATACGGAAGAGAAGACAGAGAGAAATATAGAGTTCATGTACATAACAACAAGTATAACACATCAACAAACATGAAGCATATGCAGTGAAAAAAAGCAAAAGGAATGAAAACGGAGTTGACATTCGCCTGTGGAATTTAAATGGAGACTGACTGACTGCTGTGGTATTCAAAGAACAAGTGTACCAAAAATGCCATGAAGCAGAAATTCAGTCACACATATTATGTCAGACCGACAAGATAACACTCCAAACTAGAGAACAAATAACTGAAAACCTACCGTATGCTGCAAAGCTTTAGACTTTTGTGAAATTTGTGAGTGTTTTGTTCCTGCTTAGTCTGAAAATTTCTCTCTCTGTAACAGTTTTGATATAATGATGAGTGCTTTGAGAAAATTAGAGCTAAAAAAAGTCGACAGAAAAAAAATCTGCAACAATTTTGATTGAATTATTGTAAGTTGGTAATTTAAACATTTCCTAGTTTCAGATTCTCAACTGTGAGGATTTGCTGCTTTTCTTTTTCTTATGTAGGACAGCAACTAACAAGTGTTTTCATTCCTGATTAACCTGCCATTTATTTAAGAAATGAATAGTCTAGTCAATAAAACTCAGAAATTAGTTAAAATGGACATCCCAATTCTCCAGAGCCCAAGATCATGATGTCTAACCGACCAAAAATATTCAGTTTATAATGACTGAAATCAGAGAAAAGCAGCAAACATTCACCTATGGTAAGCTGGGACCAATTTTGCATGATTAAACAATTGATTTTTTATACAACAGTTGTTGATTAATATTCTGATAACTGACTCGTACATTAATCAAAATGACAAAACACAGTAGCGCTAGTCTGACAACAATTAATAAAGAAAATAACCTGCAGATGAATTCATAATGAAAAAAAAAATTGTTTCAGCCCTAGAACATCATAACATTCACAGCGACTAAATATCCCCCTTCCACTCGCAGACACTTTAAACTGTTTAATAATATGGAGGTGTTTTTGCACGTAACGTCTCTCTGACATTTTGTACCTGGAGGGCCAAATTAAATGGTCCGAAGCCAGCACAGTTGGCCATTCCTTCCTGGCAGCATTGCCAAAATCCAGACAAGCATAACATGGTTCAGTTATGTCAGTCTGTCCTGTTCCACTACAGTGTGAAACACAGTCCATGGGCACAGTGAAATTAAATAGGTGTCATGGCAGCTGTTTAATCTCCCTGTGTAAGTGTGACTGTGTTAGTGTTGTTCCAACTGTTCCAGCTATATACAGTAAACACAGGTACTCTAGTGTATATACAGCACAGCAGGTAACCAGGTCGTCTCGTCAGAGCGGCTATACTCCGGGCAAATCTGCAGCTCAGGGCACAGTGTCAGCTTAAACAGGTTTAACAGATAGCCGCGGCGCAGGATGTAAGGATCATAGTTACACTCAAAAGAAATGCTTGGCAGTATGGGAACTATTGCTGATCTGATCATCTCTGTCTGCCTCTGGTTGGCACTGTCCCACTGTTGCCTGCCTGCTCTCTCTCAACAGGTCAATAAATCTCAGAGGAACATATTCACTGCATCATAAAGTGAAGCTACTTTAAACAACCTTAGTGCTTAACTGAACACAGATGGTTCTCTGCATGTTTTTAAGATTATAAAAATGCATGAAAAGCAGTTTCAGACAATTTCAGTGCCGAGGTGGCTGATTTTAAACCACCAAATGCAAGCAATTCTGCAAAAACAAACAAACAAAAAAAAAACAATAAACACCTGCAGCTCTTAAGTTTACAACCAGGCATAGGGAAACATGTATGATTTATAACACAGGATGCTCGATGATGACAAGCTACACACATCAAAGTATACGAGCGCAAAGTAACACCGGTCTGGGCCTAGTTACGTCAAACCTTTCAAAGCTTGTAATACCCCTTATCCTCTGACGAAGGTCTGATGACAAGCTGCTCCAGTCAATGACAAGCTGAGTGTGAGAAGGGATCCTTGATGGACCATTACCACAGAAAGATTAAAAAAGGGGTCTCTAAATAAACACAAGGGACACAATTCAAGTGTATTTATATGTATGTGAGTGTGTGCCTGTATGCCGGGAAGACAGTAGTAGGTCCCAGTTTTATGAATGGAAAGAGAGCATTTGTCATTTCTTCACCATATTTGGTCACTGCAGTACAGAGGGAAAGCTTTGTTTATGTAGCCAAGAATAAAAATGTGGCAGTGAAGCCCAGGGCAGAAACAGTCCCACACTGCCTTCAAGTAAAATGTATCGGCTATTTATAACAATTACTCATGGGTCTGTGGTTTATTGCTGCAGATTTAAGATCACCAGTGCAAAGTTTCCTGTCTGATACAGCTAGCTGTGCACACTGAGGCTGCAGCTAAACAGACTGTAAGGAGAACTACACATGCTGAATGTTATTCGCTCCAAGTTGAGGATGACACCACAGTGGAGATGATGAGGTGATGCTAGCCCGAAGATTTTTAGCCATTTTCTAAGGCTTTAGGTGGGAAGCGGATACGCGCCACAGCTAGCTGTGTTATGTGTGCAGGCCTGAACAGCTACCACCATCAAGAGGCAATGAAATGACAGGGGCCTTCTGAGGGCTAATCCCCCCCACTCATAGCTAAAGTTAGCAGACTAGCTGACCATCAAGCTTGATCCTTATTGTGCCCCAGTTGGCTTGCAAAACAGCCTTTCAATGTGTGACATTTAAATGTGCGGATTTATCAATAAGCATTGCTTTCGCAGGCTTTAATAAGAGTTAACACTGTCAGTGCGCCCCTTCCCCGCCCCCCAACCCCCTTGCAGCCAAGAAAACCACAACATCCACGGGGTCTTCTTGCTACTAGCTAACTTAGCCAGGCCTTTTCACAATTTTTACGTGCAAAACACACAACAACAATCCCCCGCATGGTCATTTATCGTCAACTAAAGGGCGAGTGCTTGCAGCGCTGGTGGGATAACGGCCCTCCCCTGCTTTACTGTAGCTGCCAGTTAGGACAGTTTTAACTGTTATAACAGGCTAGCTATATACGTCGAGGAGGCTTTGAAAGTGTCGAACGCATAAATACAAAATAAAACCCTAAACAACAACCCGGACTCACCGCTCTCTAGTTCGTTGCCCTTCTTGGCGGTGGCAGCGTTCCCCATGGCGTGGAAGACACGGCGGTCGCTCCGACTGAGAAGAGATGGCGGTGGCTAGCTAACCTTCCTACGGCTGATATCCCCGAGCTCCTTAAAATAGGCAAACCCAAAGGATGTAAATTTTTAGTCGCTTCAAGCGTGAGGGGAGAAAGTCCAGTATCCCTTCCAGCGGGGCCCCCTCACTCTCCCTCTGTCGTTCCCTCTCCTTCTTCCCTGTGAAAGATTTCCGCTCTTGCTGGTAGTTCAGTCTGTGTGGTTGACATGAAGCTAGCGGTCACTTCTGTTTCGGACTAGTCTGCTCCCCCCTCCAACCCTCAACGCTCAGCTCAGCTGCATTCACGGCATGGTTGGGGTTTGGATTGGCCAGACATGTCTGTGTGAAGAAACCAGACTTACTTCCGCGTTTTTGGGACATCAAAATTGCATTCACAGATATGAGATGATATTTGAGCACTCGTTTGTCTGACTTTACTACAGGCCAAATAACTAACTATCAGGCAGGCAGAAATGCAGTCTTCTTTCTTACTAATCCAGGTGTTAATGGAAACTGCTGCACCTTCAGGAGAGTTTATATGGAGCAAAGCCTAAAATACTGTTGTCATTGTGAGATAACATTTTATAATCAGCAGGAATGTGTTTTTTAGTGCTCCTAATAGTTTTATCCCATGGCAATTATTTTATTAGGTGCGCATCTATGCTTCGATTCGATGCATTACAGAATTGCTGGCTTGTGTTTAAATGTGACCAGCAAGCCAGACAGTAGGTATAGTAGTTGTTAAAGGTATAAGTAAAAAACTAGAAAGGATGGACAGCATTAAAATAGAATTATTTCAACGAATAGAACTTCAAATAAATAAATAAATAATAAAAAGACAATATTAAATATTGGGCCAGAAACAGTGGTGTAAGTCAAATCAGTTTTATCTCAAATTACAAATCATAAGTCCTTAGATTACCTAATTACAAGTAAAAGTCCTGCAGTGAAATAGAAATACCTCAACTGCACTTGAGTAAACATGAGTAGTTACTTTTCTACCACTGCTAATCCAGCTACAATTTAAAAAATGTTGTATGGCCCAAAGATTAAAATACTGTTGCCAGATTGTGTTTTTAAGCTTTTCCACTTTTAATCTTTTTTTATTATTTACATATATGATCACACACACACACACACACACACACACACACACACACACACACACACACACACACAGCATTTCAAGTGCATGTATGAGGACTTAACAGAGAAACAGACAATTTTTAGACAGAGAACTTGATAAAAGAATATATTTGAAACAATTCAAAGAAAAAACATCAGGCCAGAATCAGTTGAGAATGAAGTAAATTAATTGTATGATAGGCAGCCCACAATCACAAATCACCAATTAGCTTCAAGAGACAACAAAGAAATAGCCTACTCATGTCTTTTAAATAAAAATAATGTATTATGACTTTTATTTAAATTTTATGTATTATTACTGCATTAATGTTACATACTTAGTAAGTAAGTAAAATACAGTATTATTATCAGCAAATATATGCCTACTTAAACTAGGTAATTATAATGCAGCTGAATGACTTCTGTCAGTGTTTTACTGATGTATTCATGTGTTAGCAGCATTTTAATGTTCAGCCTGTTAAAAAAATGTCAGAGTTATTATATGTGAAATACTTTCCAAATATATAAAATAAAATATGGAAGTTGTTCAACTCCCATATTAAGGTTTTAATTCCAAGACAAAATGCAACAATCTTAATACACATGACCCAAATGTTTCCAGTTGAGGGAATTATGAATTGTGTCTATACTTTGTTGGACTCCTGTGTATTCACAGGCACAGTCTTGGTCCCCCCCTCCAGCTACCATTCTCCAAATTTGACCACATTCAACTCAAAATTACATAATTGCATACATTTGCAACATGATGTAATAACTGGGTGCCTGCAGCATTTAAAATCGCTGTAGCAACCACAATGAGGCCTACAGGTACAGCTGTAGTGTTGGGGAGTAAATACATCAATTTACCCAAGTAATGATACGCAATTTTGAGGTGCTGGTACTTAAGTTTAATATTTTCATTTTATGCTACTTCTTCTGCCTGTGTTATGCCAGTAGTATCATAGCTATGCTGCAAGCTAAACACACTTCCAATAAAGGTTGAAGGCAGCAGCTGGCCTATTAAGTCTTTACTGAAAGCAACTGTGAAACTATTGGATACAACACAATTAATTCAATTATACTGATTACAAATCAGGAAAAGATGAGAAACAAAAACAGGTTAGACAAGCAAACTGGGTTCACAAAAGTATCCTGTTAATTCATAGTTAGTTAACAATACACTGTGCCACAGGCCAGGATAAAACCAAGTGGTTTATCAAGTAATAAGTCCTCATAGCAGGGGGATCATTAATGAATTTAGTAAACATACAGAAGAGTCCACAAAAGTAAAATAGCCTACATAACATCATCATGCCCAGCAGTAAATGAACCGTTACTTAGTATGTTGAAGCTATTAGCAGTAATGGAAGAAGTAGTCATATCTTTGTATCTTAATTAAAAATAGCAATACAACTCTGTCAAAATACTTAAGTCCCATATTCAAGTCTTCATATAAGTAAAACTTCAACAGTATTTACTTCAAAATGTACTTAAAATATTAATGTGAAAATACGTGTTGGGCAAAATGGAGACTGGAATGAATTAAAGAAATTCATATAGGCCCTAGTGGTAATATTAAATATGTCATATTATTACTGGCACCTGCAGGGACTGCAGATAAGAATGAGCTTTTAGCTATGTCTGCTACAATACATATATTGTGTGTCAAATAAACATAAAATAAAATAAATTGGAATATTATTATTACTGCTTCAACATATAAGCAGCATTTTAATGTTACAATTAGTGGAAGTAAAACATATTTTACATACTTTACATACTGTCGGAGAGGTTCATATTTTATAAACTAATCATATTTATTTTGTTCGTAAAATCTTAATCTGTAAAGTAACTAGTTACTCCAGCTGACAGATAAACGTAATGGTGTAAAAAGTACAATATTTCCCTCTGAAATGTAGTAGAAGTATAGAGGATTAAAGTATAGAGGATAAAAATGAAATACTGAAGTAAAGTAAAAGTCAAAATTGTACTAAAGTTCACTTGAGTAAATGGTTAGTTTCCACCACTGGCTATTAGCAACACATTCACCTCACACAGGCTAATGGCTAGCTTGATTAGCAGTCATGTGATCTCAAAAAACCCAAATTAATATATCAAATAATAACAAACCACTATAAAAAGAGTACCTGCAGATTATTCTCAAAGCAGGGCATCTTGAGAGTAGATTTGCTTGATCTCAGCAATGCCAGGTAAACAGGAACTGTGGGTTGCTACTAGCAATATAATCTTCAACATTAACCTATGGCTGGTTCAAGAGAGAAATACTGCACATTTATTTTGAGAGCTCTCTCTTTTTTTCATTTAAAATCCTTTCAGAAGTTTAGTTACCTTTTCAATTCAGATTGTTCATGCAAAACATCGGCTTATAAGTAAGATTCATTAAACTAACTCACACTATGCAAAATAGTTCTTATAACCCTTTATAATTTGGTATGTAATAGGTAACATGTAGTGGTGGAAAGTAACAAAATACATGTTCAAATGACCTGACTTAATTTAAAAAATGTTGTTTACTTTTCTCTCGTATATTACTTTGTATGTGTATTTTCTATATTTCTTTTCTTTTCTTTTTTAAAGCACTTTGTATTGTCAGGTTTTGATAAATGTTTATACATAAAGGTTATTCTTATTCTAATTATAATATATAGCTCCAGCAAAATTAAAATGTTGCTCATTGCATAAGTAATAATAAGTAATGATAATGTTACTCTTTGAAGAGGGTCAATAGTGAGTACTATTAGTTTTATACTTTAAGTACATTCTGATCATAATATTCATGTCACACTGTCACTTAAGTATATTTTTTAATTCAGGCCTTTAAATAGAGTATTGTTTACATTGCAGTCCTGTATTTTATACTTCACTTTGTAAAGAATCTGAATACTATTAACCATTGCAGTTTGGCTTGCTAACTGACTGATGCGGGTGGTCAGATGTCCCATCATCCCAGCAAGTTTAGAAATGGTTGGATAACCAGGGATAAGCCTAAGCGTTCACAGGGTAATGTAGAGTGTAGATTACTGTAGCTGTAGTGGTAGCTCACTGCTCAGCCCTATGCAGAT
Source organism: Lepomis macrochirus (assembly GCA_024633595.2). NCBI lineage: Eukaryota > Metazoa > Chordata > Actinopteri > Centrarchiformes > Centrarchidae > Lepomis > Lepomis macrochirus. The sequence goes on from JALXJV020000012.1 coordinate 21,606,809, forward strand.
CCATGGGTCTAATTATCACCACCATGTGGGATGGGAGGATCCCTCCTTCACTGACTCACTCAGCCAGCTGTCGTATTTTGATAAGGTGCCTGATCAGTGCTTCCTGTTTTTCTGTTGTTTTGTCATTACAGTGTTCCTCAGTAAGACTTATTTAGAGATTCTTCCCATGAAACAACAATTATTTTTTCTTGATTAATCTGCCTATTATTTCCTTAATTAATCAATTAATCTTTGGTTTCTAAAATGTCAGACAGAAGTGTAAAAAGCTCATCACAAATTCCCAAAGTCCCGAGTGACACCCTCTGTTGTCTTGTTTTGTCTGACCAACAAGCAAAAACATAAAGATTTTAATTTTGCAATGATATAAAAAAGAGAAAAGCTGAAAATCCTCATATTGAAGGAACTCCATCCAGAGAATGATTTGTATATTTACTTACCTGCTATCAGGATAATTTTGAATAGTGGCAGATTTGTTTACTGTTGACTAACATTTCTGACATGAAATGAAATGACAAGGCAGTTGTTCTTTATCCACCGCTTGAAGAGGTGGGCTCAGGCACGGTTTGGCTGTTTTTTTTCACAGAATGACAGTTGATATTGACCTGTGTCCGATGACCTTTGTGTCGTCAGCAAACTTCAGGAGTTGATCTGTCAAACTCCTGAAGTTTGCTGATGGCACAACGGTCATCGGCCTCATCCGGGATGGTAATGAGTCGGCCTACAGATGGGAGGTTGATCAGCTGGCTCTCTGGTGAGGCCAGAACAACCTGGAGCTGAACATGCTCAAAACTGTAGAGATGATTGTGGACTTTAGGGGAAGTTGCCCCACTCTGCCTCCCATCACCATACTCAACAGCCCTGTGTCTGCTGTGGAATCCTTCAGGTTTCTGGGATCCACTATATCCCAGGACCTAAAGTGGGAGCCCAATACTGATTCTATCATCCAGAAGGCCCAGCAGAGGATGTACATCCTGCGCCAGCTCAGGAAGCTCAACCTGCTAAGGAGCTGCTGATCCACTTTTACACAACCATCATTCAGTCTGTCCTCTACACGTCTAGCACTGTCTGATTTGGATCTACCACCAAAAAGGATAGGAGCAGAGTGCAACGGACAGTCAGAACTGCAGAAAGAAATAATCGGTACCAACCTCCCCTCCATTCAGGACTTACACATTTCCAGAGTCAGGAAACGGGCAGGAAACATCACTGCAGATCAAACTCATCCCGGACACAACCTGTTCCAGCTTCCCCTCTGGTAGGCGCTCAGTGCATTGTATGCCCAAACCAACAGACTCAGGAACAGTTTCTTCCCACATGCCATCACTCTGATGAACAGCTGACTTCTGACTCACAGTGTCAGAAACAACTCCTGTCCAATAACCAAGTAACTAATCATCCCTGTTTACTGGTTATCATTTATTATTTATTCATCATTCTGTATTTCAGAGCTGTTCATACTGTTCATATTGTCATATTTTCATATTGCATATACTGTATACCGAATCCACCTACCTCAAGTACATAACACCTGCACATAATACTTATTCCAGCATCCTTTGAACTACTTTCTATCGCACTGTATTCATGTATGTGTATGTGTACCTGTATATCTCAACCACCTCCAACATGTACATAATAATGATTATAATGATAGTAATAATTTACTCCTACATCCTTTGCACTCTCATCATTGCACTATTTGTCATTCTGACTTATTGTTTTTGTTTAGTGTGTATATTGGTGTTCTCTATTCTGTAGCCTGTGTTTGATTTTATTTTTGTGTTATTGTATTATTCTATGAGTAAGCACATCGTGAGCAATGTACAGTCCTAAATCAAATTGCTCGTATGTGTACACATACCTCACAAATGAATCTGATTCTGATTCTGACTTCCAGCTATGTACAGCGTGCTAAACCGACAACCCAGCTGTGAAGTAACGTTAACATAGCTCTCCTTATTAGCTAGCCTCCTTACATGCTTGCTAATAACTTTTTTTCAAGGTTGGTCTCCAACATTGATAGATGTATTGGACAGATTTGTGCAGCAGTGTTCATGAGAGAGAGAGAAAAAAAGTCCTAGTAAGAAAAATCAATATGTGGCGATTGGCATTGATACTGTAGTGGGCCGCCACAAACAAATCAATGTATGGGAAACACTGACTGAGTGATGACGTAATCGTTCTCCGGCTCAGATCGTTAGGCACCATGTGAGCGCAGGCTTATTTCCTTTTCATGCAACTTTATAATTCAACTCTGCTACAATTCATAGAGAATTTTTATACTTTTGCCTCCACTTATTTCACAGCTACTCTTCAGATTATGATTTTACACACAATCCATTGTTTCAGATTATACTAATATTATTTAATTAATTAATTAATTGTTCAAATTAATTCCACCTCAACCAGCTTAATATATTAAGATGCATTATTTATGCATTAATTATGCATTAATTAACAGTATAATCATTCTCCAATGATAAGATATCTACCATATACCATAACACGAGGCAATATTTGATACTTATACACAAGATTTCCATAAGTGACATTTTCAATGTAGGACTTTTACTTGTAGGAGTGTTTTTACAGTGTAGTATGTTTTCTTAAGTAAAGGATCTGGAAAAAAAATCCTGACCACTGAATATAAAATAGAATATAAAGTAGTCTGATCACGAGATGATGAGCTGCACACCATCAAGTCGTGTTGAAATGATACTTTACTACACAAGAGGGCAGCAGACCTCTGTTACGTGAACAAAAACTTGAGTCCTTCTGTGTGCAGTGATGTTGCCGCCTCCACCGCAGTCATGGGGACTTGATTTAATTTCTTGATTTAAGTTAATTGTGGCCAGTTTTTCATTCTCAGTTCAGTATCCCTAACTCCATTGCATTTGGTTGATGCAAGTCTGCTGCTGGTTGTTTACTGTGTGAATCTTAGATTTACAAGCAGGGCTTTCTCTTATAAGCAAGTTGCACTTTTTGTGACAAACATGTGGCAGTGCAGCGTGTCCTGTTAGAGCTGTGGTATGTCTGATGGTTAAAAAAAGAAGTATTCTGTGTATCCATAGTTGTCCAAGTGTTTTTCACTCATCAAATAAAGTATAGTGCTTCATGTTGTTTTTCACAGAAAAATGCATGCTAGCCTGTGAGGATATGTTTTGGTTATTGAATGTGACGCTCATCTGTTTTCACTTTTTTATCTTCACATTTCTATATTTTCCCCCCATTTTCTACCCAACAAACAACATGTCATGTTCATCCCAGCTGACCAGCTGCTCTCCATATTGGCTTTCTTATGTTCCTTGCAAACAGGCTCGGCTGCTCTTCAAAGGGAATGATTTATGCTCTTAAATGAATGAATGAAAAGCCATATCGTTCCTGTTTTCAGATTTGGTCTGTTTAGAAGCTTTAGACTGCGCTGCATCATTTCAGCCTGACACATTATTCTAGTTTTAATAGCACAAACGCTAATTATTATGATGATTTGTTTTTCCCTGTAACCAAGCATCTAGGGTCACTTGTTTACAAAGACGGTCAGAGTAAAACATAATGTAACTTTAACACTATTTTAAGCCTTCATTTGTCCAGGCAATTGAAATATTGGGTAGAGTGGCTGTATTTCAGACACACCCTGCTACACATTCACACAGGAGCTGCCTAGTACAACCACAGATTTCCTCTGTTGGCTACCGACCAACTCCACTCCAGTGGTTGGAGCTTGAGTGCCTTCCTCCACAGCACATCAACTGAATTTATAGGGAGTGTGGTGTGGGATATTTGCAGCTCTCCAGCTTCTGGCTGTCATTGGATCCCTAAATTTCCACTTGCAAAACAACATCGCAATGGCCAGCTTACTTCTATCATTATTATTATTACTTTTACTACTAAACATGACATTGAAAGAATGGGTTACAGGTTACAGAAAGACAGAGGTGATCTGGTTATCTCCTTCTTATCAGTCACCAGCTCCTATTAGGATGTTCCATGTGGTTCCAGGACATTACCCATTTCCTCCTCTGTATATCAAAGCCTCTAGGTCCCCCTCCCTCCCACAGCCTAATTCACTCCAGATGAGCACAATGGGACATTTGATTTAGTGTGCAAAGACACATGTATACAGCTGTGTCAGCCTGCCTCAAACAGCTGGCGTAGAGCTCCAGTACAACTTTTAATCATGCATTTGTTTATGTAATTAAGATTTTTTTTTAAAAAAAACAACACTGAGGGGCTGTATTATATTGTCCTCAGCTGCGGACCGATCAGATATTTCACTGTGATGTAGGTCTTGTCTTTGTTGTTGCACACACTGCAAGCAAATGCACATGGTTTAATGATATGCAGGTGAAACAAATCATGTGCAAACTGCAGAACGTCTTCCAAGTGTGTGTCAACACGCGTGACAGCTCTCCCACCGAATATATTTATGTTGAATATGTACTTTGGATCCCGGACAGGAGGCTCAAATGACCTGTTGCAAAGGCCTAAAGTCTGATTTTCTAACATGTAGTTCACTTGTTTATCAGCTTTTAAAAGATGTTTAAAACTTGAGGCAGGAAAGAAAAAAATCAGGAAACATGAGCTATAAGTATGCAGAACACACCTTATCTTCAATTCCCATTTTTGTTTTGTGGCCATCAAGTATTAATGCTTTTATCTGCAGCTTGCACCCTCTTTCTGTGTTAGTGTGTGACCTCATGGGCAACAAGAGTTATCATATATACTTCCTCCGTCTGGGAATGTTGATCTGAAAACCATAAGGGCTTGTCTCTATTCAGCCTTTATTCACTGTACCAGGTCTCCTTTGTGGCTTCATGCAGGGCATATCCATGCTTTTTGTCCTTTGGCAGGCTCAGTGGTGCACTACAACATAAATGCCTGTAATTTCACAACCACAAGATAATGTATTCTTACCAACAGAGGATGGTCTCAAAGTGCTCAGACAGTTGCACAGGCAGCTAATTTGGGATAGATTCACAATATCCCTTTGAAGTCGTGCTTTAGTGCTAGTGCTTAGAAATTCACCCCCTAGAAAACAGCACATAACAGCTTTTCTGAAGTACACTGTTTTAGTTGCTTAAGGGAAGGTAATGTTGCATTTGATTAAGTGGAGGGTTGATTCATTAACAAAACAGGGCATGCATGAGGGAGTGTAAGTATGGCAGGAAAGTGATCCAGGTCACCTTGCCAGAGTTACACCTCTATGTTCCATTTCAAAGAATTGTATTTTCTTCTTCAACTGACTGAACCATGTGGGGGTTTTTGGATGTTTTTTTTTTTTATTTGGATGTATTCAGTGTTGCCTTAGAAGTTTTTCTCCAGTTTTTATTCATAGATAAGGCGGTTCATGCTTACTGGGAGGGGTGAAAATATTGGCCAAGGCAGCACAGACACAGAGAAACCCAGTCAGTGTCTTTTCCACTGCAGCGTTTCAGAGATGGCAGAGATTGTGGGAGGATAACACTGCACAACATGGCCGCCTCAAACCAGATCAAAGCAAAGACAATCAAAGCCAGAGTGAAAGCTACAGCAGTAAGCTCTTTTAAATGTCTGCCTCCCCGCCCCAACTGAGCAAGAGTGTAACCCTCAACTCAACTATTTCCATCCCCAATCTTTCCACTTCTGGGACCGACATAAGCCCCTTTTGCATGAATACTGGACAGTGAGTAAGGCCGGACATAAATCCTTCAAAGCAATGCAAACAGCACAGTAAATGACCTATGATAATATTAAACCTGAGCTGCCGTGCTGTAAAGCCTATGTAATGCCAGTACTGATAAGACATGACACTGGTCATAATCATTTATGGTGCTGGGTTTAGGCTATATAAGATCGTCATGACAAACGACTTGTCATGACTCATGGATGGTTTTACATGAAAGGGTGTAACCACAGGGCTCGCACACTGCGCGGTCAAAGCAGAGTCAGAGTTTTTTGACCCACTTTCTCACATAAGTTATATTGTAGACTTTAGAAATCCAGAGACACCTCAGCATACATCTCAGAAGTCAAGCCACCTTGACTTTTCAGCCTTTGACATTTGACCCCTCTCACTTGTGCCCATATGGTTTTAGAATGATGGATGCATTTTTTTCTACCTTCCAGACAGCTACTGGTTTCAGTCCATTTCAGTATGGTATGAAAATCAACATCAGACACTTGCTTGAAAAGCATAATCCATCATAATGGACGTTTAGTCATCATTGTTCTTAGTCAAGGTTATGTTAGTGGTTGCATGGTAATGCACTTGAAAGGCTTGGATTGTTTTGAAAACGCTTCGATGGAAGTGCTGATAGGAAGCCAACAGGATGGCCAAGACTTCCGATGTCAGCTACTTAACAGCAAATGTTTTAATGCGCAAAGCTACCAAATTCATATCTTCATCAAGTGAATTAAAATGACATTAACCCTGATTTATATTTTGCTATTGCATTTTTAGATCCCACTCTGCAGCTCATAGTTTGTAGATGTTTTCAGTTCACTGTTTCTTTTTTTCCAGTCCACAGCAGTACAATATGTTTGAGTCTCAGTGCTCTCACCAACCCCTCTGTATTGAATTTGAATTTATTAAAGGATAACCCCTTGAGATGTATCATCTCATTTTCGAGGGGGTCCTGCAACATTCATGCATGTACAGACACAAAAGTAAACCACACAGTAGCCTACAGATTCATAGACATACACACAAAACACAAACATATACTGTATACAAAAATAATAACTTGATCACCTGCCCTTACTCCCCCCACAATTAACATAGCAGAGGATTTAAACCTAATCACATTGACTAAGTGATTAACAGAGTGCAGTAAACAACTAATGTGTCTAATGTGTTATATGCCTTATAACAAATTTAACATACAGAATAAAGTCACATCACCACAGGAACAGATCAAAATAAAAAACATGATTATCATACTCCTGTATATCCCACATATACAAATTCTAATTTGTAATACAGTTGGTATCCTTTGTAACAAGAACATGTAATTTTAAGAAAAGAAAAAAAAAGATTATTTGAAGAAACAAAAAGTAGAAATTGATCTCAAAGAAAGAGGAAGGATTATTCCAGTCTTGAGGGGCTTTGTACTGAAATGCTTTACGGCCAACTACAGAAAATAATCTTGTTACTGTACCTTTAAAAATTTTGCATATTGCAGGTGTCTAAGTGAGACTACAAGGAATTAAATACAGTTTCGGTATGTAGGACAGTTATAATAAATAAACACATTTCAAGATAAACAGAATCCAGTGGAATTCCCTTCGTGATTTGGGTTGCACCTTGTTGAGTTAGTCATACATCAATGTTGGGTATTAAATGGACAATTCAAAATAAATCTGCAAAGGGAATTGAATACAACATTTAAGGGTCTAAGGTTGGACTTGGAGGTATTACTGTAAACTATGCCTGCATAATCAGTAGGTATTACAAGTTGGGAAGTAATTATATTAAACGCAAATATTTTTCAAAGCAGTTTGTGGACAGTTTGTATCTACTTGATTTGTTGACATATAGGCCATACATGATAAATAATAGGTGCGTTTGACTTCATGCTGCGCTGTGCAGTGCTGACATAACATGACGCATGCTGGACTTAAAAAAAGGCACGCTGGTTAGAAATTGTGTCTGACTTTCGCCGGCGCTGCAAAACGTCACCATGTCATATGACATTTAAACCTCACAGGAGCAAGGCAGCTGCAGGCGCCGAGTCCGGCAGCCGCAGTTGCTTTTCTCCGGCTGGAACCACACTATCGCCTGGACGGGATCAGTCATTGATCACAGCACACAGGAAGGTGATGCGGGTAGAATCCGACCTGACGGCGCCGTTTTTATACCCCGCCCCTACAGTCACCTAAAAGCTCACGTTAGACCATCAAGTCGGCGAAAGTCAGCCACAGTCATCTCGAACTCACCTCAGGGCTGTTCTTGCGTCAGAGTGCTTCTGCCCTCTGGTGGTCATATATCACATGACGCAACTTTAACTCTTTAAACCCAACTCAGAATTGTTATATTTTATCTGGGCATGCTACATATTGTTACTTTCAGGATAAGTTAGACTCCTCAGTTTGCATGAGTTGTATTAGGTATTCTTTATTCCAAAAAAAAGGTTTATGATTTAAAATGGTTGAGTTGTTTGCCTTTAAGTCCCCAGGTTTTGTTTTTTTTTACACATGGCAAATATCTCAGTACGAATGAGGTAGGTTGTCAGTGTTCCAGGTATAAGACAGCTGTGTTGATAGGACACGTTGAGCCTTAGTAATGTCAAAATATATAATGTAGATTGTAAAAGCAACAAACAAATAGAACCAAGAGGAAATGCCTGGAGTATGTTTATATTTACAAAATGTTTGTCTTCATGTTAGAATTCCTGCCAGCACTTGAATGCACCATCTGGAATACGCTTCAAATCAATCAATAGTTTCAGTTGTATTACCATGCCATGCTACTATTAACTCAATAATTCATAAATTATGTCACAAAATATTTGCTGTAATAGATTAAATAGCTGAAGCACATTTCAAATCTCGACAAGTTGATTTTCAAATTCAACTGACATTAAACAGTAAATAGTGGCTTCCTAGAAGGCATGAAAAACACATTGATCAATCTAAAAAGCTTTGGTAGGCTTTGGAAAATGTTTGCCAGAAGCAAAGTATATAGACAATTTACAGTAAATGGGCCATGTGCAAAAACACACACAGTCCTACCTACCTAGACTCTAACACCTGACTCTCCTGCCTTAGATGCTTGATTTCACCTCGAGAAAGCGGTGACAGGTTGACACAGGCACCTCACAGGGAAGGTTTACTTCAGAGAGCATGGATCAAATGTTTCACCTGGACCTGCAGCAGTGGGGGACAAACCTGTATCAATTAAGAGCATCGTAATGATTACGGCCGAGATCAAACACCCGACCTGGCACTGATTGTCAATTCCACAGACAGCAGCTTTTGGAGTGCCTGTAATGTCTGTGAGAGCACGGATGAGCATGCTGAGGGGGAACTCTCATTTTGATGATGTTTCATAAATCTGTTTGAAGTTTTTTTTTTTTTTTGGCCGCTTTTTCTCTTTGAGTTGGCTCTTGCTTGGTTTGCAAAAGCTTTCAGTCTTGGTGACTCATAGCAATATTTTGCTGTCCTAAGTGTCTGTGAACCTGTATAAAAAGCTAGCAGACAGCTATTCATGGTGTTACCAGAAATTCTGTGGTATCCAAATGTACAATTCATTTAAACCGAGTTACAGGTTAAGTGGTTTGCTGGCTGGGGTGTGTAGAAGTTTCCAGAGATAGGTTAAATGGAAAATGACTGTATAGATGATAGAAGTCTAATCGGGTTCATCTTTGGTAAGTTTTTTGACTTAACATTAACTCTGCACTTTTTCTCAGTAGTGCTTGAATTACCTTGTCAGTCAGCTGCTGCTTATTTTTAACTACAGCATGGCCTTGGATTATTTTAACTAGTCTCGTCAATAGAGTTTCTATGTGACAGTTGTGTTTAGAACTTTTGTATTGTTCTGTTGTCCCACTTCTTGGTTTTCCAAGACTTTTGGCATCAGCACAGCAGACTGCGGTTGTGTGTTTCAAACAAATAAAACGACAGCTGCCTCTGCTCTAAATATTGAGCCATTGCGATCCTGCAGTTCGTGCACTGCGTCTGCTTTAATAAGATGTGACTATGTCTGGATTTAAACTCCATTCACATTATTACAGTTTTCAAATAGCTCTAAATTTTGCCATGGACATGAGAGACTTTTTTTTTGCCTTAGGTACCGGTGTTCAGCAGGGAATTGGGTTGTTAAATAGCTTAAAATCAGAGCTGAGAAGTCTGCTCAGGCTTCTCACACATACTGTTCAAGACATTGCCAATTCCTGGACTACTTTCTGATCTTTCAGTATCGTGACTCCAACTTTCCCTTTATAAATACAGAAAGTGGGAGAGTTATTCTTTCCTGATAGCTCTGCTTCCTATGTTGAAGATCTTTTTGTAGTCCAGGTCTGCCTGCTACTGTTGTAATTAAGACCAAGAATTATCAGACCTGATTCCCGAATAATATGAAAGGCTCATAAAGCACTGCTGTATTTAGAATTCAGTATGCCAGAGGCCAGCTCAGTTACAGACTTAATTCATATTCCCTTTGTTCGTCTCCCATCTTTCAGAGGGCTTGGGGCAGCTGAAGGACTGGTGGGTGTAGTGACAATATAACAGGTATTAAATAGACCATTTCCAGTGTCACCATGTGGTAACTGAAGGCTTCAAAGAGCCAACAATTTGCTATGAAATTAAACCAGGGATCAGTCTGGCCCACATGATATCTTCAGCACTGCAATGTGAAATGTTATGATGCAGACATTTAGCATGCCCACAACAGAGACCACTAAACTACATTGTTTTCTTGAAGATATTAGTCCACCGTGTCCAATCATGTGAAAGAGTTATGTTCTCTCGTGCTGTATATAAATCATGATGTGTTTCTCGTGTATGTGGTGTGGACTGGAGCGTGTTTCATCCTCCTTTTTGTTTCTTTCTTTTGCCTCAAACCCTCTAATAGGCTGTTTCAAGTCTATTTCTGTAAACACGGCAGAAATTATGCTAGCTAACCTCGCAAGCAAAATGATTCTGTTTGTAAGGCCTGTTTGGTATTCCAGTCATTCCCAGCTGAACCATCTGGTGGTGGTCTTTGCACTCTCCCAGTGGAAAATTACTCTTAGTGATCTTGTTGTCCTATGACTTGCTACCTCATTAAAATGAGTGATGATAATAAATCCCACAGGCCTCGTGCAATGAAATCATATTGATCTGCAAACACACACACATGCAGATCCCAACCGTCATGTGCGTATATCAATTCACAAACAAGCCCCTGCAGAAGCAGTATGAACCACTCCACTATTAAAATATTTCATTTGAAATTCCTTTTCACAGTCCAGTACCTTCGTAGGTGCTCAGTACACGCACACTATAGACACATAGAAGGATGAGTTTTCAGAATACAAACCAAAGAGGAATATTTAATCAGCCAAGGTCACTGTGTGTTGCCATGCACTGTTGTTGAAGGAGGATGTGGGAAAATGGAGGGAACATCTCTCATCTGTATTCTCCTCAGATGGCTTGCGTTTGTAGGATCATGCAGATATGGGATTTTCCTCTCAGAATTAAAACCCAGATGTCATGCTAACAGACACACACGTCCTTACCACAATAAAATATTATTTATAGTGCTGCAGTCAGCATAACTAATGTCTCACACTTAGTAAACACTCACTGTGAACAATGTAAAAATGGTCTTCCATCTGAACAGTAATCTACTTCCACCCATGAACCAGAATTGATCTGTCCCCCTACCTTTGCTCACACACTCATACTTTAATTTTAAACATAAAATGACAGAAAGAAAAAAGAAAGATTTTAACCTTATTATGGCCTGTTGTTTTTAGATGTTAATGTGGTTGTCAAAAACACTGAACACTGGACTTTTACTGCCCACTGTACAAATGCAGTTGGTTAGAGTCGTGACTAAAATAATTCCTTCACTTTATTATTATCCGTAATGTTGAATGTACAGAGGACACACTGCCCATTGTATTGAATGTTACATTACATAGTGTTTGAGGTGAAAAGTGTGAATAGTAAATGCAGTTAATTAATAATTTCCTAGTAAGGTAATAAAATCCTGCATTCACATTATATATGCAATAACAAAGTGCTTTTCCACTATTCAGATAGGATAGGTTACATATCAGAAGCTTTTCTCACAATGATTTTTTAAATGCATTTCTCTTAATTTAATGTAGTTATGATAAATTCATGTTTGCAGAGCATCACTGTATCTGCAGATAAATTTGACAATATAACATGTTCATACATTTTGTAGTGTGGCAGAAATCCCAGATCCATCTTGAAGTGGCAATTGACTACAGCTACAGATATGAAGCTGCCAAGAGCCTTTACGCTGTTTTACATAGAGAACAGAGGCTTTGATGTCCCTCAATGAATTGTGCTGCAATAACTGTGTCTGAACATAACAAATAACATCAACACATCGCAGGTACAAGCAATGCAGCAATGTGACAACTGTGTTCCATACAATATCTGATTATGCTAATGTACCAAACAAATAAGGCCATGGTATGAATATAGACACCAAAGAGAAGTTTAATATGTCTGTTGTTTTGTTTTGAGACCATCTAGAAGCTACAGCAATTATTCTTGGGATTTCTATTTTGCAAAAGAGAACAAATATTCTGATTTTTCACCCCAACTTGTTTTGAAACCACTGATGCAATAGTACAAGCTGTAGTGTGAACTATTCTGCCCTACAAATTCTGCAACTGGATTGCTTTAAAGAGTGCAGGAGGAGAAAGCATCTACAAACAAATAATAATTTTATTATTTACAGGTCATAGCTTATATGAATAGTTTGTTGGCCTACCACTGTTTTGCTGTCACTAATAATTATAATGATTTCAATATAACCAGTTCACTTACAAATAAATACATATAAGTATGTTATTTAGTGGTAGCCTAACTAAACGAAATTAATTCAACTATAGTCACTGAGAGCAGGCATGTAATTTGCAAAGGACAAAAAAGCAGGAATATATACAGAGCCCAGAGCATGGCGTGGAAGCGTTAACGCTACGTTAGCTAATTTAGTTCATCCCACTTGATGGCGCCAACTACTGGTGTTAAGCAACATTTTGGCGCTTTAAACACATAACTATGTAGTTTCACTTTAACTAACGCCTTGTGCAAAGTGAATTGTCTCACAAATTGAATGCAAACATAAATACATTATTCCCTTGCAGCACACCTGTATTGTTAGCACAAACGTGCATGCTTACTTACACCAAACACCAACATAATTTGTCGGGAAAACGCATGCACTGGCAGTTCCCCCTTTTAAGAATGAGGTATATCAAATGAATTATTCGTAATTGATATGTTATTCGATTGCCTAATTTTTATTAAGTGATATTTATTATATATTTAGTGATATTTAAGTGATATTTATACTGGTTTGAATAAACAAGTTGATAGCAGCCTATTTCCCAAGAGTATTCTGGCAAAGTAATTAAAGGCCTGTCCCATATAAAGATCTATCCCAAATATAGGCAGGGTGAGTTCAGTGATTTAAGCAAATAAAAGCCCAGGATGCTATCAATTGAGGGTTTACAGTAGACTCAGGTCATTTTCAATTTTGAAGGGGCGTTATCAGCAAGTGCAACCAATGTGAAAAAGACAGAATGCAGCATGCAGAGGTGAGTTGTGATGTTGTAGCATGATATATCTCTGAATGAGTGTGAACCATTTTTGCCATCAGAGGTCCAGTTCGTTTAATACTGACCCAATAGCGGACTCATCAGAACGTTCCAAATCAGCGGCAGCCATCTTGGTTGTTCACACAAATGCCTCAACGTGCTCCTCTGCACAGTCATCCTATGAATACCACCCCATATTAGAGCTTGTAGATTTGCCTGCTTCCCAGGCTAGTTATCATGACATTAATATCCATTGATGTTGACATTCACAGTGGCTGAACTGATTTTTATCGTTCAAACTGATTATGAAACATCCATTTCCTATCCTTCTTTTGCAGTTCATATATAGGACCCTGGGAAGATAATCACTAGACCTACCTGTATTCTTACTGTGATTTGGTTTGTAACTCTGTTTTGTCGTGGTTTTCACAGAAATTACAGATTTATATGTTACAGTACAACATGTTGTTTTTTCATAGGAAAACAAAAGGTCATTCAGACTGCATTTTGCCTTTGTAGACCAGTATTTATGTATGTTGGATTAAAATTCTAATGCAAAAGAGATGAGGGCCTTTATCATGTCAATGCTGTCCTGACATTTTTTGAGCAAAATAGTTTCTTTTGGGTACTCCGTGAATAAAACCTTTTTGAGCATATGCCAATTTTATTGCACTCGCTGTCCTGTCATTATAATTATACATAACGGAAAAGCACTCTGAGCCTGTGCCAGCCACCTATACTTAGAGCGGAAGACATTACATTGAGACATACCTGAAGTGACACAAACTTGGCAGGGCCAGAATAGTTTCCAGATAGTTAATTAACCTTAGTGACTGGTACAGCAGTCATGCACGGCTGGTCAGTCGCAACCTGTGCCGGGATAAATACAACCAGTCATGTTGACATGTCACAGTACATACATGTCATGTGTGTACTGCCAGACTTTACACTTTGTTTAGAGCTGAGCTCACAGTGTATTTTCGTCAAGGAGGGGGAAACGGTGCATAGCCGTAATGTTATGCAAACATACCAGAAGTCTCTCTGCCCATAATTAAGCCATGTAGCTTGTAAAATTGTATTTATGTAGACTGGTGAGACAACCTATAATTTTGCTCATTTTTGATAGCCTTAACAAATATTTATGAAATGTACATAAAAGGCCAGTTCACCCAAATGACAAGAAAAACATTTGTCACTTCCCTAGAGCGGTATCTAGCCATAGAGTTAGGCTTGGCTTTACTTTCCCAGGTTTTGAGACTTTTGTTTGTGGTGCCAACAGCATTAAAACCTTAAATTTAAATAATTAAAAAGCAATACATCTCTTTCCAGTGTCTCATTATGCTAGATAATCCACATACCTCTGTTAAAAGTTTTAATTGTTACTTTCTACCAAATAATATCTGCATGTCTAGATACCACTAGAGTTGAGTGAGAAAATATTTTCATTTGGGTACAAACTAAGTAAACATTTAACAGCACAAATTACATTACCTCAGTTTAGAATGTAATAACTATGTTATCTTGAAATTAGAGCTGAAACCATATGTTGATTGGTTAGTTAGTCTATAATGAATTGCTAAATTTTGATTTCACCATGACAGTAAACTATGTATCTTTGTGATCCTGTTGTTACCTGCTGGTTGAGCAAAACATTACATTAGGAAAAGAATTGAAAGATGACTTGCTGATAAAAATAATCTTAAATGAAGTTCTTTCTATGGCGAGTGAGTAAATACATTATTGCAATACTCTGTTGGAGAGCATTTTTAGTGCAGTTAGGCTGTGAAAGCCACCCAGACGTTTGAAGTATTACAGTGGTTTTCTGCATGAAGTCCAGATGTCACTCTGCTGTGATTTTATGGAGAGAAAATGTCAAGCTAGGAGGTGGCAACCCAAAGTAACTATTAAGTCCACAGTGCAACATAAATATTCATGTGGATCACTCTCCTGGTTTTGAACATTTCCACGTTTCTCACAACCATCACACACATAACTGCATTTCGACAAGTTCTTTAAAAGCTATGTCTCCAAATCAAAATGTCTTCATGACTGAAACATCTGGTGGGTAACACCTCACAGCTCCTGGGGGGAAAGAGATTGCACGTGTCCGAAAAATGGATATAAATTTGATGGAATGAACCTCAAACTGAAACGAGGCAATGATGACACTTGCACGGCTGTGATCACACAAATGGATAGAAAACAGGTGGAAGTGGCATGCAGCCACCAGAGACACTCAATTTAACTGGTGTTAATTTTTGAAGGCTGTACCTCAACTGAGTTTTTGACATGCTTTCTTAGCCGCAGAGCCTCCATGTAGCTTTCCAAGTGTATTCATGGCATGGTTTCTCATACCAGTTTCATCCTCTTAGTTCAAACGCTGAGGATTGAGACCGCTCTGTCTAGACCTGGAACAAGGCCAGTTGTATCAGAGGAAAGTTCAGCACATGACTATTCAGTTCCTCAAATAGATGCCTAAAGACTCTTCACAGACAAACAAAATGAGAGCAATATTTTGTAGCAATTTGTTGAGCAAACCTTGTCAATTTGAAAAGGTATATTAGCATGATATTTATGCCAAGAACAATCATGGCTGACACATTGGATATTCTTACTTATTTCCTATGTAAGCACTATGAACGTCATACCCCGACGTCCACTGCCTGACTTGTCCATGTCAAATTGCACCCTGATATTTTGTTTTAACAGAGCTGAGGTGATTTAAGAAACCCTAACAAAAGAAGACATGCGGTTTGTATTCTCATGGCTGTCTCAGCTTAAATGTCTCCAGATTCTTTATGGAACGGATTGTAGGGGGTGATTTGCTGACGTTATTTACATGGAGAAGGTTTTGTAGCCTCCCAGTTGGCCAGAACATCAGGATTTTGGAATTTTTTGGCAGTGACCTACATCTGGATTTCTGCACTAGAGGGTGCCCCACCCCCTGACAGCCTCTCGCAGAGCCACAAGCCTGATTTCTCTCTCTTTCTCTACACTGCAAGCCACGCAGTTGTGAATGTAACCTTTCAGTGTTTCCTGTCACTCCTATCAGAGCAGAGTCCAGTTAAGTCCTAAATCAACACTTCCTCACTGCATCTCTGTTACAAATGTGAAGCAAAGGAGAAAGAGACAGAAAGCCTCCTTCGGGCCTTATTCTTCATGCTCTATGTGGAACAGTATGTGGAGCACCCAATCTGGTTTTCATCCTCAGTGCCCCACCCTGGCTGAAATACAATGGATTGGGAGCAGGCCTGTGACTTTTAACTCACTCTGCAGATTCTATGCTCTGCCGCCAGTCTGGCCAATCTGCAGCCCAGAAAATTCCCCTTGATGTGTCGGCCAAAGCAGCTTTGAATCCAATCATAAGGCCACAGGTTCCCTTGTAATCGTGCATCCATGTTCTTTCACTTAGACACAGGGGAATTGCGTTTATGGTCAGCAATGTGGGAAAAGACAGATTGATTCTAGCCATGAATCTCGGCTCCCAAAGTGATCTATTGCAAGACACCTTTGGCTTAGTAAACCTTCTCAATAGTTAATCAGTGAACTGCTTCCCGTCCTTTGGCTGGAAAATAGTTAAAATCAAATTTATTCTGTCAGCTGTTGAAATTTAATCATAATTTTGATACACAGTCAAACATACTGATTGACATACCGGCCAGGGAGTGTAATCAAATCTATATTTGTCTTTGTTACTCCCAGTCTGTTATTGAGGCACAATTTTCCATTATAGAACAAAAACGGACACTTTAATTAAAGAAAGCTGGGATGAATGAGTGAGTGATATGTCGGTCTTTGAAAGCCCAGTTGTTTGCCTGTCTAACTTTGAAACGCTGTTCTACAGACTTAAGTGTCACCGCAGTGGGTTTTGAATGATTTTCTTGTTGTAGCCACCGTACAAACAAAGGCACCCCTGTAGATTTATGCCTCATCCCTCTCTCTCATATTGGACTCTGAGGGCTTTAGGGCTGTAATTAAATTCCAATCCCCACTCTCACTTCTCCACTGACTGTCCCTGTCTCTGTGGGAGGCTGAGAAGCTGGGTTTACCGCCTGTTGTGGTTTGTTTGAAAGATCCAGAGTTCTCTGGAAACCCCAGCCATTACAATAGAATTCACACATGTGGTGCAGAGAGAGAAAGAAAAGGCCTGTGCCACATGCACAAACGCAGGACTGGTGGGACATCCGGTCTGGGTGAGCTGTTGAAACATGTGTGCGTGTTTTACCCACATCGCCGTCTCTCCCTGTGAACTGCAGGATTTGAGCATTCTCACGTCAAAGTCAGAGACTGCCATTCCAGCACGCTGCTATTTCATGCATATGATAGTGCTTTTGGGGTGTTAAGATGCCCATATGAATAACTCCATCATAGTACCTATCAAAGCTTTTCCTTACCAGACGGCCACCCACTGCCAAAGCACAGATTGCTGGCATCGGCCAATAGCAGGGCCAACAAACTGGAATCGGCTGCAGCAGCAGGCTGTCAGTTGGGACTCCTGACAGCGATATGAGGGGCTAGACTGAGCAAGTCCAGTCCAGTGGGGACCAGCGGGAGAGGAAGGATGAGTTCTGCACCACTGATCCAGAGTGACAGTGATGGACAGGTTTAGAGAGGGGAGTTGATGGCCAAGGTTTTTCTCTGTCTGGACAGTGTTTGAAAAGATGGACATGACGGTCGCAAGGCTCCAAAGTCCAACAGGGCATGTGTGCCTCAGTGCATGTGTGTGTGGTGGGTACATGTGCATGAGTGCCTGTTCCAGAGTGTTGATGTGGGTGTGCATGCGTGTCAAACAGTCAAGCAGAGCAATAAATGTGAAAAGTGACACCGAAATCTGAGATCAAAAACTTGCTCATGTTCAATTGTAGGTCAGGTTTTGACAGAGCGATGTATTAAATTCACAGAATGCAATGTGAAAATACAGGAGGGCTGCAATTAATTGTCATTATCTATCCACCAGTTATTTTTTGGATTTATTAATTGCTCATTTGGTTCTATAAAATGGTAAAAAAAAATTACAAATTACTGTAATCCCAAAGTGATATCTTAAGATGTCTTGTTCTTGTCTGGCCAATAGTCTAAAAAATTAAAGATGTTCAATTTACTATGACATGAAAGAAAGAAATACAGCAAATCCTCACACATGAGAAGCATGAACTAGAGCTTGTTTGGCATTTTTGCTTAAAACCTTGAAATGAATAATCGATTATCAAAATAGTAGCCAAGTTTTATTGCTGTTATAATCGATTAATTCACTAAAAATTTCAGCAATGTATAAAACAAGATTTTAATGTTTTTGGCTTAGTCTACGCTGGAGCTGAAATTGCTGTCCAAGCACCAGTATCGAAGGGACACATTTACTCTTTATAGTGTTGGGAATCAACTCTGTCTTGTTAAAAACCTGAATTATTTGTCACAAAGCATGCTTCTCCGCAGCTCATGCTTCATAAGAGAGTCAGGGTTCCCTCTGACAAGTAATTACGTCAAGAACAAACGTTCCCAAAGGCAGCAATTAATGCTGAACTCATAACACACAATGATGCCCCAGGGCCAAGGATCTAATATGAAGGTTGGCACCCCTTGTTATGCCGTTTACCCAGTTGTCTGCTTTGATGACTCACATTCTTATTAAGTTGCGTGCATGTGTGCACATGTTTCATTCACTTTCAATATTTCTTGTGTTTCTTTAATTCTATGGACTGACTAGAGACACATTATACGTGCTGTGATACCCAAGGACGAGTAATATAACAAATTTTATTTCTAAGGGAACTGATTTTTCAGACACATACATTATATAATGGTGGAACTTCCAGAGGCAGCCTGGCTGTATATCCTCTTGACGACGAAATTAATCTTTTTTGACTATGACTTCTCCTTTAAGATTTGCTGTTCCTCCAGGAAATATATGCCCAGTACATCCAGGACAGATCCCTCTTCCCCTCCTCTGGAAATAAGCTACAGCACAAGCCCTTTCCTCCCCATTTCTCCTGGATGCCTTCAAGGTCTCCACTATATCTCACACACCACATGTCCAAGTTTGAATTATGTTTATTACAATTCAACCGTGGTCACAAGATGCTTTCAAAATCAATACTTGATAGGCTCGGTCAGGAAAATGAAAGTGAAATGACCATCACATCTGCCCGATGTGGAAGATTGACATACAGCATTTGGAGCCTGCGGTTTGAGAGACTGCTTCCTCTTTTGCGTGAGGTGGTCAGACACAGCTCTGGGTTTAGGCTTTAGGGGCTTTGTGAGGTTGTTAAAAAATGTTCCTGTTCACTTTTCCAGCTGCAGCCTTTTAACGGTGCATTAAACGACAGTTCTCTCCGAAAAGTCACCAGGGAAAACAAGAAATGCCATTTGAAAATCAAGGAAGGGTCAAGAATCTTTTTTCAATAGTTAATCTTTTTTTGGGTGGGAGGGGAGTTGCTTGAAAGTGCAAAGAGAAAAAACAGATACACTTTTAAGGCCATCTTAGATAGGAAAAATATAATTTCCACCCCCAAGTCATCAAGAAACCCTCTGAAAAAAAAAACACTTTTATGAGTGTTTAATAATGTTAAGTGTTTGTCAACATTATAACTCCTGTAAAGACACATTAGAGTTTGCTATGTTTAGCATCTTTTAATTACAGCAGCCTCCCTTTATGGGTGCCCACAGGAAGAGTCATAGTTGACAAATATTAAACACTTACATCTGCTTAAAATTGCATTATAAGTCATAATTAAATGCTATGCTAAAAGTGAGAACTTAGAGGGTTGCCCAGGAAAAGCACATTATTTTATTTCATCTTTACAAAAGTGACATAATTTAACTTTAAGATTGCACATTTACATCTAACACCCTTAAAAGAATAGCATAAGCAGGCATGTTTAGAAAACCATACAAACCAGACTAACAGTCTACAGCGCAATGCTAGCAGCTCTGCGATACAGTAGTGCATTGGACTAAATTCTAATGTCAACATGCTAAAATGTACACAATGACAATACTAACATGCTGATGTTAAGCTGATATGTTTACTACAAACATCGTACTTTGGAACAGTACCATGCTAAAATGTGCTAATTAGCATTAAATGCACAATACAGCTAAGACTGTTAGCATGCTAACATTTTCTAATAACTAGCTACTAAACACAAAGTATAGCTAAGAGTGTTAGCATGGCAACGTTTTCTAAGAAGCACTAAACACAAAGTGCAGCTAAGGTTAGTGGGGATTAAATTATTTTAGCAGATATTTTCTCATCAACCAAAGTATTTGGACAAATTACAATTTTGACCTGATAACGAGCTACTGTATATGATCACAAGTTCCAGGGATCATCATGTGTTACAGTTCATCTTGGATGGGAAGAACCTCTGTATACAATACTTGTCCAGACATTAAACCTTATGGTGGCACCAAAGTCATTAGAATTAATCGCCAGAGAACAATAGCTAGAAGATGTAAAGAAATTTCAGTAGAGAAAACTACAGGAAGGAGAAAGTGAAAACTACAGGAAAACACAGGGGATCACCAAAATTAAGTAGGAGACCATGAATGTCTGTTCAAAATTTCACAGAAATTCATGCAGTAGTTGTCAAGATATTTTAGTCAAAGTGTTGGACTTTACCTTACCTATAGAGCCATGCTAGCAGCAAAGACTCCATCCATCCACCCATCCATTGTCAACCGCTTATCCTGCATACAGGGTCGCGGGGCAAAGTCTCCACTGTTATTCAGTTCTGCTCATTATATATCATATTTTCTATATGTTGCTGTAAAAGGCTCAAAGCCATATTTTGATTTGGAACGGTTGAAAGAGTTACATTTCTTCTTAGACTTCAGAGAAAACAGCTCATACTCAAGGCCGCATACTGTATATTTATCTTCTTCTTAATGGGTATAAACCCAAAGAGAAATTATACTGCCATTGCTGTTTACTTCTGTTATTTCTTTCACAGTGTTTCATTGAATTAACGTCACTGTACATAGCATTCACATTCTCAGCAACTCTTAAAGCAATCTTGAGTCAAGACCTTTCTCGATGTAGAAAAAACAAAGGGATAATGCAAGGAACCAAGGGCACAGAACACAGGCACAGAGAGCAGTGGGAGGTTTTCCTTTATACATTTACCTAAAAGAAATTAACTGAAATGCACCTCTTCAAGAAGTTTATTTATAGGGAAAGAACGTGCAACGTGACCAAGTGCTTATCACTGCGGAGGATGAGTGCTCACGTCCCTTCCCCCAGTAGTTGTAATGATGAGTCCTCAAATGCCTCCATAAGCAGATTTTCTTCTCTCAATATTTAGTGTTAAATATGTAGTGTTAGTGTTAGCGATAGTGTTCGTGTTCATGTCAACCAGTGAACACAACAGCTGTGCGCTTGGCTTGCAAGCTTGTGCCAAAGTTTTTGGCCGTTCTGTATCCTCTGCGCGCCAGAGTTGCACTCACAGGTCTACTATCCAGGTAAAACACAGTCTCATGACACACTGCATCACAGATGGACATGTTAAATATAAACCAGTGTGTTCATGTTGTTGATGAACACATCTGGTCGGGTGTTTTTCAGTGCAACAGTCCGAATTACAAGTTTCACACACATCTCTTGTCGTCTCTTGAACACTTAAAAACTGGGTTGATTTGTTACTTAACTGATCTCATGTGTTGTTCAAACACACACATGCAACTAGCAAGTGGCAATTCTGTGCACCTGCAGCACTCAGGTGCACAGAACAACACTTACACTCTTACCTGAGTGTGTTTTCCTAAACATCCAACATGCAGCTGCTGGTTAGAGGGTTAGTACTGAAAATACAATGAAATACTCAGTGTTTCATTGTTTTTCACAAAATACAGACTCAAGTCTGTGCACATTTGGGCACAAGTATGAGCTAGTAGAGGCTCAGCCTCACTTCCCAGATCAGCAACATTAGTGCTTTATTTTTATAGAACAGTTTTTTGCAATTACTAAAATGAATTTGTTATACAGTCAAAACTGAAGCCACTGTTTCGAAACTCTTTAGTCTGCATTACCAACATGCATCTTGGCCAGTTCCAGTTTTTCTTGATTGCTTGGACACATTTCTTGAAATTATACATCTTTTTCTCGAAACTCCATCCATAAATCTCACCCAATTCCCCAAACATCCTATTTTCAGGTCAAACTGAAGCTCTCCACCTAAAACCATTCAATCTTGCTGAAAAAACAAACTTTGCCCTCAGACATAACACACAAGCCCTCAAAAACACACACACTACAACACAGTCTTACACACTGGTGAGAGAAATTCCAAACAATACCACAAAAACCTTTTATTAGTAATAATTGCTTATGATTCTCTCCCTCAAAAACTTTTTCACATGATGAACACAACGAAAGAAATAAGAAATGTGAAAATCTGCACATTTTTAATTCCTTAGTGTGCTATACAGTACAGCAAACAACAAATTATTCTGCCCCAGCATCCTGTCTTTGGTCTGGGACAGGCCAGAGATTCTTGTTCTCCACCTCCTTCTCCTCCCTCTTGCTCTGCCCTACTTCTGCTCCACCTCCTCCTCCTCCTCCTCGTGTTACTCCTGTCCCATCTCCTCCTTAAACCAAGAGGGTAAGGCACAGCTGAAATAGTGAAGCCGACCAAAGCCTGCATGGTTGGTTCCATGTAGGTACAAAAATGACGCCCTGTGACACCCTGTCGCATATAGAGAGATATAACCATATTACTTTGATTATAAACTCTATGCAATCTGTTCAGCCATCAGTCACGATGTGTTAGAGTTTGGCAGATGAGCCTTGTTGGTGGGCTGATATGATGATCCGAGTCAGACACTGAGCCATGAAACTTTTTGTTGGCGCAGCTATGCAACTACCAGAATTACGGTGTTTCTGCCGTTGCTCTACGTCATTAAACCACGTTTATGCTGCACAATCATGCACAGTAGATGTTCCTTCACCTCTTCCTCCTCTCCATACTGCTCTTCCTCCTCCTCCTCCTCCTCTCTGGTGTCCTCTTCTCCTTTCTTCAGATTTCTCTGGATCCATTGTTCCAAAACTGAATGAACTGACTCATCTATCTATTGAAGCTTCTGATTGGTGTGTTTTTTGATTTGACTGTTTGTTTTTCCAAGTGGGTAGCTGTGTGCTAATTGAGCTCACCCTGTGCTCATTGAGTGAACAATACTGAATGTTAGTGCTTTCTCAATGTCCACATGGTGTAGGCAATGAGAAATGAATGGATTTGTGTGTAGAGTAGGGAAATGGGTGTTCTTTTTGAAAATGAGTTATGGTTGTTAAATTTTAGTTTAATAGTCTAGTTATAGAGTTTAAGCAATTGAGAAAAACTGTAATCTCACCTTTAAAACTCACTCAAACCACCAAAACACTTCATTCATGTCTCAAAATAAAGTTTTTTGACCACAATTCTCTGTCCATATAGATAGAAAAATAAAACCGACTGCTATGATTTTTTGTATATTTCAGTTATGTGTTGTTAACAGTTTTGAACACAGTGTGTTAGCATTTGAAAAATGTTACAAGTATATAGTGTTTTGGAGCTGGTGGAGTAGTAATGAGAAAAGAGATCATGGATTTTGGAGAAAGTGGTCAATGAATGCATTTTGTGGTAAAGCAATGAAACAGTTTGGTCCACATACACTTTTTCATTGACTGTGTGAAGAGGTTTGAGAATGGGACTTGAGTTTTGCACATTAGCAGTTGAAAAAAACTGTAGTTTATTTGCGCTGTTCATTACCTTAACATTAAGGGGTTGTAAATATAATTCCCTGCCCCAACACACACAAATCCCGGTCTGACTGAAGATTTCGCTCCTGAATGTGACCACGGGGGCACGGACAAGCATTGCACTGTGCTTTCCATAGACTGAAATGTGAAAGCCATATGGAGACTTGGAAATTTCTGGGGCCGCCTCAAGCTTTTTCAGTCTGATCTCTCACAGAACAGAGAACACAGAGCTGCAGCTCAGAGTGACTTTACATACAATATCATGCTTTTTCTGCTGTTGAACTCTGAATGGTTTCCCTTTCTAACATTGCAATCTGCTTCACATACAGCAATTGGAGGAAAAATTAAGAGGGTCTAACTGTGTACCTCACGTCTGGGGACCCCAAGGTCTGCGAGCCAATGAAAATAGAGTAGGGGTTGCCACAAAATGAGGTGCGTGTCTTCCTTTTTATTTTTTTTATTTTTAATATTAAGTTTTATTTGACCAGACTTGAAAACTGCCACATTTCTGTTCCCAAGACATTAGTTTTTTTCAGTTGCTAAAGTGCATTGGTCAAAACTGAAGTCACATTCTCAAAACTCTTCACATAGTCAGTGAAACAGAATGTGGACTAAACTGTGAAGTTTTCATTGCTTTCACACAAAATGCATTCAATGACCACTTTCTCCATGATCTCATTTTTCATTACTTCTCAACCACCTGCAAACTGCTATTTATTTGCAGCATTTTTCAAATGTGACACTGTGTCCAAAACTGTTAAACATACATTCAAAACAGAATGGAGGCAAATGTCTGGCATTTCTGCAATAACCAGACTGAAATATATTTTTAAAATTCATAGCAGTACACTACTACATGCAATGATATAATAATAATAATTGCTGTATTTCTGATTCATTCTTGTTACATTACACTTTAGTATAATAATGTCAAAAAATGTCATTCTTATTCTATAATAAAATAATGATTTATGTAAAAAAAATCAATCAAACTTCAAAGACAAAAGTGTATACTGTCATGAGTGACACTATACACTTTCTGGGTGAGAATTGTTGCAAGTGTTTGGTTGAACAGGTCTATTTTGAGACGAGTGTTTTGGTGGTTTGAATGAGTTTTGAAGTTGAGATTAACTATATGGCCAAGATGCATGTTGGTAATGCAGACTGTTTAAAACTTTTTGGAAAAAGGGGCTTCAGTATTGACCAATGATTTTTAGCAATTGAAATAAACTGTAAGTAATTCCATTTTTTATTGTCAGGTTAAAAACTAGCTAATCTTTCTTGTAATTTGCTAGGTGTGGGGGGAAAAACCATACTAAATTACGGTATGATAAATTATGCAGGTGATATTAACCTGAAAACAAATTGTAATAAGATATAACCTCTGGAATAAAACAGCTCTTGCTGTAGACAGTGTGTGATTTTAGTTTTAATTTTAGTTTTAGTTTTGATTTTTTATTAACTCCTTGATGCTCAAGATAAAAAGGTAACAAAACACACAAAATTGTCATATACAAACAGCATTTAGTTGTGTGTGGGATCCTGCTCTATTTTTTTTGCACCTTAGGACTGTTAAAACTGCAAATGTTAGTTACAAACATCTTCATTAAAGACTGAAGATAAGCTCATATCTAGTAATACTTGAATATTTCACCTCTTGTGTGGCAGTAAATCTATTAGCCTAATTGCTTTTATACTTTTCTGGCAGAAAAGGAAATTTTGCCCCTCACTTGTTGGGACCTTACTCTCTTTCTATTGACTCACAGATGTGGGGTCCCCAGATGTGAGGTTGGTTGGTTAGTTGGACCCTTCTTGGGATGATGCCTTGCTTCCATGCAAACTGATAGAAGGAGAAACAGCTCAGGAGCTTCTGAAATTTGATCTTCACCTCTATAAAAGTGTCAGGAATTTTCCCAGAGCATCAAAGTAAATAATATTCTGTTTAGTCGTGAGTCCAAAGAAGATGATTTCTAATTTTAAAAAAGTTGAGTTTTAAAAAAATAGTTTAGATAGCAAAACATTTCCCAAACAAATGTCATACTGAAACATTTTTAGTTATTTTGTTATAGTTTTTCTTTTGTTTTGTGGTTTGGAGCATATGTGTCTGTCTTAACTCCTAAACCAAATATTTGGATGAAATGTGAACCTTTGTTGATGTAGTCTGTAGTAAAGGTAATTTAGTGACTACAAGAAAGCAATAATAAAACATGTCACCATGTGTAGCAGCTCAGTTTCTTTACAGCCCAACTATCTGAAGCCAAACCTTTATTCAGCTTACTTTTTTTTCTCTTTGAAACGTGTCACTTTGATTTTCAAACCAACGGCCCAAGAAAACATTGCTTTGGGCATCTTTTGAATGAGACTTCAAGCATGACATTGATTATCTTAGCTTCATAATTATCTCCACATGCTACTGTACAACTGTATTTCCCATTTCAGACAAGGACCACATACATCCTGGGTGAGCGATAGTAACAACTGTAAGTAAATTAGCTGTGAATAAAACCCCTTTAAATAAAGCATTTGTCAAAGACACCCTGTAGTTTGATGGTATAAATGTTCTCAGTCATCCAACAGTGAAGTTGGCGGCAACACAAAATAACAATAGTGTCAGTAAGAAAATGAGTTATGTACAACTTCTGCAGCAGGCCTACTATAACATTCGGTTTTCAGTCTTGCACCTTAAATTGGAAGCAGTATTTTAGAAAAAAAGAATCAAATCTGATTTCAATGTTTTGTCTCTCCTGTTCTTCATTTTGTGATAAATTGGCAAATGCAAAATAGGTACAGATGTGTTTGTATGATGGTGGTATTTTAAATAAATAATGTCTATACTTTGTCAGGGAAAACATCTGCGAGAATGATCTCTAACTGTCACTCCGAAAAACAAACATAAAATGAGAACTTTTTCTTAAAACATTTATATTCTATACCATACAAGTTTCAGTGTGCGGGGGGGGGCTCTTTCTTATTTATGAAAGATTTTTCTGTCAGAGTTGTTTCCATGAAGACACTTTGATGGGGGGACATACAGTAAAAATGACCACATTTAATGTTCAACTGTGATTTTCACATGTTTGAAGTCATGTCGAATATGATTGACTGGAATTTAGTCACAGTTGGCGTTTTTTTTCCTCCAAGTTCTGCATCTTTCAAATTGCAATCATTACTTTTAGTCTCAAATGCTCCAAAAAACTGTGGAACCAATTGCTTAAATATGGCAAAATTCCTCTCTTGAGCGTTTGACTAATAGCATTCATATGTAGTGTTTGTGTCTCAGGGGAATGCATAGCTATTATTTTAATAGAGACAACCCAACAAAAACACGGGGCTCAGTTGAGTGTTTACTGTATAATGGGCGTGACAGGCTACCTTAGACCAATTCTGAGGTCACTGCTGGTGTTTCCTACAAGGTACGACAGTTTTATAACTGCAGGGCTCAGACTCGGATTGTTTCTGACATCTTAGACTGCTGCTGCTCTCCATCTGCCTCACGATCTCTCCCATTCTTTTCCTCTCACTTTTTCCTCTTCGGCCTCTCTGACTCTGACTCTCAATCTGAAACACTCTCCTTTTCTCTCTTTCATTTCCTCTCACACACACACACACAGTACAGGCAAGAAATTATATCAAGCCTTTCTCAGCCGGACTCAAAGAGGACTCTTGAGCATATTTTAAGCCTGAAGTATTAATCTCTCATAATAGGCTTCTTTGTGGAAGTCAAAGAGGAAGCCCATTTTTCTTTCTAAACTCTCTGTTGGAGGGGCCTAGTTGTGGTGATAATCCTAACAAGCATTAAAACAACAAACTAGAAATGCCAAAAGGCTGAAATTAAAAAATCTGCAGCACAGTTAATTGCAATAATTGCATCGGGAGATTATGCAAAAAAAAAAAAAAATCCACAAAGGCTAATTTGAACAGGGCAGCAGCATTTTGTGGTTACTATATTGGTATGGGCAGCTTCTCCTCAACACACATGCTCACACATTTACATCCACCCTATAACACAGCCTATAAGTGTTATATCCATTACGTGCCAAGCACTAAAAATGTGAGGGAACCTGATTTCAGCTTGTTTTGCTGTTTCTGCAGGCAGCAATCCCTGGTCTGCACAAGAGCTTTAAATGCACACAGGGAAGCAGAGTCAGCCAAGGCGGTGCAGTGTTGTTTGGCGGGATGGTGGCAGCAGAGCAGGAGCGATTCAGATGTTCTTTATCTTCCTCCCGCAGAGTAAAATGTAGAGGAATGTAAGCTGTACATTTACAGAGGCCCTGAGGAAATATAATACTCCTTCTGCATTGTGGCGGTGCTAATGTAATTATGCATAGTTCCTGCACTAACTAAAGAAAAGACTGTATAAAATATTGTCTACAAGAACATCTTTTCATTTGAATAAAAATGTTATTATTGTGTTGTTGTTTTTTCTCAAGCAAGACATTAGTGATGCGGGTCAAAAAGCTGACTCTGTAAACATAATATTCATTTCAGTGTTGAGAAAAGTTTAGGATAACTCATGAGGGGGGAGAATGTATAGGCTACCTTAAGTGCACACACACAAACACACACACTAACGTACATGTAGAAGTATGTATAGCCGTGTATAGGCGCGTATATATAGGCTACATGCAGTCAGCACACAACACACACACACACACACACACACACACACACACACACACACACACACACACACACACTCTCTGTTTTGGCCCAGCCTCTGTGATCTGACTCTGAATTCAGCATCTTGTTTGATGTCTTTTTGATGATGGACATGAAATAATGTCCAAATCACCAGAGGCTGGAACATCAAACAGATTCAAATGAAAACACGGTAATGTCTTCTCGGACTGAGCCTTATTGAGCCTTCACTTGCCACTGCCCCATGGAAGCAGGGCTTTGACTGCGCTGCAGATAAAAGATGAGTCGATAAATGAAGCACTTTCATCTCCAACAAACTTTGACAACTTTTTTTTCATTTGCGACGCAAACACTCCACTGCTAATATGCTGCATCATAATATAATCAGATAATCACACATGGTAATGTCGCGACTCAATGAAAAGTCAAAGGTGGGGGGGAGTATCTTTGAAGAGGATGAATGGCCAGAAATCATCACAGCAGGATAAGTAGAGCCCGGGATATGCTGATCTCTTTATCAAGAGCCCCCAAGTCTTATTGGAGAAAGGACGTGATCATCTATATATTGTTCAATTTCAGAATCCAGTGTTCTTTAAGACAATAGGGTGAGAGAGCTAATACAGAGCACAGGTGACTTAGTGATAATGAACCAATATATATGCATCATGCAAAACCGATCCTTATGCTCTGCGAAGGAATTTCTGCACATTCGTTCATCTCAATTTTGTCTGTTATGAACACGCAGACCAGAGAAACTTCACCTCCTCGAAGTGACATCATTGCACACGGCCTGAAGGGTTAGTAACCCTAACCCTAGTTTCACGTGAAGCCAACTGTGAGCTGGCAATTCTGATTCTCAAGTGTTTATGGGAAAGAAGCTTTCACAGACATTGCCGGCCCGTGAAACAGTGAAACGTGAGCGGGTCATCGACTATCGCATGGAATTTAAATTTATAACTGAAAAGAAGCCAAGTTTCCCTATATTTCTACAGACCGGTTCTCTCCCCGTCTCCTTGGGCTTTTGGACGGCTCTGTGTAAACCAAGAGGCTGATGTTCAAACAACAAGGCAGACAGCCATGGTGGACTCATAGCTTTGCTTTGGCCTCCGTGTCAGACTCTTGACAGCAAACTGGCGCCCAGCTCCAACTAATAAAGTGCACCACCCAGATCTTAAACAACTGCATGTACTGTACGTCTGAGAGTGTGTGTGTGGTCAGTTAGAGCAGCATACTCCTGGAAGCCATGGATGAAAGACATATCAAACGCTAACTTCACTCTGTGAAGCGTCTCCTCTTCGGATGATGTGCTACAATCTAGCATATGGAATGATTTAGACACTGACACTGATCAAAAATTATTATGTTACATCTTGTTAAACGTGCATAATTACTGTCATCATGTATTCTCACAGTGGCAGTTAGTCTAAGGGATGCAGCTGGAGCATATCTATGTTCAGGTCCTAAATTTTCTAACCCCCCAACCCTAACCCTAGCACTGGGGAGACCATTTCTTTTGTTCCCATTATGTGCCATATAGTAACACAGGACTCTGGGAACATAGGAAAGACCCCCAAATGACAATCATGATTCTTAAAACACAAATCTGTAGTTCAACAGTTTGTGCATTTCTTGTTGCTCTCATACAAAAAGTAAAATGTACAAGGACAATATCAATATGAAGACAATATCTTCATATAAACAGGCGACACACTGCTCTGCTTTTCTATGTGTAATTCTCAGATGCGTTTATCAACATAGTTGCTGTGTAAATTGTCACGTGCGAAATATTTAGGCCAACTGTCGTCACAATTCAAAGTGTTTCGCAGGTTTAATTATTTTGTTTTGACATTAAAATGTTTAATAACCTTTAAATTCAATTAGCAACATGTTCATTCTGAACTGTTTGTGCAAGTTATCACATGCTGTCACATGTACAAAGCGTACTGCTGTTGTAAACATAACTGCTACTAGAAATAACAGTGTTATATTTAAAATATTCAATTCTAATCCTGTTCTGAATTTATTCTTTTTTCTTAAATATATTTTAAAGCACTTTTAGTTGCCTAAAAGAAGAAAGAACCAATAAGTGCTAAAGAATTGAACCAGTAAGAGTAGTACTATCAATAAAAGATACCCATGCCTAAACACCAATACAATTTGTCAAAAACACATTTTAATGGTGACCCACCATCACCTGTGGGTCACGGGGAATCACTACATTAAAAACCTATCACCGAAGCTGTTGAGAAACTTAACAAATGTATGTAATGTTTTTCATTTCTAAACAGTTCATTATTTATATGACTTAACTGCATTGAGATGTTTGTTTTTTCTGTTCTTTCATTTTATCTATTTCCTGTTTTACATTACTGTCACATTTAATTTACAGAAAGGTGAGCAGTGACATTGAGAAGCCCAGGGACAGTCTGTTGAAGCGCTTTCTTGTATGTCATTAGTTAATTTGTCAGCTGTAGAGAATGTCTGATGTTATTATTGGGTTTCTGCATGTGAATACATCCCAATGAGAGATTACATAAAGAAACACAATTTTAGTGTCTTCTGTGGTAATGAGACAGTTCCTTTTTACATCTGTCCATTTTGACTTAAGCAATGACATTTTCAGTTTTTAAGCAGCATTGTTGAAGTTACTGATGAAGTTATTTATTTTTGACACACAAATTAAATGTTTTCAGTAAGTGACCGCCTTTTAGAGGAAAAGCTTTGTGCTTCTCAGTATAAAATGTAAAGTATTTCATAAACGTGCTAAAACATTGGAAAAAAAACTGTAAAACAGATTACACTGTTGCACCGGGTGTCTTGTACCGTCATTACAATGAATGAATTTTTGTCATTTTCCTACATGTATGGATCATTGCAGATTTTTTTATGCAAAACATGAATAAGCAGCCAGACATCTGCGAACAAGAAAAAAATTCACATTTATTTGATATCAAACAGGAGTTGAATTAAATATCAGCGGATGATGGGCTCTTACAAAAGAAATAAAATGAACCTAATCAGTGCTGCAACAACTTTTCACACTTTCCAACCATGTTCTTTTTTTCCCCATTTTCTACGTTAATAAATTAATTAGTGTCAAAGGATGAAACATGTCTGCAAAAACTGCAGTATCGCATTGACACGGACATAAGTCTTTAAACCTGACAATTTCCTTCAAGTAAAATAAATTACACAAGTTTCCAATTCACTCCAAATCTGTGCATGGCCTGGTGTTAACAAATATACTACTGGCAAAACTCATCATTCATGAAAGCAAAAGCACTTCACAAGCAGAGACGTGAGCATGATTTCATTTCATATGGATTGATATCTCTCGAAACTTCTTTTTTTTTCATTTTCAAACATACTACAACGAGTCAAGTGTGAGAGGAAAAAGGACATTTCCACCATTTTGATTAACCTTGTTTGAAGAATCTTATTAACATTGAAAGGCATAACTACTGAATGGTTGCCATTTCTATTTTTTCCCTTTATTTCTTTTTTTTTACTTTTTACACTAGTGGTACAGCAAAATATATCTTCTTTAGCTGTTACTTTGACAACAGTTAAATGTGCAATAGAGAAAATATAAGGCCTGAGTCTGAATTAGTGGTTTCTTAACTTTACAGTCCTGACTGTGTAGTAGAGCCACACTAGTTCTGTACTTCATGACTAAAAAAGACCCTGGTTCTGCAAAGTCCCCCAGGAATATGACAGGAGTTTCATAGTTCTTTGCTTGGTGTATTTTTTTTATCCCTTATTCTTTGACAGAACAGAACAACAGAAATGCCAGACTTATCTCGGCCTGTGTGTTATTCTCTGCACCTCTTTAGTCCAACAGCAGAACTTTCACAGTCCACATTTGTCGGGCCTTGGGTGGACGTGTTTTGTGTGTTAATGAGATCTGTGTGCAAAAGTCATTTGTTCATTCCTTTTTTTCCACCCAACAACATTTCACTTCCTGTCCTAACAGGAAGGGCATGTAGAGTGTGGAGCCAGACTTGCCGGCTCTCTTGACATCAACCGAAAGGACCCATCTGTTAAAACCTGTGCAAACAAAACGGCCGGCTCAGAGGCTGGTAATGAGCTGCATTTGTCCATCACTGGGCACCTCGCCCTCTTGCGCGCAGCCTTCATTGTTGGGTGGGAGGATGCACCCGTCACTGGTGCCTCGGTTTATGTGGTAGTAGGACATGGGCTGTGGTGCATCACCCAGCTCTGGCATGCTTTTATGATATGCGTCCTCACTCTCGCTTCGAGGTGAGGGGGAGAGCTCCTCCTCCTCCTCTGGGGGGTACGGTGAAGCTGAGGGCGAGGGTGAGTCTCTCAAGTTTGGCATGCTGGTGTAAAGGGAGTCTCTATTATTGTTGGGTGAATGGGAGCCCATGTCCTCCACCATAGTAACAGTCTCAGAGCCATGGCCGCCCTGCCCCTCTAGACGCCTGGGGGCCTTCTGGGCGCTATAGAGCAGGGAGTGAGTCCTCTGGGGCAGGAGAGGGGCCTCTAGCACCTCCTTATGGTTGGGGTGCAGTAGCAGCTCCAGGGTGGTGTGGCCTCCTATTCCGCTTCCTCTCTGGGGGGATGAGGCCTCGGCATGGTCCGCCACAATGGCGTCATCCTCGCTGCCGCTCCCACCCCCACCCCCACCCCCACCTCGGTCCACTGTCACCCTGGTCTGGGGAGGCAAAGCTCTGTCCCGCTCCCTCTGGCCGTCGCGACCTTTGGGGACCCCGCGGGGCCTAAGGTTGTTGTGGACAATCTCAGATATGATCATCTTCTCAAAGGCGGCATCGTCCAGGTTGAGGCCCCCCAGTTCACCAGGGGCTCTAACGCCCACAGTCTCATAGTCATCGTCTCGCAGAGAGTAGCTGTTGTTGAAATTGCCATTGAGGGGGAGGGTGTCCATGGCACTGATGTCCCTGCTGTTGCTCAGAGAGTGCTGTCCTGCAGAGAAAGGCAAAAAGAGTGGGTGAGGTATAACTTTTTTGCCTTTAGATAGAACAAAACAGTCTCCACTATTCCATCCACATACAACTTTATACTGCTCAGGACACTTCACTCTTGTGCTCTTTGATCTCGGGGTAAATTTTAATTTTATGCAAATACAGAAAGTTTTAAAATTCAAAAGGAAACCCAATTAGCTCCCCACCATGTCCATCCTCATCATGGCTGAATATCATTATAGCCAATCTAAGAGATTATCCTGAACAATATTGGGAGAAATGAGAACAAAAGATGACTCAAAAACTTGGAAAATATAGCACAGCAACACGCTACAAAGTAGCTGATGACCAGGTCACAACACGGCAGCACACAAACGACGGGGTAGGATGGGAGTTAAAGAAATATATAAATACAAGCCGATGAGGAAGTGTTGTGACATTAACAATGAATAAAACATTCCACCTGTTAAAAGAAGGCAAGACAAAAGAGTAATGTCCAACACAGATGGCCAGCCACCTCTCTGCTCCCAACAAGCACAGCAACAATCCCCACACACCACGACAGACAGGCACGGTGCAATGACTCACTTTGCCACCACTCACATCAAGTGTGTCTGCTCAGGCTATCTGGCCTAAGAACAGCTGATGTGCAAAAAAAGTAAAACAGATGCTTTTTTTCAATTGCAGCAGAAACAACAAAATCACTGAAATAAGACAAAAGTGGAAGCTTGTGACATCCAGCCTGGATTCAGTCGATCCCACTCGGATTGTGTCCTTGCAATTGGATGCTTTGCTCAAATTGTTGTTGGTGGATGGAGAATGACAGCGAAATGATGTGTTTAACAGTTTGTGAGAGCTAAAGGACAAACCAAGGACAACTGAATCCTGGACTCAGCAGGTGACAGGGTTCAGCAGCAAGCGCAGTCTTTTTTTTAAATCTACAGTAAAACGAGGAACATTTCCTGGTGAAAGTATTTCTTTCTGAACTGCACATAATTTTTTTCACCTTTATAGAAGTGTACATCTATCACTTTTTATGTGAACAAAATAGACACACATAAACACACACACACACACACACACACACACACACACACACACACACACAGCAGAGTACTCAAATTTTGCGCAGCCCTATGACTAAGCTCAAGTAGCGGGATGGAAGTGAAGGGGGCCAGTTTGATTTGATATGAGGATTTTATTTACCGTGTACACTGTGAAAGGCTGACATTTTGTAGGGTGAGGGTGTTGTCGTCACAGGGAGTCATTGCACACACAAAAAAGGGGAAACTAGTCTTAGGTATCAAACGAACGTGTTAGAAAATGGATGATAGCGACTGGGAAAAAAAGCTCTAAAAACAACATCACAGACAGTTCTAAAATGGGTGAAAGGAGCACAGAGAGCAAATGGGCCAAAAAAAAGGAGAGGGGGAGGGTTGGGGGTTATTAGACACTTCTCTGAATAGAAGCTGCTTCCAAATTTGCATTTGTTTATGCGCAGGCAGTGATTTTCATTGCAGACAGGTATTGTCTACCGGGAGCAGGGGAAATGATGTGAACAGAATTCAACTGGACACGACGACAGCTGCACTCTGGGAACCGTTCCAGCAGAGATTCATCCAAGATGTTCCCCTTACCGATTTTACTGCATCGGATGAACATCTGCAGAGTATTACTTAGTATTAATACACTTATAATGGAAGACACGCTCATCCTTTTGCAGAAGCTAAATGTAATGACTATAGCAGAAAGAATTTCTGAAAAAGCTTACATTAAACTTAACAGTCTCTCGACGCATATTTCATACTTGGTTGGTGATCTTCACACCAGGTTTTGACATTTGTGTGTCATACCGTGCCTGCTACCCTCAAACAAGTTTCCACATGTTAAATCTTTCAATTTTTTTGTCACTGCTTCCTGATCTCCTGCTGCTCCTGTGTTTGAACATGGCTAAGTACAGCGTTTTTGCCTCAGGGGAGAAGAAGTGTTTCTACAGGTAAAAGAAGGATTTTTGTGCTGACTTTAAAGATGACCTGCTAATTAATTATCACCACTTCTTTTTCCATGTCCTGAAGTGCTCCAGCGCTTACATGCAATCATCCTACAATGATTAAACAGGTAAACATTTTGGGGCAATAAAGCACAAGCTGTCTGCACACACACACACACACACACACACACACTGATTTTGGAGTGTGAGCTGCTTGGTTGCTGCTGAGCTCACACACACACACACAATCACAAAAACATTCACAAAAGGTCTTTGATTTTCTGTGCAGACATTGTTTATGTTCCATCCCTTCTTCATTATCTCTGAGTTTGCTGTAAGCGAGCTTACAGCACAAAACAAGATCGTGATGACTGTAACTTAAAGCTATATGTTCCTGCATATCGTCTCCTTACACATTTTCGCCATGCTGTTTTTCTATATTCTCTTTTATCATCAAATGCCTGTGAATATCTGAGGGCTATGATTCTGCCCGCATTGCGTCATGTGCTTCTGGGTTTTTTTTGTCGTCTTTGATTGGGTTTCTTCTGCTCTGGCAGTGAGGAAGTAGGTCATCATAAACACTGACACAATTTAAATCGGTCTAATTTGAAATTAAACTAAAGAAAACGTAAAGATTTCAACATTAAATATACTGTATCACCCATGAATCCAAGGTAACAGCATAAATAA
This sequence comes from Lepomis macrochirus, assembly GCA_024633595.2. NCBI lineage: Eukaryota > Metazoa > Chordata > Actinopteri > Centrarchiformes > Centrarchidae > Lepomis > Lepomis macrochirus. Next base: position 21,643,058 of record JALXJV020000012.1, read on the forward strand.
TCTGCACCATCATGTGCAGCTCACATTCAACAGAGAGGAATTCTCAGTAGACGATAAGATAGCATTGACGTCTCTGAGTTTATCTCCTTCTGTGTTTACAAAGGACAAACCCACGTAGATAAGAACTACTGGAAATACAGAGGAGGTGTGAATGGACAAGAACAACCAGTGAATCTAGAGTAATTATTCTCACCATGTTCAATGCAGGCTGTGTCAGAGCCACAGCTTTTCATGTTTTTAATAAATCTAACACACTTAAAAAAGGAGAGAGTTATATGAGAAGATGCTACTCTCATATCTGTCTGTTTAAAATGAAGCTACAGGCAGCCGCTGGTTACCTTAGCTCTGTCATTTGACATGAAAATCTACCTACAAGCACATCCAAAGCTCACTAAGAAACACGTTATTTCACATTATATGATCAATTAGCACAAAAACTGATTTATAAAAAATCAAATTCAATATTTTGTGCCCAGTAATTTCCCCACTGGTTTCCTAGCAACTGCTTACAGCCAAGAAATAGTCACATAACACCCCCTCCCCATAAAACAGTGAATTGTTAAACAAAACATACAAGATATAAACTGTCAATAGGTGATCTTTAAAAGTGCTGGTAGGTTGAGGTCCGATTTCACAGAGCCAGGTTAGTTGTTTCCCCCATTTCCAGTCTGCTAAGCTAAGCTAACTGGCTGCAGCCTTATATTTAACTGACAGATGTGAGAGTGGTATTGATCGATCGATGTGTATTTTCCAAAATGTGGATCTTTTGCTTTAAAACAAAACACACATCTAAACAGAATAAAGGTGGCGGGTGAATGTGCACCTGGGGAGTGAAAGGCCGGTGGAGAGGGGGTGTTGCACACCACAGTTTCAGCCAGCAGGTTGTTATAAGGGTTAGTGTCGTGGGTTCGGAGGAGAGGGTTAGTTAGGAGGTAGTTGCCAGTCATCCCTGAAATAACAGGAAGAGAGAGAGAGAGGGGAGGGGGAAACAACAGTTGAGGAAAAAGAGCTCAAGGTACTGTACTTCATGGTCTGTGGTGGTGTGCTGTGTAGCTGTCGACATAAACAAACACTGACATTCGCTGTCCAAAATCTGACACCGCAAAAGATTTATGACCTGCAATCTGTCTGCCTTCTATTATGGACAAAGCAGCCATAGAAACGTTGCAACACATTATCCAAACAGTCTGCCGATGTAACTGACAAACAATATTGTCACGACAAGTGTTGACCAAAGCATAGCAACACAATCAACTCCAGTGTTTATGTGAAGCAAATTCATCTAAACAAACGCATCCAGTCGAGACAGTAGACAAAACATGTCTAAGTGGCCTGCCATGAATAATACAGTATCCCTATCATCGTCAGCATGCTTGTGTAAATTCTCAAGAATGTAATAACTATCCTCAGTCATTTGGACGGATCGCTGAGACACCCTGCCATGTGTGTGGTTTTGAAAAAAAACAAAACAAACTAAAATAATTCATAACTACAGCCAATCTGCGCTGGCAGTGTGGATCCTGAGCTTCATGATGCCGGGATCGATCCCAAAATCTGCTCCGAACTCAGCCTGACTTTGCTTATCTTCCCCAGCCCTACCTTCATCCGGAGTTAGGTGGCTGCTGCACAGTCAGCCTCTCGAGTCATGCTCGTTAGGATTTGAACTCAAGTCCTCGTCTGTAACATTTTATGCCACGCTATATATCACACCTCTTTTCTGCCTCTATTCCTCTTCTATTTGCAAGATCCCAGTGAAGCTGGAAAGTGCACGAAAAATGCTGTGAACTTTGATACATAGGCAGCATTTAACACAGCTTTTTTTGATTGCTTAACAGTAAGAGAAATGCAACATTAAATCTGGTCTTATCTCCCTCTTTTTATCCAAGCTGCCACAGAGCCATGTAAGCTGCATCCATTGAAGTGTTTATTGTGAATTCAGAGCTTTGCTACAAAGAGAATAGCGTATGTGTCTCGTCTGGTGGCAGTGGAAGAAGCGGTTGCTTACCCTGGTTGAGTGTGGAGGTGCTGTTTATGTCTCCCGAGATGAAGGAGGACTCCGACTGCTTCCTCACAGTGTCGTTCCACATCCGCCTGATGCGGCTCTGGGTGGAGAGAGAAAGCAGCCATTGATCAGGGCTCAACATGGTGCTGCTGTTATTCAAGGCTTATGGCCCTGAGGATTGAGTGGCTACGTGGGTTCGTTGTATACAAGATTCAACAAACCCACTGCTCGATGACACGGCCTTGTAACAGTAAAACAAAGCCCGAGCTATTGATTCAACCAACACCAATAATTGATATTCCAAGAATCTTAGAGCTTGTAATATGAAAGATCTGCCCTGAGCAGCTCTTTTTTTCTCTGGACAGTTAGTGAAGAAAACACTACTAAATTCCCAGACGTCCTCTGTTTCTCTCTTTAAATACGTTCTCTCTCCCAACCATGACAGGTATAAAAGAACACATAAAAAAAAGTTTTTATATATAAATACTGAATTACATTTCCTAATTCCCATCCCCTGTATATAACCTCGTCAGTCTAACAGTTTTATAGCAATTACAAACAGTACTAAGTGAAATAAAATACTGCACTGAAATTTCTATTTCAGTGTTTCAACTGTGTATTTAGTTTAAAAAATCAAAAGGTTCTACTATACAGTCATAATAAGCAGATCATTTTGCATAAGGCTGGCAATATCCAATTTTTTTATTGTCAACAAATCCTATGAAAAGACTAAAACCAACACTGTGTTAGTCCGTCTCTCAATACTTTGACTCCCCCAGCATCTCTGTGGCTCTCAGCCACAAGACCATTTGTCCCTTAGGACATAAATCTTTAGAAATGGGGGGAACCAATATATTTTAAAAAATGCTCTGTGATTTCCTAAAGCAGCTGGTCCCTGTAGTTTTTTTAAGAAACATTACTCAAACAGAAAATAAATAGTGCATTTGTTGGGGACTAGTCTCAGCTGTGAATTAATACACATTTGGTGCTCTAGTGAGTATTTACAGCACCAATATGGTGTATGCGGGGTCGACTCAAAATCAACTACAGCGCTCTTATCCATAATGAAGGAACATGTCACCCAGTGCAACAGTGTGGCTCACTGATGTGTTTTTAGAAGTTTTTAATAATAATAATGGAGCTCTAAGGCACAGAAAAATAAGCTACAGTAGGTTGTGGATACACAGACAAAAACTTGTTTTTTGTCTTTTCATGGGATTTATTGACAATTAAAAACTAAAGAATATCACTAGACTTATCCTTCAGATCTTTTTTCACTAAAAAAACAAAACAGCCCATAAAACACTGAAATGAAATCCACTGACAAATAATTAATTGGAGATAATTTACATATAAACCTTTTGCACATGTTTTTCTAAATCCTACACCCTGACACTTCTGTTCCCGGTGGTGTACACGTACCTGTGTTGCAGATGAATAGCGGGCCGTGGATCGAGACGTGGCTGTCTTGGCTGAACTGTGGGGGCCCTCAGGCGGCAGCGCACCACAGCACTGGGACTGACGGAAACATTTGCTGTACTCTTTGCGGACCTGCAGAGGGACAACAGATCAGGAAAGGCTGAGCACACAGACAGCGACACAGTAGCCCCCCATGAGAGATCTATCCATCTATTAGCTTTACCGGCTTATTCTTGAGGGTCTTATCCTGGACAGGTCACCAGCCATTCACAGGGCTGACACATAGAGACAGACTACCCTTCACACTCACATTCACCTACAGGCAATTCAGAGTTACCAGTTAACCTAAACCTAAACAGTCTAGTCTTTAGATTGTGGGAGGGAACTGGAGCACACAGGCGCAGGGAGACAAGTCCACATCCAGCCGACAGTCCGGCAGGTTTGACCAAGAGGCGACAGTGCTAAACACTACAACCCCCCCCACCCCCCCCAACCCCAATGAGAGATGCAAATCCCCAAATCTTTATCAAATGCCATCCAGCTGACAGCAGTTTAAATGCCATATCTGTGTGGACAGGGATAACAAACACTGTGATAACATATTGAAATTTTGTAGAGAAGACGCCCTTTGATATCGGTGTTGCTAAGTGAGAATTTGTAAAATATAATGAAATGCCTCGTGCAAAAACTCAAAATGTCACAATATAAATATTTACATACCCACACCTGAGGTACGAGGATTAGACAGATGTGGAAAGAAACAGGGATTTTTTGGCAGTGCCATGTTTCAATTATCTGAAAGTTATCAATTAATCTGCAGATTATTTCCTCAATTAATTCTATAAGTCCATTTGTTTTGTTTATAAAATGTCAGAGAAAGAAGACAACCAATTTCCTGATCCAAAGTCTAAAACCCCCCAAACCTCAATTTACTATATATTACTACTACGCAATAAATGCTTGAAAATCTGAAACAAGCTTTTTTGGTATTTTTGCTTACCTGAAAAGTGTCTTTTATAATTAATTCAGCTCTTTTATACTGTAGATCAATCATATTTCTTTTATTAATTCATTATTTGTTTAGTCTATAAAACGTGAGAAAATAGTGAAAGATGTCACAAAGTGAAGTCTTCACATTTCTTGTTTTCGTCCAGAAACCAAACAATGTTTATTTTACAGATATTGTTGGCATTTTTCCATCATAAACTAAAATTAGTTGTTTAATTGATTAGAATTAATCCACAACAATTTCAGAATTGTGATAAAGGATGAAATTGTACCTTTTTCTGGAGGAGGCAGTGGAAGATGAAGATGAACATTCCTTGCAGAGTGTTGAAGATGGTGAAGAGGTAAGCCATTACAATGGAGGATTCATTGAGGAAGAACAAGCCAAAGGACCATGTGAGCCCCAACAGACATAGTAGGGCAAATGCTCCCAACACCCACGACCTGCGAAAGAGAAAGAAGAGTGATATTAACTAGTGAAAACTGCAGTAAATTTCATTTTTACTTTATTTGATGATTCACTTCTCCTGGACAGCAACTTGTTAAAAACAACCAATACCCTCATTTGCTAGTTTTCTTTAAGACAAGTTGCACTAGTTGCGGCATAGTGTATAAATGCTGATACAATGTTTTAGAATGAATGTGCATTCTGTATTTGACAGAGTCAAAAAATATTTCCTTGGTCTTCTTCGGAGTTGTTGGCTACAGAGACTGCAAATGCAGCAGGTTTCTCCTTGGCGGCTTCCAGGAAAGCCTAAGTGAAATAAGATAACTTCACAGTCATTTTCAATGACGACGGCTGGTCGTTATTGATACACGAGAGAATTGAGCCACCTTGAGATAGATACGGTGAGCATCGAGAGGACAGAAAAATTGGAACAGCGGCGTGTCTCTGAGGAAGGATGCACAGAAAAACCAGAGGCAGTGCTGATTAGACTTGCTGATTCATTTTTTGTGCTTTTTATACAACAATACCATTTTTTGTCTGAATAATCTCACAAAATGCAAGGAATTATTTCACCTTTTTTTAACCTTTTTTTTAGATGTTACCACACTTTCCACAGAAACTAAACACAAAGCGGATTGAGGTAGACCCTAATTAATGACAGTTAATGAGTTTTGACTTCTTAGAGAGATAATGTGTGAAATCCAGCACATCCACAAATGCAGGTTTTCTGTGAGCTAAAAACAAATCTGAAAGCTTTAATGCCTCTTTTTTTTTTTTTTTGGCTAAAAAAATGATGCGCCCACATAACATGTGTTGGCCTGCCCTCAAACATATTGTTGAACAAGAATCCAGGCACAGCAATGTACAGGGATTTGTGTCTTTATCAAGGAAATGCAGCCCACTGGAAGCGGAAAGATGGAGGGGGGCCCTTTTTTCCGTTTTTACCATCTTTAAATCTACGAGGCATGTGGTTGAGTCTGTCTTCCAAGGAAGCCTGTAAACTATGCCAGCGCAGGTGCAAAAGGATTCCAAAGGTCAGAAATGCAGTTATGAAGAAATAAAAAATTCGCAATATAACCCTGCATAGTGCAAATACTGAAATCATAAATTGAACTAAAAGGCACCACCTATGTGGACTGAAATAAAATCTGAAAGGGAAAAACATATTGGTCTGGTCGGGTTTAAGAGACGAGAAAATCAAATAAACGTGTCTGTCAAATGCAGCTTTCGCAATTTTAGAAGGGAGGCAAAAGCAGTAATGATGCATATTATTTTTCTTTTCACACAAAAGTGACCCACTTGCAAAACACATACTCAACGTACACACACAGTTCCAGAGCAAGCAACCACAGTGCGGCCACCTAATCTCCCAGATCGACACCCCTCACCTGATACCCCCAAGCCTGGACGAGTCCGGTTTCATGGAGGTGGAGTGCTTCACCATTTTGAACATCGTCACCACCAGGAAGATGACGTTGACCTGTCAAAACAGACACGCATCAGGGTTAACAGACTGCACTCAGAAAGGAATTCAGCATTCAGATCCTTTTGTTTTTAATACCACACTAAATAACTACTCCATTACAAGAAGAATAATAACATAAATATCACAATCATTACTTAACAACAGAGGACTGACAAAATAAAAAAGAAATTGTAATACAATTGTCAAAATGGCACCATACAGACTGACAACTGACAACAAACAAAAAACAAAGACAAACTAGATACATTAATGAAAGAAAACCCTGAAAACATTGCAACCACAAGGTGGCCAAAGTAGCCAACAATAGATAAATAGTAGATAGTAGAATCAGGTCTAAACATATGGTATAAACAGGGACAGGTTCATTGATAACAGGGGCAGTATATCTCAAAGTAAGAAGACAGGGCTTGCTTAAACGTACCAAGTAATCAAATGTGTCTACATAGACCAGGTAACTCATTCAAATCTGCTGGGGCTTTAAACCAAAATGCCTTTGCCAATTGTTTTATTAGCACAAGGGACCGAAAAAAATAGGGCTGAGCAGAGTGCTTAACTTGAAATTTGAAGTACAAGATCCAGTTGTAACTAAGGAGGACAAATGGAATGAATACATTTAAATATAAGTTGAAGCCAGTGAATGACATTGTATCTTCTTACATTTAAAGATGGCCATTTAAGTGAATTGTACAGTGATGAGTGAGAAAAGCACAGCCAAGGACAATCTGCAGAGTCTATTGTATGCTGTGTTAAGTGGAACAAGGTCTGATTGAATGCGTTTTGATAGACAATATCACAATAGTCAAGGAAGTCGGAAGTATAAAATATATAGAAGAGTAGTAAAGATATGTAAGTACAATCAAGAAAATGTACTTAAAAGTTATTTTATCATGGATGTATTTCTAGTCTGCACAAAAAATCAGAAAAATTACCCATAACCCAAAGTGACACCTTCACAAAGCTTGCCTCACACAATTTCAATTATCAAAAAACTAATTGGAAGGAAAAGCAGCCAATCCTCACATTTGAGAAACTGAAACCACGAAATGTTTTTGCATGAAAAATGATCAAATTAGATGTCAACTGATTTTCTGTCAGTCATTAGCTGACTAATCGTTTCGGCTATACTTGTATACCATGTTAGGTGGGTTGATCAATAACAAAGGATCATATTTTATAATCTCTTCATATGTATTGAATTCAAAACTCTTAATTTGTAATCTGGAGTGCAATGTGATTGTAGCTGAGAGGAAGTACAAAGTGGCATGAAAAAAAAATAAAGTAAAGTACAAGCACCGTCAAATTTATACTTGTAAGTGTGCTTATTTACATTTCACCACTGGTTGCTAACCCCTGTAGACTTAGACTTTGACTTAAGAGTATTGCTTAATCTTTGGTGGTTTTGGCTCTATAGCAAGCACCAACCCCAGCTTACCTTCACCCAGAGGAATAAGAAAATGTAATGCCTCAGTGCATACCATTAAGTACACTGCCTTCCAAAGAGAAAAACAACAGTGAGAGGTAAATGCTTTGGTCTACTTCCCACAGCTCTCGCCTTCAACATAAGCTACACAGGAAGTTTCTCCTCCCTCTCTTGTTTGACATTGTAGTCAGTCCCAAAGTGGAAATCCTCACTGAATATGACACTGTATATCTGATGAAGTCCAAACACATGTGATGTACCGCGGACAAAAGCTCCAGAAAAATACAGAGAGGAAAGAACGGAGCTGAGTGCCATATTTTAGAAACAATTTTTAGTGAGGCCAGGAAAAACGTTTAAGTGATTCAAGCCATACATCTAGAAAGGTTTCCATTCTCTCAGGATGTCTTTCTGTAAGCACTCGAGGGCCCGTGGCCTCTGAGGGAAAGGGAGGAGATGTGCTTCAATTTGGCCTGATACCATATTAAACCTTTGAAATGCACTTCAGTAAATATTCAATGAAAAATAGGTATATAGCTGGACTTTTTATGTTATTAAAAACTTCTATCCCATATCTGCTCCGAGAGTGCATTTTGAAAGCGTGACCAATCTGCTGTACAAGAAGGAAAATAAACGTCAGAAAGCATGCACTGGCGAAAAAACAAAGAATAATGATCTCCATGTAGTGCTCTCAGTTTATCAAATACTTCATTTTCAATTCTTCATTCAAAAATAAGCAGAAAGGTCCTTGTTATTATCCCATAAGGATGCCTTCTGTAAAACTACAAGGCAACAGAAAAGGGACTCTTTACACGGAAACAAAGAGAGTGTGAGTGGAAAGCAGATGGGAACCAACAAGGGAAGATGGAAAAAAAGGAGTGGCTAAGGACACAGAAAGAGGCTTTTAGATCACAGCTTACAGTAATGCGGAGTTTTGTCTCCCAGCCACTGGGGCTGATCTGTGTCCCCGTGAGTCGAGTGGCTGGAGATGCATTTAATGCAGCCGCAAGAGATGACACAGATCCGATGAGACAGACAGGCGGACGGACAGCGAGGCAAGTAAGGCATTCTGCCGAAAGCTGAGGCACACTACATATGGACTCCCCCTCATTCCTCGTCTCCAAGGGGCAGTCCTCTACAATATTCAGGTCCCTCACTTCTCTGCCAAATCTGGCGCAACAAAACCAGCTCTGCAGATGCAGCGCTTCTCTGGGTTTTACATGTATTTACAGCCTATGGACAGATTTACCATATGCGCCTATATGGAGATGCAGTTTGTGTTTGTTCAGAGCTGGGTGCAGGCGTTCTTGCATGCATGCATGTGTATGTTTCTATGTGCATTGTGAACACCCAGCCTTCATATGAAATATTAAAAGGTGAAGATGGAGATGTCCGTGTGCTGGAATTGGCTGGGGACGTGTCATGATCTTCAGCAAGGCTATGAGCTGTGGTAATGGTTGTCTGGCCCACCCACTCATTACGTCCATGTCCCCCCCCCCCCACCACCACCATCACCCTTGTTTTCCCACTGAGCAAATGACCTTCATGCCTGAGATGATTTTTCCTCCTGATTGCTGGAGGGGAGTATTCTCTACAGCAAGGACCAAACAGCTTTAAGTTGTTACCGCTCACCAATTCTGATTTCAGAGGATTTCATAGCTGAGTGGACAATGATGTCCTCGTGTCAGCTATAATGGGACCACTTTCCTTTCATGCAAATTGATCTGAGAAAGCAGAGTTAAGAGGCTGCCAGCAGTGAGAGTAAGAAAATCTATAAACTGTTTTCAAAGCTTTTCTTCGAAAGAAAAAAAAGCAGAAAAAAGTTATCACACACGTGCATAAGACTACAACTTACCACAATTATGAAGGTTACAGGTCCGATGAAGCTCCAGATGAAATGGTTATCAACCCTCAGCCAGCATCTACATGGTGCAGAAGATGATATTCAGTCCACTAAATCATCTCATTGCCAAAACAAAATTGTGTCTCATCGATCAGGGCCCAGCAGAGCTGGCTGGATGATAGGCCACAGCAAAAGAATCGAGACTCCTCTGACCATAGAGAAGAAAACCCGACCTTGAGGGAGTATTGGCCGCGTGCCATGAGAAGCTGCAGTCTAAAAGCCAGTGGTTATTGGACTCATGACTTCACAGTCTGCAAATGTCTACAAATGTGGGATGTCGGACTGTGTACCAAAGACGCAGTAAACAATGTATTGTAGAAGAGAATGAATTGCACCTCTGTCTCTGTTTATCACCAGGAAACAGAAATGAAGTGAAGACTATAGCTATAAAATAGAGTTTGAAAAAAGGCAGTTTACTTAAATCCAATAAATTAGAGGATTGCAGTCTTACAAATCATAAAGCTTGCTGCTTGGATGAAGACCAGAGGAGAAGTGCATAAACTTTTAACTGACAGGGGCGGCAATTATCCACATGCAAAGAATAAAAACCCAGCAAGCCAGTGCAGCAAGCCAGCACATTCATTAATGCTGCGGCTTTGCTCGCAGCCTCTTCTTTTAGCTGTGACAGAGTGTAAATTTGCTAGGGGGAAGAGGTGGACTACTCTTTGTGATATTACTATCATTAGCACATGCGTGCAAGCTGTGGGGGTCTGTCTTGATGGGGAGAAGGGAGGAGTAATGCTCCTCGTTTTTTTATGGCACAACAGCAGAATCTCTGCACACTTACGCCCGCTGTGTGCCGTAGCTCCTGTAGTCGATGGCTGCCGAGATGCCCACCACCACAGCCGGGATGAGGTACCCAGACACGTAGTAGTACTTCCGGCGTGAGAACTCGCTTTCAAACACCTCAACCAGCATGAGGTACAGCTGCACGCCCTCCAGACACATCCAGGCGAACGCAGCCAGGAAGCAGAAGTGGAGAACGCCGGCGATGATGGAACACACAAGCTGACAGGAGGACGTATGCAGGGTTAGTTGAATCTGAGTTACTCAGAATCACTTTTTGTTACTAGTTACCCAAACTGTAAAGCTTTTGCTTAGATTTTGAAAGAAGGATGGGTTAGCAAGTCTAGCAAGGGCTCAAGCAGTGGCTCTGTTTACAGCTGCTCTAATCAATATTTTTGATTGGATCAAATTACTACATGTAATGTGAAAGGGATCAAGTGAGCTTTTTAGCATCTTTCAGGTCAATATTTTGGAAAACTAAACAATAAAGGCAGCTCTTTTCAACAGAAACCCTTTGATACACCTACTGTTCGCTTTCTGCCAGGAACACAGGCAAACTTCGTTACCAGCTGGTGAACACAGTGGAGCATTAAGAGCCTGATATTCCCCCCAGGAGTTTGAAATCAGAGCTAAAATGACAATGATTGTTGGCCTTACATTCATCAAGTAGACAGAAACAACGCTCCAAATGAATGTTGAATGTTAATGTTGCTAATGTTCTTAGGAAAGAGATTACAGTATTTGTGAAAATGTATATTTGGTAAAAAAAAACAATAATGGTAGACCTAAGAGCATAAACACTTGATAATTTGATAATCTGTATCTTCCCACCCTAAAAGGTACAGATCCTATAACTATTCACTAAATCAGCTAAGCTAAATATCAGTAGCCTACAAACAGTATTATACATACAAATACATCCATCGATTTTCTCATTCTGGGTGAGTGGAAGAGAGGTAAAATTGCACAATTTCTCCAAAATCCACCAGTGGGTGTATTGTTAAAATGCATTTTTTTCCACTAAACTTTCTTCAAAGCCATTGCTCTTTATTTTCAGTTTTCGTTTTTCGTGAAGATCCCAACATTTCTAAAGATAGAAATGATCTAGGAGAACGGTGTAAAAAAAACATGCAGTGAATGTTTTCTTTTTTTATAAAATGGTGCAGCCGTTAAAAACAAAACAAAAAAAACCCTGAGTTGAATATTTGAATATTTCACTGAGAATGAGAATCGCAGTGTTGGAAAAAGTATATACAGAATAGATATGTGGTATTATAATCTAATGTAGATTTATTGCTATCTTTAAAGCCACTTCAAGGAAAATTGAAGGAGGAATTCAAGTGTTTAAAGGTTAATCACAGCACATGAGCCCATTCATCAGTCGCATGAACATTAAAACCCTCTGCAGTATAATTTACACGGTACCTTTGGTTCCGTCATGTTGATGCCCACGAGGTAGACGAGCTCGCCAATGAAGAGGTTGAGGCAGAGATTTTTATGGATAGTGTTGCGGTCACTTTGCAGGCCTCTGAAGAAGCAGAACGTAAAGAGGCTGATGGCGAGGCAGACGAGAGACACGGCGATACCCATCCGTGTGATGACGGTAAGAAGAAGCTCGTGGACGCTCCCATCCCCCTACAGAGAAAGAGACTGACCTTCAACTCCACACTTTTCATACTGATTAGTGGCATTTTATGATTATTATTAAAAATAATAATCGTTGAACAAAATCTTCAATTTGAATAAAGATGATTCCAGCAAGCAAAACCTATTTCAATGTTGGCACCAGGCTATTGTTTTAAGACACACATGAATAATAGGGAACCTATCCTTTAACCTGATCGTACCTGATGACATTTGGCACTCAAACAGAACATGCTTAGATGACATTATGGGGCCTGTGTTGCAAAAAGTGACATCAGCTGAAAAACTCCAACAAAGCGACCGAGCGACTGAGCGACCGAGTGATGTGACGTCCACATGTGGGTTCTCTTTTTGAGGTCAAACCCGGCTGTGTTTCAGAAAATCTAAAACTGAGCATGTTTCAAGATGGGCACCAGGCATATGTGAAAATAGCAGACCATACAACATTTCACTCAAGGACATGATGGTCGAAAGAGAGGCAATTCCTTCTGCGATATTTGTAATTTTATTGAGGGCAGGAGTTGCAGTTGAGGTGATGTGTAGGGAATTGGTGTGAGGCTAAGCCTAGCCTCGGGGCTCTGGTTTCAAGCTGTGGTTAAGGTTGAGGTTAAGACAGATGACAGGGACAGAGTTCATGAGTTGGGACATATTATTAAAGCAACCACAAACTTATCCTCCACATTTATTACTGGCTAGGTCCTTGCTACACATGCTATTTATCATGTAATTGGATTGTAATTGCATTTTGCGACCAAATGGATCCTACACCACTTCAAGAGGGGTGGAAATATAAGTTAAAGCTGAGGTTGTACTGTTTCCCATGATTCTCAGGGACATACGCATGGTGGACAATTAGACACGGACCATAGGTAAAATATAATTACTTCTGATAACAGTATGACTCTCCGTGTCCTGATCCACATTCTCACTCTTTTAAAGTGACAGCCCCGCTTCCTTTCCTCCACCTCTCCCCTACCTTCTCCTCCAGCATTAATCTAATTATCTCCGCTGAAATGCCAGCCTTGTTCTTGCCTTGTGTGCACAAATCTATCAACAAGACGGGAGACCAACTAACTGAGACAGAAAAATAGCTTGCGCAAACCACAAGGAGAGGGCCACTTACCACATTTCCCCGATGAGCCATGAGGATGGCGAAGTTGGTCAAGTGACTGCAGGAGCAAGTGGTGTGGCTCTTGTTAGTTTCCAGCAGTTTACAGCCCTGAGTGGACCAGTATCCCATCATGCTCCGCTCTGAGTAATTCCAGAAGGAACAGTTGGGATTGTAGTAGTGCTCTTTCTACAAAACACAAACACAGAGAAAAAGAGATGATGAAACATGTATGAACATGCGCTGCAATATGAATGACTATACACAGGCACATCTAAGAGACAGATGTCAATGCACCTGCTGTGTAGACTGTGTTTATGTGTGCTTGTTTCACCAATTAGTACCTGCGCAATTACAATGATGTAAGAGATTGTTGGGAGAAAAGGGATCTAAATATATAAAACTGAATTTAAATTTATATATGAACTTAACTTAATTTGTTGAGGTTTGAGAAGGGTTACTATGGCAGTTACCAAGCACAAGGCGAAACATGAGACAGAAAACGTTCAAAGTGATACTCTAACTCTTCTAGTCTTCATTGCTGATTGGTGCTAAACCACCACCCATGACATACTAGCATAATATAGATGCTTTGTCTTTACTCTGACAGTTTTTTTTTTTTTTACAACAGTAACACATCAAACCGCTGTCCTGGCTGTGCAGATGTTTGAGTATTTTAACAGCCCAGCTGTATACTGCAGTCTGGGGGAGTCTCAGGAGGAGGCTTACATCCAGGTGCTCCAGTGTGAATATCACAGGGTCGGCAACAAACACACGGCTGGACTCCTTGGTTATAGAAGCTGACAGGATGTGGGAGTTGACAGTGAGGGAGAGGTTGCGTTTGTTGAGGTCCCCCATCCCCCTCAATGTGGCGTTCTCAGTGCTGAGGAACTGACCCAGGTGTTTGTAGAGCACAAATACCAGCTTGGCCACACCTGCAACCGGCAATAATAAGTCAACAGACATACAGAGGGAGCATAAACAAGCAATGTTCAAATGATTTACATGATCTGGATATGGAGGTGAGCCAAACTCTGCTTATAGTTGGCTTTTTCTCAGTGGCAAATCGATGAAATCCTACGAAATGTGCATAAAAGACACATCTCCGCAAGCTTGGCTTTTATATTTTTGTCTCATTTTAGTGATTCATTAAAACATGATTTTTAAACAAATTTTAATTATATGTGACAGTATATTTTAACTATTTGCTACCAACCAGGCTAAACAACCAGGCTATTTGCTAAGTAAAACTAATAACCTCATGCCTCAAATCTCAAAATGTCTGTTCTGATTGTATTTTTCTCACCATTTTTGCTGTTGACTTTGACCGTGTTGGAGGAAAGCTGAAGAGTCGCTCCACCCTTGCTTGTCTGAGGAAACCTGAAGTCTTGCACTTGACCATCAGTGCTCAACACGTACACATCCAACACTGTGAGATGGTAGAAGGTGAGGGCAAAGCATGAGATAGAAAGCAAGAGAGAGAGAGAGAGAGAGAGAGAGAGAGAGATGTTTTACTCATTTCAAAAGCACTACATGGAGTTTCATACAACTCTACCCAGCAGGGTATGCTTAAAGACTCGGGGTTCATTGTACCAGGAACAGAATCCAATCTTATTGGCAAGACCCCGTAGAGTGTCATTTACTTAAAAAAACATGTCACTAAGCTGTCGGTTGGCATTGAGAAAGCCTCCGAGGCAAGAGCAAAAGAGAAAATAACAACAAGGGCGGCGATAGAGGATGAGCAAATGCAAGCACACAGCCTACTGCAGCATGAATGTCAAATATTCATAGGATCAAAAATATCATTGAGCTTTTACTTTTACTTTTTCTTTCCCCTGTGGGTTCAGATAACTCTGGGCTCGACGAGCAAATCTCTGAAAATCCTCCAAATTCCTGCAGCCCCTCTCTCCGGTATGCCAGCTGCCGGGTGGTGCTCCCTTTGATGTGTGAAATTACTGAAGGGTCAGGAGGACACACGTATCAGCACACTCCCTCCCATCAGAAACGGCCTCACTTCCTCAGATAGATGGCTTCTGACAGACGGAGATGAGGAATTGTTCTCTAGTTGCTCTCCCCCTCTAGTTTTTAGCTCTCTCTTTGCTTTCTCTCCCTTTTCCCTCGTCTTGCCCTTGATGCTTGCCTGGAGGTGCCATTTGGGCTTTCGACAAACTGCTAATTAGGAGCAACAATCATTTTCACGTTTTTTTCAAATTCTTCAAGGGAGGTCAGATAAACTGTTCTCTAGGGTTGTGTGTTTCTTCAAATGGTTGTATTTATATTTCTCTGCTGGAATATTATCTCTATTGCACAGATAAGCAAGAGCTTGACAAGCTCATAAAAACTGCCAGAATGCAGTGATTAAGTAGCCAATATACAGCATATTACACAATGTATTAATCAGAGCTTTTGGTAGAGCCAGAGCAACTAGTTCTTATCAGCTTAGCTAACTACCACTTAATGAGAATGGCTTGGAGAGAACAGATAGAGTGCTGTGTGAATAGAACAATGACAATCAATTGGTTTCTTTTGTTTTCCCCCAGAGGTCTGGACAGTTCATCTTGCAGCACACATTCAATAAGGTGACTTTACCATGCAAGAAAAAGATTAAAAATCAGTGAGGTATAAGAATAAAAGGGTGAGTCGGTGACCATAACCATAGCAACAAAGACCTATGAGTAGAAATATGACAGTTTACTGCACAAAGGTGACTTAAATGAATGAGATCATGTTGCAAAAATATTGCTTGTGAGGATACAGTAGTTTTTTGTTTTTTTGGTTCTTTCTCGCTAAATCTTATTCACAAGATGTGGCCATTTTCAAAATGAAATTCTCTTCGATGAAAAGTTGTCCAGATACCAAAAAATAATAAAATGAAAAAAATTCGCCCAGAAGACAATTTTACCACTGAGTTTGAAAGAATTTTACTGACAGGTGGTGCACAGCCAGAAAGAAATATAACCATCAGCATCTTAAATTGTGACTGACAGAGGTGTGCATGTTGTTTTATCTGTTTTACGGTTATCAGAGAGGAACTTACTGATATTCTCTGCAGGCACTTTTACGATCGCCGGCTCAATCAGGTTTTCTGCAAGGACAAAGGCCCCTTCCTCCAGGGTATCCAGTAGCATTGTGGCCGCATGACTTTGTTCTGTGGAATTCATGTCTTTCCAGGATTTCAGAGCTTCTGGCCTCAGGAGGTTGTCAACAGTGTCCACAATTGCCTGTATCCATGGAGACAAGTGAAATGTCAGCTTGCTGTTTCCTCCCATCATAACTTCAGTTTAATAACAATGAGCGGGGACTGGGCAGCAAATGGTAAAAAGGGCATGCATGGCCAACAGTGAGAGCAGCAACGAGTGAAACTGAAATATCAAGATCACTCCGCCTGGAGACACGAGGGTTCAAGGAAGTCAGGGGTAACTAAAATAATAATGATGATAAAAAATGCAGTATGTTTTATTTAATATTCTGTTTACACAAAATAAGCATAATCTGAGGAAGCCTCTTTTGGGCCAGTTTCTTTATTGAATAATGTAAAAATGCTTGGGGGGAAAAAGAAATACAAACCAAATGTGTTTTTCCCTTCAATGAATGAAGCTGTCTATAATGCTGAATTCAATGTTTAAAGCTGCTATTTTCCAGCAACAATTATCACCATGAACAATAGCCTTATTTCCCTAACAGGATCTGCCCATAATGGCCTTGAATACCATTCTCCTGGAGGTAAGAGGGCATTATCATGAAATCCATGTCCAGAGTGGCCATCTGAGTCAAGATTGGGGGAACATTTCTGCTTGTTTTAAATGGCAATCCTTTCATTTCCTGCTTTCTGATAAGCAGTAAGAAAGCAAAACATTCCACAAAACCCACACAAGTATCATATGTTGATAAAACAAGAGTTTCCTGTGACCCTGGAAAAGTGAGTTCATGACTCCTGCTTGACACAATCAACCACAACCTCGCTAACTTTCTGAAATCCCACTAAAAACTGACAGTTGTACAAAGATCCAGAATCTAGAGCAACCCTTTGGTATGATAAATCAGAGTGACAATTTAACCATAGGTGCCATTAACCACAGCAAGGCCCTCCACAATAACGGTAATTAACCACAACAAGCCCTTGCTCACTGTACCAATTAGTCACAGCTGTGATTATCCAAAACACTAATTGACCACAGACAGGATTATCCGTTTGCCTGTAATAACAAGAAAGGGCATCAACCAAAGTCTGCACCAATATATGATTAACCGCAACATTTAACCACTGAGCTCATATTAACCACAGCAATGATAACTGTATCCAGACACAGGGCTCTCAGCGTGTCTTTATATCACGGGCCGAGTACAGAAATCAATCTCTGTTGCCCTAACCTTGCAGGCAACTAGAAGCTTGCGAGCAGTGACTATGATGGGAGTTAAGTGTGTGTGTGTGTGTGTGTATGTGTGTGTGTGTGTGTGTGTGCGTGTGTGTGTGTGAGTGTCTGTGCCGGAGAGAGTAGTGGCTATTACAGGGTCGGAGCCATTACAACCAGACAGACACTAAATGGTCTCCCCCCCTGGTGAGACATCCTCAAAGGAACCATGAAATCCAAAAGGGGAAAAAAAAAAGGTCGAAGCTGTCTCTAATTTGTGTAGCACAGAAAGAATCAGTGTTCAGACTGAATCCTCTTTAATTCTCGCCTGGGTGGAGGTCACTTTACAAATCACAGGGGTGCTGCAAGTGGAGCCCCCCATGGCTCGCTCTGGCTAGAGAAAACAAATCATGAGCTTGGTGAACACACCAGCGTACACTCAAACAGTGCTGATTTCAAGAGCAACAGCAGATGATGAACAGTGACATAAAACAACATAGCGCCCAAGCTAGCAGCCCTGTGAGGCTGTACTTACAGCAAGAAGTGTTTAGAGCTAAATGCTAACGTCAGCATGCTAACAAATACAATGCTCACATGCTAATATTTAGCAGGTGTAATGTTCACAATCTTATGTTGCGTGTTAGCATGCTAAAATTTGCTAATTAGCACTAAGGGCAAATTACAGCTGTGGCTGATCAAAAGTGAGAGTGGAATGTCTGCACCAAATTTAAAAAAAAAAAACATTGAGTAGTTGTTGAAATATTTTACTTAGACGGGAACTGATTTTACACATGAAAGTCTGGTTACAGGTCTTGGAGAGTCCTAGCCTACTTCATATGTGAAGTAAGTTCTGCAATGCATTTTGTCGCTCCAGAGAGAGTAACAAACAAGTTTGATAAATTAGAAGAAAAGTGGGGGGATCACCAAAGTCATTAGGATGCATCCTCTGGGCATGAATGTCTGTACAAAATTTAATGTTCATCCATCTAACAGTTGTTGAGACATTTCAGTCCAGACTACAGTGGTATATATAATCCATCATGGAGTCATGAAGGAGTCATGAAGTTAGCTTGTCTAAAAGGACATTTTTAAATCAGTTGAGGGAAATAATCACACTTTTCTCTCAATAAAATGAGACCTTAAGTAAAAACAACCAAAACTTATAGAGAGCCCCTGTGAGCCACTCAGAAATGCAAAATCAGATCATTAGGCGATAGAGGATGCCATGCAAGGCATCTCCTCTCAAGTGTTTATAGCATGCCCTTGTCTTTCAGCACAACCTACCCAAGGAAATAAACTCTGCCATAGCACAGGAAAAGCAAAATGTCTGGGGAAGAGACTGAAAAATCAGAATGGATCACAAACATATTAAGGGGCTCAGAAATTAATCTCACAGATAAAACACAACTGCAACATGAGAGGATTTTTTTTTTGCTAAGGGGACAAGGGATACTAGAAATTGTACAATGTAAGCAAGTGAAAATTGAGCATGCTGCCACTTTGATCACACTTCTGGCTGACAGGGAGGTGCAATTACTACCGTGGGAAGGCAATTATTCACACAACTTATAAAAAGCAGACAAGAGAGATGGAAAGAGAGAAATAGTGGGGGAGTTAGAAAAGAGGACGAGAGAGAAAAATGACAAGTGATAGCACACAGAGGAGAAAAAAACAGGACAGAGTGATATTGACAGGATTGGTATAAGACAAGAGAACAGACAACTGACTCAGATGAGTAAGCAGCCATATTTTGTAACAAGCAGGTTACCAGGCATATACTGTAACAAGACAATGAAGAACACAGAGACAGTTCTGCATGCTGCTGGTCAGGTGTTAAAGATGGGGGTAAAAAAAGTAACATGGAAAGCCTACAGTAGTAGTTATACCTTCATATACGCCCTGCATGTCTTCTCTCTTTTTTGAAGCTTTTCCACACAACAAGAGGATCAAGCACAAAAGACAGATCGTTGAAAGAGGTGGTAAGAAAAGAGGAAGCATTAAATCATGCCACTTACCATAAACTGCAGAATTAATGAATAGAAGAAAAGGCACAGGTCTAACTATAAAATGATGCGATAGCTCTAAATGCTTTTTTGAATGCGTGTTTGAATTCTAAATATGAATATGGATCACATAATAGTGAGGGGGAAGAGATGAAAAATGCACAGCAGTGTGGAGGAAAAAGTGCTGAGACTAGATTCTGATGGTCCCCATTAGTGATGCTTTAAAATACATTGAGAAGATAAACAATGTAGGATGAGGTCATTTGTACTTCATGGCATGGAGAGGATAATATACTGCTCGCTCTTTTTGTTGGTCTCTTGGCATTAAATAAGTTGCCTTCGCCTCCTAATTGAGTCAAACCACAGAAAATCATGCATACACACATACTGTAGCTCACACAGAACTGGAAAACAAAGAGATAAAATGTTCTTGGTATCCAGACAACCTCCACATCATCATCTAGCAAACACACACAGGAATCAAAAATGCTTCTTCAACCAGGACAAAATTGCTCCCTAGGGCTGCATGAAATTTAGAGGGCCATACCAGTGTCTTTGTAAAGCTGATTTCTTGGCCATGTATGTATGTATGTGCGTGACAAAGACTGCAGATAGATTAACAAAATTAAATTAAGAAATACATTAAAAATATGAATTAAACTAAACATTGAAAAGCTTCTTTAAAGTGCACCACCATGGCAAAAGTGTCCTCTGTTGCACCTGTAACCAAACCCAACAGTGATATCACAGGTACTGGGGTACACCTGTATATCACTGCAGAAATGTTAAACTACTGGAGAGCAGCAGAAGCATTTTCAGGAGCTGTTAAGTTACTCTTTAAGTATAAATCAGTCAGTTTTCATTGCTGAATAGTTGACTATTTCTAAATTGTGTGCTGTAAGGAAAAACTGCACTCATCCTGTCTCTTACAATAAGTAAGCCATGGTTTCAAAATAAGGTCGGGTTTAGTGGAGAAATCTGATTACTGGCCTGCTGCACGTATATGTGGTTTCTTGTGTGCAAGTAAACGTCAATGTCTGCATTCATTTTTGTCAGAGTTGCATTATAGTTGCGAAGTAAAGTAGTGCATACTTTTTAAGTCAAACTGCACTAACAAGCAGCAATAATGTCATTTTGACAAACACTAATGCGGACTTGATGTTCACCACGTAGGACTGCACAACCCAAGCACGTCAGCTAATAGATTTTCATATGAAATGATTGAAAAGCAATGGCTGCCTGGAACAGGAGAAAAAAAACAACCATAAAAATCTAAAACTCAGCAGCTTGGTTTGCAGAATATCAAGCTGTGATGTAAAGTGTATGTGATTTCTAAAAAAGACAATAAAAACAACTGGCATGGTCCTTTAACTTTTGTCATTGTTGCTTGTAATCAGCCACGGTGTTGTTGTGATGTACCACTCACCCTAACACTATCGATCCCACAGTGAGAAACCTGTTAGCTCTTATCTTCAAATGCACAATAGCAATGTATCTGTCTGAACATTAAGGCACAAACGACGGGTGTCATGTTGCTGCAAATCACCTTGTTTACAAAGCAACTGTTTTGTAGAAAGTCTGAACAATGTAATTTTTCAGACTGTCACTCATCTCTTCATGAGACTGCCAGCAGCTGAGAGATGCAGGTACATCTTAGGCCTACTCTTTTGTCACCGATTGCTTGCAGAGGCTCTGGGGAGAGTAGTTCCACACTTGTCAGCAATGAAGAGTTATTTTTTGTGTTGGTGGGGACCTCATGGCCATTAGCTCCTTAAAGGTAGAACTGCCAGGTGAGTCTGTGCTTCCAAAGCCAGTAATTACCAGGGAGCTGTAGAGGAATGAGCCTCCCCTGAGGGCTAGACCTGCCTCCCAAGCCCCCTCACCTGAGACTGTGTGTGTCCATGAATGTGTATTTGTGCATGTAAGTGAGTGCATACGTAGGTCTGCATTTGTTGCATGTTGGTAGGTGTCCTGCTAATGAATATCCTGAGTCATGCTGACACAGAGTTGGGCAGAAAGGGGGACAAAGTTGAGGCCAGAAAGGAATTTTCACAGTACCTTGTTGAAGCTGCGACCAGCTGAGTCCTTCTCGCTGGGCCTGAGCTCCTGCAGCTGAGCATCCAGAATATCCACGAGCTGCTCCATCAGGCGCACAGAGGAGCTGACGTCTCCGGCAAACACCGGGCCCTGTGTGTGACGTGCCAGCTCATTGGCTAAATTAGCAGCATTTTCGCCACTTCGAATCTAAAAACAGCAGCGAGGAAAAGATGGGGATGTCAGTGAAGCATCAATAAAGCAGGCCTGAGATAGTTCCGCAATGTGAAGCTGAAATAATGCATCCCACATACACCTGATTCATGATCCATTGCGACAGTGCTTATTCAGAAGGAAAGTCAATGTGTGCAGAATTAATGTAAGTGTGAAGATTGCATGTTTAGTGTGGAACATCAATAGCATAACTGTACCACACATGCTGAAGAAAAAAAAAATGGCCTAGCTGTGACCCAATGTCATACTAAGACAGACTAATCATATAACATATACTATCGACTTATGTTTATGGTATGATGCTTTTGTAGTAAGTGTACAATAAACATAGTTTTTCATTTTGTACTAAGTGTAAATGAAACAATACACGCACAGGCATCAATCAAAATGCGACTTCGGAATTCCACTGCCAATTAAAGTTCACATAGAGAAAGTTAATGCAGCGATCATTTCTTATCATACAGACCATAATTACAAGTGGCTAAGTGGGAAAAACATTCACACCATTGAGCCTCAAAGGTGTAATTCAGAGTCAGAGATACCCGAAATTTCTGACAGCTGTGATATCTCCCACTTAGCAAAAAAAAGACTACATAAGTGTCAAACCAGAGGCAATTTTTTTGAATTTTTGCATCTGTATGTTCTTTGTGCATTGCCTTTTGGGTCATAGTAGTGTCAACCACACACTCAAACCTGCATATAATTAGGAGTATAGTACGGACTTGGGGCACAGTTTTTCATAAAATCATGTCTACATTTCCAAAAATGACCACTGCCAAAACTCAGGAACCCTGTCCGCTGCACATGGAAAGTGTTATTCAGGTTGAGAGAAAAAAAGCATCTCTTCCTTACAATGCAATATGTTGTGTGTTTGTGTTGCATTATGATCCGTTCAGGCAACTGAAGCTGGTATCTATGCATCTACATTAGATATCCACCTGCATGGCTGTTGAACATCAAAGCAGTAGATTCAGTGAAGAAAGAAGCCCTGGCTCTTTCATTCTCACTAACTGACTGCAGAACTTGGCCTTTATTCCTGATGTTTTAGATAGGTAATTTATTTCTGCTACCATGATGTACTTTAACTTCAATTGAAAAAAAGCTAAAGTACTTTCATATGTAGCCATGACCAGTTCTCTGGTGGTATATAAAAAATACACCAAGCAAGCAAAAAGGTAAAAAAAATGCTCTAGATGATTGTCTTTAGCCGTGTAACATGTTTGTTTGCTGCTACATTTTGTAATTGACAAATTCTTTTCTTACCTTTTGTGCCACTTGAGTCACCCAGTGGGAGGTGCAGTTGCTGAGGTCTGGGCCTTTTGAGCACCAGGTCCCAGCCACAGTGCAGAGGAAGGAGGCGATGCCTGCAGTACCACAGAATAAACACGACAGTTGGAGAGAAGCCAAAAACCTTGCTCAGATAAAGTTTCTCCTGCTGATCCTTCATTCATACACACTCTCTAGTGCAGGAAACTAACTGTTAGGCATGAACAACCATTTCTAAACAATTTGAAAGTCTGCAAGTTTTGTACAGTCTACACAAACAAAAAAAAATTAATGTAGAAGGGACACTAAAACACTATCAGGTTTCTACATAGCTTGGGCAAAACTGACAAAACCCCCAATGGACTCTGGATTGTAATTGCCTGTAAACATTTCTCAACTGTAAACATTTTATATGCTACCAAACTATGCTTGTCTAAATAAAATAAGATTACTCCTTATGAGTGTCTTATCACTGACAACAGCGACAACATATGTAATCAAAGACACATTCCCTTTTTACCCCAACATTCAAAACATTTTCTGTTTTTGGCTTTCATCCTCCAATAGCCCTGCTTTATATTTTGACAGTTCTGTCACTCTCTGTGATAGGGTGTTAAGGTAATTTGTGAGACATTCCTGTGTGAGTGTCATTGTCAACTGATAACGATCATCAGCAGAATGTTCCCCTTAGTGCTGACTTGCTACATTTACACACACAAGCAATTTCAAATGTGAGAAATAACTGTGAATATACTGTCTGGATGTAATTAAGATTAATTAGTAGACTTTGGACTTCGGTAGAGCTTTTTATTTTATAACTTTGCATATATTGTGCATCATTTTATTGGTTTCTGTGCTTTGTTGGGAGGAACATGGGCAACACTATTTTTCTCCCTCCATGCACTCTCAGTTAACAGGAATAATTTACAAAATGCCATTATATTTAAAAAAGATCTACCCTGCTCGATATATAGTTTCAAATTTGACACATATTTTAGTTCACAGAAGCAAAGAAGGAAATAGCAAATTTAACTCAACAGGGACATCTTAACATATTTTGTCAGAATCTTTGAAGCTTTGTTCTTGATCATTTGTATGCTGAAAGCGTGATTATGAGACTCTCTTTGAAATATTTGATTGTTAATGGAAAAAGAAAAAAACACTATGCCTTTTAACCTCCCACAGAGTTTGGTGGTGAATAATCAAGATGAATAAAAATAGTGGGACTTATACAAGGTGAAAAAATAGCAGAAAAACAGAAACAGAATTGTAGAACAGACATGGCTAATGTGTTGGTATTTGTGTTTTATCGCCTTTTTTAATCTGATGTCTGAGGTAGATGGGACGTTATCAGGCCACATGACCTTTTCAAAAATGAGGACCAGTCAGAGCTGCTACTTCATGATTCACTATAGCCAGCAGCAGCAATGGCAACCAGAAGTTAAGAATCAAAACTGGAAATGGAAGGAATGAAGAAAGGGGCAGTCTGCACAATGGCCTTGCAAACAACACTAAGCAGAAGATTTTTTTTGAAGCATTGCAGTAATTTAGCCTCTAAAAAAGTAGCTGGACAAGAAGAACAATGTGTATTGCTTTCTTGCTGAAAGTTAGATGAGAAAACACCGCTTCCATGTCTGCTAGCTAAATATAATGCTAAAGCCTGGAGAAGGTTAGCTTAGCCTGGCAAAAGTGGAAGCAGGGGGAAATAGCTTGAGCTAGTATAAAATTCTGACAACTCCTCCAATCTCCTCTAATGTTCACTCATTCTTACACATTGTAAGAAACAGTTACAGCACAAAAAACACAACTTGTCTTGTTACCATTTCTGTTCATGTCCAGGTAAAACAAATAAGGTACAACATGTTAATTGGCAGACTTTTAAGCTAGCTCTTTCCCCCTGATTCCAGTCATTGTACTAAGTTAAGCTCCTGGCTCTAGCTCTCCAACTTTGACATGAGTCCTACTGATCTTCTCATCTAAATGTCAACAATGAAGCACATAGCCGTATTTTCGAAAATGCTCAGCTCTTGTTGAACATGATTAAATCTATGTAATTTTCATAGTAATAACAATCAATGAATGTGCTGTATAACTAATGCTAGCGTCCTGCAGTGGGTGGAAAAAATATTAAAATACAGTGTAAATGTAAGAACATTTTGGTTTTCATACAGTTTTCACATGTCATCACTATGTGTCAAACACTAAGGAAATCATACCAGATGTTGGCCTACCTCTGGTCCCTTTGGGGCAGGGCCTCTCCACAGAGCTTCCGGTGTGTGTCTGGGGCCAGTCAATGGCTCTCCTCCTGGTCGCCTCGCAGAAGCGTCTGGGCGTTGGTGGCAGCTCAGGGACGGTGGGCTCTGCTGTACCTGTGCCACGATTGTCCTCAAACGGGTCCCTCCCATCTCGTGGATCTGCGCCTGCTACAGTGGCATCACCCGGCCCCTTTGCAGTGGACACGGTGGTGGTAACAATAGAGGTGGTCTTGGGTATGAATGATGAGACAGAGAAATCCTCAGTGGTTGGCACTAGAATGAGAGAAGAGAGAAGCTGTTAGAGCTGGATTCATAAATGTCGCCTTGAACTCCTGTTGATTCTAGCAGTGGGGGAACTGCAACTGTTGAGTCGCATGGATGGTTGGTATTGCTAGAGTTGCTGCTGCCCATAATTCCTGCAAATAAAAAACCCATGCAGCTTTCACCTATAACTCCACCTATTTTCTGCTCGCTCGCTAAACAAAATCAAGGCAAACCTGCCAACATGACACAACATTATCTATCTCTTGCTATTTTAAGGTTTACTTAAGCCCATAAATAAGACAAGCAGTGGCAGTGGCATCCTTTGACATAGTGGTGATTTCTTCCCAACAGAATCAGTACCTTGGGCTGATTAAATGTCAACAATGAAGACAAAGCCTGCCTACATTTTACTTTATTTCTGCCTAGTTCATCTCTCTCACTTTGATAAAGCTGGTGTGCGGAAGGAGAACTGCATTGCTCAGAGCAAAAACCATACATCAGCAATAATCCGATTCCACTGTATTCAGTCCACGCCTACCCGGCAAAGCAAATCTATGTGTGAATGTGCACATGCACGTGTGCAAGTGCACTTGTGTTTGCTCCATTGCTCAGGTGTGTTCCTGCTTCAGACCACTGCGTGTGCAGAGATGGATATCTGCTACAGAGAGCCTGGAGATAACTAGGAAATGAGAGCAGAAATAGGAAATCTATCAATTGTATATAGTATATGAATAGCAAATATGAATACAAAAGAAAACACTGTGAATGTTTGTGTGTATGTGCATGTGTCTACATGGATATACTAGTCCCGTGCATGAATGATCATACATTTTTACCCACAACCCCCCGATTGTATTTGGCGATAAAAGCAGCTTCCCACAATGAGGTCTGCCCTTGTGAAAGGCACTATAGTGTTTTCTTCAGGTTCACTGGGTGCTTCTGAGAAAATGCAATATCATGCTATCTGACGCTCCATCATCAGACACATATCCTGAGAGAGAATGGTGACAAAGCCCACATTTCACGTTTCACCCTAATCAGCCAGTCAGTGGGATCTTTGCTTTTTCATTCCAGTGAAATCTCTGAGTTTATTACAAAGCTGCTATCTAGTGATGTGGTCAGGAGCCCCATCAGGGAGAGAACAGTGTTCACTATAGAAAAAAAACCCTAAACCACCCTACAGAGAGGCTGAATTGTGACATTTTACTTAGTGACCTATTCCCCTGGCAAGAGCCCAGGCTAATTACTTTACACTCTTTCAGTCATTGAGTGTCTGTCACCCAGACATTCACAGGTTGCCCTGGCCAGCATGGCTACAGAATTAACAGCTGACATGTGCGATTAGCATGAGCAGGTGATCATGAAGTCTTCTAAAGGTGTTCAGAATTACTCCAAGAAAATCAAGTAAATATAACAAGTTTTTAATATGACTAAAGTTGGAGACATTTCAAGAGGGTGATGATTAATTACAAATGTCATATCATATTTTTTTTGTGGAAAACAACATTGCCACAGTCTTACTCTTTTTACTGTTTTTGAAAGATATATTAAGAACACTGAGGTAAATCTGGTAAACAATGTGGTAAATCTGGTATTTTTTCCTAAACTGAAACATAATAGTATAACAACGCCACATTTACAAAAAAGGGTGTTTCAAATATATTATGTATTGCCAGTGAAGTTTTTTATTGACTCAGGAAAAGTGAGATGATTCATAGGCTGACTTGGTTGATTCAATATACGCATATAATGCAATACAAGGGCAAGTGTAATTGGGTTTCAGAATATTAAACCTCTCCATACCTGAGCAAACTTCTGCTTTCCACAGGCTGATATGAGCCCTAATATGCATTTGCCTGTAACAGCATGCTTGCATCACCTGATTAACCTGCTCCTGAGACCATATTGCTCCAACTTAAGAGTCCAAAGTCCCATAACACCCACATTTCAGCACAAATTATCATACAGTATTGAGAAATATTTTGTTCTGTCTTTTTAATGTTTCTTTGTCATCTTGCAACATGTGCAACGTTTTTGGGGGGGATTGCTGCAAACAACTGGGAATAGCAAGTCCCAGTCAAGAAAGTGCCAGGTAAAAAAAAAATCTGTCCAATAGTTAGGGCTGCAAAAAATTACTATTTTCATAATTGATTATTTTAAACATTTAGTCTGTCACAAAATTGAGATAAAATGTGCACCATGGTTTCCCAGAGCCCAATGTGATGTCTTCAAACAGTCCAAACCCTAAAAATATTCAATTTGTTATCACTGTAGGTTAAAAAAAACTGTTAAAATTCACATTTTAAATCACACGGAAGCTGGAGTCAGTGTCTTTTTTTTGTTTAAAAGGTGACTTTAAAGCCTATTCTAACGTGGCTTCAAATCATAGGTATTTCTCTGTAACACTAAATATTCATGACTAAAAAAGCAACCATGAAAGTTAAAAAACAGCTTGAACGGTTTCACTAAGTGTCATCAGATTATGATTCAAATGTTGCTCATTCCTGATTGGTGCAAAGGAGCACCTGACGTGTATTTTCAAAATAAGCCCAGCCCACTTCAAACCAGCCATGAGAGCCCTTCTCAGCTCTATTTCTTGTGTCAAAGAAATTCTAAACAACAATGTAGATGTAATTCATGTTCATGTTTGTTCACACATACAGTACATTTCCAAATGATAACCCATCCCAAAATATGATTTGCTGAGACATTTTAAAATTAACTGGCATTCCTGTATGAGCTGAAACAATTAGTTGTTAATCACTTAATCGTTTTTCCAAGCATAAATACTAAATATTATCTGGTTCTATCTTTAAAACAGGGTGAGGATTTTCTGCTTTTCTCTGTTTATTTCATTGTAAATTAAACATTTAGATTTTGACAAAATAACCAATTTGAAGACGTCACTTTGGGTTTCTGGGATATTGTTATCCAAAATGAAAATATTTGTAAGTTACAGCCTTAAGTCATAAAATCCAATGGCGATAAATCTGCAGGAACATTAAGACGACATGTTCTATCCAAGTTTATGAAAAAAGCACATTTTCATGCTATAAGACACTAGGTCATTATCTCTCTCGTGTTCATTCTCTTAGGCAGAAACATGTAATTTTAATTAGGAGGGGCACCCAAATGTCGACTGAGCGATTTTTAAAAAAATCAAAGACAAGACACAATCTTTTTGAATGTTGTCAATCAGCATGTTCATCAGAGTGTGATTGTGAAGAACATCAAATATACAACATATCTATTTAACACTACATCAGATATGCTTGTCAGATGTTGATGCATACGTGGGCTTATTTTGATGTCTCTTCACCAGGGCCCTACAATTTTCTTTTGATTGCAAAGAGCAAATTCCCGTCCAGTAAGAGCCCTGTGTCTTCTGACAGCACTCAACCAAGAGAGGGCTGCACCAATTAGCTACCATTTCTCTCAAGAGGCAGTGAAGTCACTCTTTATAGGCAATCTGACACCAAAGGCATACTGTTGCCATATGCTGAATAATACCTCTCGTAAATAATGGAAGAGTTTGAGACTGAACACTTGAAAAAAAGGCTGTCACCAGAGTCTAAACAGAGTGTGTAAATTAAAACTGAGCTATAAAAGGTGGAAAACCATTATGCATGCATGACCATCAATCAAGACATCAGAGATGAAGCAGAATTAGTTTTATCACTTTATAGCCCCCCAGAGTCATTTGGATATCTGCGAGGAAGATGACAAAAAAATTTCAACCATAATCAGATGATCAGAGGCCTAAATATTATGTTTGTCCTTGCTTTTGCAGATAACACCACTGCACTGAAAGAGCATTTTTATCTCAAATTACACACATACTGTCAGAGCACTAACAATCTACCTGTCCATACCAGGATAAATGGACCATGAGCGGCCTAATACCTGCAATTAGGTAAGAGCAATGACAACTCGCAGCCAAATCAAGCTGTTTTAATTGGTTTACATTTTGAAGATGAATAAATTACAAGGCTAATCCACAAGGTACAATAACAAATAGACACATGCATTTATAATTGGAAGGAAATATTGAATAGGCAAGGCGCAGTTAAAAATCATCCTTACTTTAGCAAGGTGTTATTATATGTTCCAGTGTCCTCCAGTCCCCTTTTTTACCTTGGAAGTTTGCTGCCCTCGAAGAGAGAAGCACCTGATTCAAATCTGTACTGCTAGAAAATGAGCGATGAACCTTGTGTCAGTTAGCAAGGATCCATTTCTAAACCATAATAAATAAGATTTATTTATTATTTCCCCACATTTATTTATTATTTCTTAATAATAAATAAGAAATGGTGAACAAACTCCCTATTGTCCATCAAAATGAAAAAGGAAAAAAACATGCAGCAGCTGTGGTATCAGCTCTTTTTTCTTCTCTTTTTATCGCACTGTGACCAGGAACAAATGGAATAACAAGAAAAGAGCATGATAACTATACAGCATGTATAGTGTTACATAAATGTAAGGCCATAGCCAGCAACTGATTAGATTAGCTTAGCATAAAGACTAGGAACAGGAGAAAACAGTTAGCCTGGCTCTGCCCAAAAATAACAAAATCCAACTGTCAGAACCTCTAAAGCTTACTAATTAATACATTGTGTCTTGTTTGTTTAATCCTCAAAAAAAGTGTAAAAATGACAATTAGGTGTTTTATGGTGGGATATGTGCCAGACTATTTACTGGCCAGGCACAGTAACTTCCTGGAGTCTCCGCTGGATACCTGGCAACTGCTCAGAGCCAAGAAAACGTCCAGCGCATAACCCCCAGTAGAACAGAATACTGTCTTTCAAAAACTCTTTTCTAAGGATTAAACAAACAAAATGTTACGTGTTAATTAACAGTCTTTATAAGTTACTGGACAATTACTCACTACATATTGAAAAACAAACACTAACCATTCATTACTTTTGTTTTCTCAGCTCTCCACTGTCATAGGAGCATTTAAACAACACCAAATCCCCACATCACATATTGTGCATTTAACACCTATAGAAATAGTAAATGAAATACTGGGGTTTAACAATCAGTTTTTGAGATATTTATTGATCATCAGCAGCTCATTTAATGCTAACACACAGTAAGGCCGCCTGGTCCGCTCACCCTCCAAACAGCCGATTCTTGAATGTAGGATTACCAGTGTGGTGGTGAACGTTAGCAAGCCAGCTAAAGCACAAAGCAGCTGAAGCACAAAACATGCAAACTATCTACTAATCTCTTACACTACGCGTTGCTGAAAAAAGTAACCACATTACTGTAACATGTAATTAAGTTATTCAATACTGCCCAAACAGTGATGTTCTGGTACGTGGATTTTGTAACCTTGGGACAGAAACAGGCTAGCAGTTTGCCCGTTTCGAGTTGTGCTGAGCTAAGATAACCAGCTGCTGGTGGTTCATATTTAACATACAAACATGAGGGTGGTAGCCTATTCATCCTGTCATCTGATCCACAGTAAACAAATATGAGTAGTTCCCAAAATGTCGAACCTTTGCTTTAAAAAAAACTAAATGTTAAATGTTGCCACACTAATGATGCCAGATATACAACAACAAGTAAGATGTGGTATGACTCCATGTGTCTTTCTTCATTGTGCACGCATGCTTTATGCATTCTAGCTAAGACTCAATAACAAGACTGTCTCAGAGGATATGAACTGTGTAAGAGCTACAGTTGGCCTTTTTTCCTCTTTACCTAGAGCCAGTGCTGGTAATTAATGACAGAGAAACAAATCCCACAAGACATGAATTTTGCATTAGGCTGTTTATATGCACTCATGATGTTCTGCTTCATTCAAGCTTACGTGATGGGAGAACACGGCCTGGCATAGAAGGTAAAGGCTAAATCGTCTGCAGTTTCTTATCCAACGCTGCACACTCCTGCACAAACTGTACAGGTCTTTCATTCTGAAAAGCAGATAACCAGATAATTATAATATAAATTTTATAAAATTTGTACACTTTTTCATATTTTTATTATCAAATTTTCTATTTTAAATGTATTTATTTCTGCAGTACTTGTTTTTTTAAACTTATTTTTTTATCTTCCTATATTTATTCTTATGCACCAAAACACCAAAGCAAATTCCTTGTATGTGAAAACCAACTTGACAATAAACTTGATTCTGATTCTGTGGAATAAGTCATTATTTGTGATAAATGGAAAAACTCAAGCCGTCAAGACCTTGTTGCAGGCCTCACAGCTTTATTGGCACTTGTTCTTTAAAGAGCAGTAGACAGAAAAAGCTCTGCCGTGTCTGTGCCGGGTAATTTATGAGGCCTGAAACGGAGTACTGTGGAGGAGCAGACATATTGCAGTCACAACTAGGCTGTCTGAGTCAGAGGAAGGTGGCAGAGCAGTTCACAAAAAAGACACACATACAGACAGAAAGATATATGTCCAAACAGAAATACACCTCAGAGCAAAAATACTCCAAAACTCTCTGTCATGTATGCCTGTAATGTCGACTTAAGCAATTCCCTTCCATATGCTCACCAGAGTTGATCCATGGCATAAAGCAGAACAATTAGAGCCCTTGCAAATCTCCTGACACCTTTACTTCAGCCTCTGTTTCTGTTGTCGAACACCATTCTTCAGAGGGTAGAACACAGGATTAGTGCATGATACATCTATAAATGTCCTCTGTCTTGAAGGCTCACCTGGAGGCGTCTGGGATATAAAAGCAAACCAAAGTGCAGCGAGGTGCACAGCTGGGTTTAGCCACAAAATGGCTGAGCAAAAAAAGAAAAAAACAGCTTTGTGTTGATAGATATCTATCATGTGGCATGCAGGATATGAAATACTGGTTTTTCTTGACATTTCAATTCAGCGCAGAGCCCACTTGCTCACTGCTACCAGATTACACCGAGTTGCAAAGCCTTTCGGACAAAGTCATTAATTTTATGCCACTCGTCTTTAAGGCGTCAGATCAATGGTACCTCAAGACAAATTAATTTTCTCTCCTTGTTAGTTTGAAATGCTGTCGACAATTACCAGCTCTTCTGATTGGTTTTTTGAATTCATTGGACTGAAATTAGTTCCTGCATCTGCACATCACAGAGGATAGTTTTGTAACGGTCTGCACTTAGGTGTGCTTTTTATTTGCGTGCACCTCTTTTAGGGAGACCTCTGAGGAGGTGGACTCTCTAAGTATTGATCATTGGTGTTTTGTGTTCACAGTGCATTAGAAGAACATAGACATTTTCTTTAAATGTGTGTGAATTGTTTGGAACAATAAGCAGAAAGATCAATATAGGGAATGATCTTAGCTAATCACTTCAACCGGGGCAAGAATTAAGAAACCCGCAGTGTAACAAACACTCTACACAAGGTAAAGAAAATACCGACATGTTGCTAAGGTCAATTATTTTCTGCTTTGATCACTTAGTTGAAACTCCCTTAATATAAACCCCTAATCCTGCCAGCACTTCAGTGCCTCTCTAGGATGAGCAATATAGCCAAGGTTGATGCTTCTGACAGAAAAGGACACAGACGCTCATTGTGTTACATGAGTTCTACAAAGGAGAGAAATACACTGGGTTTGGTGTTCGACGTAACTTCACTCTGTGGTCGATGAATCTTAATGGGCACAATTAATTTCCTTTACGCCTCAAGTGGCCCTGAGTTTCAGAGAGAGAGAGACATTATTTCAGCACCATTAGATTACCCTGCAGAATAGGTTGTTTAATTCAACGCCATATCATGGGCAGCAATAAATCCTAATAGCTACACAGTAAAGAAGTTAAAGGTGTCGATCTGAAAAAACCTAATAAACAAGAACCAATTATTTTCAAGTGCCATTCACAAAGCCTGACATGCTGCTGCTGGCCATGGAATCTCGAGATGCCTCCTCTCTCCTTCTTGTTGCTCACAACGTCCCAAAATGTTCCCATAAAACACACTTAATGATCCACAGTGACAAGTTCTGCTGCAAGGATGCATTTCTGATTGGCTCCCAATAACAAAACAATGACAGGACGGGTACTTAGAATAATAAGTGAAATCAACAACTATGTTCTGTTGGGTTCCTTGATTAAATGCACTGTTCCTGCATCAAGTGGCAACACTAAGCCTATGTGGCATTTATGTTTACCGAGGCATTACAGTAGCTGAGAGAGCACATTAAAACCCATCATTGAAAATGCTCTTTGATGGCCACTTTCCTCCTCTCCCTGAGTCTCTTTTGAGACAAGGAGGGTAATTATGATAATTCAGTTGTTAATTACATTTACATACATCAGGACGTGAACAGTCGAGCAGGCAGTTTGCATGCATGGAGAACTGATTAAAATTTGAGTATTTTTCATATTATGTCTAACATACTCTTAATTGAGGCTGTGGTTGTTCAACAATACAGACACAAACTTGGAGACCCCCCTTGGGTGTCGAGTTTTCATGCTAGGGAGATTCCAGGGAATGGCAGGAAAACAAACAGACGTGTTGACGAGAGGCCAGAGATCAGGAGCACACAGCCACCATTGAGACATCAACGTCAACCCGCCCCCTTCAATAGTTCAGGTCAAGAATCAGATTTCCCCCTGCTAGCCCCTCCTGAATATCCAGAAGTTAAAAATCATAAGCTAATCCAGACCAGTGCTCAGGGGCAACCTGAGCCTCTAACATAACATGAAGTGAGGTCAAGCTCCTTGTTTCCCCACTTCATACAGGAGACTTGGCCCAGCAGCTCTATGGGGTAAGATGGCTGCTGTCAGGTAATTAAGCCCGTCATCACTTCAATGTAAGGTCTCTGTCTGATGACACATATGTTGCCTCTCAGCACTTCACAGATTAATTTAAGCCCCCCTAACTGCCTGACAAGATCCTTCACTGTAATTGATCTCTGTTTCTAGCCTTTCCTCTGCCCCGATTCACTATGTGGTTCATAATTTACACACACTTCAGGATGGTGGTTTTAGAAATATTATGCCACAATAGGATGTCCATTATCTCCTGATCTATAGCAAAAAAATGGCTTCTGTGAAGTTGCCGAGAGTAACCATGGCAACACAACTTGAAATCCCAATGTAAGAGGAGAGGAGAGGATAACCTCTGACATACTGTGCACAATACTTCTTAAACGTATTCCCAGAAGTGTATATATAATGGTTTCGGATGAGGCCTGAGATTAAAGAATTTGATAGGGTCCAAGCTTCAGCTGCAGCGAGTGCCTCAGTTTGCCTCATGGTAATAAAGACACGGAGATTTGAAACGGCACAATCCCAATGGGAGCTATCCCTCATTCTAAGGTGAATCTGTAATTTCTGTCTGCAAATTAGCCCTTTCCCCAAGACTCACACAACCTTTTTTTTTTATCACACCTGAATTGCATCCAAAATTAAAAGGCAGCCATCTGTGACATGCAACGCTGCAACCAAACAATAGAAAAATTACACAGAGACAATGAACTGCACAAATAAAGTGGAGCAGCACTCACCTTCAGCAGGATCCGGTGGCCCAAAGTCCAGGTCATAGCGCAGGGTATAAAAGTTATTCCACACATACAGCTGGTTGTCCCTGGGGTTGTAATCCACTGCGGTGATGTACTGGTACTGGTTAGGGAAGAGAATGTCAGTGTACTCGCCCTGGCTCAGCTTGGTATTGTAGATGTAATCAATTTGGCTCCTGCTGGCCTCGCTCTCGTTCTCTTCGTAGGTCGAGCGCACCACATGTAGCACGCCGCACACCATAAAGGCGTTAGAGGCAGAGCGCTTGTCATACGCTGTCTCCCATGTGGCCTCAAAGCGGAGAGTGTACGGGTTGAGCTGGCTCACCACAATGCGCCCATTGTTCTGCTCCGTGGCGTAGATTACCCATAAGCCCCTCTCGTCTACTGCCAGGTCAATGTCAGTCTTGCCACCCCAGCGGTAAGGTGAGGTGTCATGATAGTTGGCATTATTAACAATAGCCTCGCCACTTTTGATGCGGGTGCGCAGGTCAAACTTGACAATGTTGCGAGTACGTTCCTTGTTAAAGAAGATAGCACCATCATAGGCAACAAAGCCTGTTCCGTCAACACGATGCGGCAGTTTATAGGTGGTCGTCTGGCGACCATTTTTGAAGTCCTCCAGAGAGGCATACTCGATGAGAGTGTCAGTGCGGTACGGCGTCCACGGCATGAAGAAGACTTTGTCACCGGCCTGCAGCGGGTCTTTGCACCACGACCCGGCTTGCTGCTCTGCCTCAAACAAGAAGGTGGCGTCTCCTACACCCTTCAGAGTCCCGGGACAAATGAAGACTAGTGACAGAGAAGAGAGTGAAACAAAATACAATAAGGCAAAATATTTCACAACACACATAACACATTTGACACGCATCATTCTTGCTGCTGTACAACTCAAGTTAGGATAAAAAAGATCAGGGACTGTGGATTTGGAGGATTTTTTTAACTAGTGCTTTTGAACTATTGCTAACGAATAAGGAAAAAGGAACATAAATGAATGTGTCATAGTGATGATTCAGAATGACAAATGTGAGGTTAAGAGAACTTGCATCTCAAGGGTCTGCCGCTATATCCTAACAGGGACAAAACAAAATCAAAACGTGAACAAAAAAGGTAAAAATCCTGCAAATGAAAGACAGGGAAAATGGGAGAAGTAGAGAGGTCAGGTTTTTTCTTTATAAATACCAGCCTGTCTCTGACGTCAAATACCACACGAACAGCTGCATATTATGGACATACTGCACATGCATATTCACATGACAGAGGTCATAAATCAAAATGATAAGGGAACAGACTTCACATCTTGTGATAAGAGTGAACAACAGGTTGTCAATGGTGGTGGCGGCAGCAAAGCAGAGGTAAAATGAAAGTGAAGGTTGGGGAATAGATCAAACAACAGTGGTAAAGGATTTTCACTACTTCTGTGGCAAAAGACAAGAGTAACCACTGATGGGTGAGGGAGGCCATGGCAAGGTTCCCATTGAGACGGTTTTAAAGTAATTGGTTCTGGATAAAGAAGGGACACAGTGAATTCTTGTTTTCCTTTAAAAGTTTTTTTTTGTGTCTGTGCCAATCTCACTCAGCCATCACTGCTATTTCACATCACGTGCTATGGGTGCAGCAGAAGTTGGGCCAAGCAAACTAAGACTTGCCAAACAGGAATATATAAGAATATATATACAACACTACTCATTCTCCAAGGGTTAACACAGTACTAGGCAAGAGTCCCTGGAACAAATCAACACCCAACAGTTGGTGTTTTCTTTCACATTGCGAGAAATAAACTACATTTGATGACCGTTGGTGTCATTTGAAATTCTGTTAGAAATTCATTTGGACTCCATGGGTGCAAACAATCCTCCTACAAGTTTAGCATTTGACAGGAGAGGCAATCAGGAGAACGGGGAGGAGGAGGTGACGTGAGGGGAGCTGTACTCAACACCACAGAACAAGGAGTCAGAGGAGGAGGAGGAGGGGGTGGGGGTGACCAGACCACTCATTTACCTTTTTGCTCCACTTCTATTTCAGGCATTGGAAAAGAAAGCAAAAAAGAGTGCAAAAGGGAGAGAAAGGTTATCATGAGTCAACTACCAGGTACAAAGAGAAGAGTTAGTTGGAGGCTATGACCATGAGATGAACTGCAGGGCTGCTTAGAGAAGAAGAGCTGGGTGGGGTGGGGGCAAAAGAAGGTTGTTTGTTAGTCAAACGGCCTCTCATCCTAGGATATAGAAGCAGAAGTTATGGCTGGAGACAAGCTATGTGCCATGCTTTCTAGAACATTAAACTTTTCATCCCTATATTCTTTAACTGCCAAGAAAATAATGCATTGGCCACTGTAAAAGCAGAAAAGAAATCCCTCTAAAAATGCTTCTCCTAAGTGGCAGGATTAAAAAAAATCTCCTAGTCATATTTAGATGGATAACATTCTTAGAGAAACAGCACAAGGGTTATTTTGGCATGTACTGACTGAGGGTGGAACTTGTTCAAACTTTATAAACACAAATCAAAACTCGATTCCAAACTCGCTCGCCCACACACGTAAAACATGACATGGTGCTAATGTTACAGACCAAACTCTTAAATGAGCCAAAGAGAGCAACTGCGTATGAGATGACTGATGAACAGTCGGCCTAATATGGAGTTTCTTTAGTGGACTGTTGAAGCTGGAGGGGGAGAGGCTGGAGACAATATGTGAAAGATTGGAAGTTTAAAAAAAATGAGAGCCAAGAGGTTAGTCGAAGGGGGAACGGGACAGGAGGTGAAAGGGAGGTCTGTTTGAAAGAAGAAAAAAAAGAGTTGAATATTTTTGAAAATGTTTATAATTCATCAATTTGAATACTAAGTACTTTCACAGGCGGGGATGAAGCCCAAAGCTGCTCTTATAAACTTCTCTAAAACACAATTTTAAGGGAGATTAACTCAAATCAGATACCTTGGACAGTTTAAAATAGTGCCGGATTTAACCAGCTCCACAGTACATTTAATTAAACCATTTTTACAGCGAAACACTAAAGTCGATCCATGACCGGATACAGGAATTTGGTTAAAAGATGTAGAATCATCTCAGACTTTTAGGATTTTTATCACTAATGCTGTTTTACTCCAGTATCCTCTGTAATATGTTTCCACAGAACATTAGTGAACATAATTAAATATTCTAAGACATATAAATGTAACCATTTCTTTGTAATCTCCCCTTTATTACAGCAAAAGATATCAAATCTAAAGTCACAGTTATTAAGGCCATTTAAAGGGTCAGTTCACCCAAATTTTATATATATATTTTCTCAGTTACCCCCAACTGGTATCTAGTCATGCAGTTTTATTTGCCCAAGTCTGGAAATATCTGCTTCTGAGATTTCCCCCACTACCCAAACACAACAGAGGTGAATGGAATTTTGTTTGTGGTGCTCATAGCAGTGAAAAGGAAAACATTTTTATAGGGAATATTTCTTGTGTAGGATGTTGTTCCAATCCAAACTTTTCACAGAGAGTTATGTGGATTATCCAGAGAAACAGGGACGCTGTTCCTGAACAGAAATCTTACACAAACATTGATGGGGTTCGTTGACAATGAAATGACTCCAAATTCAGTATTAATCCACTTATCCTATCTGATTCCTCTCAAATCCCTTTCAGAATATAATCAGGTCTAACTTTCAACATTTGTAAGTAACTAAAGTTATGTATAACTAAAACTCAATTGGTAACCAATCACCTACTGTACACTAAAACACTACTGTATTTAGTGGCTTCCAACTAATGTTTGCAACCTGTAGCTATAACCTGAAAAGACATGAAGATCGCTACATTGTAAAAACAGAACTAAGTTGATGAGCTTCAAATATTGATATGATGCGTATAAAAGTAGGTCAAAAACACCCAGTCTACTTGTGGTCATTGGGTTGTGTTAGAGTGAACTTTTCCGTTTTTCCAAAAACCCACTTTGGCTGAGAACAGACACCGGTTTGCAGAGAGCACATTACCCAGACAAAAGATATTAGTTACATGTAAGCTATTTCAGCATTAACAATATGTCTTACAATGTTGCCAGCACACTAGAGAATAACTGGGCCGAGTTTGAGTCCGATTTGGCCCTCCCGACAGATGTTAGTTGGTAACAATTGGTTGGTAACGATAATCAGCCCAAATGATCCTGTAGTGAGAGGGATTTACAGACATAACTTTAACAGCCAATGAGAGAGACCTGACTTGGAAGCGTCACCAATGCATTGTGTACTAGCTCACACTGTAAAATGTATAAACCTTGCTGATTCCCACTTCTCAAGCCTTGAGTTAATCTGTTCATCCACAGTTTTATTCAGTCCATCTTTGTTTATATTTGAAATCATATTTGTTCACGCAAGTTTCTGTGAGCTCCCAAGTCCCCAGAATCGCCACTCTGAAATCGTTTAGTATAAAGTGTGTGGTTCTATGTTTTGACAGAGGCTTTTGGTGTGTGTGTTCTTAAGATTAAAATTTAAAAAAATGTTAATTCTATCTTTATTTCTGTGATATGCCATGTTTTTTTTAAAAAACGGTTAAGATTGAAAAATCCTCTAGTGTGGTCTGGGTCTTTTGCTAATCAGGAAGCAGATTCAAAATGGAAACAAAACCCAAATTGGATAAGTAAAACCAAAAACTAGAGGTAACTGAGAAATTTGCTTTGGTGAACTGGCCCTTTAAATAACTGCACCACGCAACCCTTCAACTTAATTTATCATCATTAATGCTAGTCTCGTTCAAAATCCTTCCAGTTTCCAGCTGAAGCATCATCTGTAAGACAAACACATATTTGCAACTGGAGAGAGACTGTGGTTACAGCACATCTGTCTATTCTACAGACACTTTAAAAGCACACAATAAGAGTTCAGTATGAGATTTGGATGGCGATACTTACTATAGGGAACACACTCATACTGGACCTCTAAGTACTTGTAGGTGCCAGGGCATGGATCAGGAAAGACATCAGAGCCAGTGACAACCACACACTGCGTACGGTTGTTGCACCTAGAAAGAAAAAAGATTGACCAGAGATTTCATCATGACTACCCACACCAAGAGTACTCGGCAAAGACAACATTAATAACACAGAAGGGGAAAGTTCATCGTTACGGCTACAAAGGAATTGACGAAATCCCAGCCAGGACTGTCACATATGCATTCTAGTTTAAACCTTGGCAAACAGAGAGAGAGGGATGAAAGCATTAAGGAAGAGTAAATGAATGTGAATGAATGTGGTAATGAATAACTGAGCGAGAGAGCAGCGAAAGGCATGTTAGGAATTGGCGATGGCATTTCCTTTAACAGCGTCTTCATAGCGCTATTGAAAGGGAAGACATTCATTAAAACACATACGACAGGTTGCGGTGACATGCAGTGGACTGGAATGGTGGCCTCTGGTGAAACGGAGCAGCTCCTCTGCATGTACGCAACAAACACGATGTGAATGTTTCGTTTCTATGAGAGGTTATTTGCCTTTCAGAATGAAATAGTGTCCCTCAGTAAATTAACATTAGTCTAATGTGTGAATTGCAAAGTTAGTACGTGTGTGTTTGTGTGTGTGTCTGTGTGTGTGTGTGTGTGTGTGTGTGTTTGCAGATGTTTCTGGGTAAGTAAAGAGGGAGAGGGAAAAGAACAGCAGTGGACTGAGTTTGTGCAAATACTCTATAGGGTGAAATTGGCTCCACTTCAATCAAGCTCTCTTGAGGCCGAGGGATTGAGAATAATTTCAGCAGTAACAGAGGCAAACAGGGGAAAAAATTGGCACCAAAATAGGACATTCAACAATTTGCAAGCTTGAGATAAATGTTTCAGAAGGTCAGTAGCAGTCATGCAAGCTGGACATATATTTCAACATTGGACATGACTTTCAAAAATTCATTAGTAATTCAAGAGGTTTTCTGTGGCTGCAAAATGGGATTTTGCTGCACAACCACACAAAGCCTTGACTGTGCACTTTTAACTATGAGTGCAGACTATGAAGAATAAAAGGTAAATATATGTACATTAACCATTACAAGCCGCACTCTAAATCCAGCTATGCATTCTCATAAAAAAAAACCTTCCCTTGAAACTAACGGATTATTAAACATTACATATGAATAAAAAGGCGCAAAGTCCATTATGAAGTTAACAAATAGCATCAGCATCATCAGCAACATCACTAACAATATGGTGCCAGCTGCACTTAATAAGAGATCCACTTTTATGGCCTCTCTGCAGTGGGCGCTGCTGCCAGGGAGAAGGGTCACTGAAACAAAATGTGAACGGACTGACAGCAGAAACACTTCTAATCCAACCGAGAAACTCTAGTTCCAAATAGCAGAAAGTACATTTGCTAAAGTACTGTACTTATGTACAATTTTGAGATAAACTGAGATAGATTTAGTGCTACTTTGTACTGCTACTCCATTTCATTTTATAGGAAAATAATCTTCCCCACTCTACCTACATATAAGTGACAGCTATAGTCACTTAACAGATGAATATTTAACATACAAAATGTAGGGTTAACTCATTAGATATAATGCATTGATATGTGTTATTATAGTAACAATTACACATGATAATATTTCCTCCTCTTCCATCAGTTATAACATTACACTGCTGCTTACATGTTACCACATCTGTGATAATAATCCAGTTATAAAATACATAGAATAATGTACACTTTGAAAGGAGTCAGCATCATAGTTGTTTTTACTTTCAATGCAGGGTTTCTACTTGTATTGTAGCATTTTTTAATTTCTTTGCTACTTTTACTTAAACCTGCATTAACTGATTAACCTTTTTTGCCACATGATAGGTGCAACAAACTATAAACACAACACAGACATATTATCACCTTTTAAGTTTATATTGCTAATGTGTTTGCGAAAAATTGACTATTTACACATACATAAGGACACAGAGCAACATTAGCATTCCTTTGGGGTCGTGTTTCCGGCCACCTGATGCATTTAAGTACAATATTCACTCTCCTTTAGTCCTGTTTTGGTGCCCACCAACTCCAGAGGGAAATGTTTGTTTCTTTAGCTGTTAAATGTCTCACTATGTTCACCAGCTAATTGCTGAGCAGGTAGTGTAAGGTCAGTTAATCAGAGGTTTTTCACAAGAGCACAATGAGGGCGGTGAGAATGAACCAAAACAAGTTGCCAGTTAAATAACCAAAACAATGAGCTGAAAAGGGAACTACAGAGTGTGTTTCTCTGTGGGCTTGTCACTACAACTCAGCCTTTTCACATTGGCCAAGGTCATCTGAGCCATTGTTAATGTACAAATATTGATTAGTGCAGCTTTAAGTAAAATATCTAAATACTTCACTGCTACCACTACTGCTAATTTCTTTGAGAGTCTATGAATCCACACTGGCATTTATTGT
The DNA here is from genome assembly GCA_024633595.2 of Lepomis macrochirus. Taxonomy (NCBI): domain Eukaryota; kingdom Metazoa; phylum Chordata; class Actinopteri; order Centrarchiformes; family Centrarchidae; genus Lepomis; species Lepomis macrochirus. Next base: position 21,685,519 of record JALXJV020000012.1, read on the forward strand.
ACTACAATTTTAGATGCTCCTGCTTTGGAAAAAAGGGAGGTGTTGTTGCTAAGCATTTTGACACGCTTCCACTGTTTTAAACTGCCACTGAAATCACTGCATGTAATCTCCATTGCACTGAGCACAGTCGCATGGCAGTAAAGTGTTGGAAAGACAGCAAGCAGGATTCAAAGAGCTGCACCTCTGACCGGGTAAAAGATTTATTCTGTTGGTTTCACTGGGTCGGAGAATAGATGGCCATTGAAATAAGGTAATGCAAGTCAGCAAAGCAGCCTTATTTAGATTGTCCTCTTCTGTGTGAATCGTTTTTTGCAGCTACACTAGTAGGAAAAAGAGAGGTGGAGATGACAAGGGCGGCGAAGCGAGAGGACAGACATTCCGTGCATTTACAGTACATCTCTGATGGACTAATCGTCTGAATATTACAAAAGGCCCAGTAACCTGAGTTTCCATCAGTTCCTTCATACATTTTTCATCCAGCCAACAATCAAATATTTTCCTTCACAAAACACTTTGATGTAGTTGTTGAAAATCAAGTCGTTTGATTCCTATGCAGTTGTTTTGGTTGTGAAAAACGGGCTGCTGATGAATCCTTGGTGTTTGCAATTTTCAACCAAGACTGCCACTCTGTGCTGCAGACGTCCCACTGTTTCTATCTCCCCAATCGTGTTTAATATGTTTGTTTATCTGTCTGTGGTGGTACTGCCTTTTGTTAATCCCCCCAATATTGGCAGGACATTGTCTCTTAATGTGACGCAGTTAAACATCCTCCTTGCTCTTTAGTTTGCTGCAGACTGAAGGAGGACTGATTAGTCTCCCAAAGCTTTGTGACTATCCCTGGTTATCACATCAACCTTAATTATGGTCAGGAGCCCATTTCCTCTGATCTGAATCATTAGAATAATTCTTTTTAAGGGCTTGCAGTGTAGAGTCTTCTCAAAGCCTGAGCTCGCACACTGCCTCCAGGGGATATTCGATGGAGATAAGTTTGAAGTGCAGCTCCAGCAAGTGAGAGTGTGACTTGTCAACAGATGTGGTGCACACTGTAGCAGGTCGCAGTCAAACCAAAGGGCATGGACACTGTCAGAACAGTGTTACTGTATGAGAGTACTGGGACTCAGCTGTAAATTTAGAAAGACAGCGTAAGACAGGAGGACTTGATCTATTCCTGAGCTATTCTGTAGTGCTGCATCTCGTGGGAGTAAATACAGAAGTGAATGAATCAGGATAAAATCCAGAGGTGTAAGATTGTGGGCGATGATGCTCAGAAGCTAGCTTCAGGGAGGCCAGGTTAGGACAGATCAGTGCATTAGAACATGAACTGCGCTGGTTACTATTTATGAATAGTTCATCCGTTGCCCTTTAAAAATACACACACCTCTAGGGGTAAGCAGCAGTCAAGCTGAAGTGTTGCTGTGCTGTCGTTTGACAGGAAAGCAGCATCCTGTGAGAGGGTAACCGCGATAAAAGGCATGATGATGGGCATTGCTCACTACCTGAGGCAAAGCCACTTCAATGCAGTGCAAGTGTTTGAACAAAGCAAGTCCAATGTTCCAGATAGGGAATTAAGAGGGTGCTCATGTGACTCGCAGTGTCTCTGAGCTACGCTGATTATGACTCAAACAGGAGCAACAACGCGCAGCTGGTGTGAAGAGCTCTGCCGCACGGATGTCAATTCCTGCCTGTCAAGAATTAATCCAGTTTTCTGAATTTCAAAATGCCACCTACATAATTTGGGTAGATGAAATAAAAACATTTAAAAGGTGTGAGATGTTGATTAATTGTCCGGTATGTAGGTGGCTGTACGAGCAGGGTGATAATTTAAACATTTCTTTTGTGTGCAGAAATGGTAGCGCAGGGTGGGGGGTGGGGGATCCATATTTTGCCTCCCCAGCTCCTGGATGTGTTTGTGAAATCAGATCCCTCCTCTCCCCAGAGTCTTACCTTTGTGATATAATCTTGTAGGCATCGGGGAGGTAGCAGTTGACGTTCTCCATCTGGAATGGGTCAGCGTCACAGATCTTGTCATCAGTCCGGCCGTAGTTGGCCGTCTCGATCATAATGACATCACTCCCCGGGCAGCGGAGATCAATTGCATATCCCTCACACGAGAGCTCCCTCCTGACCAGCCCGAAAGGCAAGGCTGCCCGGCTGAACCCTGACAAGAGACAAAGACAGAGAAGAAACTTTAGGCAAATAATAAAAATTGATGAGTGAAAGGGATCACTGCTTCAATACAGTAAGACCACACATCATGCGGTAAAAATCCACTGGCACAAAATAAATAGGCAACAGGCGTCCAATGTTTACCACAGTTTTAAACAGACGGGCCATTACACGCGATACAGGAATGAAGGAAGACGTAACAATTCATCTCTCCATCTCTCTGTGGTCTTGGATGTTGGCTAAAATATCAAATCTAAGTCATTGGAGAGCAATGGTAACCTCATAAATTCTTGAGCAAACACAAAGGCTACAGAGCACCAGGAAGGCCTCCACCCAGAGAACATCCAACGCACAGCCAAACCTTTCTGGACTGAGAATAGTTTGTTTTACGTCCGTACAAGCCCCCTCATTTGTTTCTTCTGCTTTAGTTGCCCTGTAAAGGAAGATAGAGAAAATGACAGAATCCCGGCAGAATGAAGTGTAATATAATCCATTTTACAGTGTCGGCGATCGAAGAGTCCACACAGAAGGAAAAATCTATACATGGAACACAGCAGATGGGAGCGCAGCCAAATAGCTCTACTTTGGGGGAAAATTAAATATTTTACTCAAATTTTCTGCCCACATCCCCACCCCCTTCAGCAAATTACAATGAAATAGGTTATTCCTCTGTATTTCCTTTTTCTAAGTAATAAAATGTCATGTCACAAATGGGGTGGAACTACAGATATGGAGATTTGCAAAGAGAGAAAAAACTCCATTAGCTGAGTTTAAAATGATCCAAAGTTAAAAAAAGAAATGTAACTGTCTGCAATTCTGAGAAAACAATTAGGTAAAATCTAAGTAGAACATGCAAATGTGTTCCATTTAAGAAGTGCAAGCAGAGCGCTGCATGAACTGTCAATAATTGCCGTTGTTTGCAGCAATAGTGGGTCCCTGAGGGGGCAGCTACCATTTGTATTTCTTGCACTGCTCTCTCCTAATTAGCCCTCCTTTCAGCCTGTTACCTTTTCCATGCTCCCATTGGCTCGCGAGCATTGTCATGTACTAACACTTACCACCCCAGGTTCACTTTGCCCCCTCACTCTAATTATCCTCACACTTTTGACAGTCAGGGCCTGACGCAATTAGCATTGTTTGAACTGCTCGAAGTTGAAGTGATTCTGGCTTGAAATTCCTACCCTGAAACCTCAGACGCACATGTCTGCTAGTCATTCCAGCCTGCTGTGCCTGGCTCAGTTATAATGATATTCTATGTCAGTCTGCACATGTCACACTAGCAAACAGAAAAAGAAAAAGAAAACCCATCCACTGTTGAGAATATAATGTTGAAGACATCGCATATTAGGAGAAACCTCTGCACACACAAGTAGTGGTAGCCATATAACAAAATATGAAACTAATGGCATAAATTCTCTGGCATTCGGCCACAAGACATTTCATTATACTACCATGATCTATCTAATGGCCAGTAGATTCTGCTTAGCTGGACTGTTTATCACCTCATTAGGAGACGTCAGTGTAGCCGAACCATAAGTGGAGGGCTGTGGGGTCACTCCATCTATTCCAATAACTACTACAATTACCCAAACCTTTCAGAAAACCTGTCCAGAATGGTGAATGATAAAACACAGAGTGAAGTCGCCGGCTTTACTGCGAAGACTAATGATCGTCCCGCCTGCCATTCCTCATGGAAGGAGTGACAGGTTTATCACGGCAGCTACAGAGAGCAGACAGAAAGAATGCATTTCATGGGGTTTTAAAATTCTGAGCGGAGTCTTTCGGCTAAAACACCCTGACGGACACACACTAGCACATGCCATCTGCCTTCATAACCTCCTTTCTTTGGCTGTCCACTGGCGCGCCTGCCCATCTATCAGACCACTATGGCATGATGGCATGCTGCTGTCAACGGAGTCCTAGCGATTGATTAGGCTTGTGCCTTGCCGGCCTCCTCCTTCCTTGCCTGTATAGATCTCTGGTCATAGGCTAACACTACATCAATTAGGGGGAGTTTCGAGACCGTACTGGCCACCTAAAGAACAAATTGCTTCTTCTCCAAACTACGGATTGTCTCTGTCTCATTAATGACTGTCTTGTCAACTTGTAATTGGGCAAGTAATGACAAATCTGTCTAAAAAGTTAAAATATATATAAAGGAGATTTTTTGCTCTGCATGAGGAGGAGGAGGAGGAGGGAGGAGGAGGAGGAGGAGGAGAAGGAGGAGGAGGAAAGCTGAATTCAAAGGAATATATTTTTGGTTGGCTTAACTTGATGTTGCTTAAGATCTAAAGATTTAAGCACAGCTAAGAAGGAAAAGCCTTGCGACAACAAAGGTTTCTGGATGTAGGTATTCTTGATTTCCTCGGTTTTAAACAAGTTTTGTGAGATTTTGGAAAGAGTGGAGGATTGTTTGTGTGCACAAATGTCAATGTCTTAGGGAGGTATGAAAAGCGTTTCATCTCACGCTCTGTGCTTTGTTTGACTGCACAACTTTGCCGAAGTTGAAGACTGCGACAGAAGGGCACCAGCTGCAGGGAAAACGGTGTCAAGAAAGCTGCAGGAAAAAAATCCATAACACGATTCCAGTGTGTGTGTTGAAAGAAGAAAGCGAGTGGGCTGCTCTCTCTGTATCTGTACCTCAGATTAAGGTTAAATTACTCAATCAGTGAGGGAACTGAATAATGCTTTATTTAGAGCATTTAGTCAAATTGCCATGGAAACCACTTTGACTAGAATTATCTGTGATCCCTATTCCTGGCCTTGTTGACATGAAACCTTATCATGCATTCTGGTCAGAGAGTGACTGTGAGGAAAGTAGCTTTTCAGATTCCTCCCCCAACCTGCCTGCTAAGCCATCTATTGAGCTCAAGAGAGCAAAGCACGGGCTGGGACCGCTTCTCAATATGTTGCATTCTGGGAGTTTTTCTTCTTTTCCAGTTGACAGCCTATAATTCACTGGCGACAATTCCCCCCACCTCATAATACATATTTTGTTTTCTATCAACACCCTTGAAATTGGAAGTGGCACTGTGGCTCAGATGGGTGCATCTGAACCCATCCGCAGAGTTACTTGGTGGCTTTTAAAACCCTGGAGATGAAACGAAGATATAATACAGGTTTGGTGTCGAGATATTGCCATTTGGTGACTGCAAGCGCCAGACCATAACACACATGGTGAGGTTCATCGTTGCTGTTCTGTGTATTAGCTCTCAACAGTGCAGTCGTGACCAACCTTTAACCCTACAAACTCCACTGCGTCAGGCGATCAGACGGTGGGAGACAAAACCGGAGGAATGTTTGATCATTCAAAAAAAAAAAACTGGGCCACTTTTGGAGGCTAGACAGAGTGGCGAGGGCTGGCACAGACAGAGAGCAAAGGCGCTGGCTGACGCTTGTCATCCTCCATTAAGGTTCCTTTGATTGGCCTTTGTGGTCCTGGAAACGGCAAACAGCTGCATGCAAATAGCCCTGTTTCCCTAAGGCTGGCCCCCATTGTTCTGGGCTTGGGTTTGACAGGGACGCTTTCTCTGCAGCATAAAGGAGGGTGTAGCCTTTAGTCAAATAAGAGTGCCCCCACCGTGGTCACAGCAGGAGTGCTTCAAGATTGTTTGTCTTTTTAAGTTGTTTTATTCACGATATTACTGGTAGCCAACATCTTTGGAAGAAAGAGCAGATCTTAGAGTCAAGCTTTTCCTCCAACAGCAGGGGATGCCTCCATAATCCAATATCCGTAGTGACAGAGTGGTCATACAGAGTGTTTTGCTCTGGTGGAGTAAAGATTTTCAATGTGTGTTCATAAAGTAGGATAAAAAAGTGGAAAACATATTTGAATTCTTAATATTAGGGAACAAAGCATCATCAGTGTTTTGCCTCTTTTTTTCCAGCTTCTTTGTTCTTCACTGCAGTATTTCTAATCTGTTCAGTGGAACATTTTGATTTCTGGCCAAGGAATAAAATTAGCTTAGAAAAAATAGAAATTCAAGAAACCACTGCGGTAGCCCTTTTATGTATTATAAAAACAAAAGTACACTTCACTGTACATACACATGGCTCTAACCCGACAAACTAAATACTAATTTTTAAGGTATCCAGTGTGCAAAAATGCACCTGACCGCCTATCACAAGTGAGAGACACAGGAGCAAGGTGGGAGATGAGAAAGGAGATTTGGGACTCGCAAAATAACACCTGCTTTTCAAATACAGTCAACACCCCAAGATCTTTTCACTATGCCACAGCGGCTCATATTTCATTTCAACTGTCGAAATGAGGTGAAACACTGAAAATCTAGTTGGACATATGGCACCATTTCCCATGACACTTTAGTCCCTGCTCTAGTCCACCTTGCTGGGAATTGTTTCTAAAGACAGTGTCAGACAAGACCACAAACCCCGGGGCTACACCCGCCTTTCCCAGACAACTGCTATCAGACACTCTTGATTCCGATACAAGTATTCTAAAATAGAAACTGGCAATATAGGACTGAGTCCATTTGTGGTTAGACGAAGTGCTCTGAGTAATATCTCTTTTCTCTTTCTGGTGATACATGAATTCAGTGTTGCCACTTCAAATTCCAAAGCCATCATTTGTATTCATGGCCATGGCCTTTTCTCTACTGCATCTCTTGAATGTTTTCTTGACTTAAAAAACCCACAGTAGGTGGGAGGAGAGAATCACATGCTCCATGTTGATGCATGTCTTGTTGAAGAGGTTTAGGGGTACGGATTTGTCAATTTGCTAAGGCTAAGTGTGACAGACCCTGCTGCTACCTCTTAACTCCTCAGGTGGGTCCATTTAGAGACAGCTAGATCCTATCACGCTAGATGCAGGCGTGTAATGCTTTCTCTTTTAGGTGAGCAGCAAGAATTTAAAGGGAAAATCCAGTTTTTAACCTGGGTTTTATTCTTGTAATTGTGGCCACTTTGACAACTGGGTTATTCTAACTTTGCACAAACCACATTCATTGTAAAGATTTGGGGAGACGTATCTGGCAAAACAAATGATATCTGGGCTAACTGTACAAGGCTTCTAAATCTTTCAAAGTAAGTTTCAATTTTATACACATAATTTAAATGAGCAGTATACTTTCAAGTTTTGGGGAAATAGGATTTTTGCTTTCTTTTTGTGTTAGATGAGAAGACTGATACCACTTGTGTTTGTACGGCAGATGAATAGAGCCAGTTAGCTTGATGAGCACCAGCAGCGGATAGCCTGGCTCTCTCCAAAGGTAATATATGCCAAGCTGCACATTAATGTTCACCAATTTAAACAGCACAACTCATTTATTTAATCCTTACCTGGAATCTTGTTATTGTTACCATGAGGTGGCTTGACAGTCCAGCACTATAGTCCAGCACTACTTCCCCATGTCGTTTTAATGGATGTTATAACATCTTTATGCTAAGCTAAGCAGTTGCATATTTATCACATATCTAACTCTTTCATCTAGCTAACTCTTAGACAGAATGTAAAGAAGCATCTTTCCCAAAATGTTAAACTTTTCTTTTAAAATTTTGTCTCTGAGTCAGTTGTAAAGTAAACATATTAAGTAGCAAACTGGATTAGCTATTGTAGCTAACTGCTAACTGTGAACATTTATTGTAAGAGGAAGTATTGCCAAAGTCACATTTTCAGAATCTCTATAAAAGAGAAGAAGAGTTCAAAGTTATCATAAGCTATTAGTCAAAACAGCCACAATGATGAGAATAAGAACCAGGTTGTAAAATATACCAGAATTTTCCTTTAAACAGGCAAACCTCTTTATAAAGTATCTAACAACCTCACAAAATATTTGACATGCACAGAACGTTCTGTTTTGATGTTGCAGAAATCCCAGTCTGGAATTACACAACACACAGAAAATGTTTAAGTTTTGCCACAACTGAACAGTCGACACGGTGGATTATTTTGGTTCAACAGAACAGCTCAGCTGCGGAAGACTGCAGATGAAGAATTTCCCCCAAGGGAGTGAGCGCGCTAAGAAAAAAAGCCAGAAAGTGGAGGCTATAATGACTGTGTCTTAATTTGGCCGCAAGAATCAAGGTTCTCTTCTCTGTCGATTGATTGGATGATCCTTGACCCTGTGGGCACACATCAAAGAAAACCAGCAAGGAGAGAGGGGAGCATCATTACATTACTAATACGTATAATCCTCTAAATGCAAAGAGGGCCAGTGCTTAATGTAAGTCACACTGACAAAAATAATTCAGTTGCATAGACGTTACCAAATGTAATGTCTTCTTTTGTTCGGTCCATGGACACATCACTCGGATTAAAGCAAAGTATAATTCAACACCTTGTATAGTCCACTGAGAAAACCCTTTCATTATGATACAAATAACTGTCACAGAGGCTAAACATTTGAAAGGAAAAAATGTTCGAAGATGGAAGATGAAGAAACCTATATGTTCCCGGGAGGGTGCCATTTTGACAGAATTAGATCATTGCTTGTTCAATATGTAACACATTGTTGCATCTCTTTTTGTAGGGGAGTTGATGAAACACACAGAAAGAGGTGAGTTAAAGAAACTCTCCCAAGTGCAGTAGAGGTATAGTTTCACAGGTTTGATCTACCCTGAGTGATGCTTAACTTCCCTCAAAGCCCATATTTTACCCTTGCACTTAAACCCCAGCTGGATTTTCCGCTCAAGAACACATCTCAGAATAAGTCAGGTGCCTCCCTAAGGGTGGGGATGGAGAGGAAAAAACTGAGGATGAAGAGGGGGAAAAAGGAGGAGGATGTGGGTTTGTCTCCATCACATGCTTATGTCTCTGTGCTTGTTTGCTATGGCACAGTCTCTCCATTTCACCCTCCTAATCAAACCCACCCATCCCTCCACCCAGCCGTGTCTGTATAGAGCCAAGCCCAGGAGGCTTACTCAGTACGTCACATAGACAAGGTGTCAGGAGAAGCTGCAACTGGAACACGGATTACATGAATAATGAACCAGAGACTACAAGGATGACTAGGAACAGAGATCAGGGTCTTGAGACGATAATGAACCGACAATTCCGATAAGAGACACAGGCTTCCTCTTCATGGAGACGCAGAGCCTGAAGTAGCCTTTAACGCAGTGGTGTTATCACTTTCATTGGGCACAAGTCCATTTTGCTAATTTCGTGTCTCTACACAAACCCACTTGTGTTGAAGTAGATGGAGTTGTGCTGTTGAGGTTTTGCTTATGCAGTTTCATCCCAACACAAGACGTTTTTGTGACTTTAGTTTGTGCACACAAAAAATAAAAAATGAACCCTTTGATGTTGGTTTTGTTTTGCATCCTTTATTTTGTCATATGTTTTTCATCCAGTGCACATTTCATTGCACATTAAAATACAATTTTTAATGCAATTAAGGAAGAGTCTGTGTTGGCTTAGATTAATGGATGATACTTATCAGGAATGTCCTTAGGATACTTCCTCAACTTCTGCTAACAATGTTTGTCCTGCTGTAGCCCCTTTTCCAGATTGCATATGGCTACACCAGGACTGGTCAGACAGATTTGTACTGACACGTTACATGTTACATGTTACATGTTACAGGAAAGAAAGAGTCTATGGTTACAGAGCAGACTCTCATAGACTCTTGAGCGCTACAATCTGCAAGGCAAGGGTCCCGTGACAATGGTAGCCGAGCTAACATTACCACTAACAAGCTAATTGGGTAGCATGTTTACTGCAGCAGGTTGGTTAACAAAAATGGCTGTATTCTTCCCTTTGCAGTACATTTTCTTGCACTGTTGGTATGCCTTCCGTAAGTGTTTACCTTCTTCTACAGTAGTAGCCAAGCTAGCAAGGCTACCAAAAATTAGCCTACAGACACTTTTATCTCCATCGGGCTTTTGATCGAAGTAGCACCTCAAGAGTCTCTCATGCATACAGAGGTATTGCTAACACATGCAACACGGGATGCCTTTGTAGGTTTTTAAACTCTGTTTGGAGTCTCTCTGAGATGTATCAGGAAAGTCACAAAAAAAAACATCCATGCGCATTCCTTGGCAATAACCCCCTGCTATCTCTGGAACACTGACCACTTTGATTGGCTAGAGCGTGATGACCTTGCCTCATTCCCTTCCACCAGCATTCCAGTCAATGTGAGCAGAAAACAGGAGCACTGATAAGAGATTCACACATGGGGATCTTGATGACAGACAGTTTCCTGCACCTCAACTTCGATGAGGCCATTGTGCTTCGCACAATAAAAGGGGATATATGCTACAAGAAGGGGTCAATACCGATAGCGCAAGGCAAACAAAAAGGTTCTTTGTGCTTCGCTGTTTCTCTGACTTTTTTCTTGCTGCGTACTTATTCAATTTCCTGCGCGGCAGGAGAGGGCTTCCTTATCTTAGAATGTTTATACCTGCAAATCGGGTGGTGGCCTTTTGTTTGCTGGTGACCCACCCTGAGGTGACATTTAATTCCTGGACAAAAAAATGTGTGGTCATGCTCTATGGCGCAGCCTCTCAGCCCGAGGAGATTACTAATATAGTGAATGCAACAGAGCTGCATTCATGGCTTGTAGTGAGAGCTAGCTGGCAGACAAAGAAAGAGAGAGAGAGAGAGATCCAATACAAGCTATTACACCAATTCAAATAACATATGATCATAAGCCATGCAAAAGTGAGTGAAATGAACAAGAAACTATTGGTAGGCGAATCAAAGTGGAACCAGTTTCATATATATTACTGATGACTGATATTTACACATTAGTACCTCACTGTTTTTTTCTCCATCTCTGTCTCAAGAACAGACACATCAGAAAATCTATGCGCATGCTAAAACACACACCTGATTTACTGAAAGCACACAAAAGCATATTTACAGAATCCGTCATAATTTATTTTATTGATTGCCATCCTTTCCCCACTGCTGACATTAGTTTTAACACCAGCATTTACTGTGTAAATCATAACCAGCAGTTTTAAAAAAAAATGTGAGACCTGAGCTGTTATGACATTTCTGATAAGGAGCGAGGAGGACAGGCAGAGACAAATGCATTATTTTTAAACAATTTTCACACAGAGTAAATATAATTGTAGCCTTGCTCTCTTTTTCTTTTTCTAACAGTGAGGGGCTTTTTGTTCAAATGGCCTTTGTGGTCTTTCACACATGTGACGTGTCTCCAAAATCAAGCTCTCTTTAACAAATTAATGCTAAAAATGTATGTGACTAAAAAACAGCTGGAGTGGCTGTGCTGAAAAAGGAAAATTCACTGCCGCAGGTATTTAGTCAGAGTAACAATCTGCTTTGATTGCTTTGCACAATGTCCCTTTGGTGTTAAATGTTATACGCCTGCTTTTGTTTTTGCATGTTTGTTTAGCTCTTGTGCTCTTGTGTGTTTTTGTTCAAATTAAATTAGTTCTGACATGCCTCCAAGCTATTTATAAGTATTGGGTGAACGTTGAACCACACTAAAATCCGACAGGTTCCTGTTGCCTCCGTAAATACTTTTGTCTCTGTTCCAAACATGATTTATATTGTTGGCAAACACCTCCTCGCTCACAAAGAAAGAAAAAAACTCTACAGCTTCTATAGTGCAGACTTGATTTTATTTGAAACCCCTCTGCTTCCTCTCAAGATTAAATGCATTACTTTGTTATGACAGCTGAACCCTCCTGTGAAGCAGTTACACCAAGCAAATCCAAAAGTTTAGATTCTGAAGGCAAACTACTTTGTGGATGTAAGCCGGACTCATCTATTATTTGAAATAGGTTGCCTGGAGACAAAAAAAGGTGTGGACAGCATTTAAGATGGGAAAGAGCGCAGTAGGCATCTGGTCCAATGTTTATACAACTTGTTAGCATAAGGGGTATGACTGGAGCAGCTCTATGATGCTGCGAGCGAGAGGGTTTTAAAGACTGGTTAACAAATGAAATCAAACTGTCAGAAAACTGTAGCTCCTAGGCCATTAAATTAAGTGTTTGTTGATCAACTGGCCGTATAACAGCAACTTTTCACTTCCAAACACACAATAAAGCACAAGCTTCTCTCATAAAGGGAAAAGAGGTTTGCTTTCACATTCGCATATTGGATGGAAACATTTCTTGCTGCTTTTTGCTTTACCAAAAACGCACTCAGGAAATCGCTATTGCAATAAATCTAGGATGACCCTTTCAGGGGTGATATTGTATTTCATTTCCTCTGAGCGAAAAACTGATCCTGGAGATTCATGTGACTCTGGCTCATTTCAATTTCATGTTCTCTGATGATTCAAAACTTTCCATGTCCTCAGTTATGATAAATACAGCATGCTATTACACAACGCTATACAAAAATATATCTGGTGTTCTTTGTGGAAACCGAAAAGCTACATTCTACGACATGTTGTGGCAAAGTGACGACAAAACTGTAGTGGAAATAAAGACAAAAAATAAACAATCATGATGATTTATCTGCCTCCATATGGCTCCCAATCTACAAGAAAGTCCATTCAATCCAGATGATAAACCCCTGCCTTATTTCTTGAAATGCCTCCAGTTGGGCAGAATTTCCATGCAAGACTGATACATTAGATTTTTTTTTCTCCCTCTGTGCTAGTTCTCACCACACAGATTGACCAGTCATCTGTGAATCTCCCATGGTTTAGCTGATAATTCATGATCGCCCTGCCACAGGCCCGCAACATTCAATATGAATTATAAAATGGCAAGCCAAGCATATCAATGGATGACAGGCTGGATGTGTATGGCCCGGGGCCAGAGAGGAGTTACAGCACAATAGCTTCCCCATTCAGTCAACCCCAGGACTGGAAATACCAGTGTGGCACGAGGGAGGGTCTTCCATCAGCACAATGTATGGCACTGCTTGAGACAAATGTTGTGCTGAGACGTGCTGTTAACCTTCACAACCTTTTGAAGGGAAACACAACCATGCTGGTATGCTCAACCAAGGAATATTTCGCAATCAAAACAATCTCCCTTAGACAGAAATGTATGATGTTTTATCCAGAGCAGCTCAAACTAATCAAAAAAACAGAGCAGAAAATCATTTTTAAGGAATCTACTGCTCCTTTTTGTATTCCTCTTGAGTCTACTGACCTGATTATTGAAAAGCATTATAACATTTCTCATTCACTTATCCTGTCTATGCTGGAACACTATAGGACCTAAACAAATACTCTTCTGATCCCTGTTTCTGCAGATATGACACAGCTATCCAACGTAAAACACTTCATCTTTTACATTTCCCTTTTGTGCTGTATTTAGATATCAAGGCAGAGGTGCCTGCTCTGCTTTGGCATTTAAACACAACAGAGTTGACACTGACTGCACGACATAATCCCCCCACAATCTGGCTTTCTTTACTTTAAAGACTCAGATAACAGTTCTCATTCAGTCACAGCAGGTACTGTGAACTTGCCCCACCTTTGTGGCGGCTCCCTTTGAATCTGGTCGTCTTCTTTCATATGTGCAGACTGGGCGGTCTGAAACATCTAAAACAAATCTGATACCTGTATGACCTACTTTTCCCTAGCAGGAGCGTCATTTTATACATCTGTTATATAATGGCACAAGGAGGTGGGAGAAATGGAGTACAAATAATGAGATCAAGAAATAGCATCTACAAAAAACCAGTGTGGTGTTTTCTCTGCACCTTTACACCCTGTTAAAAATATTTAAAAAATATTACAACAATATTTAAAGTTATAATCCTTACGATTTTCAGGCGATCAAACTCAATTTTTGATTTATTTATTTATAGCTTGCATTTTTTAGCAATAGCCATTAAATATATTTACATTCTGTAATTATTTTTCTATATATTAGTTTTCATTGTTAGTGGTGGGACGCACCATTGCTCCACTGGATTCAAACTGCCTTTGCACACAAAATAAATTCACAAAAAAACAACGAATGAATGTAATCCAGCATTACACAGTTTTCAATTTTATGTCAATTATATCAGCCTCACTGTTTACTGACTTTACACTGTATCAGAGATGCCAATGCAAACTTTTTTTTTTTACCTTAATATGGGGTAAGCTGTTCTGGAGAAATCAATTTCCATGACAAAAACCACGATATAGAGCAAACCACAACACAGTATAATGTAACTAATGTTAGCTAAGTGGGTTAGTAGTGTTGTGTCGTTCAAAGAACGTTTCGTTCATTTGACCTAATCTTGTATGTGACTTAGGGGGAATGTCTCAGTGAGTAATTCGTTCATTTTCACGCATGCGTGAATAGTCTTGGACTCTTACGTTAACTCGTTACACGGCAGCTGCATGGGCTCCGTCAGCACAGTAAACAGAATTGATTAGCTCACGACTCTCAACTGTGGGTCTCTGGGTTTGAGTCATTCATTTGTCACGTGACAGCTGGCTACAGGCTGTGGTTAGCAGGCAGCACAGGAAACAGAATTGATTAGTATATGTATTTTGATAATTTTGTGACATTTAATAAAGCATGCCGTTATTACAGCGCAGTGATGTTGTGCTAAGTTATAGTTTTAACACAGCCGCACCGTAACTTTATGCTGCGTTCCCGGCAACTCGGAACTCGGAAATTTCCGACCTCCAACTAGGAAAAGTACCCCAGAACGCCTCTTGAAGTCGGATGTCCTACTTGTGAACTCGGAGAAAAAATTTGTACGGGTAGTAGCTGAATGACGTCAGAAAACAATGTCAGCGCCCATGGAAGCTCACTTTGTAAATGGTAAACCATAAACTAAATGGCAACAAAACGTATATTTGCATGTATTTGAATTAAAATAATAAATACGATCATGCAGTAAAACTTGTTCTGCATGTATATTGATGTAGAAATATGTTTTACACATACGGTAGCTGGCTACAGTAAAGAATCTCATAAAGTCATCTTTTCTGCATAAAAGTTATTGTTAAAAATGCCAAAACATTAGGAAGTGTAACGGACAACATTGACTTACTTCAGGGCTACCAACTTGGGGTACACATAACTAGTAACGTATGGACTATTTATTTCAGTTGTTGCAGTTAAACTACATCCTTTTAATTAACACCTAAAGCACTGCTGAGGGTGCAACTGTGTGTTCACTTTGTCATGGTCACCCATGATTTTCGTTCACTTTCGGCGTCATGCACCACCATGCACCTGGAACGCTTTGATGTCGGAAGTCGGAAGTTTCAACTGGGAAATATCCCAGTTACGACCAGTCTCAAACGCGCCATTAGTCCGCTCCACTTCAGAGCTCTGACGGGGTTCTACAGGGAGCCGAATTACCTCCGAGGTTGTCTCCTCTCCAAAACAAACGGTCCCCGTCATTAAAACATTAAAACACAGCCACATATCAGCGTTAGCGTTAGCCCGTTAATGTGTTTACAGCTAACAGCTGATCCAGGCCCCCCAGAGAACTCAAGGTAACTTTTACTTTTTATTTATCGACAGAGCTGTGCTGTTGTTTCACAGCTCCTGACTGGTGAACAACCTGCAGTGTTTGAGATTATTATTGAATTTGTTCAATTTTAATAAGAGTGTGTTTTATTCATCTAGCTTGTCAAGCTTATTACTTCAATATATTCCCAGTAAATCTGATGTTAATATATAGATTTTACTCATGTATAGGCTTAGGCTACTGTATGAATGAGCACTTTGGAGATATAGTGATAGTAATTATAATAGAGAAAGATCAAGAGGTGAATTTATGTATTATACGTTCTCAGTTAGAGGAAGCCAGGCAGCCTTCTGTGTTTGAGAACTGCGCTGTTTGCGGCTGCAGCGCCGCAATAACCAGCCTAGTTAAAATGAACGAAATGACACAAAGAAAGATTAGTTCATTTTAATGACCGAGATTTGGTGACTCGAGTCTTTCAAAAAAGTGACTTTTACCATCACTAGTGGGTTAGCAAACTGTTGCTACAGTTGCTGGTGCAAAGCTAACACGCAGAGAAGAACTGTTGGAGCTGAACAGCGATACTTTCAACAGCTCTCCTGCCACTATACATAACATCAGAAAAACAGCACATCTCTGCAAACCACACACACAGAATTGACAGCTATTGAACCGTGAGGAGATATTTGCTGAATTTGACAAAAAGATGTGCATTGTAAAATTGTAATGCTTTAGATTTCAATCCCGATTGATTTGGCGACACCTGTGGTTACTTGTGGTAGGACTAACAATACGGGTGGTTTAATACCATCAGTCACAGAATTCGGGGTGCAATAAAACAAATTATTTTCATTTTAATAATGAAGTCGAGCAATAATTGTCAACTGTGATCTGATTTCATGCTGCACACAGCATGAGTCTTTGTACAGCAGGGCACAGTGAAGTGGGTTGGTTACCTTGAGAAGTTGGAGGTGTGCAGCCAGTCGCCTGCAGCTCTTCATCTAACAGCTCACTGTGGCTGCTCCTTCTTGTTGAAGTACTCCTTGCAAACTAATCCGCTATCGTAAAAATGTCCAAAATGACGTTTTTTTGTTAACGCATGTCTGATAAACGATGGCGGTCAGTGCTAATCTCACTGGCAAACACATTGCATTTTCTGTGATTATGACATCATAAATGCTTATAATGTGAAGCTGCAGCAATAGGAAATGTTTAGTTTGCATTAATACAGAATTTTTTCCACGAAGGTCGCCACTAACACCTTGGTCGTAATACTGCAAATGTAAGGGCTTTTATCAGCGGGCCATAGACTCAAACGTCTTTGTGCTATCTCATTCCGCAATAGATAGTCACTTACAAAATTCATTTAAATAGAAATCTTCAAGATCATTACTTTAATACTTAAAAGCATTTAACTGGCTGAACACGGGGTTGTTTTTATAGTAAAGCAGTCACAGAGAGGTCAGAACTAAGCGCGACTGTTCATGAAAAGTGCAACTACAAAACAAGAAAACGGATATTTTCTGTCAGCTTATAATATAGTTTTAACAGAGTACATTAACAGAGTTTTATTGACTGTAAAATTAACTTTATTTAACTGTATTTCTGACAAAGCAGCTGCTCAATGAATGTTGGCTGCTGTTGCCAAATTAACCAGGACTGAAATCTTTCACTTGCAATAACTGACTCTTTGCCACAGCAGCAGAAAGAAGAGCATTACAGTTACATATCATCTTCTAAGTTTATATGGTGAACTTGTAAGCCCACAGTTGCTCATTTACACATCAAGTTATAGAGAAACTTAAACTTTCATTTGGAGACGTGTTTGTGTCCATCTGATAAATGTAAGTTTCAAATTCGCAAGGGAAATATCTGACATAGCTACTAAAATACTCCACTATGTTCACCATTTACTTACTAAATTTTAGAGCAGTGAGAGTGAACCAAAACAGTAAAGTTGTGACAACAATGAGCTGAAGGTCACTGTAAAGCTCTGTAAAGCTGAGCGGAGCTGCCGATTCAGGTGATAATTCTCTGGGTTCATCACTACGAGCGACCTTCATCATTTGATATACCATTAATATAAAAATATTGATTGATTATAGACGCTTTAAGGACTATAGCTTTAATTGAATGCCCCTTTGTAGATAATGCTAAAATAATCTATGCTCTGCTTTAATATGACTTGTCAAAACACAGACCCGTCTGATGTTCATGCTTCCCACTGGCCAGGAAAGTCAATACCGGGAGAGAGAAAAATCACTTTCCTTTCACGAGCATTTCAAAGTGTGAGGAATGTTTTGGGTGAAGATGATAATCTGATTATAGTCACTCCTGGTGAGGGACAGGAGGCAATTATCAAGTAGAGTTTTTGTTGCAGGGAATCTGATGGATACGTAGATCATAAGCTCTGGGATGCAGGCCCTCAGGGCTGGACAGGCTGAAGGTGAGTGGCATGTGGATAGAATCAGATATTGTTTTCAGAGGGAGCCACACACACACACACACACACACACATTCCTTTATTGACAGATGGGCAAATATGCATTCTTAGGCCTTGAGAGCCCTCACATCAACTGAAACTCAAAACCAGGACTTTCTGCATACCAAAGCAGTATTCCTCTTTAAGAAATTCAACTCAGGACTATTCAACTCAGTTTCAAAGCCAGGCCAAATCAGAGGGCTATTCTTCAAATGCCTCAGTAAGATTCTTCCATATTATCTATAATTGCTAATCTACAAGAAAAAAGCATCTCTGCTTGAAAGATTGCTGGGATAGCCTGTTCCATAGCAATATGTCTTTGTTAACAAATTGTAGACCACAGCCAGACCTAAAATAAAATGGCAAGAGAAATCTATCACAGAACAAAACAGCAAGAGAGAGGAAGAAAAGCAAAATCTAAATTGAAAAGGAAGCCCCCAAAATAACGTGCTTCAACATCTATCTGTAATCAATGCTTGGCACACAAGCATGTGATTTTGGGTTACTTTATTTCCCGGTACAATGGGACTGAAAGGGGGGAAAATGTAATGATCATCATTAAGCAGACATACCAACATCAGAGGTTTTGATGGGCATGTAACAGATGGGAGTGTTTTGTGACAATACGTGTAATTACAGCCAAATGTACTATAAGAGCCTTGGGATGTCATTGTAGACAATTAAAAACACTGACACATTCTTTCCCAGTTCCTGAGCCTGGCTCTGAATCAGGGGCCCTGCTTTTGATGGTTTCAGGTGTACTGGCTACACAGAATGATCTGACTTAGACGCAAATAAAAAATGCATCTATTCTCTGTGGCGCCAGTGCCTCAGTGCACACAATCTGTTATAAAGCTCTTAGTGGGGAAAAGGGGCAGTTATGAACCTTCAGGGGAAGGTTTCTGACATGCCGTTTGAGTGTTGTTCTGTAAGTGGAGATGTGTACCAGTCAATGTGTCCATGGGTTACCAGGAATATTCAGTATATTCAGGACAAAGTGTTCGAAACACCTTTTTTAAACTCCAAGGGTAAAACCACTGAAGAGGAACTATTAGCACACACACATTCTTCAGCACACACTGAAGAATGTGTGCTAATACATTCACCACATTCATAAGCTGAATAATAAGTGGCTTCTTTAAAGGTTGACCAGAATCACATTAACACTACTCACGTAACTCCATGGTAACTTACCTTGTGAAAAGTGAAAGCAAAAGAGAAGGAGCAAGAGGCAGCGAAACACTGGACACCTCCACAGTGCAGAGGCCATTGTGTGCTGTATGCAAACGATCCAGGAGCCCAGTGGCTAATAACTGTGGTTCAGTGTGTTGCGGTAGGAGAGTGGAATGCTGGAGTGCTGGATGTCAACGATCAGTAGTTCTCGACGAAGCATCACCAGTCATCTTCTCATCTGGAATAAAAGGAGAGGAAAAAGAGCGTGAAAATGGCGGACATTTGTGGTGTTTTATGTCTGGATTCTACATGTGTGCATTGCAGTAAAATTAGTCATGCGTAAGTGGCTTATGAAATGTAGTGGAATAAAAATCTGAACACCATTAAAAACAAGACTCCTGACTGCTGTTTGATTGAACATCACAAAAGCATTTTTCAGACCCCGAGTTTCACAGACATGTTCAAATGTTTATGAGATGAAAACAAAGAGGGCAGCGCCCGGTGCTCTGCGCTTATTCAGAACTCTGCAGTGTATTACAACTGAATGTTTACACTGCCTCATTCTCCCACTCTTCTCTGTTCCACCTTCCCCATTTACTTCCAGAGCCCCGCGTGAGAGAGTTCGTCGCTCCGGCAACACGTTCGCACAGGACGCCATTAGAGACACAGCTGCTTTGTGAGCTACATTTGCCTCCTTCCTTATCAAGGGGTGGCAAAAACAGCCCTTTGTCTGCAAAAGCAGCAAAAGGTTAGAGCCTGAGACAGACTAACACACCAGACAGATAAGCCGCTTACTCAAGTCAAACACGGTGGAGGGATGTGTTGTGTCATATGTGAAATGCCATGCACACACATACAAACACATACACACACACAAACATTTGCATGCCAGCACAAACAAATAGCCAAGGACATGCACGCTCCCGCCGACACAGACACACACACATACAGGGATATCATCCACACACTCACATGAGCGTACACACGCGCTGACATAATATATTTTGTTTATTCCCACATGTGGTTGCCATCCAGCATATCCCCAATGCGTGCACACACACACACAAACACACATATAGACATCCATAAACAGGATCGGTCACTTGGTAGCGGTCCCTATGCAGACGAGGGTGACTGTTTCCCATTTCTGAATGCTGCTCCTCCAGAGCCACCCGCCAACCAACCTGATTATTTTATAATCAACCTAAATGTAACCAGAAGAGAAGTCATCTCCGATCACTCTCCGGGCCTCGCTAATGCGCTTGGATATTTTTGGCAACATGAAAACCCACAAAACAAGGGAAGCTTTCATATTAGCATACCGAGTAATAATTTAAGTCACTATTGGATTCATCCTATACATGACCAATGCCTGGTCACGGCATAATAGCTGAAAAAAGTCCTACTGGATATGCACCTATAGCCTGACACAGCCTGAGAGTGTTTATTTTCATTTGAGGTCACACTGGCCGAGTGGTTCTGCAGCACAGTCTGAGCCAAGGAAACACACATATGGCTAAGTTATAATTTATCAGTTAAACTTGGGTGGTTTTTATAGGAATTGTGGTTTTATTTGTCTTCCAGTTGTTTATCTGCCAGTGGCGCCAAACCAGATCAGATAAGACTGAAATGGAGGGTACAAGCTCTCCTGCACGGAATGTCTCGCACCACAAGTCTACTGAGGCTGCTCATACTCTCAGGTCTTCAAACAACACTGCCACCAGTTCAATATTGGGCAGAACACCAAATCTCCTGAGACACACGTGACTTCTTCCTCAGCCATTTATCTTCTGCAAATATGAGGCCTGGGGCCATGGGGTAACCATAATGGTGGTTGACAGGAGGAGATTGGAAACTGTTGGGGGGACATCCCCCTGCCCTTCTGGCCCGCTGAGCCACTCAGCCCCTGCAGACACCAGGGGGCGAGAGCCTGCCAGGCCTCACGGATGCAGACTTGCCCTCACCACCCCGGGGTTCTTTCTCCTGATCAGCCGTCGCCCCGCTGAGTAACATGTCTCCTTTCTCCCTTAAGCTGGTGGAGGACACAGCAATGCTCATCTTCCCAAAAACATTGTTTTGTTTGGTGGGATTTCTGCACTGACTCGGTCTGGACTTGAGATAAAAGGATTAGGCGATTAACATTGTGATGCTTTACACAAGTACTGACAGACGTATCATAATTTCACATCAGGGGACGGGGGGGATGATGTTTGTAGGGGGCTAAGATGTTCTCAAGCAGAAAATGATTTTAAGAGGTAAGGGAGGCATCGTTAACCCCTCAGAGATTGTGCTGAGGAATTATCTACACATAACCACCCCCCAACCCCGCCCCACCCCAGAAGTCTGGGAATTGAGGTTACTTGTTTCTCAGCCAGCGATTTTCGCATAATGATCATCATGTTCCACTGAGGCAGATAAAAAAAGGTACACAGTTATGACTAACTGTCACCACCTACACTAAATCTAATGAGCTCAAACATATAATATACACCAGAAGACCACTGACTAAATAAAAGTTATTCATTTTCATCTGCGCCTTAAGCTCCTCTTCCTGAAAGAAAAAAAGTCCAAGTATATATATTCCCTCAGGCTTTCTCTCTCTATTAACAGTATATCTTTTTGGAAACCAGGCAGAAAAAGACACCAATAAAATGAAAAATGATATGCAAACATTCACGACATCTGTTTTTCTTTTGTCTCCTATACATACAGAGTGGAAACCCAAGGAGAGAAATCTATCATCAGTTAAGATAATGGGGAAAATCACAGTCCACAGCCAATTTTTCACATTGGCCTGATAGAAATAATAAGCAAGCATTTAAAAGAGGACGGCGGGCAATTAAAACATAATTAAAATAAATGGATAGAAGGAGACAGCCCACATGTCTTAACATGCAATACAAGGCTGTGTGCAACAGCCGGCTGAATGAATGCGAGTCTCCTTTGACAAAGCTTGTGTCTGCCTCACTCAAGCTGGAGAGGCATCCAGTGAAAGAGAGAGTGAGAGACGGGGGGAGTTTGGGAGTTTCTAATCCGGGAGGGACTAAATGGATGGGAGAGGGAAAGCAGAGGAGGAGAAGAATGGAAGGGGGAGAAAAGAAAGGGGCGGTAGGGTCACTGTGGAGGATTGACAGCCTGTGAGTGTGGCCTGACCTCCTGGGTTCGCCTCCAAGTTTTCTCCACAGGCTTAGAGAAGACAAAAATAAAGCCCAGGAATGTTAATTTATTTTCAATTGTCAACGCCGAGAAGAGAGAGATAAAGAGCGCATACATACATATCAAGTAAGACTGGAACAAAACTAATGCACCAAGTCCAAGTGTAAGCTGGAAACCTACAAGTGAAATAGAGATGTGGCTCTGTTGAGCTGGATCTTGCCAACACAATGATTCGTCTTCCACACTTTGAATAACTACTAATTTGGAGAACTTTCTGCTCCGCCCCCATGCCCTACATTCAGGGCAAAAAAAAGACACACATGTGAGAGTGGAATTTCAAACATCAGAAAATGGTTGATGGGACAGAGGAGGGAGACGTGAACTACAGGAACTAAGAAAACACAGCCTCCAGACAATTTTTTTTCTGTCCTTGGCGCACCCTGATGTTCCCAAGGAACTCTTTTGTCATGACAGTCCTGTCAGGGCTGCGCTTTCAACCCCTGCAGTGACATGATATCATTTCCTTGGCTCCACCAGTGTTGTAGAGAACTTGCCATCAACTGCCAGAAACAGAGATGGGCCGACACCAAGCACAGTCTGCAGACAGTTTTCTCAACAAAGTGCTGATAAGATACTATTAGGATACACTGAAATAAGATTTCCTAAATGTCTTGACTAGACGTGAAATGATTCATTGACTAATTCATCAGGGAGTCGACAGGAAAATAAGTTATTTTTAAGACAAATTTCACTGGTTACAGCTTCTAAAATGGGGATATTTGCTGTTTTTATGGTATTTTGTGATAGTAAACTGAATATCTGCAGATTTGGACTGTTGGTTGGAGAAAACATTTTGAAACGTTTGAACTTTGAGAAAATCTGAAGGACATTAGACAGTTTATAGACCTACAGATAACTTGAGACAGGTCTTGGCTAGGTGTAAGAGTAGTTTTAACTTTTAAGAGCAAAACGATGTACTAAAACCTTTTTATGCTTCTTTTGAGGAATGATTTTTTTTTTTAAAAAGTTGACTAGAGAAGTGATCAAACATGAGGTCTCTTTGCTCCATTTTGTTGCATGGCTTGCTTTAGAGCTGCAGCAAATTATTATTCATTATTTTTTTCAAATAATCAATTAATTATTTAATCTAAAATATGTAAGAAAAAAGTAGGTGACATCTTAAAATGTCTTTTGTCAGACCCACAGCCCAAACCAGATGTTGAGTTTATTCTTAAGGAAGACTTTGAAAATAAGTAAATATTCACAATTAAAAGCAGAGCATAAGGTTCAGCTAATGATTGCTCAGCATTTTTGCTGAAATTATCAACTTATTTGGCAATTTATTTACTGTAGACAGGTCAAGTTTGCTTCAATGCAGTGAGGATTGTGTGCTCTCACACTGATTTTTAGGAAAATGTAGCTTTGAATTAGTTGCTAGAAGCCAGTGTGTGGTACTTATTGCAGCTACTAATTCCAGCTTGGTTCAGTGCCTTTTAATAATGTATATGTCAACAGGTGTTTTTATGATGGTTAACTGATCAGAGACATTACATCTTCTCTTTAGGTCTGGGTCAGAATAACTTCCTATAACATTTAAATATGCAAAACTCTAATTCAAGGCACTTAAACAGCTGCTTTCATGTCTTGTTTTGCTTTGGGTGATAAATGGCTCTACATTAAAAGGCATTTTAAAAGAAAAACATGCTTTTAAGTTGAAATGTTCATCAGCGCAGTTCAAAAAGCCCAAAGAAAACCACTGAAAGGTGCGATGCTTCACTATTTTACTGAGAGCGCACAACAGTTGGTGTGTTCAGAGGCTCTTGGCCAAGTGATTGAGGCAGCAGATAAGATAGAGTGCCAGCGGGCAGATGGACATGGTGAAACAGAGAGGGGTGAGCAAAGAAGTTTAGTAAAGTGAAGAGAACAAAGAAGACCCAGGCTGAACAACCAGGTTAGTCTTCAAAAAGGAGCTGTGCGGAAGAGCAGACATTTGGAGAAAAGGGTTAAAAGTGGATGTTTCTGTCTAGGTTTGTAGTTGAAATCACCTGTCAACCAAATAATGAAACATGCCTGAAAAACACACTATTATTATTATCTCTGTCTACTTTATCCATCAACAGCAATATTGATATTAGGGCTGTTTTTACCACAAAAACACAAACAGGTGTGATTAGATGAAAAATAATATCTCTTTGTACAGTTTGTTGCATGGTTTGCAAATAACAATTATTTTCATTATTGATTAATCTACCAATTATTTTGTCTAAATAATGTCAGAAAAAAGGAAAAAAAAAGCGAGTTTCCCAGAGTCCAAGGTGACATCTTCAAATGTCTTCTTTTGTCTGACCAACAGCCCAAAATGTTCTCTTTAGTGTAATTTAAGACTAACAAAACACATTTGAGATGCTTTGAAAATACTTATTATCAAAATAGTTGTAATTCTTCTTTTGTTCTTTTCATTAAATGTTTTTGCCATTCAACTTTCATACAATTTTCGAAAATGAAAGTCAGTAAATCAATTAACTGACTTTCATTCCCGAAAATTGTCCGCTCGGACTGACATTATTACAGACTTTGTAAGTATTATTTTGTAACCAGTAATCTTGACATACAACCAACTACTTGCTGCAGAAATGGTTTATGGTAATAAAGCTCATTTTTTAGATTCTGAACTTCAATGTTTTCTAAAGGTTACTTGGGCTTATTGGGACCATGTTTATTCAGCAAACTACAAATTTGAAAATGTTTAAGGGTGAATAAATGACCAAATTGTCTGGTTTATTCTCTAATATTCGGTGACAGGTTACTCTAAGCCCAAATAGCCATTCCTGCTTGGCATAGAAATGAATAGGCTGACCTCAGAGCAGTTGGTTAAGCAGTGAGGTCAACGGAGAGGAGCAGAGAGCAGCTCGACACTGACATGGAAAAGAGAGGTTTCTCCTTTCAATCAGTCTTTTCATAAATGCACTGACAGCCTCACTTCTCGCCTCCTCCACAAATAATTCTAGCACTCCCCTGCATGCAGCCTTTATCCACACAAACACAACCACACATACACACTGCTCACCTCCAGCTTGCTCCAATGTTAAAACACATTTTTACAAGAAGAAACCATGATTGGTCTGGCAACATCACCCCCCCCCCCTTAATCTCATAGAGCACACACACACACACATACACAAACAAGAAATTCATTCACTCCTTCAACACATTTCCAAGAGGTGATGTGTTGATGTTCACACCTTCTGGGGGAAAGTGCCTTGACACGATGTTAAATCCTTACACACTATAGCCCCATTCAGGCTGCATTAGTTTTCAGCAAACTGTATGTAAAGTAACTGCTAATACATACCATCTGGGATGTTAATGAACAACATGCAGGCGAGGAGAAATCTGTGTAATCAATCTCCAGTATTGCAGAACTCTATTCATGTGCTGCCATCGCACAAAAAATGTATCATAATAATCAAACATAATTTCCGCAACTGACAGCAACTTGTTTAACAATGACAAAACAGCAGAGCAGAAGAAACGTTGCATCCGGACCAGAGTGATCTCAGTTCGGGGTGAAAGCCAGGGGAGCGTGCAGAGTCCTCCTCTCCCCAAAGGAAATGACACATTACTTGCAAACTATCTCGGGGTTGTCATTTCGGATGGGACCAGCTGAGGTTTTATCAGAGGTTATTTCTGCCGGTGCAGGAGGTCCCAGACTTGGCAAAATCTGGGACCAAATCCGCACAAGTTACTGACATGACAAAATTCAGATGGGGTTAAAAATATACAGACATGCTCCATTTTCGATTACAACCCCCCCGCCCCCCCTCCACACACACACCACACCAAAAAAATAATAATCCCATCCAAAAGGGGTTTATGACAAAGTGGTACAATGACAAAATGACATGTTTGTTGCCAAAAGCGAAGAGCAGTTAGTTTTTACTAAGAAATATATGCAAATTGACCAAACACCATTAATCCTCGAGGGGAGCAAGCAGTTGGTGGTGAAAAACAAACTCTGAATGCGAGGGTGTGGATTTGGTTTTAAAAGTGGGAGGAGGAAGGACACATAAAAGTAGAGGTGCAATTTCCTGTATGTTTATATCTATTTAACAAATAACACATATTTAAAATGCTATGTAAATAAACCAATGAAATTACGTTTAGTTTCCGTTGACTATTCGATAGACAAAAAATTATTTGGCAACTATTTTTATAATTGATTCATTATTTAGGTTGGGTTTTTCACGTTAAAATGCCTCCAAATGATTCCAATTTTCATAATTGAGGATTTTCTGTTTCTAGTAAGCTGCATATATCCGGGTTGTGGACCCGGATATATGCAGCTAGATGGATAGATAGATAGATAGATAGATAGATAGATAGATAGATAGATAGATAGATAGATAGATAGATAGATAGATAGATAGATAGATAGATAGATAGATAGATATGATATGTGCACCTTTACTAAGCTCTTCTGTCTTATCTTAGACAGATGTTCAATCCCAGCATCTATTTTGAGAATATTGACTGAAGGCTCAATATACACTGCAGAAATATTTACCCAAAAAAGAAAGTTTGAGGCATATTTTCCAGCCAGTAGTACCTGCAGGCAGCAGTTACAACCTCCCCCAATCAGATGGTTGGGAGGAAGCCTGCATGTAGCCTGGGAGGCACAAAAGTCACAAAGCCTGTCTTCTCTCATCTGGATTTTGGCAGGTGGGCAGTCAGAGGACAATGTTTAGTGAGATTTTACTGGAATTATAAAAGTTACAGAACAAAGTTGGTGTTTAGCTTTTGATAAAACTCCTGTAACACTACGCAGATCTGCCCGTTGTTAAAGCATCTTCATCCATCCTTGTATTTCAGCTATACAGCTTTTATGTCAGTATCTTGTTGTAACATACAGTGAGTCTTGAACATTAACTGTTAACAAGACATTTTCCATCAGTCAAACAAGCATGAGACATGTCTCTCCTGACATCCTGATTTACACTTCATGCTCAATGCCTTTTCTAACTGATTGTAGAAGCCATTTAAAGTTATATGGCTTCTTTCAGCTGGAAACAATTTAATGCAGTGACTGTTTTGCCACAAACTTCATGGCTCGCTTTGCACACACTGATACATCCATCCTCCTGGTTTCATCACCCTACTGTAGAGGATTCATTGTAAAGTCTAAAGTTTTGTCCAACTTAAAGTACATTGGTCTGCTTTGCATTACCTTTGCATGGTCAGCACATGGGGCTTTGAATTCTGTGGGACAGTTTATATGGTCTCCATTCACTCAGTGTCTTTAGTGACTGACATGCATTAATTTGCCTTGATTCAGTGACAATATTGTAAGCAAGTGTTACGCTTGTTACGCTTGTACACAAAGCCATCAACAATTTGTGTGAAGCTGTAAAGCACACACATCATAGTCACAAATACACAAATCATTTTAAACTAAGGCTGAAATCTATCTCAATCATCATATTAATAAGAATATTTTTTATTTAATATGTAAGTAAGACAACAACCTCTAAGATGACCAACCTCTAAAATGTCAAGACAAAAACTGAAAATCTGTAAATAACATCTGTTGGACTGTTTGTCGGACAAAACAAACAATTTGAAGGCGTACTGACTATTCTTACAACATAAATCAAATGATTAAATGATCAATCAAGAAAACAACAGAAAATTCGCTAATAAAGAAATTAGTCATTAGCTGCAGCCCTAAAAATGATAACATTTCTGTTAAAGTCAATTAACTGTACTACGATATTATGTATTTCATCAGGCAACAGTCTTTACACATGTATAGCTAAATTTTCCACTATTCATTGTGTTAGGTTTTAATTAGAACTTGAAAGGAATAGTTAATTTGAAAAACACAATATTATAAAATGGCATCACAATATGCCCGATAGAATTTACTCAAGTCAATATATCATAATATTGAATTACTGTGAAGAAATAAGTAAATAAAAAGGGTTAATTACGCCAAACAACTTTATAGGAATGGAATGATTGGGTTGGTGGTGGCGCAATGGACAAGACTATGCCTTTGGTGTGGGAGACCCAGGTTTAATCCGCCACTGTGACCCATCCACCATTGTGTTCTTTAACCCCTAGTTGCTCCAGAGGAGTGCAATCTCTGACATCTATAGCAATCGTAAGTCGCTTTGGATAAAAGCGTTAGCTAAATGAATAAATGTAATGTAATGGACTCCTAAAGACAAATGGAAGAGCAATATTGAGTAAAAACCTGTTAATATATAAAAATCAAGATCTTAACAAGCGGTAGGTTGGACTATAATATCTTCAAGACCTAAAGTATGTAATTTTCTTTTAGGAGAAAAATCTCTGGTTGTGTGAGAACTGAAGGAGGTGGAAATTAACTCCACACTCTGCTCTGCATGATTTCTCTAGATGTTAAATAGTGTTTAGATCTAGTGAAGGGGGGAACCAAACCAGGAATTTGATTTAATTCATGAAACCACTGTGAAACACAGTGCGGCTACAGTAGTCCAATATAATTGCCTCATATACCTTGGCCATTACACATGCGGAAGTAATCGTTTGTCCTAATGAGTCCCACGAGATGGCTGCCAATGCTATTAGACCCACCACCATGTTTAACAGTTGACAGCAGTGTTCTTCTGGCCTTTTCTGCATGTAAACACATCAGAATTCAGCAGGGAAAAATGCAAGAAATGTTTTGCTTCTCAGACCAGGTAAACCTACTATTTGTGTCTTGGTCTTGGATGAAAGTGTTTTCTATACCTGTTTTTTAAAATGCAAATATATTTAGCTGATGATTTTTTTCTACAGAAGTGTGTCTACAGCACTGAGTAACAAAAAAAATAATATTTCAGACTCATACTTTTATTATTTTTAGTTATTTTATTTTGTAAAAATTTTAGAATTTGAAGCAGTAATAACCGATTTAATACTGTAGCTGTAAACACAACACTACCATATTATCAGCTCATAAAGTATAGTGAATGTGTTTGCACATCCAGCAGACACTGAACAGCATCATCATTCATTTGTAGTTGTGTTTCTGCCACCCGGTGACTTTAAGTCTAATTTAGACTCAACTTTTAGCTCTGTTGTTGGTCTCTACCAACCCCTCAGGGAAAAATCCCACTCCTTGCTAACTGTGTCTATCTGCCGTTTGGTGCTGAGCACTGTGAGTGAACTGTGGGTTGGTATGACTTTTTCACTGATTAGTGCAGAAAATAATGCTATGAGAGCAGGGAGAATGAATCAATTCAGTAAAAAGTTGTGTGCCGTAAAACCAAAACAACAAGCTGAAAGACACTAAAATGCTATGTTAGTACAAGCGACCTCTTTCACATTCAATGTAGTACTTTGATCCATTGTTCATGAAAAAATGTTAACACGTATACATTTTTAAAACAATATTCAGCACTATGTTTCTAGAATTTTTGGATACATTACTACCTCAAATAACTTCTAGCTTTTGTGGCTGAGATACCTGCAATTAAGGCAATCTCTGTTTGTAACTGGTAGCTGCATCGCTTACTTATAAAAAGAGGTGGTTTGCCTCTTTTTATAATGAAACGACACATTACAGATCATTCAACTACATAACAGCCACCCCAGAAGCAACTGAAATTTGGTTACATTTCAATAAAAAAGAGAAATCAATGCATGCTTGATGACATGTGAGATTGTGTACTCTGATTTAGGAATTGGGGAACGTTAAAAATATTCTATGAATGTTTGTGACAAATCAGTTACACAACATTAAGTCAACAGATGTGATGAATGTTCTGATTTAAGTATTGTGGGCTGTAATAATCACAAAACAACTCCCACATCCTGGAGGGACTGGCTTGGATGCAGAACCTGATTATTTTGACTTTAAATTTTAATTGAATTTGTCAAAACATTATTAAAAATGCTTTATAATCTGGAATGAAAACATGTTTGTACTGGCCTGCTCAAATCTAATGGCATTTATTACAGGCACATTATTCAGAATTACTGGCCTTATTAGAAAATCCTTTTGTAGAGTATTTCACCAAGGCTTCTATCAAGTTATTATATTTTAGCCATATTGCCCAGCTCTACCATTTGGCTGGACTGAGCTGGCCATGAGCCATGGACTTAATATACACACACATGCTGCAGTGTGTGCATATTAACCTCGATGGATTTCATGCTTGTTTTCAGTTCAAAGCTGTTTCTTCTCAGTATTGGTTCCTATTAATGTGTCCACTGCGTCTGTTCCTTTGAAAATCAGGACTCAGACATCAATCTGCAGCATTTCCAGTGGGAAATGGGAAGCGTTTGGACATTTTTTTTATGTTCATAATTTCTTGTTCTCTTTGCGTTTTTGCTGTGACAGTCTCAGGGTTATTATTTAAGAATTACTCATAGATTCAGCTGTAAACCACAGAAGGTTTATCTGTGGGCTTAAAATATGTCTTCCTTGATAGCCGTTAGAGTCATCCCTGCTGTTTAAAAAGCCTGAAAACACGCTTTTCTTATGGACTCCCCACATATGCAACCTGAGTTGCAACAAGTCAGAATGGACAAAAATACAACATAATTACACAACATAGTCTCTAAACAACTAGATTCCAAACATTTGGGTCCAATCTTGGAATGCAACATTGGCCAGACTTCATGTCTTAAATGCACCAAATCTGTGAGATTTTGACAAAAGACAGACAAATGTAGCGATTTTTGACAGGAAAATTTCCACATCTCTAAAAAAATGTTTTAAATGGAGCCTAAAATGACAATACAGCTGAATTTCAACATGCCAAATTATACGCTTTACCAGTATTTCCATGAGCTTGATCTGCTCGCTCCATTGTAATGCAAACAGGAGGGCAGGAAGAATGAATCGGAACAATGATGAAAGTGCTTTAAGAATCAGGACAGCTGTCAGGGTGTACAGTTGTACATTTAGCCGTTAAAGACTGATTTTACTGAAATGCAGCCATGTGTATGTCCAGGCAATCATTCTGTGTTTGCAGCATGTTTCACAGTTTGTCTCTTTGCAGTGTCTAGAAATACTCTTTATGCCGCCCTGGACCAAGTCATTATCAATTAATCTGCTGATCATTTCTATATATTTTTTCTATTAAATGTCAGAAAGCAGAGAAAATCTTCTGCCACAATTTTACTGAGGCCAATGTGAAATCTTTGTATTGCTTAATTTGTCCCACCAACAGCCTGAACCCCATGTATTTATTTTACTGTGATAGAAAACAGAGAAAAACAAAAAATCCATCCCGAATGAATAGTGATTTTACTAGAAAAATGTCTCTTGATTCATTTTCGTTGCGGCTACAAAGTTTAATTGTCCACTCAAACTCCAAAACAATAACTTAGTTTGTTTTTCACCTGACAGCTTCACATCACATCACAATTTTGTTAACAAAAGTCCCTAACTTGAAACATTTGTCAGTACAAAATTTAAAAAAGCTGAGCCAAAGTGCCTCTGTGTGTGCTCCCATATAAACCAACAAATATAAGCAACAAATACACAGCGACCATACCATCCTCAATGCTTCAAAAACAGAGAGAAGGCTTCTGTAGATGCAATGCTTTCCTCTGCTGCCAAGTTTCCCTTGTGCTGTGGCTTAGCCCAACAGTAGTGTAAAGGATGCACGCCTCTTTTATTTTATTTTCAGCCCCCTGCCTCCGTTTCTTTCCCCTCTCCTCCAGTACATCATTCCTTTGGGTGTTTGTGCGGTGTCCCTTAGTTACAGGATAAGAGACCCAGCAGCTCAGAGAGTTAAAAGCCTGCCCCGTCCCACTCATACGAACAAGATCATCAATAATTCACCCTCATCGGGAAGCATTATCTAACAGCCTTATAAAAATTTAAAGATTGTGGGTGACAACACAGAACCATGAAGAAAGTGCTCCGTAAGAGGACACTCCAGGTGGAAACGATGTATGTTAAAGTGGAAGCAGAGGAAGACTCGTCTGCACCGCTGTGTCAGCCGGCCCTGTGTGGCTGATTTAACCATTACACAAAAAAGACAGAAGCCTCAGTGAATTAGGGGAGAGTCAAGGAGAAGACACATCTTCACTCGTCCCCACCAGCAATGTCTATGTGTGCATGCGAGAGAGAGTGCAGCACAGAGGTGGAAGCATTTGCTCGGCTGTATTAACGCCCAGGCTCATTCTCATTGACAGTGAAATCCCTCTAAGCCTAGATCAATTACATCCAGCTCTGCTGTAATTAAAATGTCCTAACAAAGGTCTTAGGAGCACAGCACAGAAACCTACCCACTGAAGACAAGCTCCATCCAATCTATAGCACCATCTCCAAGAAAATAGTTTGGTGATGAAGTACATGAAGGCAATGCCGTGTCTAGGCATGACTGCTGTGCTCAAAATATATATATTTTTTATTATCCCTTAATAAAGTCAGGATATGATTTAAGATAATGTGTAAAGTACATAAGCTTATATGACACACTTATGCTGCAATATTTTTAATCACTGCAAACACATAAAATAAAATATTCATTAATCTATACTCCAAACAAAACTGCACTTGTTTGTAGCCCTAACTACTAAGAAAACTAATTATTTGTTCCCTTAAGTACATCTTGCTAGACTATGCTCCGCTAAGGAATGACATAACGCTTACGAGTCTCCTAATTAAAACACAGCAGTGGAGTGATTAGCAATCACAACTCCACTCTTCAAATATCAAGATCTGATTTGCTTGGCTGATCAACAACAAGCCTCCTTCTCACACTGCATCGCTCAGAGCCTGCAGTCCCTCTCTCTCTCTCTCTCTCTCTCTCTGTGTTTTAAGGAGGCTTTTGAAATGGAGGAAATCAGCACACAAGTCCAAAAGGAAGGGCTCAGCTGAATTTTGAGTTCTACATTGATTTATTTTTTTTATTTTTTATTTTTTGCCAGGATGCCATTTACGTTGAAATACTTTGCTTCTTCTTCTTTTTTTATGTTGACTGCCAGCAATCATAAAATGGATTAGACCTCTGCTGATGGGCACTTAAATGTTTTACATGATAATTCATCACCGTATGAAATCCAAGTATAAAACATCAAAAATCACTTATGGCAGCCACCAAAATTAAACTTGAAAGCTGTCCCCTCGTTGAGCCGAGGAGGGACTATTCCACCGACACAGAGAGAGCAAGATGGCTGACTGCACTGACACATTGTGAAAGCACGCCTTGCCATCCTAGGTAATAGATTCTCTTTGCTGTGTGACTCCCACCGCTTCTCATCTTCAGTGACAACGCCTGCCAATCAAAGCCAAGGGAACGTTCAAGGGCTTTGACAATATCTCCTCACCTTGAAAACACATTGGCTTCATCACAAAACACAAGTGACACCAAGTAGGCATAAAATAGTCATTAGACATGGCAGACAAAGAACTGGCAGACTAAAGGTGATCCCATGACTCTTTTTCAGCATAGAAACAGTTCTCGGACAATGGCCATTAAAAGCATTATTTCTATACATGAAGACACAACAACAAATTCCAGCAGTACAGTGGGAGGTGACAAGTAAGTGTTGGACAGTGTGAGCGCTCTAAATCTGGAAGGATTATATGACCATTTAAGGGAATCGACTGTAAAACTTTTAATTTAGCCTTTCAATACACTAAATAACTGGTTTCTCAGGAAGCAAATGTAAGCGCCTTGTTCATGTGAAGCCTTTAATAGAAGAATTTGAGCTGTCTTTTACATGCGGAGTCCCCCCAGATTTCTCATTTGGGAAATAAGGCATGGGTTTCGGTGTATACCTGTTACAATTTCTTTATTTCAATGCAAAATAAGAAATAATCACATCAGACAAGTGATTTACATTTTTATATGATTCACGAATGCCACAAAGGAGGACAGGGGGAGATTTTTCGGCAGTGAAGCATGGCCTGAACCTCAATTTCAAGGATAATTATATGATACTATTTAGGAATTTGGGGAAGAGAGAAGCACTTCCTCAGCTGAAGACAGATGACCTGTCAGATGCACCTAATACCAACACAAAGCCTTCAGCCTTTAATCTGCACACTTCCTGTGACCTATACTATGGCAGAACCAAATAAAGCACACTATCTTTGTATCCCCATGAGACAGAGCAGTGTCCTTATATGCTAATGCCAGTCAACGTTGGAGAAGAAGCTCCGAGGGCGGCCCAGACAACTCACAGGTCAGTGCTAATCTTCTGATATATAGAGCCTAAAGACCCAGGACATATCCATCACACGCCGCCAACGGTCCCCAACTGGGAGAGATCTGCACACACTGAAGGGTTAACACACACCCCAAGGAGACCTCTGATGATCCATCACTCAAGAACCAGCCTCTGTTTGAGCAGAGCGTCCTTTAACAATACCAAGGGGGTAGCTTTCTTAGCAGAGGTTCACCGATGAGTGCATCCAGAGCCAGCATGACTGCTAGACCTAAGCTGCAAGCCTCTGTTGATCATTAAATATCCATTTTAAACCAGTGGGGGAAAGTTAACTGTCATTTTAAACACAGGAGGTGGTAGTATGGGAGAGATTTTTTCTCCCTCTGATGTATTTTCTCTGTGAAAAGGAGCGAGACCATATATCCATCCATCGGGTTAACTACCCTAACGCATAATCATTCGTTCCAGTCATCTGTCTCTTTATTTTTGAGGCGAGCCGCAAAATAGCTATGATGGGCTTTTGCAGTTAAATGAGAAACTCGCCCTGAAGCACTTTGTTAAATAAACAAAATGCCCTTTGCTTTTCTTATTTTTTTAAACCCATTCCTCTGATGTGTAGTTTTCTTTGGGGGGATGGGGGGGTAGGAGTGGAAGGAGGACTTCACAGCATCACCGGTAAATGTCAGATTTGGTGTCACCCCCTTAGAATCAGAGACTACTTTGTAGACTGTAGACCATTTAGCCAGGGAAAAAAATCCACCTTAGAAGGAGTACTGATGCCAATTTCTCCACCGATGGCAGCCTCGACAGACGCGTTCCTCTCCTCTTCAGCAGCTTTTAAATAATTTGAACGACCAGGCTCAGCTCAGCATACAACAGAGTGGTTTCCACCCCACTCTCACTTCTTCTTACCTCGACAAACTTGCTATTGCTATCACTCCTGCCCTATCCTCCTACACATATAAACGCGGAGAGTCTTGTTCTCTCGGCTTTGTCAGAAAGGGACAGTGTAGGAAACACTAACAGGAGAAGAAGTGGTGTACAGTCAGTACAAGAGGAAAAAGAAAGACCAAGAAGACCATTCTGCAGAGAATGCACTGAACATCACAAATTGATTACATGTAGCGGATGTAAAGTGTATTTCTCCCCTACGACCAATACAATCAAAACTGTCTCATCCACCATTATTCATCACTCCCTCTTCCCCCTCTCTCTGTCCATTTGGTTGTCCAACTTTTCACAGCGAGCGTGTCAGAGGAATTGAACAAGACAGCTGTCAAACCCGTCCGCCATAAGTCAAGATGGCAGGTGAAGTCCTCTTTTTTTTCCTCTATCTCTCCTTCCTGCTGCCTGGGTTCAAACACCCCCCAATCCCCTCACTAAATTCTGTGATGCTATTTTGTCCGAACAAAGGAAGGAGAGGAACAAGCAAGCTCTCTTCTCCGGCAGGTTGGGGAGCAGTTGGTTCATGTTATTACCCAGGAGAGGGATGACCATGAAGGGGCCACCGACCCCAACTGCAATCCCAATGGCATTTACATTCCCTGTCTCTGTGTAATAACATCTCACACACTGCACTCTCTTTCACTATTAACCTATGCTGATCCTCTTTTCAAAGTAAGGGCATGCACAAAGGCAATAAGGGTTTTTTTGTTTCTCTTTGTGCCTGGTCAAAATTAGTCTGACTGTTTATTTTGCTATTAAACTTACCTATAACTGCAGTGAACATTGGGCCATGTGTCATAACACAAAGGATGGGGGGGAATGGAAGAAATCCTTCAAAATAAACAGTGTCTTGCCGCATTCTTTCACTGACAAACAACAGCTGCACAGAATGGGAAATAAATATTATCTCTGCGACAGAAAAACAATCAGACACCGCTAGGTACTCAGAGTCTCTCGCAAAGCTTGAATGCTCTGCGTCTTGACATCTACACTCACTGAATGTGGAATTAAACCATTTATTTAGCAAGAAAGCACTTGAAAACAAACTAATTTTGATGTAGACTGCTGCGGCCAAAATACCAGTCAAAATATGTAAACAGATTTTCTTCAAGTTATTTATGCTTGTTTCTTTGCTCGCTGTGGACGCTGTGGGTTCTCTTTCCCTTTGAAAATAAAATACAGACCTTTGTTGATCCTTTACGCTCACATGGAAATACTGGGGGAAATATTTAAACAGGCAAAATCTTTTTAACATGACGACGTCTTTGAGTGGCATCCAAAATGTCCACTAAATACACGGCTTTTGGTGTGAGATCATGGCCGACAAATTCTCCCAATCCACACTAAATCTGTTTGTAACACTTGGTTCTCTCTCTCTCACACACACAAACACACACACAACTAACTGCAGTGTTTGACCAGCAATCCTTTCAGTAGCCTTCTCCACCACCACCACCATCACCAGCAGCAGCAGCACTCCATCAGAACAAAACTGCTTAGAGGAAGGGGGCTGGTAGCTCAAGTTCTCCCTATTGAAATGCAGACACTTTGATATGGAAATTGGCAGTTACAAAAACCCGCTAGAATTCACACTAGCATGCATTGAAACCATTTGCGCAATGTGAGATGAGATGGCACTTCCTCCCAAGACAACACAGACAAATGGACCAAACCAGCCCGTCTGGGGCGGGTGAGAAATGGAGTGAAGGTAGGGAGGGTGGGGCATCAGAACATTTGTTCCCCTCTCTCTCTTTGAATTCCTACAATTCACTGTCCCAGCATTTGTTTCAACAAACAGACTTAGCCTGAGCCAAAGCGCAGGACTTTCATAGTGCAGCATTCACCAGTAAAACATCCCTAAGGCCTATCGGCAGGGGAATAAAATGACCTTTTCATCCTAAGGAATCACTGAAGGGCATGTCAGCATCAAGCAGCTACATTCAACATCTTCCCAGCCAAGTAGGCTTTTTAAAAATGTTTTATCTGGTCCTCCAAAATGGCTGTCATTACAAAAAACTTCTCCGCCACGGTCAAAATATGCTTTGGATTTGTGTGGTGGTACGTCGATTTCTTACACTGTGCATATGGCTTAAGTGATGTTGTAGTTTTCTCAAGTCAAAACTGAACAGCCTTATTGCTTTTATTGTGCCCTAAAAACTGTGTTTTAAAAAGTCATTATCTATACCTCCCTGCGTGAAAGCTGTTATATAAGTATATGCCAGGGAAGCTCTCAGTTCCCTAACTTGTCAGTATGGCTTATATAATGTTGCACCACTATCCTGATTTGGCATTGACAGTATGGATTATGTGTAAATGTTATTTAACCTTGATATTTCAGCACAGCACCCTGTCCAGGGTTTCTTGCTGAAGTTCATACGGCCCTATCTCTAAAAGCTTCATGTGAGAATGAGATATGGTTCCCTAAGCCTGTAAAAACTCTATGTCTGTGTGTGTGTGTGTGTGAGTGTGTCCCATCATCACACATGACTGGCTCAGGTCTGTGAATTATACATGCTCTGTGAAATGATCTTATTTTATAGCCGCAAAATGGAGAAGTAAATGGAGACAACAACTGACATCCAACTACTTAGCTCCTGGTGTCCTGGACTGGGTGGAGATGTTTTTGTGAGCTCTGTCTTTTCACCATGTTTTCACGCTCATTATCATCACTGAATATCTAATAAATCAACTCCCCTTTGGTCTTTAAAGGCTTTTCATTCATATCCAGGATTTTTTTCGTCATAGTGTTCATCTTTTATAAAGATAATCCCATGTATGACATCTGAAATTATATAATACAACCGAATATAAACATTTTCACCTGTATAATGTACTAAAGGAGGCAAGATTTAGTGGGCTTTTCATTTAAATCAAATATATTTATATTTATGATTTAATTACCCTAATATCCACATTGGGTCGATCCTAGTAGCCAAACAACCTTATATTAATTAAAAGTCTGGAGGCTCAAGACACTACAAAATAACATCATACACTATGGGCTATGTATTGATCTCATCACAACAGTTTTAAACTGCTGGAGGAGCCCGCGGGCCTGTTTTCTGACATTTGCCTTATCATATCCAGGGAGTGTAAATAAACGGTATTGATTCAGCGAGGCATAACCCAGCATCTCCCCTGAAAGACTCAAAACATCCGCTTTGAAAGGCTACTTACAGTGGTGAGCCGTGCCAAAATATGGATCCCGGCATGTGAGTGTGAATTTCAGATCAACACCAGGAGCCCCCCTTCTCTCCTCTCCTTTTTTCAGAAGAGGCCCCCAGAAACTAAGCAGCGGGTCGCACAAAGACGGCTGGGGCTCGGCTGCATGCTCCACTTTCCTCACAGTGGACAGATGGTGGGGTTTCCTGTGGCAGGTATCTGTTCTTCTTCAAGCCAGTACGTCCGGGTCCGGACGAATAGCTCCATGACGAGAGGTCTGTTGAAAAGTAATGCTCGTTACTTCAACTCCCCCTTCCTCCTCTAAGTGCGTGCGCCCAGGCTCCTTCCGACGGGAGCGCTACGGTCAGACTGCATAAAAGGATCACTTCAAGGAGACGAGATGCGCCCCAGTCTCGCTAAAAAATGAAACTCCAGCACGTCTTCCACACATTCAAGTCTGTCTGAAAGTCTCCAGCGGCCTGGTTCTCGGATACAGCCCGGAGAGCGATTATATGACTTCTTTAGTCTGGCTTTCGGTGCGCAGCCGGTTGTTCCCTCTGCGCCTCATCCACACGCCGTGCAGACAGTCGGAGCTACAGCCGGACTGGAGGCAAACAAGGCGAGGAGAAACGGCGCACCGGTCCCCTGCTCTGCAGCAGCTGGCTGTGGAGGGCAGCACAGAAAACCTGGAGCGGATTACTGGCAGGACACGGACCGGATCCTAATGCTAATTATGACAGCCCAGCCGCATTAGGGCTAATATTAAACTCCTATGTCATATGTGCTCAGATTTTCACGCATGTGTTACTAAAGCACAAACACCTTTCTGCTGTATTTTTCTCCAACAAATCCACAAAGCACAGCATTTTAATCAGGATTCCCCGCTGTTTAATCAGGAGAAGAGTGCATACAAGTGCAAGGCCATTCATTACCAATAAACACGTTTCTAAAAGCAGCCCACACAAATAGCATAGGCCAACACATTTTTCAGTACTGTGGGCAGTAGTCTGCACCTGGATAATTAGTATTTCATAATAAAAACACAAAATAATGAGGCTGAACTAAGGCTTGTTTTAATTGGGTTTTTATGAATAAAGCATGCGGAATAAGAAGTGCACCTTTTATGAAAAGCATTTGACTTTGTTTAACAAGAAGTACTCTATATAACCGGGCAATGTTACCAGAGAAGAAAAAAATCCTTATTTCTACACTTGAAACTCTTCTATAAGATTAATGTAGTTTCACTTTTACTGTCATAGCAGTAGCATGTTTAGCATCTACTCAGAAGCAGCAAAGAGTATAGGCCTATAGATATGAGTGAATGTACAGTAGAGTTGAAAGGATAATAAATTGTTTAATCTTCAACTATTTTTATAAAAAAAGTTTTTTAAAAAGATAAATTGTGTTATTGCAGCTTCTACAACAAAGATTTGCTGCTTTTCTGTGCCTTATGTAATGGTAAAGTGCAATATATTTGGGGTTTTGACCATTGGTCAGACAAAGCAAGCTGCTTGAATATGTCACTTAATAAGGCTTAATAAGGAAATGTTGATGTGACATTGTTTAGATCAAATGATTAGTCAAATAATGGCAGATTAATTTATAATAAGAATAATCATAAGTTGCAGCTCTATAGATATGCTACCTTGCAGTGAATCTCTCCCTAGTCTGTCTGTCTTGCTGACCCAGCTGGGCGGCAAATCTCTTGGGTCTGCCTGTGTCTTGTGGCTTGCTTGCTTGCTTGCCAGACTTTATGCCTGACCAATGTTAGATTGAAATACAAATATTTGATACTTTTGATAAAGGCAGACAGGCAACAGTGTTTATAAATAGCAGCTTGGAAAAGATAACCAGGTCGCACTTGAACATGTGTTTGGGGTGTAGATAGCATAGCGGATAAGACACCTGCCTTTGGTGTGGGAGACCTGGGTTCTATTCCCACCACAACACATCCACCAATGTGTCTGTGAGCAAGACACTTAACCCCCAGGAAGTGCAACCTCTGACATATGTAGCAATTGTAAGTCACTTTGGATAAAAGCGTCAGAAAAATGAGAAAAATGTAAATGTGTTCATATATGCGCATGCAAGAAATGAAACTCGCACATTCCAGCAGTGACCTCTGTACAGACCAGTCCAGTCAACATACGTATGTGATGGCGCTCCACATAGGCACATATTATTTATATAAAAATAAAATATATAAACAAGGCAGTGATTTTCTAGTGAAGTGACAAGACTAATGCAAGATGGAAAGCAGACTGAACAATATGGATGCACATAGCTCAGTAAATAATAAGCATCATGTATTCAGCCAAGTCATAGTATAAGTAGTATTTTACCTCACCTTTATATTTAAAATGTATTAAAGGAAACCTTGGGGCAGCGGTTCGTATGGGCCTGATGGAGCTGATAACATTAATATCTAGCAAGTATTGTTGTCTATAATTTAGAGGTTCTATGCTTAGGTTTGTCTAACTGGATTGTCAGCCAGTACAAGCACAGACTCCAGCCAGTCAGCCAGTACAAGCACAAACCGAGTACAGACATCACACAGACCCAGGTGAAATATAGGCAGCCTCAGCCAGAACGAGCACAGCCAGATACAGCCAGCATCAGATAGAAGCAGCTCAGACCCTAATGGAACAGTTTCTGCGCTACCAAATGACCCAGCAGTTTGGCCCCCACTATTAACAAACTATATATAGACTAAGTTAGTGTGCAGAGGTCCATTTAAACCAGCACTAGATTTGTCTTACCCTAAAGACAAGCCTAGAGGAGGTTTCCATTCAGTCTTATTACAGACTAGTTACAGGCAGATTGTTGTGGGAGCACTGCGGTGTCAGGTGTGACGGTGCAGCAATGGCAAATTGTTTACATAACTTGCAAGTCAGGTAGGAGGTCCCTAAAGCAGAATTTTGCAGAAGAAATGAGTGCAGATGGTGTGTCAGGAATGTAAGTGTGACATGTATAGTATGGCAATAACATAATAGTGTATACAGCAGAGTGATTCTAGCTATATTATCTGCAATATAACACACAAACAGCTATGTAATATCTACAGTGTTACTATATATATTTAAATGCATCAGACCTGAAAATACTTGCTGCAGGAAAAATGCAATATACACTTAACTCACAACCTTGACTTTGCGCGAATTAAATACAGTAGTCACTCAAACATGCACCTAAACTACTAGTACACAATGATTTTCATTCAGTTCAACAGAGCAGATGCTCATGGACCTAGTGTGCAAACACCCAGTATCCATCCATATGCTCATGGCAAGAATTTGCAGTGTTCACCATCTAGCTTTGAATTTTATTCTTGTAGACATGGAAAAGCACCTGAAACAGGATTTAGACCACAAAAAGTTACAATGCCCCACTAAAATTGTGGAAGTATTTAAATACATTTGATTTAATGTACAATCCCTTAAAAAGAAGTCACATGTAAAAAAAATAGCCCTCTTGTGAAGTAAAAGGAGGTGAGCATTTTGTACAAATGCAGCTTTTTAAATGAAACTGTTACCAATTTGTATTTTTTTGCATCAAGTTAAGGGTGCATTTTACATATTTGCATATATATATGGGACTACTTATTTCACATGTGGAAATGTGTGTTTGGAAGTCCATATCATGTACAATCTAAAGGGTTTTTTTAAGTTTTGCTGACAATTTTCCAGTGCATTTTTGTATATGTATTCCACTGATTTCCATTTATTTCTGTACTGTATGAAAATCATTTAACAAACTCTTGAACCTTGCCTGAGCTGTAATCTATCACAGTTAACAGCAATTTTTTATGTAGTTTTGTCAATTTTATATTATTTTTGTGGGGTAATTCAGTGCAGACTTTAAAATCAATCCACCAGTGATTTACCACTCAACAAAAATGCAATGTAAAAACAAATTCTAGTCTTACTGGCAACTGTGATGCATTAACTGACTCAAAAAAGCTTCAAAAGTTTGTTAACTGATTTCTTTACCATATGGAAACAGCCAGGAATGTCATGTCGGTGTCCAAATGTGTCAAAAATGCACATATGCTCTGATTTCATGTAGTTTTTCCACATGGCATAATGCACTTAAAAAGCCTGCATCATCGTTTGAATTGGAGCTGGAGGATGTTGAGTGGCTGATTATTCTTTAAACAAAGGCTTGGTGGATCAGGAAACAAACACTTATATAAACTATGATGTCCCATTGGACATAGACTAGGAATTTCATTATAATAGGAAAAATACTATACAGGGCATACTATACAGGGCCAATAGCTTGTCCTGCAGGCACAGCAAAAGTCCTCATAGAAATTTTAAGAATTTTTCAGACTTAAGTTCTAGATTTTTGGTCACTGTGTTTGTTTAATGAATGGAAGAACACCATCATGCATATGTTGCAATGTATTGCCACAGTGTCCACAGATGATTGCCTTTTTCTGAAGAAATGATCTATATTGCAAAAGGGAATTTTGTGGCATTAGCTCTGCCTTAATTTTTAAACCACACCATGCCTCCTCTGTTGGTTACGATGGAGACGGAGCAAATTGAATCCTGATTTTACGGTTGTGAATGGAGACCAGAATTGCAAGTAAGTTGGCACCCCAAAAACATGAAACTATAACTGAGTTGACTGGAAATGATTTGGCTTTGTCGATGAAATTACACTTCAAAGCTGAAAGCCCATTAGAATTTTACTGTAAGCTGCAAAACATAAGCATTAAATTGCCATTTGTGAACAAATATGATATAATCTTAATGACAAACTGGACAACCACATGTTTGAGCATGGCAGATCCCCAATTATTTTGTCATCATTTGTTTAGTGCTTTGGATATGACTGCAGGCTACGTATTTTTCTGTGTTGCAAAACAGGAACAAATAAAAAAAGAAAAAAGAAATGTATTTGAAAACATTCTGATTTATTCAGTTACCACACTAAGCCTGTCATTAGAAACCATTATAGCCATGATAAGCCAGAGCAACACATTACACTAATGGTTCAAGAGATGCCTACCTGTGATCAGCTGTGTC
The DNA here is from genome assembly GCA_024633595.2 of Lepomis macrochirus. Taxonomy (NCBI): domain Eukaryota; kingdom Metazoa; phylum Chordata; class Actinopteri; order Centrarchiformes; family Centrarchidae; genus Lepomis; species Lepomis macrochirus. The sequence continues at coordinate 21,729,095 of JALXJV020000012.1, forward strand.
CTCATTGTGAGCGGAGGTGTCTCTGCCACCTTTCTGCCAAGACAACATGCAATTTTTAATATGCCATCCGAGCTCTGTCATTTTTCCTCTAAATATCGTGTGAAGTCTGTGTTGTCATTTCTCAACAATCGATGTACTGGAAGGAAAATGATCTGCCCAGCTGGAAGGAGGTTTATGGTAACATTTTCCTCAGGTTTCTAAAGTTCAGCCCCATGCAGCTTTCTTTTGAACATGATATTTTACTGTTAGCTTTCATTTTTTCTACTCCTATTTTTGGATCCTTACTTTTCAGCATTGTAATAAAAGAGCTACCTCAGTGGTGCAAATTCAGGCAGAGGACATATTTTCCTGAGAAAAGTCTGTCTAAGAACAAACACCCGATCCCCAAGTTTGGAACTATTAATGCTTTAAATATCACTTCTCTTCTCTTCCTCTCATGAGCCAAAGTACATAGCCAGGTCAGTGGTCTCCGTTACACGTGGCTTCAATAAAAAAAACAGTCCCCTGGCCGCCACAGGGGAAATGTGAATTTGGGTCAAATTCACCAGGTGGAAAGTGAGAGGATTAGTGCAGAGCTCGCATGTTTTCTGAGGAGTAGTTTTACATAATAAAGAATAGCGGAGTGAAAGAAAACAGATGTAATGATGCTGATCCACTGGCACATATACTTATTTAGAGAAACAATGTTTATGTATGGCCTACTAGTGAAAGTGTAAACTCTATTTCATTTGAACTGACCCAGGAGAGCCTGGCTTGCTGGTGTTTTATTCATTGTGGTCAATACAGTATATATGTAAATACACACAGCCGGCCCTTGTCTCTGTTTTCTTCTTCTTTTTTTCTTTTCTCTTTTTTTTTCTCCCAAGGACTGATGAAGTTGTCAGAAAATGCTTGGCTTTGCTTTTTTGCTGCAGTCTGTCATTCCTTTCATTGCCTGTGTTCAGTGTGCAATCAAAACCCTAAATAATAGCACAAAAGAACTGAAAGGGAGTCTCTGTTTTGCTGCTGACTCATCTAAAGAGTGTAAATAAGTTTCATTGGAAGAGATCAGACTTTATCATAAGAACAAACTCTATGCAGTAAATTATAGGTCTTTATGAACCTCCAGCTTAATGAAATTACAAAAGCACTGAAACAACATGCGCCCTTTTTCCTGTATACCTCCCTCTCTTTTTACCATAGGTTAACTTCCATATTTGACCGTAGCTTTTGCTTACTCACTTTGCATTTAATTAACACTGGAGAGAATAAATACCATCCTTCCATACATATTACATCTCCTATGATTGCTCATGATTGCCACTGCTTTCCTCTGCATTACAGCTTAAAGCTGGGGTAGGTAGTGTTTAACAACTAGCAAGTGACAGTTGGACTATAAGACTATCCTGTTTTATGCACAGTGAGTGCATGGCCAGTGTGCGCGCAGGTAGACAGGTACGTAGACCAGCCAAGTATTTCATGATTAGATTGGCCGCGCATATTAGTCCGATGACAGCTACAAATACCAGATTTTAATTTTTTTCTTTTGCGTCAGAGCATGTGATTTGTTGATCAATGTATTTCAACAAATATAACAAAAATGCTTCTGAAATAAATTGCTTACCCCAGCTTTAATGGAAGACAGAGACAAACATCCTACGGGTGTACCTTGTTCAGCAACACATACAAGATTTGTAATACATTGTGATTGCGTTGTGTTGTTGTGGGAATACAGATTTTTTTAGCTTTACTAGTCATTTAGATGCTGATTATTAAAATATCTACACAACGGAACACTCAATTACTTCTACTCATGTTGCTGATTATTTTACTTGAAAGTTAGCTCCAGAAACACAAGAGAACAGCAGCCCGCAAATGCTTTAAAGTACAAAGTCAATTCCACCTCTTGTAAATCCAAACTTCAAATGTTAGGCTGGACTATAAGAGTGATAATTAAAAACTTTTGGTGGTGGATTTTCTGTGGTATTTTTGTAGCCACGGAGACCCCCACATTTTCAGAATTGAAGTTGTTTCACCTCTACATGTTGGCTTTGATTTTGTCCTCTCATGCATTGTGTGTGTTCCCCTCCAAATGTATCATTCACATTATGGGCACAAACTTGTCATGTAATAATGCGGGGTGTTTCAACAAACATTCATGCAGCAAATAAGAGGCTAGCTGGGAATGCTGCGGTGAATATGTCCCAAGTCATTATTAAGTGGTTTTACTCATTAAGATCAAAAGCCACAAATTCAAAGGCTAGAAGGGAAAAGCCATTTATTGAAAAAATAAAAATCAAAGGATCTAAACTGAGTTTTTTGAGGATTTTCTTTGGGATTTGATAAATGCTTTTGTTCCACACTGACAGAAACACTCTCTGTTCTTTCTGCATTCAGCGGAAGCTAATTCTTTGTGGCACCCATTTCCCAGCTTATTGTGTAGAGTAGCTTTCTATAGTTTTGTAATCATAGGGCAGCATGAAAAAGGGTGGGAATTGTCATGATCTAGCTGGTCATGTAATGGCAGTTCCCATGGTGGAAGGGGCTTGATTATAAGGCTCAACCACAAGTGAACACTCCCAAATTCATGATAAGACAATGACTTAATTCAACGAGGACCAGGAGGATTGCTTTGCACCAGCTATTCGTAAATTCGTTACTTAGATTGTGTGTATAGTCTATAAACTTCAAATATGTGTTTCCGACTAAGTATTATTCATGCATTTTAGAATGAGTGGAAAATATCAAATTATGCTAAAGTTACATAACAAAGCTTGACATTATTAGCATGTAATGTACTGGTAATTTGAAGTATTTGTGTTATTTTGGCGAAAAGTAATTTAAAATTCCCCCTTTTACATTGTTATTAAATACAATTTGAATCAAGTGTCAGGTCAGGTATGCTCTTTTACCATTCACTCTACAAGGGTTCTATATTAGCAAGCTAACATTAGTTTTAGCTAGCATTAGCTATGCAACAGATACACCTGGTAGTTAGTTTGTAAAACACTTAAAGGTAGGGTGTGCAATTCTAATCAATCCATGTATCATTTCTTCTTTAATTATTGTTTCCTTCTAGTGGACCACCATGGGACCTTATTTCGGAAATGGAGCCTACAGCAGTAAATGGTGTGACATCACATTTTTTGATCCTGTTTGAATTGTGCCCTGAATTACACATATGATGTTTTTCAATTTATAAGAAAAATTTGCTAGTCAAGAAGTTCAGTTTTTCATAAAAAACAAAGTCAAAGTGAAAGTCTGAACATACTTAATTATAAAAACCACAAACCCAGGTCACGTACGTGAGATCATAACTTTTTCTCTGAATGTTAAAGAGGCCATGTAGTTTTTTTAATGAAATTAATAACTTTTTTATTGCCTGTGTGTGAATGACTGCATGCCTACTCCTGACCCTCTTGCCTATTGATTCTAAGTAAGTTGACACAGCAACAACACAGCAACAACACAGCAGCTAACGACATGGCGTTCGCAAAAACCACAGACTCCAACACAAACTCCACATAAGGATAAAACCAACAATAAAGTTTTATGTGCTGAAGCCCCTCAGGCCAAACGAGAATCAGATCGACTTTAGATGAAAACACAATCAACATCGGAAAGGTATAGTCATGGAGAGACCTTCGCTTTGTACCGACAAAACCGACAAGAGTTGGCTTTCTTCCTATTGGACAGGTAAAGTAACATTACATTACAAAGCATGTAAAATATTTTTTTGATATTGTTGGCTCAAGTTAGATTAGCTCTCCGGCTAATGCCGACTATTTGCTAACATTATCCGGTGCAAAATACTATAACTTAATCGTATGGCTTTCCACATTATTCTACCAGCTAACACAATACTAACCTACAGTGATGAAAATGCAGAGGCAGCAAGCTAACATAACTTAAGCATGGATCCGCTGCAGTTTGCGTTGTGATGTTCAATTTAAACTTATAGTTGTTTTACCAATACTCAGGTACACAGCTTCTCTACCAGTCTCAGTCGTTGTAACTTATGTGACCCACATAATATAAAATAATGCAACATAACGACGCAGGACAACACCAAAGTAGAAGGCCCATCCACTACGGTAATGTTACTTACTGCATGCAGTTGTTACAAAGTGTGGCAACAGTCTCATTTGTAAAATTTTAGATTTTTCTTATCAAACAATACATTTAGCTGTGCTTACATTGCTGAGCTTCCGATGAAAGATAACAATTATTGAAGAGCGACAGGGAGCTTTAAATGCAGATGTATCACATCGGCTAAATGCAATCATGAAAGGAGCATGGACTAGTTCAACCCAACCTCAAGTTGATAAAAATATTACTATAACATTGCATTTGGAGTTTCCAGCACTTTGTGAGAAGCTAATTAGCAGATTTTGCTTTTTCTCATGAGTTTAAGCATGCGTACAAGCACATACCTGGTTGCAATCTAAAAAAAGCACCACTAGTGGCCGCTGAAAATTACATATAGCCCCTTTTATAAAAGCTAATGTTACTGAAGCTAACGTAAATTAACTTACATCAGTAGATATTGTGATGAAAGAACCAAGAACCGTTGGATTAAACACATCAGGTGAGATACATTTGTGGGGGGAACACAGCTAAGTTACTACAAGCAATAAACGTTAGCTAGCATGACGGCGTTAAAATGTTGGTGACGTATATTGTGCGAGACAACAGATGTAGTTCATGGAGCGATTTCACACAAAACTAAATGTTACTTTTGTGTTTTACAACAAACTGCAAATTTCTTGATGGACAAAAATATTTTTAAATTGACAAACATCATATGTGTAATTCATGACACAAAAAATGTTACTGCTTGCCACTAACCATGCATGTTCTTTCCAAAATACGGTCCTATGGGACGGAAGCGCAACGAACAGACTTGCAAACCCCACCTTTAATGTTACAGGTTAATTGCCGGCTATAGCTCTAACTAAAAGACACATTTCTGAGCATATAGTAGCAGATGACCAACATAATTTCTTATTTCTTAAATTACATGTTTTGTGAAGTAAAAACTATCAATATCACTCACTCAAATCTTTATCCTGCAAAAATGCTTACAAATAAATATAACTAAATACAAATAACTAAAGGCAAGCTAATTTCAAAGCTACATACTGTTCGTCACAGTATAAATAGCATATTCAATTATTCCTTTAGGTCTTTAAAGTCGCTTGGGAGGTGGCTTTGAATTTCAGAACCATACAGTAACTTCTGCCTTCTGGAAGTTATGTAGTCCTCCCTTTTCCCCCATGAGACTTGTGTCGACTGCAGACTCTGCTGACAGAAGTTAGATCAAGCATAGAAAGCGAATTCAACAATCTACAATAGATAAAATCTGACAAGCAACATAGATCCAGACTTGTCTTCTCAGTAGATCTTGTTGGCTCACAGAACTTTGCCTTCCCTCTGTCCTTGGGACGTCTGTAAAAATGCTCTTATATGGAGAAAAGCACCGAACAAATAAATGTAATGTACCAGAGTCACTGCTTTCCATCTGTGTGATTTGCTCCAAAAATATCAGTGTGTCTCAGCCCAAAAACAAGCTTATCTGAAAAAAGCATCTCAATCTATACTTGAGCATTTTAAAGCACTTGGTAAGGCTCTTGGAAACATTTGTTTTAATTTAGTTTTCCAATGGTGAATGTTTATCTTAGGGTGTAGTTGTATGTGTTGTTGCTCTGTTGTTGTGAAGTGAGTATACCCCTCTTCCACATAGAGACTGAAACACTGAAAAATGGAAACAGATGCTCATTGTTCCAGTGTGAAAAGGCAGGCAGGACTGGAAGAAAAAAAAAGATTTATAGCATCTAATAATTTTGTTCAACAGTAGCTTATAGTTTTAATATAAGTAGTTTTATTCACATTGTTGAGCTGTTTACTTGCGAAGTCAAACCTTTTATTTAAAAAACAGAGAACAGAATAAACTATGCAACACTAAAAATACCTTTTAAAAAACTGGTCTGACAGAAAATATCATAGTTGAATAAAGTAGTAACTTTATTCATGCAGTAGGTGGTGGTTGAGTTTTTAGGAAATGAGGAAATGGGTCATCTTTGCGTGCCAGTGAAAGGAATCCTGTCACTCAAGTAGGAGCTCTGGGAGTGCCTCTATTTTTAGTACCTGGAGCTCAGACGCATACCATACAGTTTAACCCTGACACAAACACAGACGCAATAAATAATAAATCCACCAAACAGGAAGATATTATCCTCTCAAGGATTGGTTGGAAGTAATTAATTTGCTAAGTAGCTAACAAGTAAAAGAAAGGGTGACATAAACCCTTTTTTCCAAAATACATGGAGGAATAAATGCTAGTGGAACATAAGCGATAAAGAGGGTTGGGACTTCAAATATAGTCCTTCCCTCTTTCTAAGCTAGCTTCTGTTCCACTTAATATATTTCTCATGAAGGATTTCTTTAACTGCTACAGTAGCATAGCAAATATTTTACTGGATAATAAAATGTTTTCAACCAAGATACGCAGGTGTTTTCAGCAGTGCCTAATATGACCTTTCTGTGTGAGTTTGGAACGAACAGTGTTTGATTGACATCTCCCTCGCTAACCTTTGTTGTCTTACACCTGTTGGGGTGGGACAAATTACACCTTTACATCTTTATTTGGAACTTCAGTAAACCCACCTAATTACCAGCATTGCTCCACCCAAGTTCAACATGAACAGAGGTCTAACCAACCACAACCACACCTGTATAGGTGTGGTTGTGTTTGGAAAGTCCTACTGAGCAAATACTTGTAGTCTAAAGGCTAGCCTGGAAGTTGGTTCTCCATGCTGATTCAAAATATCAATAAACACTACAGGAGTAACAATGGAACAAAACATTTTTTCCTACATTGCCACAATGGTCAAAAAATCTGAGTTGCTTGAAAACATGCATCCAATCAATAAGTGAAACATAATTGTGCAGCATGTAAAACATCAGTGCCATCTATAACTTTGAGAGCCTTTGTGTAAAACCTACCTTCATGCTCAGGTGAATATGTTCAGAGAAACATTACTCTGACCACCACTCAGCCATTAGAAGCCATCATTTCTTCACAGCATCTTTCTGTGCGGCGTTGCCGCAAATGATAATCACTGCATTTCACAGCATCAGGTATGTTAGCGTGGAGAGACCCAGCGAAAGAGGCTGTTGTAGGTTTCAGGCAGTGTGTGCTTTAAGTGCAGGCTCTTGTTATCTGAAATGCTACCAATTGATGGAAAAATACAGGTACAGTGAGCTACCTGGTGGGAGTAGAGGCAGAAGTACTAAGATATTGATTTGATGGCTCCATTAAAAATGGCATATTGTCTGCTGTGAAAACACGGTGAAGTGAACATGGTTGTTTGACTTGATATAGTACATTTACACATTTTTCATAGTAGTACTGGCATAAAACATGCTACTTTTTTTTAAAACCGGTGTTGTTACACATGCAAGAAAAGTCTTCCAAAGAGCTATGGCAATAATAAACAAAAGTTATGTCACGCACATGTGTATACATGCTCAACTCCATTAGTCTTACTGACGGTTGAACTGTGATAGATGTGACGTAGGAGGACAAGAGTAGCAAAGGTGTTAGTTTTTCAAAGCATTCATGGCAACCACATCAATCTGGGCCCATGTCAAACATGTTTGACATGATTCAAAAGTGTATTTCATGCCATGACATTTGTCTTAGGACAAAATTGAGACAGAACAGCAGGACGAATAAATATGCCAATCACGGCTACTGTCAAAATCTCATTGCTCTTGAGCGTTTTATGATTTATGCCTTTCAAGTGGGATTGTTTCACATATCAGTTTTTCCACCTTTCCTTTCATGTGCATGCCATGTGTGGAAGTTTGTGGACACACAACTGGGGTAGTATTCAGGCATAAGGCTTCATGACAGATACTTTACACATGCCAGACTGTAAGACGATGGAAGACTGTGAGACAACGATAAAATGTTCATATTAAAAGCATTTACCCCTCTCCAGGCGCCAGACTGTCTGACACTGGCTCAAATTGATTCTTAATTGGGTTTGTATGGACCTTGGATCTACTGTTGATGAGCACAGTGAAGAGCGGACATCTACAGCTTCTACTCATGCTCCGCGGGAACGTGATAACACAACCAGCCTGACGGAGGGGAAAATGACTTCTCATAGTTCTCGGCTCCGTTCAAAAAAATAATAATTATGAAACGGATAATCTGCACATCTTGAAAATGGTTTTAAAAGAATGATCCATCATCTAGACACGGCAGAACAAAGCTACTGACTCAAAGGGATGTCATTACTCATCACAAGTCACAACCAGTTGGCATTAACCAGCTGCATAGCTAGATGTCTTTTTGGGAGACTTGGTTTTTTTTGTAGTAATAAATCACTCAGAGTTGCTGTGGAATGCAATCCAGTGCTCTGGAACAGCTTGGTCTTGGTAGAGGTGATTTTCTGTTTCTAGGCTGACATTCCTCATTATCTATTTTGGCTTGGCATGCATGCACACTCGGTCGTGGAAAAGCATGGTTAAAAACTGAGGAGTAAGAAGGATTGGGACTTGAATGCCCCACCCCCCAACTCCCACATCTCTCCAGTGAAGCTCAGCATGCCTCTTTTTGAAGAGGAAGGGAGAGAGGTTATCCCTACCTTTGCCTTACTTATGATTTTTTTTTCTCTCTCGGTCACAGTAGAGGCTTGTTACCAGAGCAAGCAGACATAGTGGAAAGCCACGCTGCAAAGCCTTATTCAAGCTGAGGGGGGAATCTGCTGTGGATTAAGCCTCGTCCACAGTCTGGTCTGGTCTTAATTTCACTCCTTTTGTGCAGTCAGACTGAGGGGGTGCGTCTGATTACTGCCCATACTTTTGAAGGCTCACTGCAATTTAATCAATTTCAGGTGTCAATAATAATAAAATGTATAATAATAATAACAAAAGGTATTTGACTGCTGTGTGCATTGATGCTGATTGGCATGATTTTTGGATGACTTTATGATAATATGAAAACTCACTAACCTTAAAGTAAATTTACCTGAGTTACAGAAGCAACGGGAGTGAATGAAGACTATGAAATACTGCTACAGAACTGTAGACACAATGTATTATATTGTACTGTACTTATACACTGGCTAAGATATAAATGCAGTGTATGTATTTATGAGATGGTTTTAAATCTTAGTAACTCTTACAATGCCATACTTATTAATGAGAAAATCATCATGTTTTTTTTAGCTAGAAGTGACCAAAAGAGGCACTGAAGAATTAGAACAATATGTATACATGACAATATTATTGCTAAAGCAATCACAATAATAATGGCAACAAAGAAATATTTTGGTATAATAAACAACCAAAAATGCCCCTTGAATGGAAGCAGGAAGCAATGGAGCAGGTCAATGACTCAGCCACTTGCTTTCTAAAGTGTCTGCAATGCAATCTCCCCTTGTAGGTGTCATAAATTGGCCGAGGCACCCTGGGCTTAGCAGCCTGCGGGGTGGTCCTCCACCAGCCTCATCCCAGGGTGGGCTAACGTCAGCCTGCAGGCCCAGTGGGCTCGTCAATGTCGCTTTGCTGCTGCTATTCTGGTCGCCAAGTGGAGAGGAGTAAGTGGGTGAGTGTCTGAGTGGGAGTCAGAAAAAATGAAGAACCTGTTGCAAGCGATGGTATGTTCCAGGCACATGGTGGTCTCTTCATTTTCAAAGCAGTAAAATGCATTTAAAGCAGGAGGAAGGAATTTACAAGGTGACACTGCAAAGAGGAGTGGGATTCACAAACTGATATTGCAAGAGTGTCGTGTGGGAGCTGCAAAAAGCCTCCGTGAGGGCTCTTTTTATCTTGCAGGAGGAAGTGGCTACAGGAAAGTTAGAGCTTCTAAAACTGATCGCCCTCCTAATCTTACAATTTACCACACTATTGTTCTGCCTTTGTCTCTGTTTTAAAACGTCGTAGTCATTAATCTTCAAAACAGACATAACTACGATTGTTGCCAATAAAACTAGATTTGGGTGTTTTCCCAGCAATGGGGTTTTTGTTATATTAAACTGTGTTTAAGACATTTTTCATCTGTGCTGAACAAAGGAACAAAGTGATGCCAAGCCAAATGTTTCTGTTTAAAGACTTCCATTATGATTCTCTCAGTTTGTAATGTAACACATTTTCAAAAAGGAGAGTATTATGTTCTAATTATACCCTATTAATTAATATGCAAATAACAAGTAGTAAAACTGCCAACATATTACTGTTTCCACAACCAGTTCCAAATCAGGATTAAAAAAATTTATGACTTTATGTGCCACAGTTTTCTTTCTTCTCTGCAGACAGAACATTCCTATGTTATGTGATAACCAAAACCCCATTGCAGGATGTGACCGCCCCTTTTTTTATACCTCATAAATAAAAAGATTGTGATCTATTTGTTCCTTTATATCCCTCATTTGGTTCGGCGACATTCTTAGATCCTTTGTGTAAAGTCAAATTTGGCTTTTTTTATACATTTTATTGCATTCCAGCTCTAACCAAATTCCTCTTGTGCTTTAATGGGTAGATGTTCCTCTGTATTTTCACTAAGAAAAAGCTGCTGCCAGATTTGTGGTTTGTTGTGGTCCAAAAGAACAGCACCACAGGGACGTTCAGAAAAACTCACTCAAATTTCAGTTTTTGAAATACAGTTGTGCCCAGGGGGCAAGAGCATCTCCCAGCCCGATATTTCAAATCAGAGATGGAGTGGTACTGTGTTCTGAAAGGAAGGGTGAATGGCCTGCCATAGAATAAAGTACAAAAACACAAAGCCCCATGTACAATAGACTGCATGTTGCTGGGTGCACGTAGTTATAGGCTGACACTTAAGTAACCCCTTGACAGGTGCTGAAGTCTTATGTGTCTGAAGGGAAGCTTAAGAGTTTTTGCTTTTTTTACAAGCCCAGCCTTGGTTTGTTCACCCTACACATGACAGTGTTTTACAGTGCTCAGGCACATGGCACGCAATCTGCCACTGCACTCTATAATGCTACAGTGTCCGCAGAATGAATAGAGCCCTTCTTGACTTCTGGAAATTCATAATCATTTTTGCAACATGTATTGTACAGTATATGTTGTGTAAAAGCATCTTTTTTTCCATTTATATTATTCCAGTGTCTGCATATATTGTGAAAAGAACTAAAATAAAAATTGAATAAACACTTAAGGAGACTGTAAGAGCTAATTTTTGACCAGTCTATGTTTTGGACACAAAAAGTACTTGTTAAAGGAATAATTCAACATTTTGGAGAATTTCCAGAAATTGATAATGTCTCTATTCACTCTTCCCAAAATGTCTGAACTATTCCAAAACAGAACATAATTCTTTATAACTTGAATTCTTTACACTGAATGTGAATAGGTCAAACAAAACATAAAAATAATAAAAAAGTGTTTTGGTTGTCTCCAATGGTTTGAACTGTGGACCAGAATATTTACTTTTATGCAACACCCCCTGTATTATTTTGAAATCAAGGTCTATCCAACACAGAATGAAGTTATAATCTTCTAGTATATCCAGGATATAGTAAATGATGTAGCCCACTGTATATGTAAGTGAAGGTTGCAGTATCATGTATACACAGCATACATTGATTAGTTCCTGACTGGGATACACCCCCAACTCCCCCGTCCCAACTTCTTATGTTGCTCATTGGAAATATGCTAATGAGATCCGTCACAATCGCTGATTCCCTTTGAACTTTTTATTTCGTCACGGGCTGACTTAAATCACAGAGGTAGAGAGCAGGAGGTTTTCTGCCGCAAGCCCTCAGCCCCTCTTCCACCATCTGCCGGACCTCATTTCATTTGAATAATAAATGATAGTCTTTTTTTTCTCTCTGCTACACAGAGGCGCTTCAGCTCTTCATATGTTTTTGCAGTTCAACGAAAAAAGGCCACCAGCCATGACGGAGGATTGTTGTCTCTCACTGCAAAGCCCTGCCCAGGGTCTACAGGGCACACCAGCCCGTAGCACACTGAATTTACATTGCGATTCAAAGCTCAAATGTATTCTTCTATGCCTCATAGTGAAGGGATTGGATTCTTCTTTTTTTTGAGTAACTGCACATGAATTGAAAAAAGGCATCCTGTTTTTCTTAAAGAACAAAAACATACTGAAAAATATTTTCATGCTGGGTTAATTCCCTCACATGAAAAAAGTTTAGCTCCAAAGAACAAGACCAGAGAAAGATTTTATCTGCAGGAATACGCTCATGCGGTTGCGTTCTTGCTGTTGATGGCCACCAGATAAGAAAAGGAACCTATTCAATCAGTGGTACATGACAATTTATAGACTAGTCATTCAGTGTAGAAGACATAAAATGCTAGTGCCCGTGGCTGTAGCGCTGATGATAGAGCCTTTTCGTGCACAGATATGGTTCCTTACTGTCAATTTACATAGTTCCCAGCTGGAGATGTGCTGAAGCAAATCTAATTCAAACTTTTCAAACCTCAAAGACACACAGCAGTGCTCCAAATAGCAATAAATCCACTGGCCTCTGCCCTCTGGTGTACTTCCCATCGCCACACTTTATAACCCCAGTTCTCAGTGTTAAGATTGGAACATGTGCTCACCAATGGATTCAAATAGAGTCAATAGGCGTCTCTTTCCCCTTCAGCAGTCAGCATGTGGATCTCAAATAGCAAAGCAGTGTGATTAGCATGCACACACTTGGTTAGAATTCAATCCATTATCATTTCCACTTCATATGAAACAGAATGAGAATATAAATGTTAACAGGATGCTAATCCTCCTTTTGTCAAAAAGAAAACAAATGATGTCTGAACCTTACAGTGTACATTTTCTTTGAAGGGAATATTTTACAGGACAGTAAAAGCTGTGGTATTTATTAAGAACAAACGTCCCAGCCATTCTGTCGAAGGGAATATGGAGAGAGTACATAATTTTGTCCCCTGCTGTGCGTCTCCACCAGCTTTTAGAATGATTGTCCTCTGCAGGTTTTCAGAAGCCTGGAGACAGGGAATGCCCTTGACACACTAGGTATGAGAGAAAAAAGAAAAACCAGCCAAAACCCGAGGGATCAGCGGGGGCAGTGAAGCAGGTTGTTCCATTTCCCCTTCGTTTAAAAACTACTGCCAAGCTCTGCGTAGGTTTGGACCCATGTGCCTGGCCAAGAACAATAGGAGCCAGCTAGAATTAATGAAACAATTATCGGCAAACCTTGCAATTAACCAACTCTCCAAATTTAACTCTGCATGAGTTGCTGACAGAATATCAGTTTGGTTAAAATATACATAGATGCCATAATAGAAAAATACAGACGTTAATACCCTCTGAGGGATGGGCCTCCCATTCCTGTTTCTCTTTCCGATCTAAACTATTAGTAGTGATAATAGCTAAGCATGCATCCCAGCTGCTACCTTCCAAGCATTTCAATTAGCTTAGTGTATAAAAATCTTTCATTATCATAGCTAAAATGTGATCACTGGTGTGCCGAGTGCAGTCAACACTCCTGATGATAACATGGTGCTAATTCCTGGGAGAAGCACAAGCCCTACAGTGAAAACATTCTGCATTGTCACCTTTGATCAAGTACAGGCCAGATGTATGGTATGAGAGGTAATGGCACTAACATGAAACAGCAGGGGTTGCAGCATGTTGCAGCATTAGCTAGTGTTTTGAATCATTCCTGATACTCTGTAACAGGTTTTTTCTACATCATGTCACATTGTGGTGCAGCACCTTTGGGTACCTATTAAGTGTAATTTCATGGTGAGCGTGGCTTGTTAGTTATAGTGGTCAGCGTGCCAACTGAGCTAGCATGCTAGAAATCTATTCTGCTCTGCAAAGGCACAGAGTCAACATATTTGGTCAAAACTGAGTTAAGACCTGAATCTGATATTTATATCAATTTTACAATATAAAAACACATCATACCATAGAAAGGTGTGGTACATGTGAAAACAAACATTTTATATTTGCAGTCACAGAGCTAAAAGCTAAACCAAACAGCAGAAACCACAGCTGAAGAAAGAACGCTATATCAAGCAAAAGCTAGCTGGTGAGAGAGCCACAGCTAAAGCTGAAGCTCATTAATTTATCTGTGGCTGTTATCTGTAATAAAAAAATATAAATTTTAATGAGCTGACATCTTGGTTATTCAGTTACTGTTTCCACAAATGAGGCAGAGGCTTAATGCAATCATTGTTGAGAAAATATATCTGGCTAAACCCTTGCTAAAGCTAACACAAGCACAAGCAGAGTGGCAGTGACTCTGAGAGACCTTAGTGGAATTCATGCGATTTGGTGTGGTTAAGCTACCATTAAATCACAGATTTAATGTATTAAATTGCAAATTAGTTTATAATATTAAATTTATGACAATAGTAGTAAGATAAACTTCCACTCAGCAAGCAGAGATCAGGCAGAGATGCATTTAATTCATATTTGCTGTGGACTGTATAATCAAAATAAAGTTTATTTTCTGAAAGAACACATTCTGTATGTAGATACTGCATTTTCCTCTGTAAGGATTATCCAAAAACAGAATAAAGCCTCTGCATTTTTCCGGAATTATGTAGGTTTAATGGCAATAATTAAAATCATTAAAATAATCAGTCTAAGAAGACAACCTTACATTACAGCCTTTAGATGTTATGCCGTATCCCAGCCAGTCCAAAACTTTTTTCTAAACTTTACTGCCTCTGTAGGTACTGTTCTCTGTTTTTGTAGAGTTGTAGAGACACAACTTGGGAATAAGCATAATTGCAAGTGTATATTTCTGGAAAACAAATGCACATCAAATGTTTTATGCACAACTGGTACTCTATCCCCTGGACAAAGAAGCTGCAGCAATTGTTACGTTGACTAATAAACAGACATATGGACATTATGTTTCATGACATGCAGTCAAGCAACTGTTTAGGTGATTGTGTTTTAACTATCCTCTTGAGGCAAACCTTTAGTTTTACATTTCATCTTGCTTTACTATTTTCAACAAATTTGAATTTGTCTGTTGCACTGCCAGGTTCATGGTTTCTGTGTACAAATGCAAATGGAATAGAGAGACTTGTGGTGCATTGGCGCACATTTGTCTGACAGTCCAGAATTATGGTAGGCAGACTGGATCCGGACTGTGAGCGGGAGGAAAGAGAGAGAGAAAGAGAGGGCCCCCGGCAAGCTGCCCTGGCTTTGTTTACAACAAAAAGCCATTGTTTGATGTGGTCGCGCAGCCGGCTCCAAAGCTCCCGCTCCCACAGGATGTGCTCTGGGTAAAATGCCAGACGGAGGCCACTGCTGGATGACTTCGACCTCGCCATACTGGAACTCCTGAGGCCTCCAGAGACTTAGAGAAATAAAACAACAACAGTTTGATGCAATTTTGTTGTTTGTCTATTAGGGGATAAAAGTGAGGAATATTTGTCAGTTCAGGTGTCTTGGTTTTATCAGAGGAAATTAAAGATGACAATATCAGCTGTCCAGGAGGTAAAACTAATTTTGTAAATCTTGACAATTTGAGTATTCTTAATTTCTTTTTAATTCAAAGACCTTCATATTTGTCTCTTTCACTGTGTTCCTTAAACGGCTGGCTTGTTGACATTTTAAGTGGCAAGAGTCAAAAAGTTATTAATTTCCACATCACATATCTTCTATTCACAGTCCCCACTCCCCAGAAACATAATGAATTTCTATTTTTTTTCACCCACAGGAAGATTTCTCTTTCAGTCGCGCTCTGCCTGACGCTTCTTTTCTCTGCCAAATCATCAGTACAATCAAGCCACATGCTACAGACTACTGCAAACCCAGAAAGCCCTCATTGTGTTTATGATACAACTATTCAATTGAAACAAATGTAGGCCATGTAAAGGATGTGCCATCAAGGGAGATTGCAAGCATACCCAAAGCTTTATTAATCTTTCATCACACACAGTGCTCTTAAATGGGTGTTCAGATAAACGCCTGGCTGGAAATCATAATAATAAACAAACAAAAACAAAAAATAGTTCCCAGAATGATTCCCAGAATTACCAATTCATGATCAACCATAGTCTATGATATCACCAAAAAAAGGTACATTGTTTATTTTTTATTGCTGAAGTTGCTCACAAATAGAAAGTATACCAAAGGTCTTTCAATCCACACAGGTAAAGGATTTCTAGCTAAAGCTCTATAAAAGGCTTCCAGCTCTCCGTTGTTGATATATATTTAGGTTGGAAATCCTTTAAGAGTTATTAAATCCTTTAATATCTTTATGCTAGTGTATATTTTTATCAGTGGTGCTTGTATACATTTTTATCAGTGAAGTAAAGAAAAGGGGGTTTGGTTGCGTACATATAGAGAGAAAGACAGGGAGGGAGACACTCCTGACACCCATCAGGATCTGTGGTGGTACACAAGCCAGGTAGACTGTAACAGTAGCTGGTATATGGTAATAATCGGTGCCTAAAGCAAGACCGGGCAAGCAAAGAAACATGTGGTGGTGAGCCAAGCTCAAATCCCCTCCGACCTTGCCCCTTTCCTGCAGCCAAGATGAGATGAAAGGAAGTGTTGATGTCTCTACTGCCCCCCAGAGGTGCTGGCTTCACAGGCAGGAAGGGGAAGCATCTTCAAGGCTTATCTTCAAATATATCACTAATAGCTTGTGTGTTACATAAACTCCACTTAAGATGATGAGGCCCGAGTTTAGGTTTTGAGTTATTAAAAGCAGACTCCAGTAGTATAACATTGTAATTTACTGCTCTTGGACAAACAAGGAGACAAAAGGTTTCCTACTCTCAACTGTTTCATGCAGGATCCATTCCTTTAATTTTTCATGTCAGTGGAAGTAGAGAGTAAGCACTAAACCCCTGAAAAAAAGGTTACCTGTATAGTACTTGAGGAATCCTAAGAAACAGTCCTAAGTGAACTGTTAGGAAATTAAATATGCTTTCTGTCCTTCCTCATAAGACGTGATGGCTCTGGCAGAGTTGGGTAAATGCAAGCGATGATAGTTGAAATAAAAATCACTGACACAAAGACTTTCTGAGTTCTGTCCTTTCTTTTCTTTTTTCCACATAGCACACAAGTTTGTCAAGATAGTTTATGGCCAGCTGTTTCATCTTTCAGCAGTCATGGTTGGAATTAATAGACCCTTAAACACAGACAGCTGTGAATTTTCTATACTGTGGCTTGTGGCATCGGGAATAACAGTTGTTATTCTGATATGATGAAACATCCCTCTACAGTATGGCCACATTGTTTCATCTCGCTGAGAAGAAGGCAGCAGACAGACAGCACAGTATGCAAACTGTACTCTTACTCAATCCAACAATCAAAATCTTCTGAGGTGGCTTTGATGAAAGCTGGTGATCTCACATTTGTTTTCTACAGTTATTAAAGAAATATATTGTATACATATAAAGCCATGCTGACATCTGATTGGCATTTTGCGTGGGCGCTTTTTGAAAAAAAAAAGGGATTAATAAAAAATGTAAGCAATGTGTGAAGTCATTATGCAAACACAAGGGTGTCTGTTTCACAACCAACTGTCATATGTAAATGATTGATTTTCTCTTTGTTTGCTGATATTACTGACAAAACTATAAGCAGATTTTCTTCTTCCCGTGATATGTAGCAGCACTCTTAATACTTCTTCCTGCACCATGATGAGTCAGGGTAAATCTATACACTGAATATAAATAAGACTGTGCCTGCAGAGCTCTGTAGTCAGACTCTCCTCACTGCAGGACCAGAAATCTGGGAGTCTGAACTGTCAGTGACCTGAGCAGCGAGCAGCTCCCTTCCGAATTTGCTCGGTATGTGTGTATACAGAGGGCTTGTAAGCCTCACCAGGAGCCTGTTTTGCACCATGCTGTCAGGACAGCTGCTTCTAAACTTGTCATGCCAACACTTGCCATCGCAAGCGTTTCACTTCCTAATCAATACACCATTGGATGCTGCACAGATATGAGCATCATTGTGCATGAGCAAACAGGCTTCATTCAACATCTACGGTGCGGCCACTTCCACCTCTCATCATTAATTTAAATCACAAATTAAACATCTTGATCATTACTGCAAGAGATTCAGTAGTATATATATTTATCATATTTCTTTCTGATTTTGGGTTTTCAGATCTGGGAACAACAAAATGATCACACACACATTGTAACACTGAACAAATAGATCAATGTCAAGGGCTTCTCAGACTTGTATACACGTTCTTATTTCCAGTTGTTTCAGATTTAAACAGTTGAGTTACTTGTTTGCCATCATGTTTTGTATAAATGATCCATTTTTCCCAACTGCTGTCAAAAGATATTTCCTTTAACTCAGGAGGCAGGTCAGCTTTTCCACTGTATACATTTTCCCAAACAACAGCTCCTTCCCTGGAAGCTCAGCTTTACATTGTTTTCTTGTTAAGCTGGAATTATGTCTCTGAGCATACAAATAAACGTATCTCGGTCCGTGCATTCCTTCTCTAAATCTCAACTCAACACTTGTGCGGACCTGTGTGTCAAGCAAGTTGGTTGGTTGATTCAACTCCTGTTAGGAGGTGAAAGAGACAAAAACAAATACAAACATGCTACCTACAAATATAAAATAAACAGCCACGCGGGCGTATCCAAGTGATCCCCATGCAGGCTGGCGATGGAGGCTCCTTTCGGTACAACGAGGCACAGATGTTGCAATGGCATATCTCATAATGTATGCAGGTTACATTTACATTGTACCAGAAAGGCTTTACAATATAGATGTACATTATATATATATATATATATATATATATATATATATATATATATATATATATATATATATATATATATATATATATATATATATATATATGTATATATATATATATATATATATATATATGTATATATATATATATATATAGTATATATATATATATATATCTATATATATGTATATACATTCTATAGTACCTGTGCGTTACAATGGCTTTATTACACATTTTAGATTGGTTGTTTATCTCTGCTGTATGCATTTAAGTATTCATTGTTTGTATTTGTGTTTATTTAAAGGTTTATAACAATGACAATGAGTCACACCACGGAGACAACCAGCAACAACAACAACAGCAATAATAATAGATAATATACCATAATAAATGACTTAAAAACACCAAAGTAGAGAAATTAGCATTCATTTTTCCCATCTACATCTTTCTTTGACTACTTAATTAGAGCTTGTCTGTTAAAAGGTAGCCACAGGTGTCATAGAACAACAATAGAGGGCATTTTGTTCAGCTAGTGACATTCCTGACACATGCGCTTGTCCGAACAGCTCATTTTGAGCCAATATGTGTATTATCCTGCATGGGAGTGATTGACAGCCCCACTGCTTTTAAAACTGCGATTAGGATAATTACAGAGGGCAGCTTTTCAACTGATACTGAGGACAACTTTGAATGTAGCACTGGAATTTCAATCAGCCTCATACACAGGATACCACCTCAGCGTAAAACCATAGGAGAGTCAGAAACTTTGGGTGGAAAAATCACTTTCATATGAAATTTGTCTGAAGTGAAGCATCACTTTGCAGTCAGAGTATACCAATATCATGCAGCTGAGTTATACAAGATAAAAAGAACTGATGATACACAAATCTCAATGGAAATGCATCCATATCAAAGCCAGTGATTATACGGGCAAAGCCTTGTCTGATTACAATAGAAGCTAGTGAGAAGATGAAAGAATAGTTTACTATGTGATGTCTACCTGCATGCCTTTGAAAGAACACCACATGTACTATAGGAGGTAGATTGTTTATACCTTTAAGTGGTGTCAAAAAACGTGAAAGAGCCATCCACGAGTCAAATGGACATTGGCAACGCATCTTGTGTTGGCTACAGCGAGGCTGCAAAACGCAAATTACGACTGCCATTTTTACTAGAAGAGAGTAAGGTAGGTAGGTAGATAATGAGGGATGAACAGATAGATGGATAATATGTATAAAAGTATGTGGACATTAGTGTTTTTCTATATTTGTGGCAAACAACTGTTTTAACATGCCCATTCCCCCATACACAAAGCTGAGTTTGGTGTGGAAGAACTTGACTGGTCAGCCCAGAGCTCTGACCTTGAGCCCATTGAGATGAATTGAAACACCGCCTGTGAGCCCGGCCTTATTGTCCAACATCAGCGCCTGACCTCACTAATGCTCTTGTGGGTGAATGAAAGCAAATCCCCGCAGCCAGCATCCAAACTCTTGTGGAAAGGCTTCCCAGAAGTGTGAAGGTTAATATTGCAACAGATCAATGCCCATGGTTCTACGAATAAGATGATCCACATTTACAACACATGTGAGTGTAATCTTTGGGTGTCCACATACTTTTGGCCAGGTAGTGTCTCTAGATAGAGAGATAACATTCAAATGTATTAAAAAAAACATAATTTTTACCACGTTACGACCAATTTCTCTGCACCATGTATTCCAAAAAAAGCAAAGCAGTGCTTCACAGTGTAACACTAACACCAGATGTGCTGTCAAAAACAAGAGATGTGATCTCATCCAAGCAACCACTTCAGCAAGAGATTTTGAACAAAATGCATGGTGAATTGAACACCACATGCATTGAATAGAGAGCCTTGTGCTGAACAATCCAATATAATACAACTTTTTGTTGCTACACTAATAGACAGACAGAATAACATCAGTAGTAGAGGTAGGTAGTAGTAGTAAATGTGCCAGTGCTAGTGTAGAGAGGTTCTCACAGCATACAAAGGGAAAGTTGTTAGTGTTCATTGGCCCGGCAGCTCCGCAGAGGCCTGAGGATAAGCCTTAAGCCAGAGCACAGCAGATAGCCAGGGGTGAGGTGAAAGCTCAGACAATACAGTTAGGCTCTGAGGCAAGCATCCTGCTGCAATGGCAGACTACACCAGAAAATGTGTCACACAGCAGTATGTTGGGTGTCGCAAGCAACAAGACCTTTATTCACACTGTCAGGGGACACTTCATGGAAAGAATGAGAAACTACGGAGCGAAGAGTTTGAGATGGAAAGAGAAAGCTGAGGGAGGAATGAAAATCTCTTGAGTGGGATCTTAAGAATAGGTTAGTAAAGGTGTGATGCTGCTGGCATAAATAATAGATCTAGATTTCTTTCTGTCCTTCCCTCCGTAGGAATTGAAAGGGTTGATGGGCTGGCCGGATAATATAATTGGTTCCAGGAGTGGTGAATGATGTAGGGAGGGACTTAAACGCACCCCAAGAAACCTGACAGTACATGCCGGAGAAAGAAAAGAAAAAAGGAAAACAAAATAAATGCAAGTTGACAGGCAAAATGGGGGACAGTTAGGCTTAGTGTTATTACCATGACAAAGAGAAAAGAGCACAGTGTCTACTCCCTGCATGGAGGGTGAAGAGGTTTAAGGACAGAGCAGCAGGAGATGAGGAAGTGGCACACTGAGCTGTGCGTGTGTGTCTCTGTGTGTTTGTATCAGCCTGCGGGTGTGCGCGTGTGAATCTGTGCTCTGTGCCGCTCTCCGTCTCCCTCTGTCATGTGCACCTATGTAATCATACCCCTTGCAAGGCGTAGCACTTTGTCTGCTCTGCTATTAATACTCTGCAACTAGAACATAACTAGGAAGGCTCACGGAGGATTTTCTCCACTTCTAATGCCAGAAATGATTAAATATGTTTGTTATATGCTCACACAAGGCCTAAAGTGATGTTACAGATTGAATCAGCTGCAATAGAGACAACTATCAAAGACTGATAACTCCTAAGGGGCCCTTGAGGCATGCAGGAGACTGATTACTCCTCCGCGGGGCAAGGAGTGACATCATCCTTGGCTGGAAGCTGTTAGGAAGATGGCTAGCAGAGTGCATGCTTCATATGCCATCTTCACATGCCTCACACACAACTCCATGCATTAGCATGAAGACTGGTTCGTGTATCTTCACGCAGTTGACTTTACATCAGCCGACCACATCAAACAGCAGAGGACAGGGTTAATCTCTCCCCATGGTAATGCCCAGAGATCCTCACTGCCAGATCTAATGACATGGGCAGATGAAGCCCTCTTTCACATGCTCGCTATTCAACATTAAAAATAATTCTTTAATAAACAGCAAAAAAGAATTGGTTAAATCTGTATCAAGTGAAGACTTTCATTCGAAAATAACATTTCCACAGAGCATAAAACATTAGTTGTTAACCAATGAACAGCAAGAGGATGCGACCTTTTGTTGTATTTTTCAGGATTTGTGGGCTTTGAAGTGTTTGGAAAATATGTGAGAAGGAATTTTTTTCATTTCACATTAAGATATATGAATATACGTATGTATGTATGTATGTATGTATGTATGTATGTATGTATGTATGTATAAATGAATATAGATAGATAGATAGATAGATAGATAGATAGATAGATAGATAGATAGATAGATAGATAGATAGATAGATAGATAGATAGATAGATAGATAGATAGATAGATAGATAGATAGATAGTTGCAACAACAAGTGGAAAAGTGGACGGGTAATAGCTTATGGTTCTGTTCAACATAATTTCATACATAGCTTTCAGAGGAAGCTAAAAAGACAAGCCAAAAATCCACCATGGAACAAAATGCTTCTATCTTCATAACATTATCTTCATCTCAAGTGTATGTCTCTTGTGTTCATCGAGGATCAAATGGAATGGAATTTAATGTCTCTTTTCTCATAGTGTCAACCAAAAAAACAAAAAACAAAACGGAATAAAACAAGAAGCATGAGCTACATTTTGCATGCAGCCACTGTTAGAGTGGAAATAGTGACGCTACTGCAGTGCAGACTAAACTTGTAGTGTAGTTCTGTGAAGGAAGTTAACTTCAATAGCTTGACACCTTAAAGGCTGGGGCTAATGTGTATTTAGCCACTTGTGATTCCAGTTAAGCTAGTTAGCGAAATAACTCTTGTTTGCTCCACTGACACACACACACACAAATGCACACTGGACCAATCACTGCTCTGGGCATACATGAATATGCCCGTAGCACTAACATATGCTTTAGGAAACTGGAAATGTGGTGAGGAAAATAGAGAATAGATAAATGATTAAATATGTGCCAAGACCAGACAAATAGTATAATGAATTTGAAAAACAAAATAACAAAAGCTATTGAAAGATTAAAAAAATGTATTTGCTGTTGAGACAAAATATTAAAAAAAACATTTTGCTTTTTTGACCAATTGATACTGGGTTAAAGGAAAGGCTTTCTATTTCTTTTAACACTTTATTTTATGTATTTAACTAACAATATTATCCATTGCTGTACTGGGTTATATTTTTGACCTGCCTAGGAAAACCTTTTGTTACATTTTGTCAGTTTCCACAGAACGCTGGATTTTTGATTTTGTAAAATGAAATCCAAATTTACAAATAAATGTATTACTTAATAGCAGAGAGTGGTCACGTGTACAGATCAACTCCTCCCTGGGTTATCTATTATGTTAAGTAATGTGGTGCATTCAGGATGGTCATCTTGTCCCCATCTCTCAGAGCCCTGCAGACCCTCGTCAAAATATTATGATGTTTTTAAAATCAAAATTACATGGTTATCACCAGCTTTGACACAAACAGACGGGTAATTCATTCTGTCAATTCCTGGACCCAATTATCTGATTAGGCATTATGTTTTCTTGTCTGACTCTATTGAGTGTGCATCAGACCCACCGACATGTGTTATTTTGTCTCGCTGGCACAGACTGATATTTTTGTACTTGTTTGGATTCCTCTTGCACCGGGAATTAGCAGAAACAGCAGGTCGTTCCACACCATATTGCCCCAGACAGGCAGGTTATGTTTTCCTAACCTCTTGTTTTTAAGCACCATACGGTATGACAAAATTTACTCTCCAGCTCTAGAAATCCACAGTAAGTGATCCGCAGAAAGTAAGTAAGAACAGCAGCAGCACAGCCCCACAGTTTTTACAACAACACTGCCCAGTTTTACTTTTTGAGATTGACCTATCAACATGAATTTCATTTTATACAATAAACTGAGCACCTGGGGCCTTTTCTGCACTGATTATACAGTAGACCCCGAGTGTTACCAGACACCTATTATAGGAATTATGTTACTGTGAAAAAGACATGTGGTGACAACATGCAGTGATATGGATTTTTACATAGGGTCTATACTCACAGCAGTTAAATAGACTATTACAGTTGCGTTAACAAGAGACCTGACACTAATATCAGTCAATTGGACAGTGTTGTTGTGTTTTGTGCTGATCGTGTACCAGCTCCTTGTGGTCGAAGTGTACTCCTTGACTTGCTAAACGATGTTAAGTGGTGTTCAGCATCACCGACACAGTTTACAGCCCTGACAGTCGCATTTCTAAGTGCCCAAATGTTTATCCAAACACAGGATGATGGGCGGGACAAACTAGAGGGTGTGAACTGACAAATGCGTTGTGTCATTATCAGCATGACATGTAACACAGCAGTGGCACAGTGTGGTGTGAATTATTCAGCAGCAAGACATTTATTTATTTATATGAACGTAAGCAGTGCAGGGATTACGGTCCTGGGTCCTGGGACGCCTGAAACATGAGTGTCAAAAGATATTTCAATCACAATTACTGTGTTTTTTGTTACCACTGTTAAATCTCCAAGTTGTTATTAACTCTCTGGCTTATTACCATGTCAGTCGTGAAAAAATTATTGACATAATCCTCCACTTTTGGGGGGAAATTTATATTTTTGCAGGTAGTACGCTGGTGTCAGAGTCTGGACATTGAACACATTAACAACAATACTGACAAAATTGACTACTGCAGTATTTTTTATTTAACATCTTGACGTCAAGAATATGACACATTTTGGGTATGGCTATTTGTAATGAACATAATACTTAAATTGGAAGCAAATTTAAAGCAGATGTGGGTGTGAAGGGAAAAAAAATACATTTTCAAAATCTTATCTTACCTTATCATATATATGTATAATGAATATATGCACTTAAACAAAAAATATTTATATATATTATATATATATTATTAGTGTGTACACCAGATCAAGTACAGTGTGACAAGGTTTAGCAATTGTGTTAGAAACTGCAGCTGGGTAATACTGAAGTTTAGCATTTTTTATTAATATGTTTTTTATTAATTTCTTTGAGTGTAGACATACAGTATGTCACTGCTCTAATTAACACATTTGTATTTGGACAGTTTAATTTTTATTAAATTAAAGTACAACTGCTATTAATACCACAACTATATTTTTATGGACCGTGTAATGCAGTAAAAGCTACAGTAGATGTTGAACTCTGCAATAGTCAGAGGCTTTAGACTGAAAAACTCTGTCATAAGGGCTTGAAAGTGTTGAACTGTTTTACCTGTGAGAGAACAAAAGGTTATTTTGTCTATTTTTGGAAGGTTTTATTTATAATATTAATTTTAACTAGGACACAAAGGAAGCAAGCATAGAAGAAAAAAAATTAACCGTCTTCTCATCTCTTTTTCTCTTCTCTTTCTCATCAAGCAAAGGTTAACCTTCATCTGTGGCTAAAAGGAGGTTACAGTGGAAATATGCACCATCACTGATTATTAAAGAAGAGACAATTAGATTTACAACATAGCTAGAAAATTACAAAACTTAGAAATTCGACACTGAGAAAAAAAAAGGTCTGACATTTTTTGGCTTCCCTGTCAGGTTGCATTAGGTCTGATCTGTGCTACGTGCCTAACTTTGAACACAAGGAGAGGAGCAGCTTGTAACCCTGAGCGACAGGCAGCAGTCTCACTGTAGCCTATGTGAAGGAAGTATAAAATCTCAGATCTCACTTGTGAGAGCTTTCCTAAATTTAGGTCTAGCGGCCATCCTTCACCCTGTAATCAATTTGAAATAGTCAAGCACATCCAACCCTCTGACCGACACCTGAATGGTAAACACTTCTTGGCGCAGTTTGCCTCTACTGCAATTTAAAAACAAGCTGAGAAAAAGACTTCACTTGCTTTGCCAACTTTTTCTGTCACTTTGCACCCACATGACAATAGTGTAAAAACAGTGACAGCATCAGTAGCAGCAGTGCTCGTATTTTTAAAACACACAAATTAATGCTAACAGTGCACCCGCTATTTATTGAGTAATATTTTTTACACTCCTGTAGCAGTGTTAAATTGAGTCAGCATGACTGTTCGTTTCTGACCATGCAGAAGAATTAATCTTTTTTTTATTTCTCCCCCTGAGAAGAATAAGCGCTTTCATTTCATACCAGGTATTGTTGCCAAGGAATGGGATTTGCATGGAGTCCAAAACTTCTTGTATGTGATTCTTGGGCATTATGCCAAATGCAGGAATGTAGGAGGTGAAAAGTGGAAGAAATGCATACATGTCAGAACCTTTAGTTCTATCTGTATATTTGTATATAGAAAGCATGGTGCATTTTATATTAGTTATATTGAGCATCTTTTAGAACAGACATTTGGGATTGGGATGATTATAATTATATCTCATCTTATAAAATATTTGCAGCTTTGTTTGTTTTATTAGTTCATCCATGCCCATGATCTACTACATGATCTCCTCTGCAAGCATTCATATCTTTAGAGCCAAAGTCATCTACAATGTACTGCTGCCTGTTCATTATTTCCTTCTTCTGTTTTTGCTATTCAGGTTTAGTACACATTCTTGAATTATAACACTGAATAGTCCAGTCAATTTAAATAAACAACATTTTGTGTATATACTGAATTGCTTATTTACTGCCAGTTATAGAAGAAGAAACAGTAAACATAATTCATGTTTAATGTGTTTTCGATCTACATTTCCTATCGTAACTAAATTGTTAATGAAATACTTAAGGATTTGTGAATTAGCATATCGGATATCTATAAAACAATCTTCCCAGTGCATGCCTTGTTTTGGTTTTACGTCTAATATAATTGAATATCAGCAGAAGATTGGCAGAGTTTTGCAATTCTGGCAACAGGATGTCAGACAAAGGCAGAAGTTGAGATGCTGCTTGGCAGGAGATTCTCTATATCTGCTGGTATTATAGACAAATTAGATACGCCGCAGGCCTACTTTTTCCCCCTATGGAAATGACCTGCATAGTGTAATTTAGGAAACATGCAGTGGACGGCATAAATACTCTACCTTCTCTCGTAATCCCTTCTGCTGAGGGTTTTCAGTTCAGACTGAGCAAACTGTGTGCACTCATTCACGGCAGTGAGGTTTCTATTCAGAGCCGCTGTGGCTGTTTTGTTCATTGTTTAATGGAGGTTTTCCTTTAATCCACTGAAGAAGACATTTTAGCAGTTTGGTGGTAATAAGGCTGGTACTGTAAACTTTTTATTTCATCTCAGATGAATTCCAAGTATACTACTCCTGTTAAGAGACATATTACCTCTTATATTAACTACAATTTCACCTGCCTGTTATATTTTTTTAAAGGAAGAAAAGTTAGGATTTCACACTAAGCAGAGCTCATTATTATGTGGGTCTTTATTTAGCAGGAGATAAATCCAGCAGGATGGGAGCTCAGCTAATAACTATTTCAAGTCCCAATAAAACCCAAACATCTGATATGACTTAGGAAGCTGATAGAGGTTTGGCGAGGGAGCTCGAACAAAATGTAGGAACCCTTTTGTCTGAGCCATCCTTCTACAAAATCCCCACAGACATAGGATAACCACCTTTCCCCCATTTTATTTATTTATGTATTATTAATGTTTGTGGATGGCACAAATGCCAAATCACTCAATCTGCAGGCAGTGATTTACCGTATGTTAATATGGCAAGAAAGCAATTCTCACTGCTCTGCCAATGTCTTCATCAATCAAACCTTTTATTACCTGGATTTGATAATAAGGCAAGTGTGGGAATAGTTTTTTTTTTTTTTTGGGGGGTTCCCATCACATTTGGCTTCTCTGCCTGGTCTTTTTAAGCAAACAGACACATGTTCCACTCAGTTTACTAATTACTTCAATTGCAAAACTTGGACAGAGTTAACCTTAAGCGAAACACTTTTTTTTTTTAGGAAAGTATTCCAAAACACTAGATTACAAGTAAATCCTTTGCATATGGTGAGCAACAAGGCCAATGATTTACAACTGCACAAAGTCTTCTTTGATAACAACATTTCTTAGATACTTTTTTACACTCACAGGCTGTTCATTAAGGTCATGCAATTCACTTTTAAATATTTTCAGGATGCTTTAAGAGCACATCTGCTGTTAAGGTGTTTGGCCACATTTACTTGTAATTTAGAATGAATAACAACAAAGGGTTGTTTTTACATTCAGCATGTTTCTTTTGTGCAATTTACCACTAAAAATATGTGCTTCAAGAAAATAAATGGATACATTAGTCTTCAACAGTATTGTCCTGTAAGCATCTACAAACTGTTGATGACCTTCAACTCTCTATGTATGTATTTTATTTAATGAAGATTGTATCACATCTGCCACTAACACAACCTCCACCAACCTAACAAAATTCTCCTGCTTTGTCTTGTGAATGTCTATGAATTCATTGTAAACAGGCCCTTACATGAGCCACAGGTATTCTGCAACAGGGTACACTTGTCTTAGTGGGAGGCGGCACACACATTATCAGCCCTAATCCTCTTATTTCCTTTCTTCTTTAAAAAATGTGTCTTTCCTCTCGACCTCATCAGAGGAGGTAGTATTTCTATACTACAAGCCATCTGGCAGCTGCTGCAAGCTCTCACTTCATTTTGCGAGGGCTCTGTGAACCTCAGGGTCCGGAGAAACACAAATAACACATGCTGCCGAAAATATAGAATATCTTTTTCCATGTGCTGCTCGTCTGCACTATAGCCTAAATCACAAAAAAGATCTGGCTGACGGAGAACGCTTTGAAGGTTTTAGTCATACCCAAATGTGCTGGTTTTCTTCTCATGCGCCTCGTCAAGGTTTCTCCCTCGTGCGTCTGGATCGTAGATGCTGGGAGAGGATCTGGTACAAAGAGAATTGCAGATCAACTTCGGCTTGACAGTAGATGAATACAGCCAAGCACAAAGAGCCTAAACAGCGTTGCCTGCACCTCAGTATAAGTAAGAAGCACACTGCATTTGGCATCCAACATGGAGAGGAGGAATTATGCTTATTCACAACAACTACTGTATTTCTCAAATTTCCATTTTGTTTGTTATTGTTAAAAAACAATACTACTTGGGGCACATTCTTGTTACTCTCAATAGTCAGGAATAGTTAAGAGAATATTTTTGGATACATTACACCATTCATGAAAGTGAATAGCTTCTACAGACAAGTGAATCAGAGGCACATGGCCGGGGTTTGCAGTACAAAGCAGGCAGACGAGGCATTGCAGAATCAAGCGACACTGAGAATGCTGCTGTGATTGTCCTTGCCAGGCGTGATGGTTACAGTATCTCATAAACAGACACCCCTCCTGCGCTTTTCATGCACTGGACAACCCGCAGCCCTCCAGTCAGCAATAGTTTTGAGGGCAAAAAAACAAAACAAACCCAGCTCATTAATGGCCGAGATTGAGGGAGGCTTGCAGGAATCGAGCAAGGTAGAGGATCGACCACAAGCAAGCAAATAACAACACAGTGCGGCATTGAGATAGAGGAACCACATGATGTTAGTGACAAGCTTAACTTGTCTGTGTGAATGTTTTTTCTTCCCCAAACACAGCTGTGTCAGCTGTGACTAAGATGACGTTCAGAAGGCAAAAAACAAAACAAAAAAAACAACCTATTTTTGCCACTTCATGTTTGTTTAAACGGAAAGAAACGTGAACTGACCTGCTTTCTCTATCAATCAACCATCAAGAAAAATATCCACAATTGAAGATTAAATGTTATTTACTTTTATCTTTTTGAAAATCAAAGTATATAATAAAAAGTGTATAATAAGTGGGTTCACGCATGTTTTCTTGAATAATTGCAGGCTAAACTACAGCAAATGAAAAGTAAATGGTGTAATAAGGCTGAAATGATGACATGACCATGTGCATGGATGTGATTACACCATTAGCTTGGTGTAGTTGTAACACTCCAATCAGGTGCAGGCTGCATTAACACTGAGCAGATGTGCCTGTTAGTTCAAACCCCGCATGTGTCAAGTCTCTGAGAATGAAACGGGCATTCTAACAGTCAGAACTCACACTTATGCATTTTGTGTTAGAATTAGTGGAATTATTAAAATGAAATTAGGATAATTAGACTTTAGAGGTGGAAAGCATGCGATTAGGTGATACTGACACTTCAAGGCAGTAAATGCATACACATAGGCAGATGTCCACACATATTTTCCACGTGGAGACAGTTCTGCTAAAATGTGTAAGAACTAGAAGTAATCTGGAGGGACTGTGAGCAATATGTGCACAACAAATATATGTTGAGAGGGAAATATTGTACTTTTCACTACATTTGTTTGAAAGCTTTACTTACTAGTTTGCAGATTCACTTATTACAAAATATAAGTAACAGATGGATTATGATGTGTTATTATAAATTAAGCTATTCTGCCATATTTAGAGTATTTAAAATTAGCCCTCTTTACCAGCTGTAACATTAAAGTCGTGCTTACACATTATTGCATCAATACTCTGCAATGCAATTATACATTATAATATATATTATTCCGAAATGGCTCATATTGCATCTTGAGTACTTTTACTTTTGGTATTTTAAGAATATTTTTAAATGCCAATACATCTGTACTTTAAATGCAGAAAGATTTTGAATGCAAGAGTGTTTCAACACTATACTATTGTTACATTTACTTAAGTAACAGATCTCAGAAGTACTTCTGCCAGTCACATTTACTGTACACACACACACACACACACACACACACACACACACACACACACACACACACACACACACACACACACACACACACACATCATCACAAATCAAGTTCATGGAACTGCCAATAGAACGTAAAATTACAGTGTGTGGGATAGGATGTCACATTTCCCTCCCTGTCTTTGAGGAAGAAAATAACTCTCTCTGTATTTGCCTTGGTGATTTTTTTTTTAAACCACTCAGTGTGAAACAGACAGATGTAAGCCGTTAATAGTAGATTTGACGAAAAATCTAGAAAGATGACTTAAATAAGCAAGAAGACATGGGCAGAAAGATGAAACATGATACAACCATCACACATCTAGCAATACAATAAAACTACAGGAGGTACAAACTCAGAATTTCCATCTCTGATAACAGAAGCTAGCAAATGCATAGCTGCATTTCACAGCACAAAACCCATCAGCCCGTGTCATAGATGAGCTGCAGTAAAGGGAGTCTGGTCGGCTGCAAGCTGGATGTACTTAATAAAATAGCCGCTGTGTGAGAGAAATCTAGGCCAGAGCAGTATTTCTGTTTACCACAATTTACCCCCACCATGCACTCTGAGGGGTTTCTTTAAGAAAAACAGGTAAAAGGTCTGCAAAATTCTGATCCATCTTATTAGAACAGTGAAAGTGCATTGTTACTGTCGTCTCTGGGCGTCAATCTGCAGATATGCTGCCATCATTAAAATCAGCTCCATCTCTGTGATGCTTTAATCACTAACATAAACAGTTTTTAATCAAATCTGCAAAACGTCTATGAATTTTACCTCTTCAGATGATCTACAACCCCTCTCACTCCCATTTTCTGTTTTCTGATTCCCTTTACATGTCAACCATTTTCTCTTGTCCTTCCTGTGTTTGCCTTTTATTCTTCCTTTATTGTCTTTTGCTGTTCTTCTGCCCTCTCTTGACTGTGCTGCAAATCAGTAACCATGCTTAAAACCATTTCCAAAAATGAAAAAAAAACACAATTATGTGGATTTCAATTGTCTCTTTTTTCTTCTTCTTCTCCTTAGCAAATAACAGAAGAACTGAACAAGAAGATGCCTAGCGGACTGGAGACATTACCAGGAAAACGAAGGGGCCTATTTCACAGACATGGATTAAACTAATCCTGGTCTAATACAGTGAAAAAGAGAACTTTGGCTGTCTGTCTGTGAAACCAATCCTTAAATCTCATTGAATTTAAAATGTCTGATATTTCTGCCTTATACTCATGCTGCATTACACAATATGGGAGACGCATCAGTACAACTGCTTTATTAATAGCATTGAGCTGGGTCGTATAAGCTTCCATGTGGATTTACATAAACATGTTTACGAGTGGAATGAGGAGCAGAAGATTTACGATAATCAATAAACTCAAGACAGGTCTTGAATTTACAGTTTGAACTTTTCACAAATTCAATCAAATCAGCGCTCTCCCTGTGTGCTTTTTTTCCCTCTTTCACCCTTTCATTTGCTTAATTTATTAATCTATTCTCTTTTATCCATTTCAGATTATATCAGACCTTTGCTGTCTCACTGCAGTGGCGTCCTCTACAGTTAAGTGTTGCCACTATGGGATTTCTGGCAGAAGACAGAGAATTAATCGCTAAATCGTGATGTTCCTGTCCGATACATGTTCTTTTACGTTAAAGGCATTTAACTGACACTTCTACACTGAGGGAGTAACAATGAAAGCTGCAAATGGTCGTCAAACTGTCATCTCCCTCTCTGTCTTTGCTTTTACTCTGAATATAAAGATTTCCTGGCTACCCACAATGGCAAATGTTACAATCGCATTAATAATTAATGATTATATGATCGCAAATACATATTGCTTCCTAAACATAGCTGACTGCGTATGTGTGTGTGTGTGTGTGTGTAATGTTGAGTCCGGCAGTGTGTAAAATATTTAGGTGTACAAGTCCTTTACAATTATAAGACATCTGCACAGGATACTGCAGTCATTGATACAGCACAGATATCATCAAAGACGACTGCTGTGCTGGATATAAAATATATTTTCACTGCTGCCATTACACAGAGCAAAGCCAGTGATTCAGAGCTCGTCTGTCCTTAGCTCAAGTGTTGCCTTTATTCTGCATGTCTAGTATTGTTTGATGTGAGAACATTGCCCCCTGCTGATTCCCTTTTGTACACTATCAGAGGCCTCTAAGAGCCAGATTTGGAACGGGGGTCACTCAAATGCTATAGAACGATCACTCTTGGCTTTGACAGCTACGTTTTTGGTTCACTCTACTCTCATGTCAAAACTCTTCCATTTCCATATGAGTGTCATCTGCTGCCGCAAATGTATCATGTTCTGGATATGCTGTTGATGTATGACTGAACTCCCCACACTAAAGTGGTTGGAGAAATCATACAGACTAAAGTTTGAGTAGTCTAAATAATTCACTCATATTGTAAATAAATTACATAAACATTACATAACAAAAACATACTAGTGCACCCTTAGTCTCACTGCTGTATTAAAGCTCCTGAACACTTGGCTTCAAATCTTAAACATTTCTCTGTAACATTAAATATTCATGACTTAATAAGCAACAATCAAATTTAAAGTTTGGGGTGAGGAGTTATTGATCTAGAGTTAACACTAAATGTTAAAACTAATCTGCTCCATCAGGACTGTGTGGATGTGGTTTGATCCGATTTGACTGACAGTTCCCTGGCAACATCAGCAAACAAACGACAAACTGTTGTCACATTTTTGATTAAGAGGTTGCCAAATCCTAATCACATTTGATAGATTAAGCAAGTAAAAAAATAATTGTAAATATAAACTTAGGTAAATTAACGATGAAAATCATTGTTAGTTGCACCCATGTTTTATTAACCAATCAGTAGCAAGTAACGTAGCGTCAGTGTCATTTTCAGTTGACACAGAAGGTGTATTAGCAGTTTCTAGGTGCAATTAAGCCAATGTTTTTTTCAACCATTAAAACAAAATGTCGATTAAGGACTTGTAATTTCTGTAAGTCGACTCACAAGAGCTATGTCACATTTTTCTTTTGCTATTCAGAGATGTAGCTCTGCAGCTAGCTAGCTATAGATGACAGCCCCTTTCGTAATCCCCGACTGGATGACCGTTTCTCCAAACAATACAAAGCTAACTTTAGTGCTAGTCTGAGTGAATAGCTAATGTTGCTAAAGGTTATCTAAGATACTGTGGCAAAAACACTGTATACAAAAACAAGCAATTAAAACTATTAACAGTACATACCTAACTGTGAAAAGTGAAAGGTAACATTGCTGTAGAGCTGAGAGGAAGTAAACAGATGTGCAGTTCATAAAGCAGATTAACGTTACAATACATTGTGAAAGCAGAGAGTAGTAGGAATAAAATTTTTAAAAAACATGTTTGAGGGCCTTTAATGAGAAAAAGAATCATGAACAAACAATGAAAGCAAATAGAAAACAAAGCTTGTGTTCTACTGTACATGATGCGTTTGATTACTGATGAAGCATCAGACAGCAGTTGTCAGAGACATAGTTCATAAGTTCAAGCATGTGTCACAGTTCTAAATACCATGTGGGTCCCATTTCTTCTGTCAGCCAGCATATATTTTATGATGAAATGTTCACGTCTACTAGTTGAGTCATCCAACATAATGGCTGAAAGATTCTAAATAAATGGTAAAAATGCCTGGTGAGAGAAATTGGTATTCTAACAGCATGCCTGCTTCCAACTGATGATGATCTGCATTCACACAGTATGCCATGTCAGATGAAAGCCTCCAATTAGCAGTCAATTCTATTCAGTATTTCCTATCATGCAACTGCTATTTACATTCTCTGTCAGCACCCAAGGCAGCTCCCTGCTCTGAGGGTTGCAGGAATCACTCCTGGTGAGAATGTGAGAACCCCTGCTGAGAACAAAGTGCGAAAACAAGTGTTTTGTAGTAATCAGAGTTTTGGGCTTCTAATGCCTGATGTTCCCTACCTTGTGGCTGTAGAGATGAGGAGCCATAAGTTGAAGTGTCATCCTTTCAGTCATAACCCCGGATGAAAAACTGAGTCTCCAGTGAAGAGATGAAACACCTCTGGTGCTTTGATTCACAGCCTCGTGCCGGCGGGTGTCTGCGCAGGCCCTCAGCGTGATGCTTGTCCCCTCACCAGGTGTTCTTACTAGAGCCACTGATTGAATTTTGCACTGCTGCCTACATGATGCTGCTGGATTCACAGTAAATGCATTCAAAACAATACAGTAGATGCCCCAGTTTAGTGCACTTAAATAAAAGGGCAGGCACAACAGTCTGACTACGCTATAATAACATTAGCTTTGTATTTGTGTGGGTGGCATCATGCTATTATTGTGAACTGACAAGCATCGCCTTAAGAAATTCTTTTCTGAAGATAATAAAGCATCAGCAGTGGGCCTCATCTCCTGCAACTCAATAACAAACTCATACTGAGATGCTGAGGAGCATCTCAGTTCCTTTGTGTGTTTGTAAATTGGTCCAGTGTGGAGATTTTCATTCAGTGTCATTATTATTAGTATTGTACTGTGGTAGTATGGGGTTCCAGGCACATAAAGGAACATATTTTCAAAGCCAAAAGCAGGCCAGTGGGAGTCCGATTTCAATGAAAAAGAGCTAAAGGCCAGTCTGCAGCAACTCTGCTTCTACTCAGCCCATGTATGTGTCTTGCTGGGTCAGCCCAATAGCGCTCCAGGTCAGCTGGATTTCTAGCGGACCCCTGCTGGAAGAGGCGAATCGAAACAAAAAAATTAAATTCTGTTTAATAGAATCTGGGGCATTCTTTCTGCAACATTTTATAAATACTAAAACACACTGACACAAAGATGACAAAGGCCTAAGGGATAACTTGTAGGTAGGAAAATATACAAATTGGAGCTGCAACAATGTATGTACAGAAAATTATTAATTAACATGAATTTTGATACTTGATTCATCTTTAGAGTCTGTTATCAATGGAAAACGCCAAACATTTGCTGGTTCCAGTGTCTTAAATGCTACAATTTGCTGCTTTAGGCTTTACATCATTGTAAAACGAACATGCTTTGGTTTTGGACAAGATAAGCAATAAAAAGACATCTCACTGTGTCACGGCAAAAAATTCCGATAGCCCTCATTTTTCACAATCGACTGACAAATAATTCACAAATTGATTAATAATGTAAATACTTAGTTTCATCTCTTTACAAGTGGTTCTGCTTAAGGCTGGCAATGTGGTTGGAATAATAATCATTATATTAATACAGATATATTACAATAAGGCAAATGCTAAATCCCATATAAAGTTGTGATGCTCAGATGTATAACAACACTGTCATATACCAAATGACACCATCTATTTTTTTGCTGAGAATGAATTTGAAAATACAGCTTTCTTGTTCTTGACTTTCTACTGCGGCGACCTACGCTGTCGAAGGCGGGTGGTGTTGCGCACTATGTCGCTCCCTACAAGAACAGAAAAGAGGAAGTTGTAGCAGGTTGCACCAATCAGCTGCGAGGTTACTTGGACGTCCTGCCCAAATAATACAGGCTGCTGGACTGGCAGTGCCGCATATTTTGATTTTATGATAGATAGGTTTTAGTCTGTTTATCTATTTAACGACCTCATACAGTGTTTCCAGAATGAGTGACATCGGGGCAGCTATTTTTAAACCACGCAGAGAGACGACGTGATAGTCCAGGCAACAATACTCAACCCCTGCTCAATCCTCGTTAGCTAGCATTAGCAAGGTTTCAGGTGCTAGCAGATTTAGCTAACGTATGCGATAACTCGGCAGCTAGTTGAAAAAAAGTTGTTTTAGCGACGTTTTTGGGGGAAAGCAGGGTAATTCTGATCGGCTGTTGAACATTTTTGTGTATTAGGAGTAAGTCAACTAGGCAACCAACCGACAAAGCCCGATGTGTTTATGTTCGTTAGCACCGTTGCGTGGTTGTAATTCAAGCTAGCAAGATAACATTAAATTAGCTTAGCTGCTACAAACGTCAACATCCACCAAACTGGACAAAACTTTGGATTTAGTCGGGTTTAAATCGGGCTCAGCGGGTTCGCTGACCCCTCAGAAGAAGATGAAGAAGAGGAAGGAGCTGAATGCCTTGATCGGGCTCGGGGACAGCAAGAGAAAGAAGACCAAAAAGGGGTCCGGTCACCGACTTCTCCGAACCGAGCCGCCGGGTTCAGAGTCCGACTCGAGCTCGGACGACGATGAGTTTAACAACCTGAGCAGCGGAGCCAACTTTGGGAAGTGAGTGGTCGGTTTCATAACGTTTTGTTGTGGTATAAGATGTAGCATGGGTGTGTTTTTTTCAGTCAATAGTATCAGTAATTTGCTGCATTAACGTTATAGTCATTAAAGTTAGACTTAAGAGTAAATTACCCAATGTAAAGTAGTTAAATGAAATGGTAGAAACAACTGGTTTTGACCATGTGTCTATGGTTTTAACAACAGCCACTCCACATAAACAGTATTTTGTATGTCATTTAAAAAAATGGATTGTTTATTTTTTCTTTGTGGGTTACTACTAATTAATTTAATTTATAGATCATTATGATTGTCAGCACCTTGATCCAAGAGTACATACTAAGAATGAAATAGAAATATTGCCAAATCAATGCACTTGCTCTTCTTCTGTGATCAGATTAAAGCAAAGCCTGTCTGACACATCTTGCACACTATGAAGATAGGCAAGCGTTTTTCTGAAACTTGATATCATCCAAATTCAGCCAAATGAGCAGCACTACATTAAGCATGAGTATGATATGATGAAATAACAGTGTTTCGCAGCCCATATGTTGAAGTGCCAGTATTTATCCATAATCTTCATAATTCCCATGACACAGCACACAGTCTTCTGAAAATATCTTTTTCATTAATAATGGAAGACACTGTTCAGTTATAATGTCTAACATTACTGCGGTTCTTCTCTTTACAGAAGAGGCTACACACAGTGCTGCAATGTGTGCTACCCCTTGTTTTTGTTCATCATACTAGCCGCCTGCGTTATGGCCTGCGCAGGGCTCATATGGATGCAGATTGCTCTGAAAGAAGATCTAGATACACTGAAAGAGAAGCTGCATAGCAGTAAGACTCACTGTCACGCTCTCTCTCACACACACACACACACACACACACACACACACACACACACAGTTACCTTGGAATGGTCCTAAAAAGCACACTGGCCTTCGGACACTTAAACCTGTTATATCTTAGTTACACAGTTGTTCATTATTTTGCATTTAACACTGCTGTCAACAGACTGTATAATGTTTTTGTAACAGTGGAATCCAGCCAGAAGGTGTCGTCAAGTGAAATACCCAAACTAAGTGAGGACCTTAAAAACAAGGAGCGAAAGCTTGACGACATTGAAAATGGAGACAAGGGGTTGAGCAAGCTCTGGTCTAACCTAACAGAAATGAACAGAAAGGTCAGTTGTTTTCACCATCTCAAGTTACAAGTACAAGTTGAGCACGTGTACAATTTTCTTGGTGTTGCTATAAAACCAGTACCAGAGTACTGGAGTTTACACCGGAATTATTTGAGCATGTTGTATTTTTACTCACTGTTTCTCAGTGTAGAATGGCAATTCTTATTCTGAAATGAGAGTCAGAGCTGATAATACAGCGACTGTGCGTGACAACCAAACGAAAAAAAAAGATTGGTAATTCTGTCTGAGAGGTGTAACTGAAGGTCTTGGGTCATTTTACTCCTGCAGATCAGTTTGCTGGACTCTGCAGTAAACCATTTAAAGGCCAACCTGAAATCAGCTGCTGATTTAATCAGCCTTCCCACTATGGTTGAAGAGCTTCAAAAGGTAAAAGGCAAAGCAAGATGGAATTAAAAGAAAAAATTGGTTGAGATTGGTTGAGTCTGTCTATTAATATTCAGATTTTTGTTCCGATATTCAAAACTGACCTTGCAGAGTATTTCTCTTTTCCAGAGTGTTGCTACAATTGGCAGCACACTAACAAGTGTACAACACGATGTGAAGACTATGCAGGCTGCTCTTGAGAATGAGAAAAAAGATGACAACTTGAAGAAGACAATGGTAAATTATCAACGCACTATTGGTATAACAACGTGTTCAGATATGCAGCTCCGTGCTTATTTTGAGATTACTGTATAGGCTTTCATCTGTCTTTCTTTTATTTAGATATAACTTGTTTAAATGTATTATTTTGTTTTTGTAACTGATGCATAAGGAACAATTTTTTCACATGAACTTTTTGTCAGTCATCCACTTTATTTCTCAGAATGAATCAGCAGTTGTGACTACTGTTTACAGTGATAAGTGTTTGCAGTGAGAGGCAGAATAGTCAATGAGAATAGCCTTACATTTCAGAATGATTTTTAAATTGTATTTTACTGAAATGTCAATACAGTGTTTTGGGCAGCTGACATCCTAACAGAGAAATCTGACGCTTCTGTTAGCTCCAGTATTTCACAGGGTCAAAGGCAATGGATTTTTTATGAGTTGAAGTCAAAGGTGGATTTCACTTGTTATTCTTATTTTACATCTCTACACTCGCTGCAAACATTACTGGAGGCTGCATTTCTCATTTATTATTTATATATGAATGTATGGAGAGTTAACAGTGAATTAGTTGTATAACTTGGCCACCAGTGTCTAATGTACTTCTTCTCTGCTCCTAGCTGTAGTGGTGCTTGTGCAGTTGTCTCACTCAGAATTGAGGCAAATCTAATTCCATATGGCCAAGATGAGTCTGTTGATGAAAT
Organism: Lepomis macrochirus; assembly: GCA_024633595.2. Taxonomy (NCBI): domain Eukaryota; kingdom Metazoa; phylum Chordata; class Actinopteri; order Centrarchiformes; family Centrarchidae; genus Lepomis; species Lepomis macrochirus. Next base: position 21,768,570 of record JALXJV020000012.1, read on the forward strand.
GCCGGTTGATCTGCTTAGCTGTGGCATGAATCCAAACCCAAAGCTGTGGAGAACTTTGCCACTGCCCGATTAATTTTATTTGTTTACCCACGCATGCATGGATGTTTTTGCAGTTCCTGTCAGGCTTACATTGAAAAGAGTCGTTGGGTTAAGAAGGTCCTGTCATTTCTTGGATCCACGCATTGGGTTTTCATTCATAATACATGAAACAAGTGCCAATCTATTTTGGGAGCTTAGATGCTTCAGTTCACTGAGTAAAACTAGGTCAGATCCGAGACAACTGCAGAATATTTTCTCCACTATATTTTTTGTAAGAAAAGTAGGACGGGGAAAAGAGGGAAATTATTACACTTTTACATAATTATTGTACAGTGGCCTCAATATTGATGTGGTCAGTGATGAAGTGCTAGCTGGCTGAGACCTTTTTAGTCTTATAACTTTGGATATTAAGCTACACTCTTAGTCTCTGTCGACCTACCTAACCCCCCAGGACGCATAACCTGATCTGATATGAACCTATAGAATTCACGACTGATGTGCTTTTGTGTTAGAAACTGGACGCCCATGAGAAATATCATCTAACAGTAAACTGTGGGTTGTTTTATGTGGATTTGTTTATTTTTTGTCATAGGACATAACAGACCTGAGAAAAGCAGTGAGTGAGACTAACAAGACAGAAGAGCTGCACCATACACAGGCCGATGAGCAAATCCACATTCTCCTCTCTACAGTTGCAGATCTTCACCGGAGAGTGTCGTCGTTAGAGAACAGGTCAAAGGAAAGCGTGAGTAATATGAAGCTTCACACTTAATTTCTGCATTTTAAGAGTTGAGCCTTTGTTGCATTGTGGTCAGCATATTTTTAACCCACAAGCAGCTGCAGAAGGAAGTAAGGAAGGTTAATCTCAAAATATTTAATATAGCACTTTTCACAGATCAAAATCACAAAGTGCTTTACAAGAGAAAAATATAAAAAATGAACAATAATACAATGGTTAACTCCAGCGAGGTGTATGCAATTCACCAAATCATCAAGGGAATCATAAACAATCATAAAAAAAATGGACCTTAAAACGCACAGTTTACACACTTCAAACGGCACACGGCGAGATAAAGGCCAGTTTAAATATGAGAGCCCAGAGAGTAAATAACAACTTAATGCATTTCACATTTCATTTTCCATCTGTTTTACACAGGACAATGACGCAGCAGCTCCAATGGCAATCACAAGTGAAAGTCCAGCAGCTGAGACGTTGAACGAAGCTACGACAACCAAAGTATCTCCTGGCGATGTGCAAGGTACAAAGCAGTTTAGTACAGCGGTTTTCTTTGTATTATGTTACATATTTAATATTTTTTTCTCTTATTTTCACAGAGAGAGCCATACCACTGACAGAGCCTCAGACAAGCAGACATCCACGCTTCTCAACTCCAAACCGCTCTAAGAGAAATGCTGAGACCATATGCCCAAAGAAGGTGTTCCTGCCTGGTGTCAGTTCTCTGAAAGGTGCACACTGCACACACAACACACTATTAAGGTTTTAACTTGTCATGTGCACACTTTATTGTCTTGTAAGGATGAACAAATGAGTTAACGTGTGAAACGTGTTCATTAGTGAGAGCTGCTGGTAGAGGATTTCTTTACCTTTGCACAGAGCCAGGCTAGCTGTTTTCACCCATTGCAAGTATTCACGCTAAGCCAACACCTTTCACAGGTGTTATGCCAAATTTTTCATGCCCGCCAGCAATTGCATGAAAATGCATAACAATTCTCCTTTTAAACGCTATACTATTCTTATTGGGGTTCATCAGTCGTGATAAATGATCAGTATATCTTTTATGAATGTTAAGAATCGTTAATATATTATTACACTTAGTAAAAGTAGCCTACCATTCCTTGAAGTTCAGCAAAAACGTGTCGATAACCGTGTTTAAACAATGTGAACAGCAAAGTGTCTGAAAAGGACTTTAAAAAGTGAATGCATAATTCGGCAAAACAGATGTAGGCTACCTGCCGAGATTTGCGTCCACCTCTTTTGTCAGTATAAAAGATGGTTACCTCCAGCGAGGTGTATGCAATTCACGGCAGGCATGCAGAATTCGGCACAACACCTGTGCTGCAAAACGTCACTAGATCTTGTGGCAGCGAGGCCTGATCATTGTTCTACGCTCACAGTAAACTCACGCAGTCTAACGGAGTCAGATTGTGTCTGACTTGACAGCGTTGTTTTATCTGTCAAGCCTATCTATCAAGTCGGCAAAAGTCAGCCACTTATCTCGAACGCACCTGTTGACTACAGTTATACAGCGTGCTAACTTCGACAGCTGTTTTCCAAAGTTAACATAGTTATCCTTACTAGCTAGGCTACTAGCTAATAACTGTTTTGAAGATAGGTCCCTGACATTGACAGCGTTGTGTGGGATAGAGTTGTGCAGCGGTGTTTATGATACCAACCGTTGAATTCACAGACTGGTCGTTGTCTGTGTTTGCGAGAGCAAGCGACCAAGGATATGTGGAGTGTATATGCATTTTAAAATGGGTGGCCAAATATACTTAGGCGGCTGTTAATCTACCTGGGCGGCCCGCCTAAGTAAAGCCTTTATGTGGGAAAGACTGCCATCATAATGCTCACCTAGCGGCTATTGTGGCACGCCCTCAAAAACATCGGTGGAAAAGCACGCTGAGCTATAGCCCTGCCCTACTCTAAATGATATTATGAACTTGAAAATTTGCATGATATGACCTCTTTAAATGCTATAAATTATATTGTGAATAGTAAGGATGTTTTGCAAAGTGCCCTCAAAGACAAACCTGTGTTTGCATGTTTCTGCATCAAACTATTCTTTTCACAGATTTGGAAGACCTCTTCCAGCAGGCGGGCATTGGACGTAATTCACTTGGATTGACCTACTATGCCCTGAGTAAAGTATTTGGAACATCAACTCCCAGTGCTCGTACCATGGAGTGTTTTGACAGTGACGGGGACCAGAGGTACTCCCTGATGGAGCTGAGAGCTGCTGTAGGTTTGTGAGCACATTATCACTGACAGCAGTGAACAGTATTGACTACCCAGCGGGGTCTGGGGGTTCGGAGATCCCGGCCCTTTTCTGTAATTGCTGCACTTTTGTGAACTGAATATTTATCATACTGATTGTGGAACAGTGGCGCTGGCATGCCCCCCATACTCACTCCCTCTGCCCAGTCCATTTTGACACAACCTGGTCCACAAAACGTATGCTTACATTTTAAAATTAATCTATAGGAGTTCTGTATGCAGAATATACAGCTTTTATTTTAGCAAATCCTATGGTTTATATAAATAAATCATGAAAATAAGTGTTGTGAATCATTTGAGTCCCGTTTTTACCCTCAATTCTCTCACTTGCTGTTTTCCTGCACATTTTTTTTTGTTTTGTTTCAACTGATCTGTTTCATCTTGATGTAATTTGTGTATTTAGCTTCTCTGGTGGCTGTAATTGTCAGTCTATTGCAGTTGTCCTCACCCACCTGTTGCAACTCACCTGAACCTTATTCATAGAACCTGAGATAGAATTTAATGAATGTTTACAAATGACTACTAGAAACTGAATTTTTCAGTCTTTTTTTGTTTTTAGACAGATTCCTGACTTAACTGAAATGCAATTGGGCATAAGAGTGGGGATTTACATAATGCTCTTCTCTTTGCTTAAATTCAGATTTCTTTCTGTTCAGTGTGTTTGTTTTTGTTTGTTTCTTCAGTTGCTACATTTTAATTGGGATTGTGTGTTTAGTTCATCTGTATATTTATCTGTATTTTTTTGCAGCTTTCAGTTCTACAAGTTTTGAAGGGCTATGAACACTGAATCATTCAGCAAGACATTTGAAGTAGTAAATTATGAGGCATATGTAGCAATAACAAAATGATATAGATATTGCTTGTTTAGTGTTGCAGCAGATAGAAGGCACACCTAGCTCACAATGTGTAACAGGTAGCATACGCACTGACTATCACTCTTTACTTGATTTATTTTATTCCATTTTTATGGGCCTAATAATGGTGTATTAACATAACAAATTTGTCATACTTAAACATTGTTGTATTCTGTAAAAATGGTTTAAATGTATTCTCAACACATGTGAAGGAGTTTAGGTTTTCTTTATGATCTTAACCTCAACAGTGTACATCTTTTAAACAATTCTGTTGTGCTTTGCATGTTGCTTATAATGTAACATGAACAAATTATTTATAAATGTAACATAGCAAGCAGACTACTTGTTTTTGCAGGACAATAGTTAGTTGAGCTCAAGATATAACAGCTTTGACCATCATGACAGATTTTTGGATCCATGCTGCTACTGTACATGGGAGATTTTATGAATGTGTTTTGTGTGAGCATCAATGAATAAAAATAGTTAAAAGGTTTGATTTGTGGTCCATTTGGTGTTTTAAGTCGTGAACTGAGACAGCACCATGTATTCCAGTGGCACTAAACAGTGTTTTACAAGTATGTTGCACATCACATTGAATTCATTTTGAAACACACAAAGATGTGGGGACAGTATTTTAACAAACATATTTACAATTGTTGACAGATTTGTATGAACAATCCCTCTCTAAGACCACTTATCAGCATTCTGGACAAACTTTCGGTCTGGTCTCTACCTCACGTTTACATGAGCTCTAGAGCAGCTTAGGCTAGTGCCCCTTTAGCCCTCCAGTCCCGGGACAAAAGCCCCAGCAGCTCTTCTTCATTCTCCTCCTCCTCTTCATCCCCGTTAGCATCTGTCTCCATAAGTTCATCCTTTCTGGCCAGAGGCTTGCTCTTCACCACCACATCCCGCTTGTCTCTAAGAACTTCCACCCTCTTGTAACACTCAATTTGTTCATCGATTTCGTCAATCTGGCGCTCAAGCCGGCCTTCCTCGTCGTCCTCCGCCACGATGGCCTCTGACTTTGTGTTCACCTGCCGTATCTCCTTTTGAAACTCTTCCCACTCCTTGTCCATTTGATCTTTGGGTGCGTCGACGTTGCGCACTTTGGCATCTCTTACAGGATCGTCGAAGAAGCCCTCCGGCAGGGCCTCGGCTGTGTTATCTTTCTTTTCTGTGCTCTTCTCCTGCACGTCTGCTTTGAGGATGGATCCTGAATGGGAGATGGCGGGTGTGGGTGGAATGGAGCTGTCAAAGAAATCAGCTGGTAGTCCTGCAGCTTCAGCCTTTTCGGGAGATAGGATTGTGGTTCCTGACTGACCTGCCACTTCAGCACCTTCTTCATAATCGTCGTCGTCCTCTATGTAAACTCCAGCCAACAGACTCAGACCTGCAGACTTTTGACTAGAAACTGTTTCCTTTTCACTGGGTTTCTCAAAGAAATCTCCTGGCAGCCCTGATCCAGACTGGCCTGCTCCCGACGAGGGTTTCGCTTTTTTCCCGTTAACTTCCGCGTTGTCTTGTACTTTCCTCTTCACTGTTTGACTCTGTGGTGCCACTGCCGGACTCTTTCCTCCCTTCAGCTCGGCAACTTTCTCTTTGTGCTGTTTTCCGAGAACATGAGCTGGCCACAGTAGTTCGGACTTCACCTGCACATTGCACAGGACGCAGCTGAGGTGCCCGAGACTGTTGTATTTAGCAAAAGGAGACTCAACGCGCTTCTTGTCTGTTGTTTGTCTTTGTTTTTCCCTCATAAGGCGCCGGAGTTCCTCCTGATTTACAACTTTCTTCCCTTTCTTAGAAGTTGCCATTCTTCAAAACAACGCTGCTTGCTAGCTAGCCAGCTATTTGCTTGTGATGAAGTAAAAAAAAAAAGTGCGTCTCATGAAGATGACGTGCCCTGCGTGAACTCGCGCTCAAACTGTGGGTTGTAAAGGAATCTCGCGAGATGTGACGCTCGTAGCAGCAAGCTACTATAGATGTTAGCTCAGCTGGCTGTTCCCCCTGTCCAGCTGAATTTTGCCGCAAAGCAAACTGAATCGGTACAATTGTGAAACGTGTGTCCAAGGAGCGGTACACGACACAATAATGTAGTCGTTTGATATTCTTTTATATTCTTAGGTGTATGTTAATTTAGTGCGTGCGTGTTCTGTTATGTTTAATATTATTTTGTGTTTTCATCGCCGCACCCACCATATTATTTTTTTTGTTGTGGGCTAGCAGCTAGCTAACGTTTGCTGGAGCTAAGGCTAATGTCGGCTTTTGGAGCTGGACAGCAGTTGGAATCAGAGAGAAGCCAGCTACGAGAAAGCGTCGCTTAAATTACTAAGAAGCTCATTTGAAATTATATTTGCGGATGTTGTTTATGCTGACTAGCTCTCTGTTTTGTGCTACATCTTCACCAGCCTGTAGACCAATAAATTAATTAGTTAGCCTGGTAGCGTAACGTTACGGTAACGTTAGTCATCATGACGGGTGAGAAGATACGCACCATGCGAAAGGACCACAACAAACCAAACAAAAATGAGGAGATAATGGAAACCTACGATGAGACCTCAAAAGAGACTATCCCTAACGGCACCGGTAACCATCTCAAATCCAACAAGGCTTTTCAGAAATCAGTCAAAACCTCGGTGCTGCAGCAGCAACAGCAGCTCAACGCAAACAACATTAACGGAAATTCATCCTCAAATGGCACCATTGTTAATGATAACAACAAGAACCCAATAATCCTAATAAATGAGGACTTGGAGTTTCCTGTTCACGAGTGCGTGTTCAAGGCAGATGTGCGTCGGCTCTCATCTCTCATCAGGACCCATAGCATCTCCCAGAAAGATGTACATGGTAAACTTTTACCTATTTTTCTTTTATGCAATTAGTTAACATGCATTACATAATAGGTATCTATGATCACATGTGGAATTACTGATCAGTATTAATATTTTTATGTACTCAGGAGATTATCTAACATGCCTCTCTTTCAGGGAACACACCTCTTCACCTGGCTGTGATGCTGGGCCACAAAGGTAAAGCTGAAAAGAGTAATAAAATGTATTGAACTCGTTATTTAATCTTAGCAGCCTATTGTCGTAACACAGGATTAACCACAATGAACAAAAAGCTTCTCAGAGGGTAGTCTACCTCAGTTTGAGCCTAGATATTACACTAAATCTGCTGTGCTCCATGACCTTGCATCTGTCACAGTGTCACTTTATTGAAAGAGTATTTGGCATCCTCATTAAAGGCCCTTTTTAAAGCACTTCAGTTTTCCTTACTTTTTTTGGAGTAGCTTCCATTCTCTATCTTACCTCTGTAGTGATGTGATAGCACACTGTTGGTATAACATAGTAGTTAGGCGTACAAAATGCACATAGATTACTGTTTGCATGCAATGCTAACAGTTTACTTTATTTAAAGACAGAAATACTTGGTTTTGTGGTGCAGAATAGTCAAGTCTATTATATATAGCCCTAAATCACTATTTTGCCTAACAGCAAACACTCTCTGTCATTAAGCCCTCAATTTGGATACCAAACCACTCCACAAAGCAAACACTTTAGCAGGGAAAAGTGTGAGAAATAGATGTACAACAGAGGAGCGATTCCTCTTCCAGTACAGAAGTAGTAGTTGCTGGTATAATTGTTGATGCTGGCCTTGATGAATGATCTGAATGTACAGAAAAATATGCATAGCGAGTCAAAAATGAGTAGATCTTAAAATCTTAACATTTACCTCTTGTATTCCACATCACTGCTCAAAACAACATAGAAGGAAAAGTGGTGACAATATAGAGAAATGACAGTAATGTACATATAATTACATTTGTCTCCATGTTAATATTTTGTGTTTTCCTTTCAGAATGTGCCCTCCTACTACTGGCCCATAACGCTCCTGTAAAAATAAAGAATGCGCAGGGATGGAGCCCTCTAGCAGAAGCCATCAGCTACGGCGACAGGCAAATGAGTAAGTTATGTCAACACTGCACTGAATAGCTGTCAATGAGTTTTCATATTTGGGTTTGTTGGTGTATGGTGTGCCTGCAATCATACACTAACATTTAATGTGAGTGCTCCCCATATGATGGGTCTGTAGATTTATAACGGTATCATGATGGCAGTTCTGGTCAATATTTGTTGGTTAGTCATTCTGACATCTGGAATGGCTTTCTGCATGAATGCTAATATAGCAATACAATACAAAATCTTAATGTAAATTAAATCTCCATAGTCTGTGAAGAAACAACCTTGGCAGTGTGAATTGTTTATAGAGATACCTCTGTACAAGCTTTTGGCAGATTTTTTCACATTCCTCTTCACTCCAGTCAAGTTGTAAAGAACATGTCAAGATGGAAAAAGAACAAATTGCAACATTTTACAACTGATTAACCCGGAACAGTACTTCCATATTCTGGTTAACAATGTGTACATCATTAAAAAATATTGTCATCTTTGCTTTTTACAAATTGTAGAAAAGGGCAAATACTGTTGTAGGGCACATCATATATGTGAGTGTTTGAAGGACCTTTTATGAATCATTTAATTGTTTAAAGATGGCAACTGCTATACAGCCGTTTAGCTAAAAAGCTAAAAGAGGGGATTTTCTCTGAGCCCTCGGTATCCAGATGGGCTGGAACGCAGCCTGAATGGTGGCTTAGTGTTAGCAAGCCCTGAGCTTACAGCCTGGTCACTCCCCTGCTTAATGATGCTACTGCTTTTAGATCTGACATCCAGTGAAGAAGAGTCAAATGACATGTGAAAGGCAGCATCTAATGCCTTTGGGATGAATTCATTGCTCTGTCCTTTTTTTAGGTGTGGTGTTAATGTTGTATATGAACTAAATATAAAAGATAAAGGCCGGGCTAAGTGTCCAGTAAAGGGGCTGTATACTAAATGATTTATCTCCGTTTCTGTGATAAAGCTGAGCTGACAAAATTTTCTGTTTGGCTGTAAAGATAACCAAACTGTGAATGATCAGCATTCATGTCTTATACAGCCTGTGATGGAGGTTGTGAGGCCTGGTAGTTTGAGCAATGACCCTCAGCCTTGTTAGTATGCGTCCCGACTCTTTGTGCCTGCTGTGGCAAGCTGGCTTGGGACTGGGACCAGGAGTTTTGCTTTGAGAAGGTCACATCACTCTCAAGGGTGATGGTGAGGCAGAGAGGGGGCTGGGTACATTCACACCATCCGCAAGGACATGCAAAGAAAGCAAGGCATGGGGGTATTTAGATTTAGATCATATGGTACAACAACGTGCAGCACACAGCTGGCTATCACTTAGTGAGAGGGCCAAGTAGAGAATAATGGGTACTTAGTATCAAATGTGTGGGTTATAGCTTTTCATGAAACACTGCAGTCTTGTCATCAGTCATCACCTTTTGCTTTTACACATGTGCACATTGCGTCAGCAGCTCGCTTACTGGTTGCCTGTGTGTGCAATGATGAGCTGCGTGAGTGAAGCAAGAGGATCAGAACCAGCTTTATTGCCACAAAGGTTTACACATACATAGAATTTCATATGGTATTTTGGTGCATAACATTAAAAACAGAAGGTAGAAGATATTAGAATGATAAAGCAAGTACCCTATGTCAAGAATCATAAATATAAAATTGTAGAATATACAGTAACAAAAATGTAAAAGAATAATATGAGAGTCTGTGTCAGTGGGGGTCCTGACAAGTCCAATTGTGGCGATGGCATATTGCAGTCAGTTACCTTCTCTGCTGAGTTAATGATAAGCTGTAGTCTGCCATTGTCCTTGGTAGTGGAAGCAGGATCGAGATGGTGATGGAGGAGGTGAGGATGGACTCAGCGATGGAGGTGTAGAAGTGCACCATAATTGTCTTTGGCAGGTTAAACTTGGAAGGAATTGGAAGTACTTCTTATGTGACTCCACAGTGTTGACTGATCACAGACTCCTCAGGCACACTAAGATGGGAGCGCTTGTCCTCCAGCAGAGCCAGGATGATGGTGTTGAAGTCGGTGCTTAAAATCCACAACCAGGAACCAGGCATAGGTTTCTGAGGAGTCCAGGCATCATCTATAGACCTGTTTGCTTTGTAGACAAACTGCCAGGGATCAAGGGGTGGGTCTATAATGGTTTTGAGGTGGGACAGCACAAGGCTCTCAAATGACTTCATTACCAGAGAGGTCAGGGTGACAGGTCTGTAGTCAAGTCCTGTGGTCCTTGTTTTTTGGGGGCAGGGGTGATGGTGGATTTACAGCAGGTTGGCACATGACATGTTTACAGTGAGGTTTTAAAGATGAACACCGGAGACAGCTGATCGGCTCAGTGCTTCAGGATGGATGGGGAGACAGAGTCTGGTCCAGCTTCTTTCGGGGTTCTGCCTACTCAACAATTTGTTGACATTCCTCTCCAGGATGGAGAGAGTCATCGTTGCAGTATGGGAGGGGGGATCCTCTGGGGTGGGCAGTTGTTGAAGGGCCAATGCCCTTGCTGAGGTGGGGGAGGTGGAGCTGGTCGATGGAGTCACAGGGGGGTGATGTCAGAATTGTCTCATTGTCTTTCAAAGCGACAGTTGAACTCATTCATTTTGTTGGCCAGTTGTAGGTTGTTAGGGGGGGAGGGGAGGGGTTGTAGTTGGTGATCTGCCTCCTATAGACAGAAGCAGAGTTGTTGGCAGAGAACTAGTGTTAGAAGTTTCTCTGAGTACAGTCATTTAGCTTCTCTCGAAGAACTGCTGTGATGTCTGCCTGCAGTAACGAGGTGGACCATGACGTCAGTCAGTGTGTCCCCGAGCAACTTACTTTGCTTACTGTATTGACTATGTTTCACTGCATGAGCAAACGTGAGAACTCCTTTGACCAAAATGTCCAATTATTCCACTGATGACATGAGAAAAGTGGGAAATAAATCCACTGGTGGTGTTTCCCTGATGTTCATGAGCTCGTCTCTGGTAAGAGAGCTCCGGGAGCCTCGTCACAGCACACCTAGGAAATTTTGATGAACATTTTTGAATATTTTCTGACACTAAACAATTTATCAATTCAGCGGTACATCTAACTGTACAAACTAGGGTGGAGCAGTGGACAAATGGTTATACAGGTGGCTTGAAACTAGAAGGTCTCTGGTTCAGTGCCATTGCCAAAAACCTGGCTGGAGGTAACAAGATAACAGATAACACTCATCTCTCCATCAGTAACATGCTGGGAAAAATAGTTTGACTGATTGTGGATTTTTGAGGCCAATACGAGTGTTTCAAATATGAGTGTATTAACCAGTATGCGTTTCTAAACATGAATACATCACATAAACAAACTTTTTAGACTCCTTGTGATCAAGATAGACACTTTCTAAATGACCTAAAACTCACCTTTGGAAGTTATGTACTGCAATCTTTTGTTATCTGGCGACAGTTACACTGATACCAATTAAGTTTGGGCGATGTTTTATTTGGTAAAAAACTTTGTTTTATGTTACAAGACGTGGATATTTTACAAGCACATGTTGGTTTCGATCGTTTGATAGGTTAAGTCATTAACAAGCCAGCATGCACCTGCTGCTGTGAAAATGGGTCGTGGTTAGAAAAAATCCGGGAAAAGGTGGTTGCAACCACAGTGATGGCTCAACATTGTGATGTCTGCAGCCATCAGCAATGGACGATACAGATATCGATATCGTGATAAACTAAGATCTGCCAGTAACAGTGTTTCCTTTTTTTATACTAAAAGGAGATGTAGAAAATTGGACCTCATGCTTTTTGGGTGTTCCAGGTGACCTTCAGGTGTACATTTGAGTAACTTTTTCCTTCTCATCCTTTCCTCAGTCACAGCAATACTGCGGAAGTTAAAGCAGCAGTCCAGGGAGAGTGTGGAGGATAAGAGGCCAAAATTACTGAAAGCTCTCAGGGAGGTGAGGATCACACTGGCTTGTCTTCCTCAGATGCCGCTGCCACACCAATCTCAAGTTTGCAGCTGCTATCGTTCGGCATCAATGAACTTTTACGCCATTGAATACTCAAAATCTCAGCGGGCTTTGATTTGCATAAGTGACTACTTCCTATGCATACTAATTTCTAAAATGCATAATGTGAAGTCTCCGCTGTACTGTACTTTTCGTCTGAGCCATGTTATAATATATCAGTTAAATCCTTTAATGAGACATTTGTATCTTCTTTGTAGCTTGGTGACTTTTATCTGGAGCTGCATTGGGACTTTCAGAGCTGGGGTGAGTTTTCATAACATCATACTCTCAAGTGATACAGCAGCATTATTGATAAGACCCGCTTTAATTTGAAATCACTTTGCTTTGAGTTGTTCCAAGTTACTGCTGGATGGTTCGCTTGTTGTGTTACTGAGGGATTTTATTAAAGATAAATCAGTGTTTTTCTTCTGTTGTCAGTTGAATTTATTCACACTCTCTTCTGTGTTTTAGTGCCTTTGCTGTCCCGGATGCTTCCATCTGATGCCTGTAAAATCTATAAGCAGGGAATTAATATCAGGTAAAATGTCAAATACTAGGTTAAGGCTGTTGCTGTACCTATGAGAGAATCTAATTCAGCGTTTAAAGTAGCAAATGGTTGATAACCAGGTCGAGAACTTCTTTTAGATCAAGAAAGTAGGGCGTAACAATCTTCCCACACCTCCCTCTCCTCTCTTTTGATTTAGACTTGACACCACTCTCATAGACTTCACTGATATGAAGTGTCAGCGTGGCGATCTTAGCTTCATTTTTAACGGCGAGGCTACACCCTCCCAGTCCTTTGTGGTTCTGGATAATGAAGCAAAAGTGTACCAAAGAATACACCACGAGGTGAGTGAGTGGGATGACCAGACCTCCGTTTCACATTGTTTCGTTAGCTGGTTTAAAATGAAGAGCAAAAGCCTGACTGTCATTGTCTTACTCCAAGGAGTCAGAGATGGAGACCGAAGAAGAGGTGGATATTCTGATGAGCAGTGATGTCTACTCTGCAACTCTGTCCACCAAGTCCATCTCTTTCTCTCGTAGTCAGATTGGCTGGCTGTTCAGAGAAGATAAAACGGTAAGCTCAAGGGGTACAAAGCATTAATAAAACGTTGCAGAACTTAAAATTGTTTACACATTACACGTTCAACAACATCGAAGAAGAATGTGGAAATAAAAAAAGTTTATTCACATAAGCTCTTCTTTGTGTGTGTGATTTATGTAAAGATAAACTGAGGCATAGTTGAATTTAAAATGAAGGAAAACACCGGGAAACATTAATAAAGTTTTAATATATATTAAAACATTACATGTAAGCAGGTCATAAAGGTGTATCTAAGATTATTTGATTTGAATAATTTTCCCTATCCCTGAAGAGGTAAAAGTGTCCAGATTTAACAAGAAACCATCAGAGATTAGATAAAGTTTAGGAAAAATGTAATCTTATATGTTTTGTTCTTCCTATTGTGTAAATCATCTCATGACCCCTTGGAGGGTCAGAAACCCCCGGGTGGAAACCTGTGGTCTACAGTTCACTAATGCAAATAATATATCCATCATGGGTTTGAAGTGTTTTGTTGCACCATGAATCTGTAAGACCTGTGTGGACCTAATTGCTCTGTTCAGTAGTTTTATAAACCTCAACAGAGATGTTCTTGCAAAGGGAATGAGTGAAAATTTAGTAGAGTCCTGCCACAAGGCTGCACCTTGTCACATTGTAAGAAATCAGCTGGGTTAACTTGGGAATAAACACCAACGTCTGCTTGTTTTCTGTACAGGAGAGGGTTGGAAACTTCCTGGCTGACTTCTATGCAGTGAACGGTCTGATGTTAGAGTCACGGAAGCGGCGAGAACACCTAAGTGAGGAGGACATCTTGAGGAACAAAGCCATCATGGAGAGCTTGAGTAAAGGAGGCAGCATCAGTGAACAAAACTTTGAGGTGAGAGAAAAGAGTTGAATGTTCTGACTTGGTTAATGGTAACGCTACCCTTAGCACTGCATGTATGCCACTGACTGATACTTTCTTGTCCCCAGCCTGTGAGAAGGCTGTCCCTCACAGCGCCAGCGTCCAACACAATTTCTTGGGAAGAGTACATCACGGCAGAGCATGGAAAGTAAGCATGTTGTATATTCTATAGTCTTTGTAATGAGCAGATATTTTACCAGGGCAGTTACAACGTTTTGGTGTGTTTGTGTGTCTCTTCTCACCTTCAGGCCCCCTCATCTTGGGAGAGAGCTTGTGTGTAAGGAAAGCAAGAAGAACTTCAAAGCAACTGTAGCCATGAGCCAGGATTTTCCTCTAGGGATCGAGTCGTATGTACATCCATTCCTCCTTTGATCTGTTTACAAAGCTTCCTGCGCAGATTGATCCTGGGTGAATACACTTGGGATTTTAGAAAAGAGTGATATAGAAATGAGACTGATTGTGTGGGGGAGCCACTGGTGAGATGATTGTAAATCAACCGCTCCACCATGTGACAACAAAATGTCAGGGTTCTACATTATTTTTTAACTCCACTAGGCCACCGTGTTAGCTATGCTTTTTTTTTTGCTCATTTCCTATCAACATATGGTTTCATGCACCAGCAAGCGTGTGTCATTTGTTTCAGGATAAATTTGGAAATGTAGATATTAGAGCCTGACCTAAACAGGGTTCTTAAAGCTGAACGATATTTTAGAGTTGGAAAAAAATATAACTTAGAGTTCTAACAATGAATCGATTAGTTGTCAACTATTAAGTTAATCGCCGACTATTTACAAAACAAGACATTTGGAACTTTGGGAAACACTAACAGACTTATTTCACATTTTTTTGACATTTTATGGACCAAAGAACTTATCGATGAATCCAGAAAACAACAGACAGATTATTCGACACTGAAAATAATCGTTGGTTGCAGCACAAAAGGATACATTTTTATATTTATTCAAAAAAACATAACAGACAAAGATCTTATTGAGAATCCCTTTAAATAACTGTCTTACAGATTATAATTAAATTTGTCAGTGCTCTCTGGTAGACAAACGACGTAATAGACGCTATTTCTAAATGAAATTAAACTGACCTCGTTTGACACTTTGTTAGTGGTATTTATTTGATACTGATATATTAGCGATAAGCTAATAATGGCCAGTGTATCTACCTGATTAATTTTATCGGTCTAGCTGCGGAAGATAAACTGTATTGCAAATCAGCACTTGAAGCTTCAATGACCATTTTCCCTTGAGAAGAAAGAGTGTGATTGCTGTACATTTTCCTGGTTTGTTAAATGCAAGAAACATGAAACTATTAACTTTTAAAATCTAAGTTTTGATTTTATGCAGACAACAGTGTGAGTTTGTCTGAAGAACTCATGTTCATGTAAGGGAGAGGTTAATAGAGAAGGAGAGGATTTTTTTCTGGATAAAGACGTAGGATTCACACAGGATGTGGTTTTGTATCTGCCTGTAATGGGTTACAGGAAGTGTTGTAAAATATTACTGGGACATAATGTAGTAAATTGCTTTATCTCCTCTACTGAATGAACCTTAATGGAGCCAGCAATAAAACCCCACCCTTTATAATAACTAATGTTTTTTATGCAATTCCCCCTTCACATTCTGTGCTTTGTAAAGTTAAAATATGTTGTACTTGCTGCTAAATGTTTTATTACCAAAAAGAAGCAGGTGATGTAGAGATTTTGATTTTTGCAGCAGCAGATCACATTATCTCAAGTCTTGAAAAAGTCAAATTTTTCTGCACTGGTGATTTTCAGTCTACCCCACTAGTTTTCAGTCTAACCATTTTTAGAGAATATTTTACAACTGAGTGACTATAATTTACTACTTTGTGAAGATAGAAAACCAGTGTTTGGCTGGTTCCTGAGGACTAGGACTTCTGTCCAAGCTGATAAATCAGTCGTTTCCAACCGTGAGGTTTTAATGTCATGTGACATGGTGACGTTTTGCAGCACTGGTAAAAGTCAGGCACAATTTCTAACCAGCATGCAAAGCGTTAAGGTCATTGTAATAATTTGATTTATGACCATATACCCATAAAAATTAGTGACATGCACAGCTGTATTTTTGATTGTAGTGCTAATTAGCAAAATTGGTATTCTAACACGCTAAATGGTAAACATGGTGTCTACAGACCTTCAGATCAGTATGTTAGCATTTTCACTTTGACCATCTTTCATGCTGACTTGTGCATTCAGCTTAAAATAATACTGTGACTAAGGACACACACAGCTGCTATACTATGTTTACTGACTTCTCTCTAATAATTTTGATTATTGTAAAACACTGAAATCTATTCAAAAGAAAAAAAAATCTAAGCAGGGGACATAACTACTTGTAACTTGTAACTCAATTCATCATAGTATAGTTAGAAAAACTAAAATAAATAAATAGAACTGTGTGTGTTTGTGTGTGTGTGTGTGTGTTAAAACAATGAAAATATATTAAAATAAATAAATAAACAGTAAAAATAAATAACTCTTACGCAATCTGTGATAAGGGATAAGAAGTAGACATTGTTTCTTCCTGAAGGGTCACAAGCCAGAAAGGTTGGAAATCACTCTTGTATTCCATGCTTATTTCATACGTGGTTATAGTCTTACACAAGTGGTGAAACAGACTGAAGCCTGCACGAAGATTCTTTATTCACTCGAGATCTGAAATTGCAGTTTGATTCAATCTCTTTTTTGTTCTTGCTGAGATTCCGCAGGTTGTCTGTACCTACCGGGAAATGTTGGCAAAGAAAAAAACTGCTAACTTGTTTTCCTCTGCCCCCAGGTTACTAAACGTGTTGGAGGTCATAGCCCCGTTCAAGCACTTCAACAAACTCCGGGAGTTCGTTCAGATGAAACTTCCGCCTGGGTTTCCAGTCAAACTCGGTACGTGTGTCGACCTACCACTGTGTTCCTGTGGGTGGGTGAGCTTGAGGGGAATGATCGTAAAATAACTTGTCTTCTTCTGTTGTTTTCTCCCTCGCAGACATCCCCGTCTTCCCTACGATCACAGCAACTGTCACCTTTCAGGAATTCCGCTATGATGAATTTGAGGAGTCTATTTTCTGCATCCCGACTGAATACAAAGAAGATCCCAGTCGCTTCCCAGACCTCTGACCTGTAAACACATCTGACACAGACAGGAAATGAGCAGCAAGCTAATATGTTTGGGAGGTGGGAAACAAAAAAATGAGGAATACTGTATTGTTTTGTTCCTATAATATTATGTTTTTACTAAAAAAAAAAGGGAACTGGTCTAATTGATCAATTATTGTTCATTTTGCTGGTGGATCAAAAGCAAATCAATGCAAACAGATGTTGCAGAGCGCCATCTCACACATAGATGCATATCGGCAGTCAGTTTTCGTGAAATGTAGCTTTCATCGTACTTGCTGTTCACTACCTGAGCAGTTAAAGCCGCTGCTCTGTGCTGCTGTTCTCTCCTGTGAAAGCTGTCAGAAGACGCAACCTGGACTCTTCATCGTCACTATTTTAATATCTATTTCACCCCCCACTCCCTCCAAGGACTGATAATTGAATTCTCATTCTTGAAACTGCACTGACACGTCATCTGTAAATAATTCACATCTCGTCTGTAATTCATACAACAGAAAGAATCACAAAATATATCTATATCCTCAAACTGAGCTTAATATTCATTTATAAATTATATACTAAATACATATATAAATACTCAAAGGAGTAACACTGTGTAGCAATACATTTCCAGTACTTAAGAATGTTTTTAACCACCTGGGATAAGGTTTCGCATAAAAATACGTTCTTTGACATCCAAGCCTTTTCCCCTGTGCAGGACGCAGTCTCCTGTGTTTTCAGGTCCGCTCATGTTACCTCTCTGCTGTCTCCATGTTTGTCGTGATAGTATGGATTCTGTGCTCGGTGTGAGTGAATAATTGTACTGTGTCAAGGTTTTGTTGTATGTACGTTTGTGTGTGGGACGAACCCAGATGGGATATCAGGTAAACTGTTCATAGTTTAATACTGCACTGATATTAGGTATATTTAAGGCATGCTATGGCTGTGTTGGCCTACTGGATCACATGCATCTTCAAGATATATTCTGCGTGTTTGTTACATTACCTGCAGACTTATTGGTATTTAGATTAAGGAAAAACTGAAACTTGTAACACTAATACTTTGAAACACCTTTTAGTGCTTATAAAATCTCTCCTTGATGGTAGTCTGCGCTTTTTCTTTTCATCAAATCTAAGGAGAGTGAACTAAGCTGTGAAGTTGATATTGCTGAATATTCCAAAACTGTCCAGATGGAAATAATCTGTTCCACTGAGTTGGCTTCAGCTAATATGTACTGCAACCATACCTACTTCACGTCCCTTTAAATAAAGCACCAGCATCATGTTTCAACTGACTTTGTGCAAGTCTAGTGGTCTATAAGAGGTTTCCACAAAGGGGTGGGTGAATTTGTATTTTTATCTATCACTTTTAATATATTTGTTGGCAATACAAGATGTTTACATCAGTGTAATGAGGTATTTTCTATATTGGATATATTTGCTAGGTCTGCCAGAAAAAGCCATTTGTTACTCGTAGGGCCACAACTAATGACCATTGTCATTTGCAATTAATCTGCCAATAATTTTCTTTATTAACACAAAAAATAATTAACAATGCCAGCAGTTTCCCAGAGCCCTAGACAAAGTCTTATTTTCTCTGACCAACATCTGAAGATAATCAGGTTACTCATTTAAGACAGAAAAAGTAGTCATCAAATGTTTTGCTTTAAAATGACCTTAACGGATTCAGGTTTATAAAATAGTTGATAAATTTTGTTATTTGACTCATCAGTTAATCAACCAATCCTTTCAGCTCCCATCTGGTTATTGTGCCCATTAACTATTTCTCATGGCTCTGTGATGTACTGGCGACCTGTCCAGGGTGTACCCCCACCTTTGGTCCGATGTCAGCTGGGATTGGCTCCAGCCCCCCACAAACCTCTGCGCAGGATAAGCGGTTGATGATGGATGGATGGAAGTATATCTCAATATTTTTTCTTCAAAATGTGTTATTGTGATTTCAAATTAAAGAGATTGAGGATTATAACCCCATCAACCACCCCTTCTTCCAAATTCCTGGGGTCAGGGTTGGGCAGTGTAAAATTTTATCACACTTTATAACCTTTCTGTGTCGTTAAGTATTAGGTGATTGTGGGAAATGTTGCAGAACACTGAGCAGGAGTGTTTTATTGTAATATTGAATTTTTATGATTGTTGCGTCAGTGCGAGGAAGTTCTTTTGTTTGTCAGGCATTTCATTCACTGGATTTGTCAAAAACAGACATTTACATCAGTTTTTTTAATCGAGAGAGACTGATATATCTCTATCTATATAAAATGATATATGCCGTGGTGGATTTTATGCATATCGCCCCACCCTACCTGAAGTAAATGACATCCACCCATGCAGAACTATAAATTCAAAGTCTTGGTTCTCCAAATAGGCTTTAATATAAAAGAAATCTTTGATAAAATGATCACTTTCAAATAACAAGAATCCAACGCATTAACTTGTTTTGAGAAGGTGGGGAAAGAGGCCTGAGCAACACCTAACAATACTAAACCAAAAGATATAAAGATAAAATATGTGAAGTGACAGAACCTGAAAACACAAGCTCAAAAAGCAAAGCAAGCCCACTTCCAGTTTTAACTGCTTACAATTGTAGAAGCCAAAAATATATATGGGTACTTTAAAGCAATTTGACAGTGTCTTTGGGCAAAAAATGACATTTCTGCATTTACAAAAAGAATGGACTACTCTTCTGCAGGAAAACTCTACACATTTCACACTCACTTCACATTTTAAGAACACATGTTCACAACCAAAACGGAGGGATAGTGTGGGACAAAGCAGGACGGACTGCTTAATCGCTGACGTCCATGTCCTCTTCGTGGTGATCGTCCGCTCCGTTAACTCTGGCCTGCTTCACTGTTCCGTTACCTTCTACAGAATGAGGAGACAAAGCAGAGTCGTCAGAATCCTTCCTGTCCTCCCGCTCTTTCTCGCTGTCGTAGCCTTGTTCTTCTTCATCATAATCTCTGGTGATCTGTGAAAGGACACCAATGGATGGGATATTTTAAAGCATAAACACCCCCAGTCTGGTCTGCATCAGAACAGCAATGCTCATGATGTGCAAGAATGAAGACTGCGTGTCACATATTCTACACAGACCTTGACATCTCCTTTCTCTCCGTCTGATTTCCTTTCCCGTTCACGTTCTTTATCTTTGCTTTTCTTTTTCTTGCTGGTGGAGCGTTCACGTTCCTCACGAATGCGCTCTTTGTCACTCTTGCGGTCCCTGTCCCTTTCCTTGTCCCTTTTCTTTTCCTTTTTGTGTCTGTAGAAGGGGAAGACGTAAAGTCAGGTGTTTTATAAAATGCCCCGGATGTACCCAAACAAAAGGATATTTTGTTTATGTGGCCTGGTCCAAAGAAAAAATGCCACATTTTTCCCTTTTAGAGCTGGTCCAATTAGTATAAATGAGCCATCAGCCTAAACAAACTGAAGCACACCAGAGTCCATTTTATCCATAGCGAAAAGGATAGTCACCCTTTGTCGTCATTTGAATAATGATAAATTTCATAATCTTAAAATAGGCATGCAATAATAACCTGTTTGCATTATTCACAAATATTTCACATCAATACACCAACCTTCGAGGAGATGGAGACCTGGAGTTTCTCCTTTTAGGGGAGATTTTAGGTGATCGGGTGCCGCTTCGACTTTTCCTGCGTCTCCTGCGTGGCAGAACGGGACAAAAAGCTGACAACTTTAATACTGCAACATAAATTGAGACGTTTGGGTGGCTGCGGTATAAGTTTGAAAACCTTTGCTGTACTCACCGACTCTGGCTGCGTGACCTCCTGGCTGTGCTGTAGCTTTTAGGTGGCGTTTTGGATTTTCTTCTCCCTGAATCGTCTTTCTTTCTATCTCTGTAGAGACATGTGATGGAAGATCTAAGACTAAAACAATTACATCTGTGACTATTATTGTCATAAAGCATTTACACAGTAAACAAACCTGGATCTACTTTGAGATCGCCTGTTTCGCTCTCTGGAGTGGTTGCGTTTCCCTCGTGGGCTTTTGGAACGCCTCCTGCTTCTGGAGTTTGATGGTCGCGGTGATCTGCTCCTGGTTCGCCTGCAGTCACATTTACACCATTTAACTTTATCCTCAAACTAAAAATAAAACACATCTCAATCCCCGTTCTTCAGATTAATGAACAGTAGTCATCACCTGTGTCTTGAATGTGACCTGGACCGCCTCCTTCTGGACCTGGATCTAGTCCGCGACGGAGCGCGTTTCTTCTTGCTCTCCTTATCTGCAGGGCAGAAAAGAGCAATTGTTTACAGGGTACAGTGTACAAAGGACATTTTTTGGACCCAATGACTGCTTACTACTGTGATTATTTTATACTGCAAAGTCAAGTCCTCAAAACGCTTGTGTACTCACGTCCGGGTTCGATAGCAGCAGAAATGAGCGACTGGGCCTCTCTCACTCTCTTCATAGCCTCTTCGATTTCTCTATTAGATGCGTCAGCCTTCAGGCTTGCGTTCAGGTTCAATCCTGCTGCCAGTGGATTCAGTCTAAACAAAGGATTACGAATTAGTTGACTCATCATTACTACAAACACACCAGCACATCTAATTCTTTACTCAGCAATTAAAACCTGCACTCAGGCAAAATTTTCAGAAGACACAGGAGCCTCGTTATACTGACTTACTTTGGATCTGTCATGAACTTTAACAGCTGATCAGCAGCCTGTAAGAAACAGGGGAAGGGGATTGCTTACTACTGTCAGGGTACAGTGTACAAGTTTTGGGAAAGATTTACGAGTCAGTGTCAATCGAGAAAACCTCTCTCACCTGGGGATTCATATTATGGCCTGCAAATCCAAATGCAGCCATTGCGTCCATGTTCGGATTACCAAAAGGGTTCCCTCCGAGCTGCAAAATAAACCACACAAAAACACCAAACACACAAGCATGTAAAAGGGGCTTTTGTTATACTAGCCTATTATGCCGATCTTACAAGTGATCATGTGTACTCATTCTGGGTGTTCATATGAATGTTACCACATTCACACAGAAGACATTGTCCACAATTTTAAAATGTGAAAACAATTGACTCCTTTTTCTCATTTTTTAAAAGAAGAAACTCAAATTACGACCAAAAAAAATATTTCCAGCTGTTTTGTCTACTTCGGCTTCAAAGGTTAAGAAGGAACTTTTACATCGATGAGAACTCAAAGTGCTCGGACACAAATGCAAACTAGAACATCTGTTATTTCCAAGATAAATGAGCAAACTCCATCTGCTAATGAAGATCATGCAATGTGATCGGAGGCTCCAGAACTGCTACCAAATGGACTTTGAGGTGAGATTGTTATGTCATGTAAAATGACACCAGTTTATCTATTGCTCATGATTTGATGTGGTACAACATCTCTGCTTCTGCATGGCAACAGCAAATCGTCTTTGTCAGCGCAAACAAAAAATATGATTTAAAATCACCAGGGGAATTACTTTCTGGTAAATTGCATTGCACACCACTGCTGGAGTGATTTTTGTAAGGTGAGTATAATTTTCCCATAGACCGAGAATATGTACCAAACAGTGGATTTGAAGACTTACAGATTGATTGATGGGATTGGGTGTCGGAAGAAGACCTCCTCCTGGCAGAATTCCTGCAACGGCGTTTGCTGGCGCCAACAGTGACAAAGCTTTAGCCTCATCTGGAATAGATCCTACATGAAAATAAAAACTGACATTAGGAGAGAACAACATCACACACGTCTACTACAGAGAAGACATTTTGGAAAAGACAAAGAAAACAATCTTCACACTGCATTTCTTCAAATTAGGTTCAACAACATGGTTACCTTATAGATCACAGAAGAAGTTCCCTTAATTCAACATAATCATTGCAGTGACATAACTATTGCTGGAATATATCACACTACTCCAATGAACACTGCCAAGAATATATCACCTGAACGTGTTTTTTAAGTCATGAACCAAACGTTAGCAAGCACTGCTGCTTCTCCAGTTGGGTGTGCCCTCAATTTTCATATAGACGTTTACTGAAACAAGCGACTCACGCTGGCGGCTTCGCTACTAAAAGCACACAGAGAAAAATCGAGATACAAACAACAGAGAGAATTTTAGGGATTTGGCAAGAACACTATACAAGCTATCAGTGTCTACTTACCAAAAACACAAATGTCAGATTTACCAAATGACAGTAGCAGAATTCAGGCTGGGTAGTGTGCCTGCTCTACATCATTATTCTTGTATCCTTACCTGCCACTGCATCAATTAACCAAACCTAAGCAGAGGATATCTGGTTTGATTATTTTGCGTTTCCAGAGTCCAATCAAAAATGTATTTTATCATCTTCTTTTGCAATATGCCACTGTTTTTATTTGTAAAAAGGCCCAAATTAACATATAAACACCTTATAATCATCTCACAGTAAATCACCCCCCAAAACAACTCTTTCACAAAGAGACATGACCTTCATACAGACACACAACAACAAGATTTAAATAAAACAGCACACTGAAGAGAGAAATTGCTGCAGGAGACAAAACTGTTGGATGGTATTTTCAGCAGGGCCTGGTATACAGGACTGGCTGAGCCAGGAAAAAGAACTGTAAAACACAACAACAAAAGAAGAAGACCACTGTTAAAGAGAGTATATTTTACCGGCTGGGCATGTTAGACAACTTATGATGAGATGTAATATGACTATTATAGAAGATAATAATCAGATAGTTGACCAGTGTTCTCTTTGTTAAGTCCCAAAATTAGCTGCTCACATATTGGCTGCCTGGGCATTGTGCCTTTTGCCACCAGATCCAAATAAAAAGATTGCCTTTCAAAGCCTTTTTTATTTCAATAAATCCCATGAAAACAGAATCCTTTCTGACTTATATAAATAAATAAATACATTTTTTAATGAAAGTATATATTATATCCTTAAACTGGGAACTATAGTTCTCAGCAAAAGTTGCTCAAACAGGAGTAAATAGTCCACTTGTTGGGGACTACTTTCAGTGGCAAATTAATACACATTTGGTGTGCTACCGAGTATTCATGGCTGCAGTACAGAGCATGTGGTGGGTCCTGCATTCATCATAATAGACACGTCACCCAGTGCAATTTCGTGCGGCTCACTAATGTGCTTTTAATAGTTTTTAGACCACAATGGTCTTTCATGGGATTTGCTGACATAAAAAATGAATACTGCCAGCCTTATCCGTTAAGGAACAATGCTTAAGCCATAAAATGAATGGCTAAGCAGCATTCAAAATAATGGAAAATGGGCACTGTTTCAGGGTATGTGCCCAAGATCTGACCTTTATACTAAACTAAACCGCCTAGAATAGATAAATTAGACAGAAGGAAAGAAAAAGAGAAGGCAGAGAAAGAAGAGAGGACACAAAAGGAGTGGGGTGGGACTTGAATGCTTGCTGGCCTTTGCAAATGTCTATAATCCCCTGTTGGCAGGCAGAGGACCACTTTCAGCCATCAACGAGGGGGCTGCCTTTGCCTTCTTCACTACAAAAATCACATACACACACATACACACACACAAATAACAGAGAGAAGTTTAACAGAGGATAGTCCAATATGGGGGAGAAAATAAAATGCATGTGGTAAGAGTTTACACAACTTCACTTCTTAACTCTCAGGTGTCTGCGGTGCCCACAGCTTGGGAATGTCCTAATCTGTAAAGCAGATTTTGGTATACTGTGCTGTGTGTAACAGCTTGATGTGTTTTCCCAAAGAAATAAAATCCAGTTTATCAAGACAATGTCATTGTGGGGGTAAAACATGGGATGTGCTACCACAGTATACCAAAAACCTGACAATATACAGCAGGTATGCTTTAAATAGTTTTCATAGACAATGGGAAGGAATGGCATTACCATTATCATTCAAATGATCTTAAAAGGCTTTTACATTTTCACTATTTAAGAGTCATGTCATTCAATCAACAAGTACCACTCATACAAGGAATATAAATGATGAGACAAACCTTCAGCAAATGGGACCACGATCAATGCTCTGTCCACAAACACAGTATTAGTCAGATGTTGAGACACTCCAACAGACTCCGGCTCCTGGAACTTCACAAAGCACACCCGCGATGTCACCGGCATCTGAGAATCACTATTGCGGAAGTAAAAAGTATTAAATTAAATTGCACAAAATTCTTAAAAGCGCATCTTTTAATGTGGCCCAACCATACCCACATGCTTTGTTATGCATGGAGCTGTGGATTTGGCACATTCACTATTTAAAGTGCAAAGGTATACATCTTTCAAACCAGTTTATCAGCACACAATGTTGCACATACCATGGACCTCAAAACACAAAATGTCCCATCACTTTCCCTGCTCCCAATTGTCCTCATAATATGATAAATATTAATGCTGTTAAGAAGTCGTTAGGCATACAAAATTTAAGTGTCTGCTGTTATACTTATACTCTATTTTATTATCTTTGGGTTGCAGATATTTGCTCAGGAAGGCACTTTCAACTATGTCTCAATTAATCCAAAACATTATAAACAGATTTATCAGTCATGGAAGTAATCGTGTTGAAATCATGACGGTCATGAAAATTACAATATAAGTAAGTAAACAGTATAAGTAAGTAAAACTGTGATAGTAGAAAGTAATAGATCAAAATTGACTAGTCTCATCATGGTGACTTAATATCGTCATTCCTAACTTTCATCCTTTTCTTGGACTTCCATACGTATTCAAGGTTATGCTGGGAATAAGAATGTGTATGATTTCACTAACGACAACTCAACGTAATTTAGGAAGAGGAATAATTGGACGCCCCATTCAAGCCTTTAATATTACTGACCTTCATTAGTAGCTACACTACAGCTACAATTTAAAGAAAAGTTTGTGTACGTGCATAAGGCATATAAATAAGACAAATTACGCTGAATGTGTAACACCAGCGGGTTGTCAGCAAGGTAAATTACTGTTAGCTACAATTCTGGTTAGCATGTTGGGCCTATTATTAACCTACTTACGTTTCCGTTCTACGTAAAGTAACGTTATCCAAACAGCGAATCTGTGGCTGCATTACCATTACGTAAACTAGTAAAAACATCAGCTAGCCAACTCACTCTGGTGGAAATAATTTCAGTTCTTCGATGGTTCCCAAAAAACCGAACAGTGTCCTCATCTGCTCCGATGTTGTGCTTGGTGACACATTCGTCACCTGGACCACCTTTGTGGTGTAATTCATTTTCCCGGCTAAACTATGTTTCAGCAACAACACTGCCGTTAACAACTCAAATTAAACAATATAACGGGTATCCACTGGTTATTAAATCAGCTTGTTTTCTAGGTAATTCGCGGGCTAGGTGTTAGCTATCGACTACATCAACAGACTGAAGCATTTCGCCGCCATATTGTTATTCCCGAACAAACTGCGCATGCGTATGATTAAACGCTGTTGCATTGGGGAAAAAGGAATAAACATAATATTTATAAAAACACCACAGGTTACAAAGTTTATTTATTTTCACCTCCTTTCATCGATCGCAATATTAGTCATTTGTTGATATTATAAAGGAAAGGTTTTGAAAAGCAATCAATGGCCAACAGAGGTCTCCCTCCACTTTTATACAAGGATGTGGCACAACAGTTCGCAAGGAAAAGGTAAAGCATCCTATCTTTGCCATACCTATGACTTACATGGTGGTTGTCCTCTGTGGACCTCTCTTCTCCCTCTGCTGGAATACAGTTATAATCTAAAAAATGTATTAGATTATGGTTATCCTTGCATGTTTGTGTGTAGGATTCCTTTCTTCTGATAACTTCTGCAAATCTGAATATTTTACCACTCACAGTAGGCTACCATCCATTATATGTATTGTATCTATTTATATATTTTTGTATAAACATAAGTTTATTCTTGACCGGGAAATAGTCAAACCAACTCAAGGTCCACTTATGAAGTTTTTCCTGGGCTTTCAATCAGTTTTTTTTACTCTCATGGGGGCTCAAACACAGCCAGAACCCAAAACTGTGAATGGTGAAATTAACTTGACTCAAACCCAAACAAACTTGTCAGCCAAGAATATTTTTAACATTATTTTAAAATTTAATACTAGCTCTTTCTGGAGCTTTCGACCACATCATACAGGTTTGTTTTCAGCAGACAGTGTTTGTTAAACTGTCCATGAGATAAATCTGTAGAGCTGCAGTTGAAATGATCTCCATAAGTCGTCATTCACTCCATGACAACTGAGCAACCTGATCAGGATCATGTCAAATAGCTGAATATCCCAGAAAAAGCTAGTACATGGACTTTGCGTTGGGTTTGTTTTGTCAAACTGGGTAAACATTGTTTTCCAATGCAACATGCATGTTTGTTTCACTCTAGGTTACAATTGGCAGAAACATTTGTGCATCTGATTTATAATCTAAATTTTCTTCCCTCCATGGATGTGTTTGGTCCCCTTGAACAGCAAAAGGAAATCCTCCTATGGGGTGACTGAACACTGCCTGAACGTCATGAATACTGGATAGTATTCAATCATTGACACTTTCTTTCTCGATAGATAGATAGATAGATAGATAGATAGATAGATAGATAGATAGATAGATAGATAGATAGATAGATAGTCATAAAAATATACTATATTGCTAATTAAAATCACTCCACGTGTTAGCTAAGGGAGCTGCATCACAACAAAACTGCTTCTGGTGAAATACCCTCTACTAATGGTGTTTTTTCCCAGGAGAAACAATGCATCATTTGTCTTCAGGCCACGTCGAGCATAATCCCTACACCTGGATTATAGTTGCACCGAGGCATTTTGTGTTCAGAAAGAACAACTGGCCACATTTCGTCCAATTAGCACTGCACGTAACCCCCATGTTTTTCAAGATCACCTAATAATAGCAGTGAAGGTTCACTGTTAAATCCAAATTCACTTCTGTTGACTTGCTCCATAATGTTTTATATCCCTACACATTGCATCAAGACTTAAAAAAAAATACTGCACTTAGTACGACTTAGCATAACTACTATATTTTAAAGCACAACATCAATTGATACAAATCACATGCACTGTTGCAACACATTTGCCAATTCTCTGATAAATATTCTCTGCACTAAATCCGGTTTTAGAGGGGTGGCCTTTGAGTCATCAAGCAGAGGATATTGACACAATGGGATTCTTGTTCACGGTGCGACATGATTGGCCAAGAGAAAGGTTTACAGCGCAGACTGCAGTGACGGTGGGGGGGGGTAAGATGAATAAATACCCCAAATCCACTGGGAGACCAGAGACTTCCAGTTCAGAAGTGACCAGAGGTTTTCTTAAGAGTCAGCTGCTTGTGGTGCAACAACAAGAAGGAAACATGGTCAGCCGGTGAGTTCCTGATGAATTATAACGAAAATGTTTTATAATTTCCCAATTTCTCTAATGTTATTTAGCTCTTGTATAGCCAGTTCTTTTACTTAATCCTGTCACTTTTACAACTGACTTGATTGGTTAACTGATCGAGCAGCTAAGGATGTAAAAGCTCATGCCAAACTCTTAAACCATTAACTGCATGCACTTGCTGTAAATTTAATTTCACGTTTAAATTACTTGGTTGCATTGCTGGTTGATGTCTTTACTTTTTGGTAACAGATTTGAACACCCAGCTGGTGGCTACAAGAAGATTTTTGAGACATGCGAGGAGCTGGCTGAGCCTGTTCCAGCAACAGTCACAGGTTTGTTTTCTATTTTCAAACAGAAATAGACCGCATGCAGGCAAATAAATCTTTGGCATTCATATACTGATTACATACATTTCTTTTTATCTGAGATCACAGAACGGGCATTTTCAAACCTGTACTCTTTAAAACAATTTCTGATTTGTGTTTATTGTGTTGGTGTTTTATAGGTAGGATTCCTTCATTTCTGAAGGGAAGTCTTCTCCGTTTGGGACCTGGGCTTTTTGAGGTTGGAGATGAACCTTTCTATCACCTCTTTGATGGCCAGGCCCTCATGCACAAATTCGACTTCAACAATGGCCAGGTCACATACTTCCGAAAGTAAGACCTTAAGGACAATACCAGTGTTTGTTCATTTTCAGTCTATTTGTGTATTTTTCAACCTGCAAACTTCAAAATTAAGCATGTGTGCACGTCAAGTCTCCATATTTTATGTTTTTATGTTGTTGTATGTTTAAATGTTTTTTTATAGGACTCAAACAGTTAGTTTGCTGCAAACTGATTTTCACATTCTTGTGCTGAGTGAGGGTTTTAGGTTTTGATTTACAGAGATAAAAAACTTTGAGACCACTTACATATTTAGCTGACGCTTTTATCCAAAGCAACTTACAATTGCTATATGTCAGAGGTCACCTCTGGAGCAATTAGGGATTAAGTGTCTTGCTCAGGGACACACTGGTGGATGTGGGGGAATTGAACCTGGGTCTCTCACACCATAGGAAGGTGTTTTATCCACTGTACCATCACCACCCCGTTGCTGCAAATACTTGGCTGTAATCAGTTATTTGTCAATATCACACTTGTATTCAATAGGTAGCCCCTGTTGGGATAGAATGAAGGTTTTCAAGATGTTGGACAATGAATTTTAATAAAACATTTTTGTTTTTCAAAATGGATGTTTCATGTTTTCAGATGAATTTCTTTGTTTGTTACACCAGATTTATCAAAACAGATGCCTACGTAAGAGCCATCACAGAGAAGCGTGTGGTGATCACTGAGTTTGGCACCTGTGCGTACCCTGATCCCTGCAAAAATATTTTCTCTAGGTGGGTTGCATGTAAACACACAGAATTTTCTCATCCTCACTTTCATCTGGAGGGTTTTTAATTGTAAAACTGAAATGAAAATGCAAGTACTCTAAAGTTATCCAGCAAATGAATGTCTGTATTAGTTTCCTTTGGCATTATTTCTTCATTACACTGCTGAAGGTGCTATATCTGTTTTTTAAAATCACCACCATTACCTTTGCCCCACATATGTGAAACGAAATCTTCTTTTGTTTGCAGGTTTTTCACCTACTTCAAGGGTGTTGAGGTCACAGACAACTGCCTGGTGAATGTTTACCCCATTGGCGAGGATTTCTATGCCGTGACAGAAACGAACTTCATCACTAAAGTGAACGTTGAAACCTTGGAGACACTGAAGAAGGTACATCAATACAAACGTATCAAAGAATTTGAGGTGTAAAAAGCCGATCTTACCGCTAAGTCGAACGGTAAATGTCTTCATGTTCAAGCACAGTAAAGCATCTTTATTTTTTATGCAGGTTGATATGTGCGACTACGTCAACATTAACGGAGTGACTGCCCATCCTCATATTGAGAAAGATGGTACAGTTTATAACATTGGAAACTGTATGGGGAAAGGAGCATCACTGGCCTACAACATTGTCAAGATTCCACCCACACAGAAAGGTTTGGCTCAGCGCTGGCATCACTACATGTAACAGCAAACTCACACAGGCACTTTAACAGCAAGGGCCTCCCCTTTAACCAAAATCTGATGCTGAATGGCTAATTCCGGGTTAAAGGAATCTCTCCAAGCAAAATGTTTTATAAAAGAAGTATTGAAATCACTTCTTAAAGATTATTGGGAATAAATAAACAGTGTATAACAATGTCATAATTTACAAATTAAACTGTAAAACTCGACACCTGTTTCAAGTACCATAACCTCTGCCTTTTTTTATTAGATAAGTCTGACCCCATTGAGAAGTCCAAGGTGGTGGTGCAGTTCCCCAGTGCTGAGAGGTTCAAGCCTTCCTATGTGCACAGGTTTGTGTTAAATACACTAGTTCACAGGATGTTTGACATTAATCCATTCGGTATGCTATCAGTGTTTTCACTGCAATTCAAGGTTTTGACACTTCTTTAACAATTTCAGCTTCGGCATGTCAGACAACTACTTTGTCTTTGTGGAGACCCCTGTGAAAATCAACCTGCTGAAATTCCTTGGTGCTTGGGCCATCAGAGGCTCCAACTACATGGACTGTTTTGAGTCCAATGAGAACCAAGGAGTAAGAACTTGGAGTAGATTAATATATTTTGCGATTTAAAGTGTTCTAACCCTTAATATTATTGTCGGCTCTGCACCAGAAATGTCATGATATCTATTCTGATGTACGTTTTACAGACCTTGTTTCACATTGCCAAGAAAGACCCAGGAGAGTACATTGATCACAAGTTCAAAGGGGCAGCCATTGGCATGTTTCATCACATCAACACCTATGAGGACCAAGGTTTTATCGTTGTTGACCTCTGTGGATGGAAAGGGTAAGTGAAGAGTTAAACGTCGTTTTAAATCTTCATGTACATCTTCTGCAAATTTGTTTGGTACAGGGATGTGTCATTCATTATCGGTTTATTCGCGTAGTTTTGAGTTTGTTTACAACTACCTCTGGTTGGCCAACCTGAGAGCCAACTGGGATGAGGTGAAGAAGGCGGCCATGATGGCGCCGCAGCCGGAGGTCCGCAGATATGTTATTCCCCTGGACGTCCACAAGGTAAGTCACCTGTTTTACTCATCAGGACACAGGTTTCCAACTACAGTAGTCTCATGTTATTTGCTCTCATATCATTGCTGACCAATGTAGGAGGAGCAGGGGAAGAACCTCATCAGCCTGCCGTACACCACAGCCACCGCGACAATGCATGCTGATGGGACGATCTGGCTGGAGCCAGAGGTGCTGTTCTCAGGGCCTCGCCAAGGTGAAAACACATTTAATTTACTCAGTCATGGTAAACACATGTATTTTTAACATATACTGGAAACATCTTCTTTATGTAACCATTTTCACGCTGTTTTTGTAGCCTTTGAGTTCCCTCAGATCAACTACAAGAGGTATGGAGGGAAGAATTACACATACGCCTATGCCCTCGGTCTCAACCATTTCATACCAGACAGGGTAAGTTAACAAAATACCTTAAATTCTAAGTGTGTAAAACAAGCCTTTACATTGCCTGATTTTGTTCTCCATTTGTGCGTAGATCTGCAAGTTGAATGTTAAGACCAAGGAGACCTGGGTATGGCAAGAACCTGACTCCTACCCCTCAGAGCCCCTGTTTGTTCAGACTCCTGATGGGGTAGATGAGGATGACGGTATGTCAGCAGCAATATAATTAATCCTACGTTTACTGTGATAGAAATGGTTTTATGATAATATGGTGCTGTGCCCTCAGGAGTGCTGCTGACCATCGTGGCGGCCCCTGGCTCCCAGAGACCGGCATACCTCCTCATCCTCAACGCCAAGGATCTGTCAGAGATCGCCAGGGCAGAAGTGGAATGCAGCATCCCTGTCACCTTTCATGGGATGTACAAGCCCTAATGACGATTTTCTCAGGGTGTCAATGGTAGTCCGCCATTACAGGGTTATCAACTGTCAATCAGTATTAAATAGTGTGATATTGTGTCAAAACAAATAAAACTTATTCAGCCTTATCTGCAGTCGACGTGGGTTGCTAAGCAAATGAAAATAGTAATATGTGAATTTATGTGCCTTTTGAGTCAAACTGCTATGTCCCAACTGGAATTGTAAGCACTGTTTTTAAAAAAAATAGAAAGGATTTGTTCATGTGACATGAATAATTCAAGGTTGGAAAAATAAATTTGGTAAAATCAAAATATATGGTTGTTTTGTATTCTTCTGTTATGTGGTATGTTCATGGCTATTTACTAGATAGTACTGTGGCAAATTAAGCAAAGGCATTGTCTGTCAACTGTGGTTCAAGACTCTGGAAAACTGGATATTTACTGGTTTAAAATACTTTTAAACAGGACACGGAATTCCTGCCAGCTCCTGACCCTGTGCTCCAATCTCCAAAGATGTTTATAGGGATTAAAATATCTTGGATTTACATTTATGCTTGGTGTTTTCTTAAAACTTGCAGGCATTTCTCTTGATCTATCATATCAATTCAGCAAAAACAATTAGTACCAATAATCCTTCAGCCTAAATTCTTGAGGTATTTGTTGAGATTGAATATGTTGCCACACAAAATCATATTATGGTTGCGTTTGAACAACTGACCTTTCCTTCTCCATCCTTCTTGTGTTGCTCAAAGTGAACTGAATCAGATCTCAAATCTTACAAAGCTGATTAACTGTGTCACTGTTTAATCTGAAGAAAGGGTATGTTGCAACCAATTATGTGTCCAATTATGGCCCTTGTAGCCAGTGTGATATGAACCACATTGAATTATACACAAGATTCCTGCACATAAACAAGGCATCCGCTTTGTTTGAATGGATCTTGGTCTGAACGGGTCCACACATTTTACCTGTTCTTGTAATTACAAACCCGCTGTTTATGGATCCCATATATTTCACTCACATGTTCACCTGCAGACGCAAGCACAGGAAACAAAGGATCAAACATTATCAATTTGGCTTGCTTGCTACACTATCAGTTGGATGCTGCGTTCCAGGCAACTCGAAACTGGGAAATTTCCGACTACTCCAACTAGAAAAACTATACTGGAACGCCTCTTGAAGTCGGATTACCTACGTGTGAACTCGGAGAAAACATATGTACCCAGACTTCACGAGTAGCTGAATGACGTCAGAAACCAATGTCAGCGACCATGGAAGCACACTTTGTAAATGGTAAACCATAAACTAAAAGGCAACTAAACGTATATTTGCATGTTTTTCAATTAAAATCATACATACGATCATATAGTAAAAGCTGCTCTGCATGTATATAGATGTAGAAATATGTTTTGCACATTAGGTTGCTGGCTACAGAAAAGAATCTCAAAAAGTCATCTTTACTGCATAAAAGTTATTGTTAAAAATGCCAAAACATTAGGAAGTGTAACCTACAACACTGACTGACTTTGAGGGCTACCAACTTATACAGCCAGAGGGGTACACAGAACTAGGAACGTATGGGCTATTTCTTAGTTGTTGCAGTTAAACTGCCTTCCTTTTCATTAACACCTAAGGCATTGCTGAGGGTGCTACTGGTGTGCACACTTTGTCACGGTCAGCCATGATTTTCGTTCACTTTCGGCGTTATGCACCACCATGCACCTGGGACGCTTTGATGTCGGAAGTCAGACGTTTCAACTGGGAAATATCCCAGTTCCGACCAGTCTCGAACGAGCCAAGAGAACCCTGATTATGTAGTCACGTTTTCCACCCAGTTGCCAGAGCTTAGGATTGCATTCATGGAAGGCTCAAACGAATATCTTGCAATCGTGCATTCTGTAATCTCCTATTTTGGTAATCATAGGGCCACAAATCTGCCCTTTGGCATGCATTTAGTCCAGTTTGACTGATGCCACCAGCTTTTGTAAGATGGAGTGGTGTGACTGCTGGTAGTAAACAATTTTGAAAAAATCATTTTTTTCCCTTCTTTATTTTATTTTTAACATGATAGCTTTTTAGCCTTAAAAGGAAAAAAAGAAAACAAGATTACAGGAAATATTAATTTTCAGAATAAACATAAGATGAAAAACACAGCAAAGGAAAACCTCAATGTAAAACTTGATATCTCAGTTGTAACTAGCACACCATAAAAGAAGTCTCTCTCACTCTGAAATTCATTGGGGACAGAGGTTTGCACAGCCGGGCTTAAACCACTGTGAGTGTGAGTCTATTTACTGTCCTAAATACACAGTGGATTTTTACACAAATGTAACATAAAATGTGAAGGTAGAAGATAAAACACAGGACAGTCACACTATCACTAAACACACCGAAAATCAAAAAGAAACCAATGATTGTAACTAATCCTACATTGAATGGAAGTAAAGCAGCACAAAACAATACAAAAAATGTGACGTGTAATAAAGAAAGTGACTTTGTACTAATTTGGATTCAAAGTTAAAATGTTTCAAGTTCACCTTGAATGTAGCCCCCTTGTTTGATAAACCTGCGGCGTGCAAGAATTACTCAGAGAGTTGGTGCTAGGCATATTTTTGAGCTTTGAAGCCATGCTATCCGTTTCCCCAAACTTTATCTAAGCTAATCGCCTCCTGGTTGCAGCTCCTTACTCAACACACAGAATCAGGTTGATTATCAATCTTGTCATTTAACTCTTGACAGGTAAGCAGATAAACCGCATTTCCCAAAATGTCGAACCTCTCCTTTAAACTTGAGCAAGCCTCTGTCCCTTCACTTCCACACAAAACACACAAGAATTAAATATCAATCAGAACGAAGCGAAGACTCACTACTGAACCACGTTTCATGAAATATATCGTCAGGCTTACTTTAACGTGATGAGTGACTACCGACAGGTCTGAAAATATCGGCAATATAACTTTTGCATCTCAGGAAATAAAAGGAATGAAGTATTGATAGTGCAAGGTTATAAGGTACATATATTAATATATTGTTTAGATACTGTCCTATAAGTAAAGTGCAAATCTCTGGATCAGATGAAAAGTGTGCAAGCATTTCTAATTTTTGACTGACTGATCCACCTGCCCATGCACAAATGAGCCCTTTACATTGGCTGCCAACTACTTTACACGCGGTCTGATGAAACATTCAAGTTATACAACATCATTTTCCCTTTAACTCAAAGCATTTTCTGTCTGGCCATTTGGAGTGGCCAAATATCATGTCGCCTTGATCTACTTTGGGTGTAAGTTGCGTAGTTGTAAACTTTGGGTGACTTTTGTTAAGTGTGTGCATATTTTCTTACTATCCAATGCCAACAGTAAACTATAGCTGTGAATTTCCTTATCTCTAAAGTGTAGGGCCATTTGGAGGAAGTCTTTGCCTACTGTAATCCATTCTCTAACCACAACTCGCAGCATTTTGGTCAATACTGTTAACCTAATTATCCATTTTAATGACGACCAACTGGGAATATAGGTGAACTGGTGTCAGTTGGGGAGAAACACCACTGAGACCGGCTCAAGTGGAAATGCACAGTCATTGAGGAGCCCAAACAGCTCACACCCATCCCACGTGCTCACTGCAGCAACACTCGATGCTGCTTCAGCATGACAAACACACACAAACATAATTGTGAAGGGTCACCTGGAAACACTTTACCAATTTCTGTAAATTCTGTTTAAGACCAGCTTATTTAGACCTGGGGGCATAGAAGGCCAACATTAGGTGTGTAAATCTGATTTTTTCAAAGTGCAAGAAAACAGCAAACACATTTAACTCAAATTGTTGCTCCTCCCACTCTATAAGAGGGCAGTTGTTGGGTATGTGAGTGTTTGGGTCTAGAGGAGCCTCGATTGGTCTAAGTTTAGGGGAAGAGGGATTAGAATTAGTTGGTCTCATAGGTGGAGAGAAGGGCAGCATCCACAGGCTCCATGCAGGAAGGGCAGGTGAAGGATCTCATCAGCCAGTCGTCTATACAGTCCATGTGGTAGATGTGCATACAGGGCAGGAACCGGATGGGGTCCCCATATACAAAGTCCAGCATACAGATCACACATCTGAAAATGGATAAAATAAAGAGCTTAAACATACACCAGAATAAAGTTGACATTGTAACATGACACTCAAAATCACCTAGGTCTTGAAGTAGTTGTTTTTTAGGATGGATTACAGGTGTGGAACTGAAATGATTTGTCAGTTAATCTAGCTGTGTGACGAAAGAACATTTGGCTATAATTTTTAATCATTTAACTATATTTTTTCAACAAAAAAAGAAATATCTGGTTCCTGCTTCTCAAATGTGAGAATTTGCAGATTTACTCTTATAGCAACGTAAATTCTATTATGCATTAAACAAAAAGTTCCCCCTGTATATTGGTCATTGTATCCACATTACAAATGGTTTTAATGACATCAGTGCTGTGACAATTATTTTTATTTTCAAGGACTGATTATTTGTTTAGCCTGTAAACTGTAGTACAAAAATCAACACCACCATTATCCCTGAGGCCGAGGTTAAGTCTTCTAATTGCTTGCTCATCCAATGGGCTTCTTTAGTTTGGTATTTCTGTGACAACTGACATTCAAGTCTAGTTGATTTTTAAACAGCCAAAAATTTTAAAAAATATTTAAAAAAAAAAAATCACATTTAAAATAAAAAAGGCTTTATGTGTACAATACACTCAATTCAGACTTAGACAATTAATAGATTATCAAAATTGATATTGTATAACTTTCTGTCATGCACTTCCATTAATCGACTAATCTCTTATGTGAAACAATAACAGCTTCACCTGCTTTAAGTGCTCGTTAGTAATGACTTGTTTCCCATGGACCATATCATGCATTCTTATTTGAGATTAAATATTAATCACACATACAAGTTTATAAAATATGATGTCTGAATTAATTAAGACTGCTCAGCTCTAATGGCCTGCAACCGCCCTCTGTGTAAACATCACATTCAAAAAAGGCAAAAAAAATCTCACTCTCTGATCTTTTTCTCTGAGCCGTCTTGCCCTCCATCATAAACACCCTTAGGGAGGTGCTGGATGAGACCGATGCGCTGAGCAATGCGGATCTGCTCCTCCTCTGTCAGCTGGGTAGCCAGACGGGCCTGACTAGGCGTGGGATGGTACATGGGCATGTGAGCCTGCTCCTGGTTTCAGACAAAGAAACACCAAAGTGAAAAGGAAACTATTATCCTCCCATACCAGCTCACTTTGTCCATACAAAGTGGTCTGACTGCTCCGGGTCTCTAGAGGGATAAACTTAAAAATAAAGCAGCTGTATGAACACTCTTGACAGGCCAGTTAGTGGGGATTACTTTAAAACCAGTTTGTGTACTCAGGTATAACTACTACCGACTACACTGGACCCGAGGCAGTCTTATAAATAGCCCACAGACATGAAACACCAGAGATAACCTCCTACATATTAACATTCGGGCTTTTAACTAATATTATTATTAAGACCACCTGTCCTACTCGTGTCATACACTTTTTTCTTGAATCAATACCTTGGAAGTTGAGCGTTTGCGATCTCTCACCTGGTACGGCGGAGGTGGCTCCAGGTCTGCATCTGTCCCGTCACCGAAACTCGCCCTGTCTGACTGGGATTCATGAAGCAGAGAAATGTCGTCTGATGTCGGAGACTTGAGACAGTTGCCCATATCTTCGTGTCTCCAGCCCTGTCCTGGCCGACGTTAAAAAAATCAGACCTTTGCTGCTAAAGTTGCTCTCGGTGGCTAATGTTAGTTTTGTCTAAATATCCCAGAAACCAGTTCAACTACCTAACGTTACTAGTACAAAACGTACAATGTACATAATTATATAACTCTTAAATAAACGTTAAATGTAAAAGCTAATGTCCACACTAGTTACTCTTCATGTTTACACCACAGACTGTTTAAGGTTTACACGGACGTCCACCTGAAAAACAAAACAAAGAACTCCCTTGCTAACGACAGTTAGCAGTCTAGCTAGCTACTTTTTCGCTAGCCAGCTGAGCGACTTCCTTGTTAAGTATCGCTCATTCCTTTGTAAGAAATACAATTTCTACTAAATATCTATTTCAGCAGCAACTGTGGCTGCAACACTGAACGGTCTGAGTGCTGGACTGCAGCGACATTTCTGCCTTATAACTTCGTGAGTAACATTAAACAGTTTGCTTCCTTGCTAGCTCTTTCTTCAACGAGAGGACATGTTATCAGTCCACTGGATATGACGCTAGCTGTGATTCTGATCGGTGATTGGATGATTCATTTTACGTATTCAATGAGTCCCACCCCTTTCGATTATAAAAAAAATAAATAAAATAAACAAAAAACCAATGATTGTTCAATTGTTAATAATTCACGATAGATTTATTCATAAATTAATCATTATACTAAACAAATAATCAGTCAATATGATCATATTACATTCAGATGTGTTACAAAAAATTCAAAATCCAAGCTATAAACATAAATTGGATTAAAACTTGATCATTATTATATGCATTCACTTATGTTTTCTTCGGTTGTACTTTTATTGCAAATTTCTGGTCAGCTATTTAATGTCATTTTAAACTATAAAGTAAATGTTAATATCTCTGTTAAAGATGTGATCATGTGTTTTGAATGTAATATCTAAAGACAGCCCAGTATATAATGTGGTATAATAAAACATAAAAAATACAATTGCACCTTTATCACATGTAGGCTATAAACTGTATATCATCATATATTACATACTATATCATATTTTTTATATTATCTATTTCATTTAACTAGTTCTTTATCATTTCCTTTTCTTTTAGCTTGTCTATTGTGCTGCTGTCACATGTGAATTTCACTCTTAAAACATTTCTGATTTCCCTCCACTCAGAGTTGATGATATTTTACATGTAATCAATCAATCAATCAATCAATCAATCAATCAATCAATCAATCAATCAATCAATCAATCAATCAAGAGGAAGACAATGAAAATAAAACACTATTTACATGCATAACAACCAAAAAAGGTGTAGACTGAAGCCTATGCTTATTATGCCTACCCTTTTTACATAAATCTAATGAGCGTCACTTTTCTCTCTGAATTTAATCCATTCAAAATAAACGTACAGTTACATAGAAAAGAAAAAGAATTTTTTTCCCCCCAAATATGTTCATACCATGATTACAGTGGTATACATCTCACATATTATTTCAATATTTGACATAAAGCGTACACAAATTAATCGTATTGAGTTATATAATTATTTATCACCTTGTTTTTAAACATTTTCTTAAAATTACAGAGTGAAGTACACAATTGTAATTCCTTCTCACAATTATTCCATAGGTTTACCCCTTTAACAGATATACATCTATTTTTTGTATTAGTTCTTGCTCTTACTTTTTTAAACATATACATTCCTCTTTATTTGTACTGACTTTTTCTAATTTTGAACAGATAAACAAGAATTTCTCACTCATGTTTTCTTTAGTTGTACACTTATGGCAAAATTTTAGTCAGATTTTACATGTCAATGTAAGGCCCTACAGATTGATCTTAATGTAAATGTTATGATCTTGAGTGGTAAATGTTTAATAAATGTTTTTATTCAAAAAAGACTGAAAAGTGTTTTCACTTATTCTGGCTGATTAGATCACAGCTCAGGCTGAAGTTTGTGGAGCTAAGTACATGATGCTATACTATGTGAACCAATAAGAAAGATTAAGGTGCAATTGTTCGTCCTGACAGATGGAGGATCAGTGAGATGATTTTGATATGGCTGAATTCCATTTAGCTGCCTCAGTTTTGTGGTCATGGTATTGTGTATGCTGGCTTTCAATAGAACAGAGCCAATGTTAATGTTATTAGTAACACCTTGTGCTTACCAGTGAAAAAGGATCATGCATGTCTGTACACTACCTCACTGTTATAGAAGTTTGATCAGGTACAACGAATGAAAACACATGTGTGGGTGAACATAGGTGTTTAGAGCCTAAAAGCATTTTATAATTGTATGTTTCCAAATGAACTTAAAATGGTTTCTGCGGGAGTTGTTATTGTGTTGCTCAAGGCTTCTCACTTGAAATGTAAAATTTATTTGATGTTTTTCCAGGCTCTATATAAAAAAATAAAAATAACAGCGGCAACTCAAGGACAACTTTATTTGTATATACAGCTATTATACACATAAAAACCCACAAAGTATTTGCATTCCAGGAATGTATGATACAAATCTCCATGTTTTTGGTTAAGTGAGTTTCACAGAAGTAGCCTTCTTCAGGCAAATGAAACAAAAACACAAACCTTAAAATAAACATTTCCAAAGATTCCTTTACCTTTAAAGCTCATCAGCTGATACAGTTTAATTTTATTTTTTTTTCTCTTAATGTTACAAACAGCATACTTTCTCTGTACATTATTAGTAAGTAATAAGAGTAATGTTAATTTGTGAAGCAAATGTGTCATGGTGTGTCTACAGTGTTTCTACAGTCATCGTCTGCAATGGTTCATACAATATTCACAAGGAAGAAAAAGGTGAAGATAGATGAAAGATCATTTTGTTCAGTTCAGTTCATGGTAAAATTACATGCCAACAACAATTCTCAAACTCAAATATTAAATATAATTGTTGGAAAGTTTCTCATTTAAAGGGTGTCATTTAAACTGGAAAAAATAAAAGTAAAAGCTGTTTTGAAGGATAACTGAGGTTTGTTGGAGGCATGATTTAACAATAACGCAGGGTGAAACAACAAATAAGCTTTTCTATTTTATTCTTTAACTGTATTCATATCTCACAACTTATTGTGTCCAATACCAAAAAGAAAAATAACAGAGAAAAACAACCCTTTTTTTTACATTCATTCATACTGTAAAAAAATCCAGCATTATTGAGAGTTACTTATTAGTATCCACATTGTCTGGTGTATCAGCTCGCCTTCACACAATGGCTTGTTGTATTGATCTGGTCTAATAAATGGCAATGGTGTGATGATCACAACGTATGTACAAAACAATTAATTTATTTAAGAAAATGTAGTTACATATTCACACCCCACCGATAAATACTGTTAAGAGCAACACTGAATGATTTAGAAACATGTTCAGAAATGAAAGTACCTATTGACACAAATTACATAATTTGATCCATTCATTTCTTCTCTGCATCCTGCAACTATTTGAGACGTATTATTATTACTCTCTGTCATCAAGTACAAGTCAGGAAATAGACCTTATTTATTGTCAGTGTTCTGTGTGAATTGGCAACTACAGTTTCAGGAAGTATTGTTCTTTTCGTTTCGGGTTCACATTTGACCAAACATCGAGAGGTCTCATGGCCTCGAAGTACTGATGCAAAAAGAGTCACATTAACCTTGACCCTGTACACTGTTGTGCAGAGTCCTCTAACACCTCTCTGGGATTCCCCCTCCTCCCTCACGGTGTGCCTCCTGTCCCTAGCACCTGTCATCCTCCTCTGTATCGCTGAGAGGATCACAGCCTGCAACTGAGGCTGTCTGCGCCAGACGCTTCCGAAAATGTCCATTGGGGACCTGCCAGCCACTCCGCAAGCGCGGGCGGGCCGAGCTGATGGTGTTAGAGCGTCCCAGGCTGCAGGCCACAGCCGCCTCAAAGGTCAGCGTCTCCATGGGACCAGAGGGGTCTGGGCTGTGGTCGTCCTCTTGGGAGGCTAGGAACGGCTCGGAGGGGTAGCGTCGAGGTGGGGACGGGTGACGGCCTGCCTCGCACCGCCTCTCGCCTGCGACCACCTCTTGGGTGTCCCAGGTGGGCTTGCCCCGCCTCAAGGTCTCTGGGCTACCTTGTTCATCCTCATCTTCGCCAACGGAGGGGTGTGTGCGACACTCAAGCGGCGAGTAGGAGATGTGAGGGCGGGGGCGCGTCGGGGTCTGTGATAGAGGTCGTCGGCCGCTGGGAGTGCTGGACTCTGAGGTGGAGGGCACTGGACTGTCCGAGCTGTTGCCCTGAAGATGAGAATACACAATGATGTCACAGACTGTCTTTTCAAAGTTATCTAGAAAACGTAAACCTGTCAAAACGTAAAGAGGCCTTTGAGAGACACATAAAAGATAAATGGCCAAACTGGCTGATAGATATTTTAAGCTCCTGTCCTCAGTTCACAACACAGCTCAACAAGTCTGGTGACATCATCTGACTTAACTGGCTTAATCTAAACTAGCAGTTTTAGGGTTAAATTAAATTGAAGTTTAAATGGAGTATGTACTCCTAACTGTTGCCGTATTGCAAGAGATTGCACAAACAAGATGCAGCAATCTTTTTTCCCAATCCCTCGTCCATCTTTCATTTTTAGACTGCTGACTACTTTTTAAATTTTGTTAGGGGTTGGGCAATTCAATATTATTGTATATAGTATTTAATATCTTGTTACGTTAAAAAAAATTCTGTATTCTTCTTAATTCTGTTATTCTGTAATCCACATAATTGACTCCCAGAAAATCATAGTTAAAAACAAAGTGAGTTACATAAGGATTTTGTCTAACGTAATTTATAAGGTAATGGAACAGTGTTAAGATAAGATGGAACTTTTTTAATTTATCCGGTGGAAAATTGTTGAACTGTTTGTGTGATTTTATATACATTTACTATATTGTGACATTGATATCAGAAAAATATTCTTATTAATATTGTATTATTTCAACTACAGAAGCGTTTGCAGTCCTTTTCTACAGCTTTAGGCTACACAGTCAGCTGTTTTCTAATCACGAAATGCAAAATTGTTCTTGTCCACAATACAACTAATAGAATCCCTAGGCTCACCATCACTTTGGTGGCCTGTGGACAACAGTTGTAGCATTCACATGGGAACACTTGACAACTCACCAGAAAAAATAAACACAGCTGACTGGAGGGGAAATCTCCTTCATTTTTAATTTAACAGACTTTAAAGTCATCTTATTTGTGAGCCTGCTTTTTTTGTTATCCAAGTCCCTGGATCATTTAGCTGGACATTTAGGCTTTTCTGACCTACCTGTTTATCTTGGGCATGTGCTCTCTCTACACTAGAGGATCGTGAGGGCTGCAAGCTTCTTTCCTCTGAGTTGCAACGAGACGCGTC
This sequence comes from Lepomis macrochirus, assembly GCA_024633595.2. Lineage (NCBI taxonomy): Eukaryota > Metazoa > Chordata > Actinopteri > Centrarchiformes > Centrarchidae > Lepomis > Lepomis macrochirus. The sequence continues at coordinate 21,811,883 of JALXJV020000012.1, forward strand.
CGGAGAGAGGAGGTGACAGCGCTCCTTAGACCGGCCACGCTCCCTGTCGCTCTGCTGCCGGTGCTCAGACCGAGAAACTAGAGGGGAAACATAAAACATAAAATGGCAGACAAAGAGAAAAAGAGATGGCTAAAGTGGGTGACAACTAGGACAGAAAAGATTTATTGGGAAAATCAAATTATCTGATTACTAAAAAGCATCAATACAAATTATTTGCATCAATGCTTCGTTTAATCCATGTAACTATACAGCGCACTGCTTTGCACAGACAATTATTACTGTCACACATCACACTTAGGCTGTGGGCAAGTGAAAACAATGTGATTTGATGGCGCTGTTTGCAAAGTGGAGCAAGTGAGAGAATATAGCGATGGATGAAGAAGAGACAGGCCAGAGAAAAAGACAGAAAGCTTTTGTTTTCGAGAAAAGCATCCGGTTTAAGCATTGAGTGCACGGAGCTGATCCCAAAGAAGGTAACAGTAACATTAGCATTTAATGTAGATCATTATTGATAGTTGAGATGGAGGCTAGCAAAGGTAAGTTCATAGCTGCAAATGTAGAAACACATTTGTTGTTATTGTTTTCCGGTCAGTCTGGTCAGTCAGTGAGTTTGGGTTGTAATCTTACAGTGATATGAGCTACACAGCTGATAGCATGGGCGCCAAGCAAAGTATTTCTTATCTGATTACTCGATGAATGGATGAAATAATGTATAGAATACTCGATTACTAAAATCATCGTTAGCTGCAACCCTAGTGACAACATCATTTTGTTCCTCAAAATGTAACGGTAAAAAATAATGCAGTTGGTATCCAGCCATCTAATAGAGAGAAGTGTCATCAACAAACCAAGAAACTTAACATAAACATATTTTCCTCTTATTGGCATGGTCAACCAGAATAGGTGTCTTGGCCTCTAACCACATAAATGTGCAAGTTTTAGTTTTTAGCATTCAAATACTTGCTGGGATTTCCTCGAGCAATGCCACCTACCACATCAGTGAAAAAAAAATTCATTCACATAACATTTTTACTACAAACTTTTACTGCAACAACAAGTTCATCAACAAGACACATTATCAATATGGACCTTTCCTGTGTTTTATCACCAGTTATCTATGGTTGCAAATGGTAGCTTCACACTGCATGTACACAAACTAACCAGCAGCCTTGTAGCTTTTGTGACGAGGTCGATAAACTCGCTCAGGACTTTTCTCCTCCTGCCAAAGACCGTTCACCCGCTGATCCGCAACAGTGGAGGCTGAACGCTTCATGGAGCCACTTGCGACCTCCGTCTGCTTGTATGTGAAAACACAAAACAGACAAAACAGACAAACATTAAAAATACTGTAATTACATTCAGATTATTTCATTCAGAAAGCAAGTGAACCAGTAGAGAGGCTTAAAAAATAAAATGTCATGCTTTAGTCAGTGAAACAAAACAGTGCATCCTAATAGTAATGTTAGGTTTAGTTTTCTCTATTCTGGAGATGTAAGAGATCAACGTAAGAAGGCGATGCATCAGCATTCACAATATCTCATCCCATTTTAATAATAGTTTGAGCCTAAATCAAACTCCCAAAGTAGCAAAAGACAAGCCAAAACTCTACTGATTTAAACTTCTCGGCATCTCGTGCACATAAGGGACAAGGCACTTTGGCATTAGAGCCCATGCAGCCACTGACGTCCTCAAGATCCAGCACAGAGGCCATGTCGTGGAAGTTGTGTGTACCTGCAACTCTACAGCCAGACGGGGCATGGAAGAGGCCCGCACACACAGGCCCCTCCCTAGTGGAAGCTCCAGTGGGGCTTCAATCCCCCTACTGCACTCGCCCACCTATGTGGAGTACAGAAACAAGAAAGGAGGGCAAGAAGAGACAGAGCACCAATCAGGCTCGTCCCCGCCAGGACTGCTTCTATATTTACGGAGGTCCAGTTCAGGTGAGAGGAGGGCAGACAAGCCATTTCATCACTGAGGGTCATCTATCATAGCCATCTCAATCCAGTCAGAAGCCATTCCAGCCAAAAACGGACAGGTTAACAACTAGCAACAGGAAAACTGACTCCAAGGGGGAATAGAAACAATGTGAGGTTGTATAAGAGGAGCAAAGAGGAGCAAAGAAGAGTGAGAAAAGACAAGAAACAAAACAGTTCACAGGGAAAGATGGAATCTATGTTTCAACTGGGAAGTACATTCAGTCATGCACGTTCAGGTCTTAACAGCTACACAAACAGAGCCACACAACATCTGTCTAGGGGCCGATCACATTCCTATGCAAGAACAAACACTAATATGTGGGTATTTTAGAATCATTTCATATCATTCATCTAGCAAGCAAGGTAGACCGGTAAACACACAGCAACATTTTGACAATCTGCCGTTGCTACTTCAACCGCCATGGGACTAAAAGACAGGAGCACAGAGAGCAGTGATGCCGTGCTCGGCAAGACACTGAGAAAAGTCACAGGAACGTCATCCATTAAAAAATGTTTATACACTTCGGATAAAAGTTGAGCCTTTTGAATAGTCAGAATGAAACTCTAAGACAGTGGTTCCGAACCTTAGGGATCACAAGATGACTCTAAAGGGCAACACACAACAGCGGCATACGATGCGTGTCAAAACACACACATCCATTGTTTTCTATTTTCTTGTTTTTCTATTGACACATCCTACATAACTTAAAATACTTCAGGGAGAACGGACAATGTTTGCTTATTGGTTGTGCTTTATCAGAGGGCAGAAGTTCAGAGATGTTGTCTGTGAGTGTGTGATGGTGGGTAACTAATGACTGGTGCAAGCTGCACTTTGTGTTTGAAGTGGATTCACTTATTGCTGAGCGCTCATCCACAGTGGGCTACTATTAGATCATGACTGGATTCTTAACCATAATGGATCGGTTGATACAGGAGCAGAATCGTGTTTTTGTTGCACAAAATGCCCTTTTATACTGATGGTCTGTCTACCACAGCATTATGTAATGTGTGTGTGTGCCACTGACAAAGAGAGAGAGGGATCTTTTTGATATTAAAACTTGGCTTCAGACTGTCATTTTCTTGCACAGGCTGCTTTTGTGTATTTTTCTAATTACAGAAATTGCTCCTCAGTATTTGGCTAATATTATTACATTTTCAGCAATATGTACTTATACTAATCTTAGTATCCCTATACTATACCGTGACAATGTCATTTGTCTGGTGTAGTGCAGGGATGGCCACCCAATGTGTGTTATGGGTGTCAAGTGACAAGATGACACTCCATGACACCACAGATGTGTGTTGCACTTAAGGCGTTGTGAAATTAATAAGAACAGGACAAGGAAACATTAATCAAACATATTTCTGCTCTTTAAAATTATGTTTTTCAGTTTGATTAACTGGTCACACTCATTACACAACCTGTGACAAGGCAACAACACTTTGTTTTCAAGGTGTCACAAGTTAAAAAGGTTGAGAACCACTGCTCTAAGACATGGTATTGATGGTTGTCTGGTGATGGTTGTTGGTTATCTTTCTTACTAGATTCTGCTGTTGACTAGCATCAACGTCGGAGCTTATGGGCTGCAAAAATAGTTCCTGGGGTGAGATGGGGCTCAAAGCCACAAAGCCTCCTCTGGTCCTGTATGGGATCAGAGAGAAACAGTAAAACAGATAAATAGGGGCACAGGTACAAATATAACAAAACTGCAGGCGTGCACAGACTCACAGGGCTGAGCCTGCACTGTGGGCCATCATTGGCAGCGTCTGAGTGTTGGACAGAATGTCCTCGGGGAGGGTGGAGGCATCCAGACGCTTGAACATTAAGTTACTCTTCTGAAATAAGAGAAACAAAAACACAACAAATCATATACAGGTTCCAATTTCATTTTCACGTTGCTGAAAGGTTCAGGAAAGACATATATGTGGTCAGAATGGATCGAGTACTTTACACTCTAAAGACAAGACTCTATATAAAACATAATTAAGTCAACATATTGCCATCCCTCCCTGAATGTACATACTGTAGTTCTGTATAGTACCAAAGGATGCTTATCTATATACTATGGCCAATTGGGAAGGAACTTGATTACTGTTTTGGCAAGACTGGAATTAAAGTAAGGTGATAAAGCATTACAGCTATCAAAGTTAACGTTTTTAAGCTATCATTTAGATTTTATTTTTTTTCTCCATGTAATTGTTCTAATTGGGTCTTAAATGTGTTTTTGTAGTTTTGCATCTCCTCCTTTCTTAAAATGTATTTATATAGCTATCATTCCTTAAATATATAATTGTAAAACATATTATAAATACATATATGAATATATTGGGGTGCCAGAAAGTTCATAATAGCATGCAGAGCTGACCTGAGCTTCAAGTTGCTGCCTGAGCTTCTTGGCTTTGTTTTGTTTGAAGTAGTCCATTATCATCATGGAAGCGTAGATCTTCCCCACTGTCATGTCCGTATCTGTGAGGGCAGACACACTACATTAACTGTTACTGCTTGTCTCTCAGCAGTACACTGAGTGTTTCCTCCATAGATAGAGCCAGACCTTTGTTGATAGGTACCAGTAGATCCAAGTTCTTCTGGGGCAGATAAGGCCAAATGATACTGATCTCTTTTTGCAATTCACTGTCCAGACCGATACGGTCCTCCCCACCTGTGACAAACATCCACATTAATCACCTTTGGCAAATATATGTCATACTATGACAAGTCATTTAAGCCTAACATACCTTTCTGAGGATGCATGAATTTGTTTGTCTTGTATGATAGCAAATTGAATATTTTTGAGTTTTGGTCAAACAAAAAAAAGCAATTTGAAGAAGTCTCACTGGACAGTGGACATTTTCTAGAACAAACAACTAATCAACAAACCAAAATAATAAATTAACAGATAATTGATAATGAAAATACTTGTTTGTTAGTGACCTCTGGCTATTTTGATGTCCAAAGCAGTGCGGATGAGCGACATCAGGGTGGAGGTGAAGTGGACTGTCATGTCCTCATCCACAGGCATGTTCATCAACACCAATCTCTGAGACAACAAGGTACGGAGAGAGGAAGAGAGAAGGAGAGTCATTCGTTCATAATTTATTTTATCCAAATTAGAGAACATAAATTCAACTTCAGTTCTATTACCCTTATCTTAATAAAAAGTCTGTCCACCTTATTTACAATTCATACTGCTCTTTTCTATACATAGGATTTTACTTACATTTTTATTTCATCTAGCCCTTTTGTGTTTAGAAAAGAAATGTTTTCAGTACCTTATAAGCAATCTTAGCAGGACATTTTTTTCCCAGGCCCAGGGGCGGTGACATGTGTGTTAACATCTCATACATGGCAGTGTAGTGGATACGACCACTTAGGGGGGAAAAAAGAAGCAGAATGTGGAGAGGTTAATGAAAGTATAAACTCAGATCATATACAGATGAAGACAAATGGCTCATTCATGCATTCATACTTCTACGTGTTATGCTGCATCCAATTTTAAGAAAAATGTTTTCTTTTTCTTGCAAAAAAAATTGACTTTATCACAGTGGCATCAAGTTGTGCTCATTGAAGAGTTCATTGCAATGAAAAATTAACATTTCACATGCTTTGATGGCCCTCTGCTGGATAAAGATAGAACATGATGTTGATCAGGTCTGCTTGAAACTAACTGCTTGAAAAATGCTGATGATCAAGTCTCACCATGCCAGACGATCATACTCCCCCCAAATGCGAACAAACTCGTCCAGGTGATGGGGACCCAGGATTGACGAATCCCGTGTCAGGTACTCAAAGTTGTCCATGATCACAGCCACAAACAGATTTAGCATCTAAAAAAAAAGGACATAAAAAACAGATTTTTTTTGTTAAAGAAAAAGCAGTGTGCGAGACACTGCAAAAAATTGACAAATATATAAACAGAATGTTATTGTGCTTAAGCTCTGACCAGGAAGGAGCTGAAGAAGATGAATGAGACGAAGTAGCAGTAAGCAAAGTCAGTCCCGCAGCCTCCCTCGTGGTCTGGAGACATGGTGAGGGGGGCGATAGAGGGGTCTGGTTCACACTCCTGCCCCGACAGACACGAAAGCATAATCTCCTGCCAGGACTCCCCTGTCGCACTCCTGGTGATTTAAACACAAACAAACACCTAGTTACACCTAGTTGACATCACAATTAAGATCTATTTTGCAAACATCTAGAAATGAAAAGGAATCTCGGAAGATATTTTTCCACCTGAAGAGCAGCATCAGTGCTCCGAAAAAGGTCTTAAAATTGTTGTGTTGATTGATGTGACTCTCATCATTCAGCTTGATGTTTCCAAACACCTGCAGAAAATAGATAGCTTTAGTAAAATAATGACTTTTGTTTATTTCATTGGATCCTCATTAGCTTCTGCCATAGAAGTTGGAATCTTCCCCGGGTCCATACATACCAATCAAATCAATGCCACACCACTATTGATATCAATAAATTGCTAAAATTACCTCACATAATATGAATAATATTATTCAGTCACAGAGTCTGCATTTGTTTCTTAAAAGAGTAAGCACTCTATGTTTTAAAAATCTTGTGTCAAGAAAAAACTAATAGCTTTCCACATAAAAACAAGCACTTAAGTCTGTTATGTTATGTTATTTGTGATATATTAATGAAAGCATACCTGCATTCCAATTATGGCATATATGAAGAAAAGCATAGCAATGAGAAGACAGACATAAGGAAGAGCCTGTTGGAGAAGAGACAGCAAGAGCAGTTGAAACAGTTAAAAGCTGTCATAAAGGCAAAAATTTGGAAAATAATTTGTGCGAGGAATCAAAATGACAAGATAGAGGAAGCTGACTATAAAATTTTCCAACCTTGAAAGATTGCACAAAGGTCCACAGGAGAATACGGATGGTGTAACCTTGTCTCAGCAGCTTGATCAACCTGGCTGCTCGAAAAAGCTTCAAAAAACTCATGTTGATGGTGTTCACCGACTGGGACAAACGCGCAAATGGTTGGAGAGAGGGTGACATAAGAGAGAGGGAGGGAGGGGGAGAGTGGCAGACAGAAGGGAGAGACAGGATGTAAAACACAGATGGCGAAATTCATCACAACATGACTTAAGTTGTGTCTGGAGGCAGGGATCATAACACACTAAACTTGGAAAGAAAGAATGCTGCATTTGAAGAGTATTTGTGTCTTTCTTTTTAGGGTCACAACATTGTGAAAATGAATGTTGTCTTGGCAGTAACTTACCTGTAAATCCACAATTATCTCAGTGATGCTGCCAAGAACAGTGATAAAATCAAAAATATTCCAAGTATCTCGAAAGTAATTCTGCAGAAAAAGAAAATGTTTTAAGTCATTTGACTAAACATTGACAAGTTCTTCACTTGAGCTAGATGCACTTCTGCCTTTGATTTATGCCTTCTTAATACTCACTACAAGACCAAAGGCCATGATCTTGAGTATACACTCCAAGGAGAAGAGGACAGTGAAGGCTGTGTTGAGGTGTTTTAGGACTGTGTCGTAGGCTGTTGGGGCCGAGTAGTACTGAAAGAAAGTGTAAAATAAAACCATTGTTACGGATCTCATTGAGTGTACTGATACACTACCTACACGCACATCTTTAAAGTTCATAATAATGGATTTGCATGATTCAGCCTGTGCAAAATAAAGTTACAACATGTTTCCAATTGTCACAGTTTACATTTAATTGCCTTTATTCATATTTTTTGTTATTGTCATATGGTGCAGCAATTTTTAGGAGTAACTCTACTGGAAAGTACGCCCGTTGTGGTGCATTCAGGTGCTTGGTGCCTCCAATTATGAGGAGAAGCACGGCCTATGGTATGAAGTCTGTTGTCAAACCTCAGACCTTGACGACAAACAATAAAGCAATGAAACATGAGCACTGTAGAAAGAATTATGTGAATTTTGTAGGTTTCTTCATTGAAATGTTGAAGTGTCTCAAACGTGTCTGTTTCTTTACATGCATCGCACAGAAAAACAACGAGCGTGCATAGCGTCAGCAAGTATGGCAGGTAAAAGTTGAAAGAGGTCAGTCTGTAAACTGTGAATGATGATCAGAGCTAAAAAACAAAACAAAAGCTGAATTTCTACTAGAGAAGATCATCTAAATGTATTGGACTTATGTCAAGCAAGTCTCTGCAAGTTGATTTTCATTGTCAGCTGTTTGAAGCACTGTAACACGCAAATGTGGTACAGTCCTTCTTAGTACAAACTGTTTCATGACTCTCTCCTACTGTACGGAGGTGCTTTACCTTCATCATGAGGACCACAGTGTTGAGAGCGATCATGACGAGCACTGTGTACTCAAAAGAGGGCGATGCCACAAAGTGCCACAGTCTGTACTGGAAGGTTTGTCTGTTCTGGGGCATGTACCGGGGTCATCGGCTTGGCGCTGATGGCAAAGTCGATGCAAGCCCTCTTGTGGAGAGAAATTTAACAGCCATTCATACAGAGAGACATTACATGAATACATGCAAATGTATCTGTGTGTGTCTACTTAGACATCTACATATATATTTCACTGCTCCACACCTCGTTCTTCTCCAGACTGCACTCCTGAATCATCTTGTCACCCTGCTCCTGGAAGGTGATGATAATCAGAGCCACGAAGATGTTGACAAAAAAGAACGGGAAGACCACAAAGTAGACCACGTAGAAAACAGACATCTCCATCCGGTTCCCTCTGCTCGGCCCCATGTTTTCCTCTGTTACATCAGTAGAGTGCTGTAGGACCCTAGTAGGAGAAAAGGAGAAAGAGACGTCATTTAGCCTTTTGGGCATTTAAAGTTTCAATTTACTTACATTTCTATTACCTAAACTACACTGCAACGGTCTGTGAACTGTTCGTCAGACTGAAAACCCACTTACTGAGGCCATCCCTCTCCAGTAGAGACGGTGAAAAGTGTGAGGAGGGCCCAGCAGACGTTGTCGTAGTGAAACTCGTGTCTCCTCCACTCTCTCCTCTTCACCTCCTTTTTGTCTCTGCTATAGTCAATGTAGTAGCCTCTGTAGGGAACAAAGCAGCCCAGAGGTCATTGGTTCACTTAATCTACTGATTAAACCAGCAGTTAATGAAGAGAAAGAATGTGAATCTGGGGATCTGCAGCCAATCGCCGGCCACCTGCATCATGAGCCATTTGTGTCAGGACCTTTGTGTGGAATTTGTCCATTGATCTCTTATGTATATCAGAAAGGTCAGAAATGTTTTAGTTATGTTTGTTTAATCTATTAATTAATTAATTAATTATACTGAGTTTTTGTTGTATATGTCAACTCCTTGCCAGACAGTTCTTAGAGGGCAGGCGTCATCAGGAAGTTAGGTTTAGCATTGTAACGTTATTTTTTTTACTCTCAGCATAAAAGTGAATAATCGTATTTCCTAAAATATCAACAGTTTGACCCCTTCATATTATATGTTACTCCCCTCTGCACTAGTCCAACCTGGTGCAACTTAATGGTCATGTAGTGTGGCAGTACATGTTGGATTGGATCCATCGAGGATGTTCAGGTATTTATTTATTCCAAACACTAATGTTGGCAGTGAGAGACATGGACTATGAGAGCAGTTTCAGTGGTGGAAAGTAAATACTTACAATAACTCATAATACTCTGCTCCACTACAATTCAGAGGGAAATATTGTACTTTTTTCTACATTTATTTTATAACTTACTAGTCAAATTATACTGCAGATTCAGATTACTAATACATAATCAACAAATAAATTATGATGGTGTATTACACTAGGTCAAGATACTATAAAACTAAAGTTAAGTTAAAGATCTGAGCACTTCTTCTACCTCTGGTTTAGCTAAAACCACTTACTGACATTCCTTCTCCGAGTTCATGGAACTGTCAGTGCAGTAGAAGAACTTCCCCTTGAAGAGCTGCACCGCAATGACAGCAAAGATGAACATGAAGAGCTGGTACACAATGAGGATGTTGAAGACATTCTTCAGAGATGTGACCACACAGTCAAAAACAGCCTGCAGAGAAGAAAGCCACGACGGATGGCAAAGCAATCACAACATGTCAGAGGTCTGTGAAATAACACCAAAAGCCAACATATTGGAATGAGTTTGCAGATTTTTACATCGTACCTTGAGTTTAGGAAGCCTCTTGATGGTTTTAAGAGGCCGCAGAACTCTCAAAACTCTGAGAGACTTTATTGTCTTGATGTCTCGGCCTTTGTTGTTTCTGTTGACATTGGAATACAGTACTTAGGAACATAGTGGTACGCTCAGACAAGGACACATGGCATAGACACATTTAAAATGATGTAAAAGAAAACAAAGTATAAACATGTCACAAAACACAACTGCATATTAAAAAACACAATGAAACACAAAACGTCACCTTAAGTATGTTTGTATGGAGCCCAGCAGGTGTCGCCAGTAAAAATGTTTGCAATTTGTAACCTTGAGTTAATTATTTGTGAGTAAAATTAGAAATACATTCACTTGCATTTATAAATTTAGGACTTAAAATGAAATGATGCCTTGGTATAAAGTTATTATAGGTTAGAAGCTATTTTTATTGACGTGCTGTGCTCAAATGGCTAAATTTATTTTGTCAAGATCAAAGCATTAAATTACAGCATTCATTCTATTTGTCCTCCTTGTCTGAGTATCAAAGACAAGCTTTAGCTGTGTGTATACCTAACAATGTGTTGTCTTCCATTGTTAAATTTTATTGAATGATGGATTTTATTCTATTAATTATTCTGCAAAACAGAGACGTCTGTAAACAGAATTACAGAAGATGAGGGTATAAATCAGTAAATTAGTGTGCCCATGTTATCAAACTATTTACCCCTGATACCTGTGGGGCTCTGCAGTTTGGTGAGATTTCGAAAACAAAAACATACTGAAATCAAAAAGGAAAAAATCATACACATGAAAATAAAAGGAATATATGACAAGCTTATGGGAGAAGTTTACATTTAGTGTGACTTAAATTTTTACCCCATCACATTCCTGGTAGCCCCAACAGTGACAAAATCCACAGGAACAACATAGAAAAATTGAGGCATAAAGAGAGATACACTGTGAGCAAAGCTCAGAGGATCACAGCTATATTCACAACAGAGAAATTAACAAACAATATGGTCCTCTACAGTACAACAAAGGCACAAAAGGTTTAATAAGTTATCTGTCACAATCATGCTGGGAACGACAACAGAAAGAAATAATCTGCAGGCTTTTTAACATCAGTCATGACACACTCAACCTGTGTGTCAACCCTAATATAAACACAGAAATCCATCTTTCCCTTTAGTAGTAGGACCAAGGTTAAATCTGAGTTACACACTGTACAGGACCATGCATGCCTTCATATTTGCAGGGTTTTTTTGGGGAAGCTGTGCAAAAAGTGTCTTTGAGACAAAGTCGTTTATAACAATACAGTATGCTCAGAAAATGATTTGCTGCAGTGAGTCAGTCATTAGTCATCGGCAGGCAGCAATATATAGTGACTCACGTTAGAGCAAAGGCAATCAGAGCTCCCACCACCACAATGAAGTCCAGGATGTTCCACATATCTCGGAAATAAGAGCCATCGTGCAGAATGAGTCCCTGGTCTATCATCTGGAGGAGAAACACACCCACACCACACACACACACACACACACACACACACACGGACAGGTAAAGATTAACACACAAAAAAAACACCACTGAGTAAATTTAGTTCAATTTAATGTGTGATTGTTGTGTCAAAGTGGAGGAAATATGTTTCAGTTACCCACCTTGATGATCATTTCAAAGGTGAACACTCCAGTGAAGACATAATCAAAATAACGGAGGACCTGGATCATTTATAAACACAAATGAAAAAATCATTCATTTAAAAAGACTACAAACTACACATATACTACTATACGTATGTTTCATCATTCTGTCACACACACCCAAATCCATACTGCAGACTATTAGTCATCCATCCATCGTCAACCGCTTATCCTGTGTACAGGGTTGCGGGGGGGCTGGAGCCTATCCCAGATGACACTGGGCGAAAGGCGGGGTACACCCTGGACAGGTCGCCAGTCCATTGCAGGGCCACACATAGACAGACAACCACTCACATTCACACCTAAGGACAATTTAGAGACACCAATTAACCTAGCCTACATGTCTTTGGATGGTGGGAGGAATCCGGAGCACCCGGAGAGAACCCACGCGGACACGGGGAGAACATGCAAACTCCACATAGAAAGGCCGGGGCAACCGGTGTTTGAACCCTGACCTTCTTGCTGTGAGGTGACAGTGCTAACCACTGCACCACCGCGCCGCCACTAATAGTCCATCCATCCATCCATTGTCAACCGCTTATCCTGCAACCTGTTGTGAGGGGGCTCCACTAACAGTCATAGTGTAGAAAATCTTTTTTTCCCCTATTCCTTGATTTGTTTGGAGCTTTTTCACCACCAACCACAATTTATTTCAATTGTGTGCGAAGTTGCTCCATTTCATTTGTGCATTGCAGCAGAAAAGCATCATTCCTTTGACTGCACAGTGAAAAATGTCTGGTTTGAGTATACTTTACTGTGTCACTTCTTCAGCGTCATCACACTACACACTTAGAATTAGACTTAGACTTAGAATTAGTATGTAGTTTGGAGTTTGGCAGATTCTTTTATCCAAAGTGAATTACAACTGAGGAACAGCATACAAGCTTCAACAGAGCCTCAATACACCACGAGATCTACAACTGACAACACATACCAATAAGGGCAGCAATAAACACTAGTAATAGCTAATAGCATGTATGGCATCAATGGGGTAAATACCAAGGGAAAGAAGTAAAAGTTAACAAAAAGACCAATCAATACAAGAGAATTGTAAGGGGACAGAAGAAGAACAGCACAGGAAGTGCATGTAGAGGTTTGGGGTTAAAGGTGTTATAAGAGAAAATGTTCTCGGTGGAGTAAGTTTTCAAGAGCTTCTTGAAGTTAGAGAGGGAAATCCCTGCTCTGATGCATGTGGTAGCTTGTTCCACCATTGTGGTGTCACAGATGAAAACAGCTGGGACTGAGATTGCTTTGTGTGTAGGGATGGCAGAGCCAGGTGGTGTTCGTTGGAGGAGCACAGTGGCCAAGCAGGAACATAGGATTGTATTATGGAGTTTAGGTAGATGAGTGCAGACCTAGCAGTCACTCTGTATGCAAGCATTATTGACTTGAATTTGATTCGGGAGGCCACGGCCAGTGGAGGTCACCAAGTAACGGAATGACATGAGTTCTTTTGGGCTGATCAAAAACAAGATGCACTAGTACAGAAAGTACAGAAAACTCCATGGTCCCACCCAGTCAGAGGCAGTAAACCTGCAATCCTCTGGTTGACATGTTTTTATTCTTATTTTAAGGTTGCCACTGCCTTTAAATAAACCTTTAGTGGATGACACAGTGTGTTTATAAGTGTCAAACTGTAGCTCTACATTATTACAGATTATACGGTTGCTACAAGAAATTCTGATTCCTCTGTCCTGCTCTGGATCCCTTGAATCTTTTGGTAAATTATGTGCTGCTTGGTGCTGTAACACGTTCTGAGTGCCCAGAAATACCTTAATGGGGTAAACCACTTTAGCATTACATTTTCATTAAGTTGCAGGACTCACAATTGATAAATTTTAAAAATGTCAAAAATCGGTACAGCAGAAATTGTTGGATACTACCCTTCCTTCCTGATAAACTCCAGCCTCTTTCAAACTCCACAACTGAGTTGGTAATGCAAGTCCAAGACAAAATTTACACGACCAGAGTTTTACTCTCAGACTTTAGAAGCTCCTCCAGAGGCACAGACGACCTCATGCAACTATTCTTTACTTGTGGTGCAGAACTAACTATGATGTGTGAGCTGATTTTAATGTCTACAATCAGTGCAGTGCCCCTTTTTAAAAACCTGCTGTGTTCTGCTGCTCTCTCTGGTGAACATTTCCAGCCTGTTTCAACTCCAGGGTCCCAGAGTCCACCTCGACATCACTGCAGCAAGGTGATAAGTTAAACCACTGGATGTCAGCAAAGACAATATATTCAGGGGTGTGTTTTTTAAAGACATTTTTGGATAAGAATCAAGCAGGGCCTGATGTCGAGTAAAGGATAGGCAGATGGTGCATGGAACATTTCTATTGTGACTTTGTGTGTCCTTGGTATAGATCTTTAGCCTGTCTCTTCTCTTTCACACACTAAGGCCAAATACAGTGCTGATTTTACTAGTTTTTGCTTATTTGGTTACTCTTGACACTTTCCATGATGCCGAGTTGTGAAAAGCTGTGAAAAACCAACTGCACAGCTATTTCCCAGGCAAAACTGCCGATTCTCACCTTGTATTTGCGTGAAACCAAATGTGCCACAACACATTGTTGCTGACACAGTGTTATGTCAACTTGAGATCAAACACTAAACCTGAAAGTTGAATTGTTTCAGTAGTAATTTAGAATTGACAGAGTGAGTTCATATGTTTAATTCACTCTTTTAGTCTTAAGGAAATAATTGCTTCCTTGAGGATTACTATCTGTGAAAGATGGACCTAAACTAGCAGGTTACTTCACAATTTCATAATGACCACATTGTTGTTAACACTGGCTAGTCAGATGACATCACTGTTTAGTACAATAACACGTGTGAACACATCCAGGCTTCACACGGAGCTTTGGGCTCGTTATGTTTGTTACCATGGCACTTGTATTGAGGAGTGGCAAAGTGGTATGATGACAAACAGTGGTGAATAACTTTTGAGGGGGTACGGAGGTGCACTAGCCTCTCATCCAGCTGTTAGAGGTTGTCGCAGCTGTCTCTGAAGCCTGGGGCGTTCTGCCCTAGAGTGTAAAACGCTGGAGGCACATCTTTGAGAAAATGAGGCTCCTTCTGCTGCAGTTCAAACTTGGGGGTTTATTGGGAGAGGCTTAGCGGAATGATGCGAGCAGTAGAGAGAGAAGGGGGGAAGGTTTTGCATTGTTCAATTGCCGACCGCAGCTTTAAGGTGTCAAAACCCCACACACGCACACCTTTCTGACATCAAAACGCCTTTCGCCTTGTCTCGTCTTGTCTGCAGACGTGGTGGACATGTTTTACGAACCAGTTTGTTTTTCGAGATCTCCCTGTCCTTTAGTCAACCAGTGCTTTCTAGCACTTTAACTCAACTACAATGCGCTGCTGTATAACATTTTTGCACCTGGTAATGGGTTTCTTATTAAGATGATATCAAAATGACTCATCCTATACATTCCAATTTAGACCATGAGTCAAACACTAGACACTTCAGGAGAGATGTACTTTGATTTCACCTTGTTTCTGTTTGAATTGGTACACACGGGGTCCTCAGCAGCCAGTGCAATGCTGCTCGCCACGATCACGAGGAGGATGGTCATCTCAAAGTAGCGCAGAGTGACCACATAGTGACAGATCCTCCTGATACTGTGGATAAACAATAGGGAAAGTGTTTATTGTTGGTTGATGGAAGAGCAGACACAAATAACCAAAAAAAGGAAAGCCCTGTCATGGCAAAGATGTTTTAAATTAAAACAAACACTTCATCTTATTTGATAATCAGTGATTTAAAGGATTTTGTAGCATCTTACGGGTTGGAGGCCTTGAAGATGAACATGCTATCTGGGGCTACACGTTTGGAAGGAATCGGAGGCTCCTCCTCCTCAGTTTCAATATCTTTCTGGTCAGACTCGTATGCCTCCAACTCTTTACTGTTCACTAAAACCCAGACAGATATGGGAGAGGAGAGAAAAAATGTTCTATGATGAAGAAAGAACAATGTGAGTCACCGGCACAATGGATTCATCAAAAAAAAAGGACTCCATGAGTGGCACTCTCATCTGATGTCAGAAACACCTACACACAGTGATCCAGAGTGATACTAAATCCCAACTTATGATGCAGAGTAAAGGAGTGACTGCAGCGAGATGTGATCATAGTGCTACCTGTCATGGGTGCAAGCTCCAGCAGCGGTTGTGAAGACATTTCGATGGCCACGCTTCCCTCCAGGTTGGACTTGTTACGTTTGATCGAGACGGGACGGTTCTCAGACTCCATGGCCCTCACAGTGAACTCTGTGGCCTCTAAGGCCGACTCTACTGGGATGTTCTGGCACTCGTACTGGTCTGTGTGGCCACCTTCACTCTGCTCTGTCCAGGTACAATCAAGCAGCTGCTCACACTGAGGAGGATCTGGAATGTCCGCACCAGGCAAAGCACTTCTGTAACGGGGAAGAAAAGATCACTGAGCTTACAACATAGATATGTTATGATCTGGAAATCTTGTAAAAGGAACTGTGCAAAAGCTCTGATAATAATAAACTCTAGTGTGTTTGTACCATCCTTTTCTTGTTGTGTAATTATCTGATAAACGTCCATTTCATCTGAAATGTCACTGGATATTTCCAGAGACAGAAAGAGATAGGATCCTACCTTGTAATCTCTCTCTCTCTCTGTTTTTAAATAGGCTACACTAGCAGCATGGCACTATAGATGGCAATGTCTGTTGCTCAGCCATTCTGTGAAGAGATCCCTTCCTAATGCAAATCTAACTGAACAGATGTGAGATGAAATTTACATTCTTCATTCTGTGTTAAAACTCTGAATCCTCATGTAATTCAGCTTAATTACTGTAGGAACACCGGTACAACGGGACATCCATTAATCACAGGGTTGGTGGTTCGATCCCTGGCTCCTCCGGTCCACATGCAGACGTGCCTTTGAGCAAGATACTAAACCACCGGTTGCTCCAGATGGTTAGGCTAGTGCTTCGAATGGCAGCTCTGCCACCATTATTGTGTGTGAATGGGAGGTAAAATTAATTTTGAAGCGCTTTGTCCATTAACATAGAAAAGCACTATATAAATGCAGTCCATTTACCATATCTCAGGGAAAAAATATCCAGTGACATTTCGGTTAAAATGGCCTTTACCAGATAATTACATACAACGAGAACAGGGATAAAAAAAAGGTTGAGTTCACAAGAGACTGCTGAACCTTACAATGCCTCTTTGGAAATTTCTTCATCAAAAAACGACCAGCCCTACCTTCTACAATCTTCTCCAACTTCTGCATAGGGATTGATGATGCATGTTCCACAATCATCTTGGGCTGACCCTCCTTCTCCCTCCACTTTCTCTCTCTCCTCTCTTTCTTCCTTCTCTTCCCTCTCATCCAGTATCTTCCTCTCCTGGCTGAGTGACCTCCTGAGTTGCGGCACCTCATGTGGCGATCGGGTACAGTCCAAACTCTTGACCTCAGAGCGAGCCTCGCGGTGGCGGTGCCGTCTGTGGCGTGCCCCTTCGTCCGGCCCCTGACTGGGTCTGAACTTGCGGGCCATCCTGTGCCGGCCCCCGCCTGTGTTCCGGTGGTTAGCTCCTCCTGTTTTCTCCTCACTCAGGTTTACCAGAGGTTCGGCGGCAGGAGGCTCTGGGATAGGGACGGAGACGGACATCGGGGGGCTCGGGGAGGGGCATCCCCACAGACATGGGAGACTCAGGCAGATGAGCCGGGCTGGCCTCTGGGGAGAGGGTGGGTGCATGGTGGGGGATGGTGGGGGTTTCAGCGGTGTCCTCCGTAGGGCTACTAAACAGCTCCTCTCTGCTTGCCATCTGGCGACGTTTGCGTAGCTGGTTGGCTCTCTGTTCCCACACGGACATGTTAACCTTTCTCCTCCTCTCGCGGCGGTTGGTGAAGGCATTGGAGCTATTGAGGGGCTGTTCGTCTGCAGCCCCTGTTGGACCCTCAGGCTCCTCTGGGAAGTTTGGTCGGCCTCGGTGGATGGCTCGTTTCCTGTATAGGTAGGGTCTTCTTCTCCCACTAAGGACCATAATATATTGCACATCAATATGTTCCAGCAACAGGCCCAAATTGAAGGAATTGGTGACAAGAAACATCAAGATGAGTGCCCATTTAGCATACCAGTTATATACAAAATAAATATTATTAAATATTAAATAATAAATATTGCAACAAAAGGACAGACCTTTTGTGTGTGTTTGTTAATTAGTTACACAAGAAAAAAAATAGCAAAATACTAAAAATACAAATACATCCAAAAACTGAAATGAAGATACCTGAGAGGACAGATCAAAAAAAAGGTAGAAAAACAAGAACCACAAGAACAAAAAAATGTAAGGTGCAGGATTTAAGTACAAACATAGTGTAACATCTAGAAAATAATCTCAATAATTGAGTAAGAAAACTCAAGGGAGAAATTCTGTGAGACAGAGATGCATCCAATTATACTTACTGGTATTCAGATTCTTTTGTTGTCCATGTAATCAATGAGTGATTATTTGAAAACAAGACATTAGTGTTTTACAACATACACAGAACATTTGTTGTGGCACAGAACAAAATACATAAAGGAGATGCAAACTGTGGGCGGAGGCTTTCTGGTTTACACAGGTTTAGAAGGGACTGAAATCAGCACTAAGAAATTAAAATGTAAAGATTTCATTCACGGGAGTAATCAATTTTATAGCCATTAACATCAATATTATTTTTGAGTTAATGTTTAAGGGTCAAAACTGACAGAATGTACAAAACATTTTGGTCAGTGCCACATAACAGGCATAAAAACAAGACAATGTGATGGAAGCAGCAAAACACTGTAAAAAACGTTAAATTCAGCATCTTGATCGCTGCAACACAGGACTAACATTCAAATATGTAACAGACAAATGATACACTCAGTGTCCCAGCTACAGAGTCAGAGTCTGTGCAGTTACCTTGTATGTAGACTATCTGCTCTTTTACTTTGTGGAGTTAAATAGTGCATACATTTTAATACCTTATACATTATTTGCTTTTGTCTTTTCTCTGTAACATACTTTGTTACTTTGTTAAGAAACATACTCTACAATTAAACTTTACTGTCATTATTATTACATACCCACCATAATTTCAAGAAGGAATTTGTTTATAAATGTTTAACTACCAATCACGTAAACATTTATATAATGCCCTGCAGTAATATAAATGTCATATAATATAAATACCTGCTTTCAGGTAGGTTAATGGTGTCTTTCCATTTAGACATGTAACAAAAATCTGCTTGCAAAGACTTAAAACACTTGGAATAAGTAATTTTTCACAGTGAACACTTAGTTGTAGAATTTCTTTTTGGTAATGTAGTTGGTACTTTCTTGCTGGTATTATCGAGGGTTTTGGGGGACCTTCAACACTCCAGACTCGAAGAAAAGAAAATCGTCTTTAATTCAAGAACCAACAAATTCCACATTGACCCTATACAATAGCTAGAATTTGTCTTCAGGGCTAACAATTCAGCCTTTGAACTCATCAACATAGTGAAGCTTTGCTGTTGCACTTAAGCACCTTACCATACAATGATATTCTAATATATTTAATAGGAAAAACATAAGTGAGCCAAAAAAAATCACTGAGATTAATTACTTATGTCAAGTAAGATTGATTTTTATATTGTACTGGCATCATCTACAAATAAAAGGTCCACCTGGTAAGCAGGGAGAGCAGATTCATCAATCTATAATCATGTGACATGGATTGGAAAATCTAGCTAGTAATGCAAAAATAGAGAGAATAGATTTTGTAGTTAATAGTGTAAAACATGCAAAATAATGAGTACAGTCCCAATCAAGCCAGGCCAGCACTCACTCAAGTATTCTTGACAGGAGAAGCTGTTTTAGGACTAGGTCACTGATGTGTCATGTAATATTTTTTTTTCCTACCTACAATAACTCCATTGACACAGTGGCGACACTGATCAGATGGAGTCATACTAAGTAGGGAATCTTGCTCAAAATCTGACACACTCCAAAGTATGCCTCCTCCCAGTAGAGTGACACATTGAGACGTCCCACTGTTACCAAAATTTTTTGAAAAATACCTTCTGCCCTTTCCTCCCGACTTAATGGATCATTAGACCTGTGGGAAAGCCGCCAGGTCATCGGAAGGAGCAGCAAATCAGTGGTGAATTACTTCTCTCATTAACAAAAGAGGCTGCTGTCACCAATCACAGGTCAAGACAGTTATAGGAGCAGTTTCAGTAATGCTGCAAAGTCAGTCTGTAAGGGGTCATGCTTTTAAACCAGGCACAATCAGCAAACATTCAGGATTATTTCATCAATGCCTCAAACATGCCTTTCTTACTTTGCATTCACCATGCGCCTGAAGGAACTGGTTCTCAGAGAGTCCACAATCAATAACATTGTGGAAGTATCTTTTTACCTATACCCTATTCATTTTTAAATGCCTGCTCTCCAATGACAGAAGTATCAAGATGATCAAATTCAGGACCACTACCAGTTCGCACACAGCACCTGTACTTAATCTTAAGTAAGTCTTAGTTTGATTCCACTACTGCTGCCAAAAAAGACAAAAGAATTTTAAGAATCATGACGAATTTTCAGCCCAATCTGAATTTTCCATTTGCTGAAGAGGAGATCTGAGAAGCAGTCGCACACTGACTAGCTACTTAAGAGCTCTGAATGCTCTGAGTATTTCAGAACAGTAATTTTGTCAGTTGGTAAACAATAACTTACTCAGATATCAGGCCATCTCTGCCTCTGGCATATCTCTGGTTGAAGAACTCCTCCTCCTCTTCTTCATCCTGATAAAGACCAAAAATACACACTTCATGCTTACTGTAACACATAACTGTTACACATTATAACTGTAACATACATCACTAAAGGTGTGCGCTGGTAACAACAGTACAAACCTTTGTCAGTTCCTGTGCGTTGGCCAGATTATCCACAGCGATGGCCAAAAACACATTCAGCAGTGTGTCTGTCATGAACGCAGTTAAGAACAAACACACTAAACTGTGGGGACGTATCAGGGTTTGCACTTCCCTTTGCCTTTAATAAATGCATACGGAGTTTGTATGACCAAATAAGATCAATTCAAACTTAATGTTCTTGCTTTTTGGGGCTTTCAGTCACATCTCGTGGTCTTCATCAGCCAGTAGAGAGGGCTTAAGTGTCGTCATGTGCAGTGCTGGACAAAGTACAAAAGTTCTGTAATTGAGTAAAAGTACACCTTGCTAAATATTACTCCATTTGACATTACTGAAAGTACAAAAGTTTAAAAGTAATATCACAAGCAAAAAGTAATATTAGTACGGTTATTATGTTTGCCAGGGGTTGATATGACAAATAGAATTACACTAGGAAAACTTTCCTATTTTTTAAACAATGGCATTCATTATAAACAGGCTACATTTTCAATCACACCTCAAGTGTTGTTATATGTGGTGTGTGTAAAAATAATAATACCACACTGTAAAAATACTCTGTTACAAGTAAAAGTCCTGCATTGAAAAGGTTACTAAAGTAAAAGTATGTAAGTATAATCAGGAAAATGTATTTAAAGTACTCACTGCAGAAACAAAAATGTCCTGTGACTACTCTATACTAGATCATTGTTATTACAAGCAAATTAATGTAAAAACAGGATTGTACTGTTGTGTTTTTGAGGGAGAGCCCATTTTTAACTATTTTGTATTGGAGTGAAAGTAATTATTTTTTTCATTATGGATAAATCTGCTGATTATTCTCTCCATTAATCGATTTTCAAAATTTGGAAAATTGTAAAGATGAGGGCAGTCACAGTTACCCAGAGCCAAAAGTGACACCTTCACAATGCATGCTTTGTCTAACCAACAGTACAAAGCTCAAATTTATTACAAATAAATTAGAATAATTAAAAGGAAAAGCAGCACATCTTCATATTTGTGAAGTTGCAACCATGAAATGTTTTTACAAGAAAAAATGTCTTGTCTTGGTGCCAGTTAATTTCAATGTCAATTTAATAATTGTTCAGCTGTACTTGTAAAATGTTGGATAGTTTAATTTATAACAAAACATATTTTATTAAGTCTCCATATGTTTTGTGGGTAAAATCTTAATTTGTAAAGTAACTAGTAACTAAAACTGTCAAACAACTGTAGTGACGTAAAAAGTACAATATCTCCCTCTGAGATGTAGTGGAGTGGAAGTAGAAAGTGGCATGAAAAGAAAATAACTCAAAGTAATAAGTAAAGTAGAAGTACCTCAAAATTGTACTTAAGTACATTACTTGAGTAAATGTACTTTATTACTGTTCACCACTGATCATGTGACTTGAGTATGGTACGTCACAGCTATAGTTGCTAGTTACTTTTTAGATTAATGGAATAGTTCAACATTTTGGAAAATACACTTAATACTCTTTCTTACCAAGAGTTGCGTGAGAGATCGATACTCTTCTCATATTTGTCTGTTAGATATGAAGCTGGAGCCCATAGTTGGTTATCTTAAATTAGCACAAAGTCTTTATGCTAATTAAGCTAACTGGCTACTTGAGGTAGTTTCACATTTATCTTACAGACACGAGAGAGGTATTGAATATGTGTATTTACCTTTCCTTGTGATGGAGTATTCTCACACTGTGGTATTACTCATTTTAGTCAAGTACTGGATCTGGACACTTTTTCCTCCGCTGACTTTATTTATTTATTTTACACTATACAGGAGCTCTTTGACCACTTGTGAAGAGCCAGTAAGGATACAATTTCCAAACAATGTAAGCACTATGAAGTAGATCGATGACCACATGCCATACTGCACTCCACCCTGCGAGCGAATCCCATTATACATCACCTCGTTCCAGTCCTCGCCAGTTAAAATCTGTAGGCAAATGCAGAGAATATTCTGCATAAATAATTACATTGCTCATATTTGATTCAAGGGAACACCTAAAAATACATAAAATAGAAGACATATTCCCTGTCTGCAAACCAGTTCAAGATATGGCATTAAAAATGGCAGCAAGATAAGTAATTACTATGTGTGCTGATCAAAACACTCCTTCACAGTGCAGTTGGATTTGTAGCAGATCTGATGTGGATTCGTTCACGTTTCACTTGTCTGATATTCATGTGCGCATATGTGTGCATGGATGTGTGGGATGATAGCGGAGGCAGGGGGTGGAGAGCGAGTAAGCAGAGTTGTTTAATCTGCGCCTGGGGTGAGAAATATCCCAGGGTGCAATGTGTCATGAAGAGCAGGCAGAAT
The DNA here is from genome assembly GCA_024633595.2 of Lepomis macrochirus. Lineage (NCBI taxonomy): Eukaryota > Metazoa > Chordata > Actinopteri > Centrarchiformes > Centrarchidae > Lepomis > Lepomis macrochirus. The sequence continues at coordinate 21,834,890 of JALXJV020000012.1, forward strand.
GAGGGGATCTGTGGGAGCCAAACCTGAAACACTGTCATGATGGCAGCTGGAAATGTGTCAAAGTTGGTGGGAGTGTAATCTTCAAAGATGAACCTAGAGGGAAGGCAGATAAAAAGCAGGGTCAGTTATGACCAAGGAAGAAGAGGAGGAGGAGGATGCGTATCTATTTTCATCTGGACATGTCATTTCCTCTCCTCTTCATCATAGACGCCATTGAAGAAACTGCTGTTCAGTTTTCAGGTTGTAGCTACCATTTCAAAAGCGCGGCGCTATCACGTTACACATGTAGGTTAAGAAAATGTTCTACAAAAATCAGTGCCACATATCTAAAGAAACTGAGAAGTGACGATGTCAGTTTTAACGTCCTGAAGGCTTTACTCACCTTCCGCCAAAAAGTTGCATACCCAGCAGAGCGAACACCACAATGAAGAGAAAGAGAAGAAAAAGCAGGCTGATAATGGACTTCATGGAGCTCATGAGGGACACAACCAGGTTCCTGAGAGAGGCCCAGTATCTGACAGAAAGAAATCACAGACATATTTGTCTTTTTGAACGGAGCTCCGTAAAAATATACACACAAATGTACTGTAAGCCGCGCCTAATTTAGCCAAAATGTGTTGCCCCACTTACTTGGTGATCTTGAAAATTCTCAGAAGTCTCAGTGCCCTCAGTACGCTGATCCCAAATGACATGCCAGGCCTGAAGAATCCCCAAACCACCTCAAAAATGCTGCCGACAATGACCTGCAAAACATGTCAAACAACTGCAACCAAAAAAGCACGTCCAATAGGCACCATCCGACCAGCAGCACATTTGCAAAAGCTATTTTATCTGGAACAAATAAGAGAGGGCCGAGATGTGGGCCTACTGGACAGGTGTGTTTAATACCCTCTCAAATCTATGTGGCACAGATATTGAGCCTAACCCCTTGTCGGACATGTTCAGGGTAGTAGAGGACTGAAAGATGTTGACCTAAGCTGCTGTCGTTGCCTTCACTACACTGCTTGTTCAACGACTGAAAAAGTATGGAAAATAAATGGTGAAAACAATTTCACCATTTCGTAAATGCTGTTTGGAGGATTTATTAGCGCACATCAAATTCAAACAGTTAAAGCAGACTACTCAAGTTTTGGCAACTTTTGTGTCCTATTTTTCAATGAATGTGCACAATGAAGCAAGTGCTACCCTCTCCTTAAATTTGCCCTTGATATAAGATGTTGTGTCTACAGGCCATTGTTAAAGTTGTATGTTTGTATGTGTTTAGTACATTACAGTGGTTTACTTGCTGATTTATATTCTGAAGATTTAATACAAAACTTTGAATAATGAAAAAATCATATCTTACAAGAAGTAATTGCGAGAAATCTTCACTGCTTTATCAGTTAAATAGGATATTCCAAATTCCTCATTTTGGACCAGAATTTTATTTTTTTCCTTTGTGATATAAAACAGAATTAAATTGAGTCCAGTTTTTTTCTAGTGTAATAAAGAGTCAGAATACAAGACGAAGGACCTCACCCCACAGTCGAAGCAGTTGAAAGATGAATGAAAGTAGAGCCGGAAACCCAGACCGTACATTTTCAAAAACATCTCAGCCAAAAACAGCCCCAGGAAAACAAACTCTGCATAGTCTAGATATAGAAAACAATAAGAAAAGCAATTATATCAAAGGAGGCATCTGCCATTCATCAGACATGTTTGGAATTATTAATATTATTAAAACAGTAAATCATTGAATAATGTAAAAACAACCATTATAAACTGAAACCCACAGAGGAAGATGGTCAGCCAGTCGGGCTGGTTATGATGGACGATGGCCACGCAGATGGTGTTGAGAGCCACAAGACTGAGCACCATCAAGTAGAATGTGTCTGTCTTCACCATGCGGCGGATGGAGATGCGTAACATGCGCTCTTTACGCCGCAGGTAGGCAGCGGGGCCACGCCGGCCGCTGCGGAAGTTCATCCTCGATCGCGACATGCCTGAGAGAGGAAGAGGGAGAAGGGTGAGGGAGTGGTTACAGTGAGGTTAAATATACAGCATATATACAACTGAACAGACTGAAATAGTGAAGTTCTTCACTCACTGGCACTGGCAGCAGACGTGTCTGTAAACTTTTCGTCCCCTGGAGCCCCTCTCCGTGCACCAGTTTTCTTACTCGCTCTCTTTAGCACTAAAATGTTCCATGAAGATATAAGGTTGTTAAATGAAAACAACAAAGGAAATGATGACTTGGAAAACTTCAGTGCAGATAGTAGTAGTACAGCACACTTTTCTATATCTACAGTTATCAAAGCAAACTGACTCTGTGGATAGAAAGGCACACGCATGTTGAATTGAAATCATTCACATTTCATTCACAATGGAAGGATTTAGCACCCTAATAACCACAGCTACTTTCCCAAAGAGTACAGAGAGGCTGTGTTTGCGGTCAGTTCAACAAGTTGGTTGAGGGCGTAACATGCTGGTTTCATCTATCGGTTACAGTGATAGGTATCTTTATAAACATAGGTATCTTTTGCGTTAAAGTTTGGTATGGCTATATTCAGAGATCACAGGGCCTCCAATATGGAGGTCTGATCCTGACAAATTCAGAAATAAACACAGAAATATATAAATGCTCAATAAAAAAATAAAGTAAATAAACAAATGTAGGCAGGAATTAAATTATACAAGGAGACATAAATGTATTTTAATTAGCTTCTTTTATTTCTCCAATGGTATTTATTTCTGACTGTCCTTTTTACATTTGTCTATGCATTTCTGCCTCATTATGCAAATGAGGAGGGGCTGTGTCTCAGAGGGTGAACTTCTCCCCTATTGGTGGACCAGTCAGACGGGAGAGCTCTAGTCCTACTCTGCCTGCACACATTAAACCAGATTGCTCCTCATACAGTCAGATGGCTTCCTTCAGTGTGCTGAGGTATTTAGCTACTCTGTTTGAAGACAATACTACCAGCCATGCTTATTTTCATACTGAAAAAAAAGTTTAAACAATGTGAAGGAAGAAGCGAGTTCTCAGTTTTCTCACAGGATGAATCAGTGACGGATTTTATTTTTCTGCCCATGCCTGAATTAATGAATAATCAATTAATAAATAAACCTCTAGGGATGCTTGCCCCGGCTTAACACTCATCAATATCATCAATTTCATAATTTATTAGTTTAGTTTATGAGTTTAAAACTTTATTTTTATTCTACCGCCTATATTTTAATATCCGACGGTGACAAGTTAGGACCCTTGTTTAATTCCTACTTGGTCATATGCTGAATGTAAAGTGATCTGCAGGACCAACCTGCAGTTGGCATGAATGAAAGTTGAAAAAAAAAGAGGAAGACTGCTAGTTTGATGAATAATGTGGTAGTTTATTTTTCTCTTCCCACTGCAAGAGAGAAAAAACAATTTTTTACAGAATTTTCTGACACGAAAATAATCTCCTCATAAACTGAAAATTGACTCATTCACAATATTTCCTGGTTTATTAAACTGATTTTTCTTTTCTTTGTGCATCAGAGCTGATAAGCGATTCATGTATTACAGTGGGTGCATCCATCCTAGTCAGATTGCTGTTGTGATTTTTTTATGTATGAGTGAGCCATGAGACCAACATGTTAAATTCCCAACATGTTCACGTAACAAGGTGCATGTCTGAAGGGGGCTTTAGTTTCACCAGTGAGACTGAACTGGTAATGTTAAATCAAGCTTTAGTAGTGTTGCTATGGTTACCTGCAGCTTGCACAGAGACTGACAGTACAGAGGTGGTTAAACTGTTGATTGGAACAAGCTTTGACATATTTCGACATATAGTTAAAACAGACATCGATTAATCTGATCAGACAGAGTATTTTCTGAGGCCGTTGTACAACATGTAATAACCATAGATCCATGTACATGTGTGATTAGTCTAAAGTGTGTGAACTCACCATCTAACGGCGATCTCCCTGAACTTTTATTCTCCTCTGCAAGCATTACCTCCTCTGTAACACAATAAAACTGGAGGTTATACACAGCAAACATGCTAAACATGGAAATGTACATTTCATGTTTGTATTCTTTAGGATGTCTGCGAACATTTACAGGAAGCCAAACTGATGTAAACACTGCTCCGAGTGGCCTGTATGATCGCCTTTAGAAAAAGAGCTCTTATGCTCTCATACTTTCTCCCAATATCTCTCTCTATCTCTCTGTCTTTTCTCTCTCTCTCTCTCTTTCTTCCCACACTCACCCGCACCCATGCACACATGAATGTGCACCACATCTTTCTCACATACACATGCATGTAAACACGCACACACGCATGCACACAAATTTAAGTCAGTGAGTCAGTATCACCTTTTTCTCACCCTCTACTTGCGTGGGAGACCAGCAATGTAGATTGCCATTACAGCACTCTGTGTGTGTGTGTGTGTGCGTGCACACGCGTGAAACTCAACAGAGCTACTCTACTGTAGGTTAAACAACTCTGAAAGTGTCTGTAACAGAGTGATCACTTTACAAAATCAGTTGGAAAAAAAGACCAACCATTTAGCTGTTAAATTATTGTAATTGTACAGTAGCTGCTGTCTCATAAAATAATAATGAAACCAAATCAAAGGAAATATTCTTTCCTGCCTTTTGGGGGTTAGGTGAGAAGATTGATAAAACTGTCATGTCTGGTAAATATTAAGCTATAGCCAGCAGCCAGTTATCTTAGCATAGCATAAAGCAACTGGTTAAATTAGATTAGCATGAAAACAAAGGGAGACAGTTGTCTCTGATCAAAACTAACCAAACCCACCTACCAGCACCATCTAAAACTCAGTAATTAACACGTTATATCTTGTTTGTTTAATCTGTATTAAAACTGAAAGTTTCAGCTTTATGGGGGTTCATGTGGCTGACTATCATTGAATGGAGCAGTGACACCTGGCTCCACCTTCATATTTCACAGGCAAGTTTAAAGTCATCCACAGCTTCTACATTCTCATTAAAAATATACTTTTAGATAATTCCTGCATCATTTAAACATTTTGGAATGACCTTTTCTTGTCAGATGGCTCTCACACATCAGGTTTTGTCAACTTTGATGATAGCAGACAAACATCTCAATCCAAAATGAAGTACAGCGCTGCTCAGCGCTGCTCATGAGTTGAACACTCAGCCCAGTCATTTTGTGTGTCCATAAACAGCTGTATATTTTATTGTGTAAAGAATCCCTGAACTGGGATAACTGTAGCCGGCCTCACTCACTCACTGTAAGCCTCTACATCTCTGTATAGCAAGTGTGTGTCTGCAGATGTAAAGTTGTTCTGCTGCCCAGTACCTGCCCTGTCTATCCAGGCTCGGTAGCCATTCAGTTCTCGTTCCACCTGCTGCTGGCGGCGTAGCTTCATGAAAGCCCGCCTGTTCTCCACCCTCTCCCTCTCCTTGGCAAATTCTCTGAAGAGGGAAGCATTAACATCTGCTGTCATAACTCATGACACAGACAGAAACACCAATGTTATACACATAGGAAGCGTCACACTCACCCGGAGAGGACACCCAACACCAGATTCAGCACAAAGAACGAGCCAATAATGATGAGAGGAATGAAGTATATCCAGTTCCATGTGGGACCCAAGGCATCATTGGTCTGAAATCCATAATGTTCATTGATTATTATACATACACAATGGCTGCAAGATGTTACCTGACCTGAACTTCTTGAGCTCACATTATAGAGAACGGCTGTCCATCCCTCCATGGTAATACACTGGAAGACAGTGAGTACAGCAAACAGGATGTTGTCGAACTGTGTGATGCCGTCATTGGGCCCGATCCAGGTGTCGTTGCAGTCGTACTTCTCTGGGCACTTCCTCACTCCGCAGGCGAATGCCAACTCTGACGAGTCAACGGTCTCATTTTCTTTAACACACAAAAAACAATCATATACTTGCTGTTATGGTGTTTTGTTGATATATGTAAGCTAAGCTAACTGGTTGCTGGCTGTAACTTCATGACAGACATTAGTGTGGTATTAATCCTATCATCTTACTGTTGACATTGTATTACCAGTTTCATTGGATGCTTTTAACCACATTGTAATCTCTTGTTGTTGATTGTATTGTAGCATACTGTTAGTTAAGCACTTTATTACATATTATACATTCTATGTAGATGGCAAATACATCTACACAGTCCCCTTTCACTCAAAATGTGTTTAGGTTGTTACTTCACCTGGATTTTTGAGCGTCACTGTGCAGAATGATAAAAGAAAAGTTTGACACGATAAGGCTGTTTTCTTTTGAAATGAAGAGAAAATAGATGTTCATTGTTGTAACTTTTTAGTGGAAAAACAGACACAAATTATTATTCAGTATATATTTTTATATGTCTTAAAACGTCTGTAGGGTACCTTTAAACCTTGAATTTTGGGAGACCATCAGAAAACCAAGGGACAGATGTAGCTATTTTTCCTGCTTTAAATACAATGACCTTACCCAGGTTTTACGTCTCAGTCCATTTCTGAGCAGTGTTGATCGATGGCAGTAAATGCTGTGGTGTGGCGTGTGATTACAGAGTAGTTGTTGACTAATTAAGCAGTAGCTATATAAGCCAACAACTCTAATAATACCTCTGAGCTCGATGCTAGTGTTATCTATGAAAGCCTCAGGCTCTCAAACAATCATTTCACACCCTCTGTTTGAGAACAATGAGTAAACCACACATTTGGTATACCTGCTGGTAAACCAGTCAGTCAATTATAAATAATTCAAAAACAAAGCATGAGAAAAATCTTCTAAAGGTACTGGATAAAACAGATGGCGAGGTGGCCCTTATCTACTCTTATACACTCAAACTATTGGACATAATCATAAAGCCTTTATTAAAACTAGAGGGTGTAAACTGTCTTTGATTGATCTACCTTCACCAAATTATGAGTGTGAAGCATAGGTGTCATTTACACTGGGGACTCTGGGGACATGTCACTTTTTGAAATTGATGATCTTGTCCCCCATCACTTTTTGAAAGCATTTGTAAAAAATGTTCTGTTTTGCTAGCAAAAAGAAAATGTTGAATAACAAATGAAAAAGAATGGTTTATTTACACAACAAGAATTGAATTGCAACACAATGTAAATATCAAATATCACTTGTCATGGCCTGGTCAGTTTTTCATCAAACTAACTCTAATCTGCACCCTTAAATGTCCCCACCACTTTTCAACACAAAATGACACCCTTGGTGTGAAGACATCTTTCTATTTTAACTCTGAAAGACTGATACCAAAACATGCTGCTTACTGACACTGACATTTAAAATGACGTCACAACGTTTGTCTCTCTGCGAACTTGAATAGGAATGTCTGTTGATGTCATTTCATCTACATTCCACTAGTTATTAAACAGAACAATAACAAAAGCATTGGCATGGCCAGCATGAAAAAAAGTGTTTTAGAAAGTGGAAGACATGTGACACATGAGTGGACTTTCTTTCCCAACAGCAAGAGATAGTTAGCCGTGTCTGTGGAACATACCTTGGATGTCAACAGACGGCAGGCAGGTGTGGTGAAGCTTCCCGCTGTAGAACTCCAGACCGATGATGGCAAACATGAGGATGGCAAAGAACAAGAGAAGGCCAATCTGGAGCAGCGGGATCATGGCCTTCATGATGGACTTCAGCACAATTTGTAGGCCTTGAAGTATTCACAAAGAAAAACACATCCCATTTAGGAACACACAGCATTTGTCCTGTTTAAATGAAAGTAACTGAAAAGCCAGCCAATATCTTTGTCAGTACTATATCAACTTATTTTGAATTTTATGTGAAATGTATTTTTCCTGACATGTGTTTCTGTAAAAGGTTGCCCTATCCTATCAAAACTCAATTTAGAAGATTAAAGAGAACATATTCGGGAGCCTCCCACTCTGCCATCATTTTGCTTTTACACTTCACTGCCTCAAGATGAACAAAACACTATATACTATAAACCCCATAATTAGCTGTCAAGAATGGAAAGAAACTGCAACATGCTTTTCAACATGTCGTTCAACATGTTTCTACATGTCTTTTTGTGTTTTTAACAGGTTCTTATTAAACATAGGAGCCAATGACATGCAGCACACAGTAGCTTCTGAATGTGGCAAATACATTGGTGGGTTTAATCTGTTTAATGGGAAAAATGACCCTGGTATAGTGATACAAACTTCTTTCAGAGTACAGAGATTAAATATATATTTCTGACGTACATGTTCTGAAACATGTAGACTTGAGAGCTAAAAAAAGTCCTAAAAGATTAATCACTAGTTATTTGCAGCACCAGTTTGTTCGACCTTACAGTGCAGGATTAGAGGTTAGTATCTGACTCACTGGGGATCCCGGAGACGAGTTTGAGAGGTCTCAGCACTCGCACGGCCCTCAAGGTCCGAAGGTCGACTGGGATGTTCATGTGGGCACCAGCAGTGGCCAGGATCCTGATGGACAAGGCACACACATATTGTGTATACAATATACTTTATTCAGAGATATTTTTAATGGTAGGACCGTTAGGGAGACCATACATTGTACATATTTTTTCTGTTAGTATTTTGTTAAGACAGTTAAATTAATAGCTACTTGTGATGGCCTGAAAAGGAAAAAGATATTTGGGTTAAAATAGAGAAAATGCAAGAGGGACATGTAAAAACATCCATTAGTAGCTAAATCTGGTACAGAAACTCTCTTCCCTTTCTTGAGATTAATGTTTTTTGTCTGAGGCGTCTGACAAATTTAGTGACAAAAATAGGTAAAAGGCAACAAATGGATGTAACTGAAGGACAAATTTGAAGATGAGTCATTTTAAAGGAAAAAGGCAAAAAATAAAGTGATTTTATGTCATGCAGTGGTACAGTATATCCATTTAGTGCACCGGACTTGCACGGTGGGAGACAAAGAATGCACAGCCGCATACACCTGGCAGGCATCTCTACTCACATCTGCCCACGCACACATTGATGTCCCTCCACCTACACAAAAACACTGAAAAACAGCAACCGACAGGCAACCTCTTACCAATGCTACACCATAAATTACATCTGAATGGTTCTTGTAATGATGTCAGATTTTGTGTAATTTTTCTAGTTAGAAAAATATAATATAAGAAATATAATAATAATAATAAAACAAAATTGCTATGAAAACTCTGACAATTTATTTTTTTTACATTTCATTTAGGCTGCATTTTTGGTGACCCACAACCATTAATGCTTTCACCGATGAGAGGTTAATATCCACTGCTAATTTGATAAGTAACATCTTAACTGAAGCTGTGAAAATTATCCTAGAGATCCTGATTATTTGCCAGATTTCTCTCTCTCTGTTACATGCACACAGATAGAAATATACAAACTCATAAAATCTTTGGACAGTGTTAGGAAATGTGGGGGAAGGTGAGTGTGTGTGTGTGTGTGTGTGTGTGTGTGTGTGTGTGTGTGTGTGTGTGTGTGTGTGTGAGAGAGAGAGAGAGCAGGGGCTAGAAAGCACATGGCAGAAATTCAAGTGTAAGCCCACGCAGAATCTCTCCTGAAAGCAGTGGGCGGGAGAGAGGCCGAATGAGCGAGTGAATGAGCGAGACCACGTTCACACTATCTGTGGATAAACCTGAAAGCTCTGTTCAAAGTGGGGAAAGCTGTCCAAACCAAAGTATTCAGGACCTTTTTGAAAAGTTTACTGTCAATAAATACTGAATGCTACACTATTTGCAGCATGACTGAGCGAGCAACTGTTTGCTCCGATTAAAGATAATCTAAAAAATGGATAACATGAATAGATTGACATGATTTAAATGACCATACTTTCTTTCTAGCTAGCATCTTCAAATTAGAGCGAGATAAATGTAGAGTGTTTTCACAAATATTTGTTTCTGGTGGCAGAGTAGTCCCCCATTACAAGTACACTGAATATGGTGTAAAATTGTTTTTTGAGTAGTATTTGCAATACATTTTAGGAGAAATTCCTGTGTTGTCCTGTGCTGTACCAAACTCACTTAGAGTAAGCAGAAGGCCACTAGTTATGGCCTGTACAAGGGAGTGAGTGAGTATGAGAGTGAGGTCTCTATTTTTCTCAAAAACGGTGCAAGTGCAATTGGATGTGACCAACTAATTTTTGCAATTTTTGGGACCAAAATGTAGCACAATGCAATCTGAACAAGAGGCTGAAGCACAATTATTAAATTAGTAGGAAGAATCAACAGACCACACAGAGTTGTAATGACCTTCAGTAACGACCAATTACATCTAATTCTCTCATTCCCCTTTAAAATCAACAACCAGTTGAAGGTGCCTGGGGACTCTAGACCAGCTTCATTGCAAACAGTATACTGTAGAACCACAAGTATTGAAGTGGTGCTCCAGCGATTTAGTGTTGTAGAGAGACTCCGGAGAGACACTTTAAAATATAACGGTCAGTGTAGCTCAGACCACAATATCCCATTCCAATTTTTCCAGAAGACTCCAGTTTTTTGTTGCACTCCCCTGATTTTGTTGCAGGGATCTGTGTAAGAGGACTATTCATAATAGAGTTTGAGGGCCATGTAAATTACGGATGGGTGATGTGTGATGATCTTGAAGTAACCTATGAAAGGGTCTGCATTTTCCATAATACAAATCAGTGTCTTCTTTCAGAACCTCCCTACCTGGGAAATGACATGACTTTCAAATTCTACACATCCATATTATAATGAAGCCTTCAAATTATAAATGTGCAGCGTCCAGGCACAGGTCAAGATAATGAGACATCATCATCTAGGTTATTTGACTGGTTGATTGGTCGGTCTACCACTTTGTACAGACATTAGTGATCCCCTGACTGTTCCTAAAACCTTAACTTACTCCTTAGTGCCATCATCTAGTCAAAATATTTATTTCTCCAGTACTTTGGTTTATGACCAAATACCTGCAAAATCAGTGACATTCCCATCTGCCCCAGCTGTACTTTGTGTTTGGTGCAAATATATGCTAAACAACGATGGCTAACACCTGTTTAACATCAGCATATTAACATTGTCATTGTGTCAATATGTTAGCATGCCGACGTTAGCATTTAACTCAGCATAATCGCTAACACAGCTATAAACTCTTAGTCTTGTTTTACACTTGACGTAGCTCTTCCAGATCCACATTAAACAACATGATAACTGTTAAACAGGCTGAGCGTACTCCTCAAGGACAAGAAAGTTGAATCTGATGTGTAAAATCTGTGGAATTTAATGTTTGGTGTTAAAGCACCTTGAATATTCTTCTTTCTTCTAAGAAGAAACTCCTGTACTGTTATGTGATGTACCAAATAGGCAAAAGCGTTATAAAATAAATGAAAATGGCATTACTGCGTTTGCATTGCTGTTGTCTTTACTCCAGCACTAAATTATTTAGTGTTTATTGGCACTCTGACAATTTTCAATAAGATTAAAGCAACAGACAGATTTATGCAACTGCTTTGAAAACATTGTTATTAATCAGATTAAGGCAGAAATTGGAGCAGACTGTAACTAATTAGTATACCTACTGTCCATTGCATGTCAGTCATTCAAATCACCTTAGTCTGCCTTTATTTCTATGTTTTCAGTTCGTGCATGTGTCAGGTGTGTTGTTTCTATACATGAATAACGACACAGCGACAGTGGAATCAGCGGCGGTGGAATCAAATTATATCAAATTAATTTAAATAAGTGAACATGACAAACAATCACTATTTAGTGTGGATATTAGCAGTAATTTGGTTATAGTACATGTAAATGTATTGAGTGAGTGAGTGAGTGAGTGAGTGAGTGAGTGAGTGAGTGAGTCAGACAGAGATGACACAGTGAGAGACATTGAGACAGAGCGGGAGCAGAGGAGTGGGAGTCTGTGGAAAATAGCCTTCAAACCAAACACGCTTAACAAAGGCAGGCAACAGCACAGCTCCTTCAAGGCTGCACTTTGAGCACAGCAATTCAGTGGAGGCTCCCTCAAAATTAAAGCAAATATTATCTGCTATATAGTCTGCTTGTGGTAGCTCATGAATCATCCCTGCACACACAGAGGCCATTTTCTTTTGTTTAGTTTAGAAAAAAAATTTCCCGCAGAAACAAAATTCACTGGCACAATCAGTAATCATGCAAACTAACAAGGCTTTTGTGTTTCCAATATCATACATATATTTAGTTAAGTTTATTGAGATGCTGTATGGACCAGTTTCCATCTGATCTCTTTGGGATCACAAGTTATTGTTGGATAAATTCAGAAATACAGGAGTAGTCCTAGTCTGGTTTAAATTACTTCATATGGGGTTTCATAGGGTTCAATTCTTGGTCTCTTTTGTTTCATCTCTACGTGCTTTCACTAGTTCATATTATTCACAATAGCAATATCTCTTATCATGATTATTTAGATGACAGTTAACTTTACTTATGACTGTTTTCTGATGAGTTTCTGACGATTGATTGCATTATTGTTGGTACAAAATAGGCAAAAGATAAGTGCTCATCGTACATTAGTCTCAATTGAAATCGCAAAACAAATCAGGAATTTCAGCTTGATAAACTCTGATCTAAATTTTGGCAACCACATCAGTTGTTCACAAGTAAATTAGATTACTGTGATCCCCGGTTTCAAGGTTAACTACAAAACCTTCAGAATACTGTATCTTATTCATATGAGTACTTTAGAACATATTATATAAATCAATTATTATACATTATGAAACAACCTCTTAGGTTCTCTGAAAAAGTTGCTTTGCCATTTCAACAGTATAGAACAAAGATTGGATAATCCTGTTTTAGTTTAAATGCGCAATGCTTGTGAAATCACCAATGGTGTCGCATTATTATTATTATTATTATTATTATTATTATTATTATTATTATTATTATTATTATTACAGATATTTACCAGATATTCACCTGTACCTGTACTGAAACACACAGGACAGCTACACAAACACATACATCCCTCTACAGATTAAACTCTGTAACAAGCCAGCAGTGAGTTAAGGTGCAAACTCAGAGGCTAATCTCTTCCTCGTTGGCTGTTTAAGTGAAGCACTGTTGCACAGTACTGTACCAAACTGGCTCTGGAGAGGCTGAATTCATTACATGCACAGAATGCAGCCTCTCCCACACACCTCCACCTACACTAAGAACACCACCAAAAACTACAGTAATCAGCAGCATCACGTTGCTCACCATTCCAGCACAGCTCCGCATACGGCAATGTGCAGCTGACTCAACACATCAACATAATGCATCAACAAATTAATGGCTTTGAATTAAATCTGGAAAAAAACATAAACCATGCGTGTAATGGCAACATTATTAGTGCTCTGTTGAATTGGGATTACATAAAAAAAAGAAAATTATTCACTATTAGTCATAGAATAAATGGCTGGGTGTATATTTTCCCAAAGAAAACCCACCTGGGACTGTAAGCTATTGTTTGTTCAGTTCAATTATGAGAGCAAAATTAGAGCTGAGACCACTGCAGCTGTCCTTTAAAGTTCCTGGAATAATACACATGATTTTGAAGTTTTGAACTTAATACCTGAATTACTTTTGTGAATCACTGACGTGGTTGGAAACACTTTTGGCTACAATTTCCTTTTGCACTTTTGAGGTTACAGATGTGCTTTGAGACGGGATGGGTTTACATGCAATCCCAATCATGTGACACATTCAGGTAGATGAGACTAATTAATGATGGGCACAAGGCTATCTGCCCAGGAGCCCTAGACCTCAGACCTCCAGAATTAAGTAGCACCAGCTCTTTGTAAATCTGTTACTAAGTTTCTTTACAAATTCACGACTCCTCATACCTGCCAGCTCAGTCCCTCACAGAAAACATGAAACAGTGGGGCCAGGCTATAGTATTCAAAAGTAGGAGCACTGGTTGGTTTCTGGGTTTCTGGGCAAATAATGAAGTTGCCTTGTACTTTTCTGTGCACTGCACTTCATGGGAACTTGGAGTAAACAGGCTAGATGCCCAGTGCACAGGAGATGGGTGCTGGGGTGGAGGGGGTTAACAGCAAGTTTTCCCCCCCGTGGGTCCCCTGAATCGGTTAATCCGGCCATTTATGAACATGCACATTGAATGCTACAGATGAAAACTGCTTGAGAGTGCAAATACAGACACACAAGAATGAGACTTTTCGCACTCCTGTGTGTCTGTCTTTGTGCCAGATGGCTAATGAATCACTCCCAACTCCCACCCAGTTGTATTATTCATCCTGTCTAAAGAGCAACAATTTTAGCAAAGTGTCACACTCTCAAAGAGTGATGTGAAGACTGGGGCAACAGAGGAAAGCTGATATCCTTCATACAACATGATGGGATGCTGAAAGTCACACACATACACACACACACACACACACACAGGAGTACATGTGCAGGCATAACTGGGGATCAATATCATTTTGGTCTGATGAGAGAGTTGTCAGAGCTAATTTAACAACATCAGGGCAACAGGTTTGCTGGCAACAATGTCTACCTTCAGCCTTAGAAATGGAATAACAGCACAAGTACACACACACACACACACACACACACAATTCTTTTGGGAGACATTTTATTGCTAATCAAAGCATCAAGTCCACCTGTGCCGATCTGTTTGCCGCAGGATATAATTGACCATTTTAGGAATCCCAGAGAATTAAATTGGTTTGTGTGTAAGTTGTTCTAGCTGTGGTCCTTTTTGCTACACACTCTTCACTCAGATTAAGGATTTTAATTGAGCTCAGTGTCCCAGCAGATTCGCTTCTAGCAAATCATTAATATGAAATGGAATGAATGCCGCCAGCGCTGGCCCAGTGGCCTCGATTTTATTCCCAAACGGCCTCTATGACACATGTGTGTTTTCTTTTAAGTCTGACTTACTTGTACTGTGCGGCCAGAGTGAGAGAGAGCCAATATGTGTGTGTTTGTGTGTGTGTGTGTGTGTGTGTGTGTGTGTGTGTGTGTGTGTGTGTGTGTGTGTGTTTGAGAGAGGAGAGGAGAGAGGAGGAGAGGAGAGGAGAGGAGAGGAGAGGAGAGGAGAGGAGAGGAGAGGAGAGGAGAGGAGAGCAGCACATGTGCTACCAGAAAATGTGTCAGATAGGTGGCAGGAAAACCAGGTCGTCAGTACCAACCAGCTGTGGCTGGAATTGGGCTGCCAAACGAACACTGACGACTTTGTGCATTTTATACTGTAAGTGACATGATTTCAGTTGTATTATAAGGGCTTAACTCCAACAGTTGAGTCTACAGAAACCACAGAAATTATACACTTTTAAGAGCATATTCACTGCCGGGTGTGGTTACAGTTAATGAGCACACCAAACCCTGGTCACACTCCACCATATACATCAGTGATGCCAGCTGTGGTCTGAGGTGCAATACGCTTGAAACTTTAAAACCAGTAAGCATTATCATTCATTCGAACTAGTGTTTCTGGCCACTTGATAAATTAAGCCCCAAATTCTCTCTCTTGTACCTCTGTTTTTGGTCTCTAACTCCTGACGGAAATTTCTGTGTCTTTAACTATGTTCACCAGCTAGTCACTTATAGTATAGTAAGGTTTTTAGAGCTTCTTGCTGTGAAAGACACTATGAGAGCGGTGATAGTGAACAAAAACATTGACATTGTGGGCTGGACAGCTGAACAATGAGCTGAATCCATTATAAAGCTCTGTAAAGCCAAGGGGAAACTGCAGAGTCAGGAGATGATAGGTATATATATTATATATAATAGATATAGACTATGGGTTCATCCCTACAAGCAACCTCAGACTGTTGTCACATTGTCATGACACATTGTTATTTAATCAATTATTATAGATTATAGCCTCCTTAAGGTGCAGCACACTGACAAAACTGAGTTTCAAACTGTTCTCTGGTGACCTTCAACCACTAATGCACAAACATTTTCTCCAGTCTTGCATGAAGACTCCTTAGACACAATCCAGAACATCAAAACTTACAAGTGTGTGTCAAAATATGCAGTATCATTGTGTCTTTACTGCTGGACAACCACAGATACACAGTAGGACTGAACTGATTAGTTGATTTCTTCATTTGTCAATTTTTAATCAGAAGCCTAGTAATTGTTTACAGGTAAGATGGCCACATGCTCCAAACAAATAGGTGGCAGCATTTTTCCTTCAACTCCCCTTCAGACAGGCTCATCTATAAGAGATTCTGCTCCTTTCTAATCACATGTAACATTGAAGTTTATCGTTAACCTCAATAGATGACTTTTTTTATGTCTTCCTACATTAGCGGGCTTCTCTTCTTCATACAATGCAAGAATGAAGTTAAAAGGCTTCATGTGATGATCTGCGGTGAAGGGCTTCTCTCCTTCCTGTGCGTGTCTGCCCCTCTCTGTCAATTATTATTATTATTATTATTATTATTATTATTATTATTATTATTATTATTATTATCAATACAGCAGTTATAATATTTCTAATAATTATAGTGGTTGGGCAGAT
The DNA here is from genome assembly GCA_024633595.2 of Lepomis macrochirus. NCBI lineage: Eukaryota > Metazoa > Chordata > Actinopteri > Centrarchiformes > Centrarchidae > Lepomis > Lepomis macrochirus. Next base: position 21,851,320 of record JALXJV020000012.1, read on the forward strand.
TTTGATATTCATCGCGGGTGAATTGGGAAACTGAAATTCCAGCAGAACAGTGGGGAGAAGGACAGAGATATCAAAAGTATTGGCAAACATGGGCCGCAAATTCAGTCATTGGATCATTTATACCATATATGACATATCATATTTATTGTTTATAGAATGTGTGTTATAATGTGTTTTCTTGCCAGTTTCACTCGTGGCTATACCTACCCTGTCCAATTAATTAATATGAGAGCTGAAAAAGAAACAAGCAGATTTTGGGGCACTCCACCTCCTGTGCATCCCTGTACAACAACAATTTCTTCCTAGCCAGAGACAGTTAAGATCAAGTGGTGGCAGGGGACAAAAAAAAAGCAGAGGTAGCGAAGGAACGAGAGGTCGAGGAGCACAAGAGGGAAGGTTAGCAGCTAGTGCAGCAGCATTGATTGACAAGCTCTCAGGGCAGCTCTATTTTGTCATCCTCTTATGTTGGACTGAGGGCGGACTGGATGATCAAGTGGTATTACAAGACAGGAGCTAGGGCTAGTGGGTTGTGATGCTAACTAAAGTAGATATCTCTGCAACACATCTGTTGATTGTTCTTTTTTTGTAAAAAAATAAATAAAGGAAGCAAATAGCCTCAAATTAAGCTAGTTTTAGAAGTGTAATTTAAATATGTCTTCTTGGTATCCTGTGCTTTCTCTTTTATGGCACATGTAGGGCAGGGGGAGATGGGGGTACGCAAGGATGTGGTGTTCCTGGAAAATGTGCCTTTCTTGTTTTAATGAATGACTGATTCATTGCCCAACAACATCAATAAACACTGTCCCACTATTTCATAGACCAAACGATTAATCAGTTAAAGGTTCAGTGTGTAATATTTCTGAGGATCTATCAACAGAAATGCAATATAAGATCCATAACTATGTTTTCAATGGTGTGTATGGACCATATATAATAAATCATGATGTTTTTATTACCTTAGAATGAGCCATTTATCTCTCCATAACCACGGGTACCCCCTTACATGGATGTCGCCATGTTGTATTGTCATGTTTCTACAGTAGCTGAAAACAGACAAACAGCGCTACAGAGCACGTTTCGCGTTTTTATTTACAGTCTATGGTTTTGTCACTAAGTTCTTCTTGTTCTACTTCTGGTAGAATTCAGGCAGTGCAGACACTCATCACTATGTTGAATACGTACGTTAGAGGAAGAAGAAGTAGTAATAATATACTGCAGGCGTCTGCAAATAAGTTTTTAATTGGAGCAATAGCTTCAACGATGGTGGATGAGAATATAAGCCATAATATTACATCCCTAAGATATGTTTTGTTAGCTGAGTCAGTAGGGTGCAGGACTTGCAACGCAAGGATTGAAGGTTCAATCCCACGATTGGATGTAGGTTTTTTTCTCTCTTCAACGAATGAATTCTGCAGCGAATGTTTCTCAGATCATGGCATGTGCTGCACTGTTTTTGTTTCGTTGTTTGAGCTGCATCCATCAACCTACAGACGCTTTTGCATTTCCCCAGTATCTCCAGGCAGAGGACATTTAGGGGAATCGTTTTCTGTCCCCGCGACCCTGTACGCAGGATAAGCGGTTGACGATGGATGGATGGATGACGTTTTCTGTCTGCTCTTTCAGAGGTGTGTCAAGCAGCTACTGACTCTTTTATTGTCGTTCTGAGTTTTTCAAAGTAAAAGCTCAGTTTGACTTCAAATTGAAGATTACAGTAAACAAGCTTTGTGTGCTTTTATTTTGTAGGCAAAACCACTAAAGAGGATTTTGTGGGTAACTGTTGCTGTCATGACTGACATCTATTTTTAAGCAAAGCTATCAAAGTATTTATTTATATTTTGATATAAATTATAATTATTTATAATCTGACAGTGGGCCAGATATTATTGTTGGCAGGCAGTTTTGGCGAGGGTCCATAATCACAGAGAGAATGAATGTGTTTCCCTTGTCAATGTTTGTATAAACTTTATTTAATATGTGGTTTATAATGGACTGTAGTGCAGAAACAGTGACCGTGGCTTACATTTTCCATTTTGTCTGTCAGAGGCAAAGTTACAATAATATCTGGTTTTACTGAATAATTCAGTAAATATCATTTCTTAATAAATCTACCTAAAGAAACCTAATATTTTGACTGGCCACTCTCTTCTGTCTCAGAAGAGACACCTTTTGTGCTGTGTCAGCCACCGTAGCTGTCCTACCCTCTTTGAAAGGTTAGGGGGCAGTAGTAGAGTGGACAGTGTTGTAATTCACAACCTTCACCACTAGATGCCACTAAATCTTACACACTGAACCTTTAATTGAGGAAAAAAATGGTTGGAAATTACAAGTTCCCACCAATTTGTTTTGGAGGACCGTAATGGGTCCACACCACAGCTGAACTCCATCAAACTATTACACAACGTGCACTACTGGCCTTCAAGTGACATCCTACGCCGTCTCTATTTTTAGTAACACTTACTTTTTGTAGGCTTGACAGGAGGCAGATAAAAGACAACCGTTTCCGTAGATTCTAGTGGTGACACAGCAGAATATTAAAACTTATACGCAGCATATTTATTTAGATATACTCTGTTAAAACAATGACTGAAAAATAGTAGGCATATGGACAGAACACAGTGAATGGATATTGCTGCAGGCGTGTTTTGTTTCTGTGAGTTTCTATAGATGTTTGATCGTTTTTACATCATGAAAAACAAAAATCCATTGTAAATTAGATTAATTCAAGCTGACCACTGATGCCTTTTCTGTGAAAAAGAAATCTACAAATGAAAAGCCTAGTCAACAATTTAGTTTAAATTTGTATGCCTTGGACTTCCACACTCAAACTGGTTAATTCAACCTCCCTCTGTGCACGTCACTGCCTAATTCAGGTCAAAGTGGTACATAGAGCTCATATCTTCCCCTTACTCGGATAGTTGCCCATACTGTGTTTAATGCAAATTCGCTGAAGCTTTTCTCATTCACATGTGCTGATCCAGCTTGAGCCTTAACAACTATTTGAGGGAAATCTTCCATATCCTTTCTTGGATGTTAAACATTAAATTAGGACAAAGCCCCTTGGTTGTGCTGTTTAGGGTCATGGAATGTGAGGAAAAGTTAACTACAGAAAAACTACGCACCTTATCCTTTGCCTCCTTGCTCAAGTAATTCTGCGCAGGTGGAGGGATACCTCCCCTCTCACCCACACACAATGGCTGGAGGACATCATGTCCTGCTTAAAACTGGAGAAAATTAGATACTCACTTCAACAACTAAACGGGAAATTCCAGAAGATGTGGGGTCCTGTCCTAAATGTATTCCAGATCCTGTAAAGCCTTGACTTTAATGAGCAGCTTTACTATGTTGCGCAGTCTTTACCCATTGCTAGCGCAAGCTTTTGGTGTGACAGTGAGCATATATGATTTCTAATACATTATTTGTGCATTCTTACACCCCCTTTATTCCCTCTTCTTTTTAATTTCTTTGTGTTCGGGCCATGTCTACCTAGGTACATTTCTGCTAGCTACTGTATACCCATGTTCATTTCATATTTCTATAATAACTATTCAGCTTTGCACTTTTGGTACACTGCAAATTCTTCAATAAAAACATCTTGTTTGAAAAAATTATTGTGCCTTTGCATTTTCATATCAAATATTTTATGTCACAGATTGTCCTGAATGCCTGAGAAGACTTGGAAAAGATCTTACTGACATGTTGCTCCAGCCATGCGTGGCCAGCAATGTTGTATTTTTTTTTAAAATTTGTTTTGAATCGACAAAGGCTTGTGAATAATGACCTTTACTTTGCACCAAGCTGTGCGTTTTTTTTGGCTAATGAGCCATTTATTGAGAGACTGACAGCAAAAACTTTGAGGGATGCCTAATTAGAGAAAGTATCCTACTAAAGCAACCGGCACTGTTAATAAGGTAACAACTGTTCAGAACCGATTATTAAAAGCAACTGAACACTTGTAGATTCTGTGGAAATCTGTCAACATCACAGCTGTTCAACGTTCAGTCCAGCACTAACTGGTCTGTAAATGTGATGCCGATGTGGCTTTTATGTAAGAGGCAGTGAGAGAGAGAGACAGACAGAGAAATAAGAGATACTGAGGAAAAAGAAAGATGTGGGTGTCAGGTTGAAATGAGATGTCAACACGCCAACAGCAATCTTCCCTGAATGTTGAATACTGTACACTTAAACCATAAACAGCATACCAGTGGTAACAATGCTTAACTCCTGCGCAATTAATTCACTAAACCCCAGTCTTAAAGGGAAGAAATGAAGTCTCTTATTTTTCCTGAGTCTGTCCCTCCATCTTCTGTCCTCCCCCTTGTTTCTCCTCTCCTTTCGTCTCTCTTTTTACCATCCATCCGTTCTTTATATGCTTTTGCATAACATTTACAGCGCTGCATTCACATTTAATTCACAGAGGTCCTGGGGGCGAACCGAAGCAGGTTTTAGACACAACTGCCAATCCACTTATCCACCCACCTATTGCTGACTGCAAACCCTGACTGTGCCATGGAAACACAAATTTTCCTGCATTAATGTGGTGTGTTTTCTTGTGGTTTGCGGTGTGTAAATGTATATGCTTACAGAGAAAAATCACATCAACAATAAAAGACCCAACTATAGGGTCAACCATTGCTAACCACGTGTCAGCCATGAGGTACAGCATGTAGGGATTAGAAGCCTTTAAAATGCAGCACAAGCATGTGTGGCGACAGTATTGATAAACGTTGACACAAGCAGCATCACATGCATGAATGCACCAACATAACATGACAATCAGGGTCTTGAAATTAATCTTTTGGTTCACCAGCCACAGCCTGGTAAAGTAAAAATGAATTCTGTCAAAACTAATTGCAGAATCAGTTGCTGAACATTAATTTAAAAACTTTCTTTCACTCTCTCATACAATCAGTGAAGTTTGTAATTCATCATGGAGTTCAACCAATTTCAAAATTAAAAGAGAGCAGCTGGAGGCATATCTCCAAACACATACACACATGCACACACACACACACACACACACACACACACACACACACACACACTCACGCGTGGACACAAATCAACTTTTCTAGAGTTGCATAATATTAAAAAAGGCTACTTTGCTGACCTTCAACTAGAATCTTATATTTCTAATGTGGGCGGTGTGAGATAGTTCGGTCAAGGCTGGCAATATTCCCAAATCCCATGAAAAGACAAAAATCAACAATGAATTGATCCACTTATGCAGGAATGGACTGGAAATGAAAAATGGCCCAGACAGGCATAGCTAAATAACCAAATAGCAAAACCCCAACCTTGCTTATCTTATACCTATTGTCTTCTGTCTTACCGCTTCAGCTGCAAAAACAGTTGTTGACAAACAGCTGAACTGGTATCGGTGGGCTCAGTGGGCTGCTCTCTCTGCTGGCAGTGCCTTTGGGCTCACTAGGCTGAGAATTTGCACATTTTTGGTAGCATCTGCCTGAAGGGGGGTTTAAAGTGTCAATTAAGAAAAAAAAAAGAATAGGCCGATATGTTTTATGGGCGAGTCAGACGGGAAAAAAAAAACAAAGGCATTATGTGCCCATAAGGCAGGTAGCCAAATCTTGATATAGCCTATATTGCTCTGTGCCATAGAGCTACATTAATGAGGCACTCTGTTGCACTGGGTGACTTGTTCCTTCAATACAATGAACCTGGCCATAATATGCGGCTGATAATAGTCCCCAACAAGTACACTATTTACTACTGTTTGACTAAAGCTTGTTAAAACCTACAGTGTCCTGCTGTTTTAGGAAATTACAGAACATTGCCACAGTGCCACAAACAGGCTGTGGATTTTGGAAAGTATTCAGAGACTAACACAGTTTGGGTTTTGGTCTTTTTTATATGATTTGTTAACAGTAGCGTTTCCATCTGTTTTTTATGCGCATTTTCAATTTGTGCGTAAAAACAGCTGGATGGGGAAGGACTTGCTTTTGGAGCCCTCCCGTGGGCATTCAATGAACTGCAGTTTTGGCAGCGTTAGCATCATATTTCAGGTCCCAGAGAATATTGGGCTATAATAAATAGACATTGACTTGACTTGACTACTGCCAATCCAAAGTCTAAGTGCTATTGCTCTGATTTGATTGGCTCACAGTCAGAGCATATGGCGATTATTTTCAGAGAACTGATATTCGTTCCTCCTCCAAAAACAGATTTCACCAGTATGCTTGGCAAGTAGCAACTTAGGAATCTGTTCACAATGTTCAAAACAAACATTTCTCACTTTGTTCAAAAACTCAGGTTGTCAGGGAGACAAACAGATGTAACTCACCCACTGAGCACGACTATAAAGTCCATGACGTTCCAGCCGTTCCTCAGGTACGAGCCTTTATGGAAAACAAAACCGAGGGCCACCAGTTTGATCCCCGCCTCAAAGCAGAAGATCCCAATGAAGTAGGGCTCTGTTATCTCCTGTGGAAATAAAGTACAATAAACAGGTCAAAAGAGTCTGTACACAACCTGAGTTGAGCTGATCAACAAACTACTGTAAGACATACTACAGTCATGATCAATGTCAAACAATAATCTGTTAGGTGTGATGCATTTACATGGGCTTCACACATAAAATCCTGTAATTACACACACTCTAATACACTGACTATATCCCATTTAGAAACAATAAAGGAACTGCAGCAGAGGGGTATAAAACACTCTGCCATAATGTTATGATAGCTAATACATGGACTTTTCCACTATTTTAGAGGTAAACAGTAGTGAGACGCTTTAATTTAAGCTTCGATTCATTCAGTCCAAATAAAATGATTGGCCGTGGTTATTCCAGTCCTGCGACAGCCAAAGATACCGGATTTTTGCATCAGAGCAGCAAACTGCACATAAAGTATGAAAAGTATGAAAATATATATTATTGGAATATTATTAGAGGTTTTTTTAATATGCACATGTAAGCAGCATTTCAATTTTGTGAAGGTGAAGCTAATTTTAACGGTTTATACTGTTTTAAATCTAGGTTTTACATCTAAATCTGTAATACAGTACTGGACTTAATATATTTTAAATATATTTTTACTTTTCACCACTGAAGGTATATTTGTATGAGGCATCTGTCCTCCTTGGTAACATAGTAACAGCATAATTTCTTCCTCACCCATTTCTGTGCAAAACTATCCACCACCTTCCTAAAATCCAGTATGTACCCTTAACAGAAAGGTTTCCTTTTGTGGGATTTGGAACTTTCGTAGTTTAAGGCTTGATCTTCTCATAAACTCATTCTGATTTGTTTACGTCTCACATTAACCTCGCTCACAGCCCCCATCTATGAGTTGAGGATGTGAAAACAGATTTTGTCCTTACCAGTCTCTTTGCCATGGGGGTCTTATCCTCTCCAGGCAGGTGCTGTTCCAAGGCCAGGACAACACAGTTGGCGGTGATGGTGGCCAGGATCATGTACTCAAATGGTGTAAAGGCCGCAAAGTTAAGGAAAGCACTTTTGTCCCAACACAACGGCAAAACTAATACATAAAAATACACATATGATGCTTAGCAAACATGGGAAAAGCTAAAGAAAGAACCTCATAGTCATGATAATGACCATGTAAAATCAGATTACCAGAGAACACTCTTATATTAAATCGTTATTTTCAGCACTACACACACTGACAACATACTGTACATCATTACACAAACAGGTGTTACAGAAATGTTCTGATTTGAACAAGCATAAATGTTCAATACACTAACAGCAGTAAGTGTCGTGATTTATCCATATATACAGTACAGTCTTTTATTATCACACATGTATTTCAAGTACATGTTCAATGGAATGGAAAGAAAAACTTAGATGGATGGATGATTAAAAATGATGAATTATGGCATGGTTCATATTTTCTGGTACTGGAAGCAATCTGTTAGAGAGATTGCAGTATCCATGGCAACCTGCTTTTAAAAGTGCTTTTCATGAAGAGAAAAAGAGCAGGTTAGGGAGGGAGAGAGAGCGCTGCGAAGTCACCTTGGCCTGACTGGTTTAACTACACAAACTACAGCAAACTGTTCTCATAACTGCTTTCGCTGCATACAGCTGACACCACAGTAGACTTCAGTACACCAGTCTTAGTGTTTTTTGTGTGACAAACTCACATCTTCAAAGTATTAGCTTGAAGTTTTTCATAAATTGTGATGGGGATTTTTCCCTATTTTGACATTTCATGAACCACATGATCAATGAATTAGTTGAAAAAAGGAATCCGACTAATTAACAATGCAAAGAATCAATTGTTCCAGCTTTAAATCTCCAATCTGACAATCCAAAGTGTACTCCTGCGCAAATGTTAAATATGAACACGACTCCCCACATTTCTTGTGTTGCAAGATCGATTTGTGTAGCGGCAAATTTGGAAGAGAGAGCATTTAGACTTTCTTGTTGCGACTTATTTCTTTGCATCATGTCTAATATCTACCTTGGCAGATGTTCTCGCAGCTGAAGTGTGCACATGCAGGTACAGTATGTGCACTTGTGTGAAGCAGCATGCATTGTGTCTGACTATTTGTACCCCGACACTTAAATGTGCTTGTGACTTTCAGAGTTCCCATGAGGCAGCCTTGAGAGAAATGGGGTCACTGACTCACAGAGGAGTGCTGAGATGGGGCCTCTGGGACCCACACTGACTCACATTGACAAGTACACATTGATGCTATTGAATACAGCTGAAAATAGCTAAAGTGGGAAATACTTAATAAATTTCGCCCACTCTGTCACTACCTGTAACCTGTTAAATGCACACCAGAGAACGCGTTTTAGACCATTCAGGACAGGTCTCGTACAGTTAACCGTTTTGCATACTATGCTGTTGTTTTTTTTATACATTTTAATATATTTTCTGACCTTCCAATCATCCAGTGACTTGCATTTGTTTTAGTACAATATGAAAATCAATTGACTTGCTCTTGAAACATAGATTAGGGTAACCGGTTGCTTTATTTGTTCTGATTGTTGCTATGTCACTTACTGTTTGAATGTTAATGGATACATTTTTAACATATCTTTTGGTTTAATATGATGTAAAACTGAGTAACAACTGAATCAATGAAGGCTGCAACTGACCGTTATGTGCATTACTGATTAATCTGACAAATACTTTCTAGATTAATACATTAATCATCTAGTCGATAAAACTGTGGCCTCTTCAAAATACTAGTTAGTTAATAATAGTTCTACAATCCAGGACGCAAAAAGAGACTTAGTTAATAATCACAAAAGACAAAAAAGGAAGCTGAAATTAGGGAGTGCAAATGAATTTTCTGTTGAATGATCGATTCTAATCACATCTGTATGTGAAGTGAGCTGCTCAATAAACATATATTTGAAATTGACTTATGAAACTCTCCTGAGATGTGCAATCCACCACAGTCAACATCAAGCCTACATTTATTTTGTCAATGTCACATTAAGAATGTAACTTTGACAGTAATTAATGGAGTGTGACGGATTACATAACTAAAGAAAGCTTTAGGAGGTCTTCATGCTGTATGCAAATGAAAGGAAACCAGTAGCTGTCTGGAAGGTGGAAAAACTAGGCCTACATAAAAATTCTGAAACTTTTACATTTAATAATGGTTAGCAGTGATGTAAAGTATACAGGGCAACAGCTAATGATACATTTCATAATCCATTAATCTGTCATTTACGTTCTAGATTAATTAATCTATGGTTTCATTTTATAAAACATCAGAAAATATCCACTCTATTTTCTTCAACTCCAGGGTGACATCTTCACATATCTAGTTTTTCTGAACAACACTCTGAAACCCAGACATATGTAGTTTACAATGATATAATACAAAGAAAAGCAAATCCTCACATTCATTCATTAAAAAATGACTCAAAGCGATTAATCAATTATCCAAATAGTTGCAAATTTTTCTGAAGATTAATTGTTGAGTACAAACAACTTGCTTGTATAACTTGAAGGAACACAGGTCCTTGAACTTTCCTCTATGGTGCACAGACGTTGGCCTACATTGGGCAATAGTGGTCCAATGTGTTTGTGCAGAAACATACAACTAAAAAATACCATTTATATGAATCCATATGAATCTGATTTTCACTTGCGAGCTCAGAACTTGGACGCTACGTGCAAAAATCTGGGTCTCACCCAGGCAATACTCTGACATGTGCTGCTTTCACAGCCCACGATCCACCACAGTACTATTGGCCAGCTCTCTCCCACATACCTCTGCCTCTGTGATACCGACAGTCACTGCCAGTGGCCAGCTAGTCTTGACCACTAGACCCACTCCCACACACCACACAGAGCCTGCGTTAGGTAACAGTGGGAGACTGGCATGCTGCACTGAAGGGGGTGTAAGACAGGAGGAGCAGTGGGTAGATATGGCAACTCAATGATTGCATTGAACTGATTATGCTATAAAAATGTCAAAATATGTACATGATTTATCTGGAAATTGCTTTAAACATAATGAATGTAAATTAAAATAAATACATTTGTGCACAAGACAAGTATAGATTCTAATGTTTCACCTACAATTAGTGATTGTGCCTATATTTAGCCTGCACTCTGTGTTGACATTACATGACTTTGCTGCAGTTCCGGGAAAAATATAACTTCTGATCTGTAGAAGTTGTGGAGAAAGAAACTGTTGTCCGATGCTACAGCAGGAAGCAGAGAAACGCTGCCTAGTGGATTTGAACTGACACCTACTCATGGCCAGGTTCATATTCCAATGAGCACTAAGGCAGCGGAGATGTGCCTACATGCCACCCCCACAGTGAGCAGAGCTGCCTCTAATGATCACCACATGTTAACTTTCTGTCTTTTGCCAATACCAGAGCACATGGAGCCCACAGATGAATAAAATCAAGGCAAGTTACTTGGCTAAATTATGAGCTGGTTAAATGCAGAAATTCATTAAAGAGCTGATTTTAAATTTGGTAATTTAACTACGAGCTGTGCAAAAATCATGGAGTATGTTATGCAGATAAGCAAATAATAAACAAAGAGGATGCAAGGCAGCTCCATATGTGAAGGAACATAAAAATCATGAGAAGTCATGCAAAAGACATTGGCAGCGCTGAGGCTGCACTTTAAATTGAACTTTTGGCGCTTTTTTAGACATGGTGTAACATTCAGGAGTGAATGGAAGTTGTATTTCTACACTGACTACTTCTAAGCTGTTCGTGGTGCTGAACAGACTACATCCTACCAAGCACTCACTGTAGCTATAACAAACTGTAAGAAAAGCAAAGACAAGTTTAAACATAGCCCTATAGGTATTTTTTTGCAAGGATATGGCCATTCAATGATTCGCCTTGCATATTTCCTAATGATGTTGTCCTCTGCGAATATGAAGAGTGACCTGTTGACGGTGAGGCAATTCTGCCGGTGGGGGACGGGGTTGTACAGAGCCATGGTCCGGGCCCGTTGCGCCTTGGCTTGTTTCATGGAAGCCGTCAGTCCCGCCGCCGCCGCATCCTGCCCGTCCCCGCCGCGCTCCAAGTCCCCGTCTCCGGAGTCCACCGTGCTGGGAGCGCACTCGTCTCCGAACCGAGCCATTCTACAAAGAGATGAGGAGACGGTCGGCTTAGAGTGTATTACTACAGGACGACTTCTAGTAAAGGATAATGTGAAGTGGAGCTAGACGAAAAAAAGGATCCACCTTCAATCCACTGACAGCTTTTCGATAGCAAAGAATCCCCAAAAGTTGCAGATTCCTATCACTCCATATCCACAGGGGAGGAAGGATTATATCATTCAGATGGCTTATATTATGGGGGGAAAAACATCCATTTACTTAATGACGATTCAGGTGCACGAACTGCAAAACATCAGCATCTCTGTTATCCCATCTGTTTAACAGCGCGTTACAACCAGCTTTGGACAACTTTTAATGTGTGCGCGTCTCTAAACTCGTGCAGCAGAGGAGGGAAAAAAGATCCACCGACTTTACACCTTTTCTATCAACATCCAAGCTCGTTTTGATCTGACAAACCGGCGGCTGCGTGATCAAAAACTACTCTGTTCTCACTAGATGGAGAGATCCAAGAGAAGTCTTTGCGAACTTTACGCATCTTCCCGACCCGGCAAACTTGGCAAAACGGAAAACCTCGTTGAAAGGAAGCCCGTTGAACGCGTCTGAACCAGATTCTTGAGGGAAAAAACTGCACGTGAAGTTCTCTAATCAGTCGAAAACGTAGCAAGAGAGCTGCTTGATCAGGTCGTACAATCTTTTCACCTGCTGGAACGTTCACGCAGTCAGGAGCGCATAAGCACCAGCCCCCTCCCACGGTAATATTTCATGATGGCGATTTCAAAATTCATCTGAATGAAAGCTGGTGGAGAGGAGGGACATATATTTTGTTACCATAGCAATTAGAGTTTGCTGAGGATGAACAGAAGCATTTTCCTAAAAAAAAAAGAAGCCTATATACAGAAGGCTGTGTGGGTATGTGGCTCTAAAACAATTATGTAAAGATGTTAGTGGGTGCAGTGGCAAAAGAAAGAGGTGTGAATATACATTTAACACTAATAGTAGGAGCAGAGACGCTGCACATAAAAAGGCAACAAGTGTGTGGATATAGGACAAGTAAAAGAGCTCACAGAGGAGAAATAACCTAAAGGTTATATATTTATTGACTCATTTCCATCATTTCCATAGTCAGACAGCATTGTCATATTTTCATTAATGGAGACAGACTTGTACTATTAAAACATTTAAAAACTAGGCCACTGTGCTAATATTGGAGTAAAAGTCTGGAGTAAAAATAGAGCATGAAATAGATCTTTGGGCTGCTCCCTTTTTGAGGGAGAAGAGAAGAAAGCAGGGTCTTTTTCACACTCAGTGCCACAAGTGAGACCTCATTAGGCAACTGGGCTCTCTCGCTCCATCTGCTGCTCTCCTCCCTTCCCCACGGTTGCCTGTTGATGACCACTTCAGCCCCCACAGACATGATATCATTCAATTGTGGCTTGTTTTTGCGCTCGAAGCTGCTGTTTAAATAAATGCAATTAAAATTAACCATGGAATCGGTCCACTTGAGATCCTGACACAAAATGTCACTGCTGGCTGACAGACCCAACTGCGCAGCAGCACAATGCAGGTATCACAGTGTGCAGACGGGCAAGCGAGTGAAGGCTCAGATGGGGGTGCGGGGTGGGGAGGGGAAGGGGGAGCGAAAGCAAACCAAGAGAGAGTGACAAATTTATGCTTGGCAAGCAAGTCGAGATCTGGGGGAGAAAGGACAAAAAACGCAAACAATTTAACAAGATCTATGAATAAGTCCCTAACTGAGCTCCAAAAACTCAGCCATGACTCTGTTACCTCCTCTTCTTCCTAATCTGCATGAGGCAGGCGGGCGTGTAACTTCATGCAAAGCAGGAGAGAAACAACAGGCGACACTGACCTATTGAGCAGCAGAATGTAAAAACAACAGCATGATAATTAGCATGTGATATGTACAATATTCTGATTGTTAAAGCAAATATGTGCACAGTATATAAACACAGCTCACATTTCCCTCCACTTTCTGCTAAAAAATGTGTTACATAAGCACTCATTACCAAGAAAAAACATAATCTACTTGTATGTTGCCCAACAAAAATATTTGTCCATCTCTACAAACAGTATATCTCTCTCTATCTCTGCGTCTCTGGCGCTCTCTTTGCTGTTGTTTCCATAGCGACATAGCTCTCTTGAATTCCTGCTCCGTTCTTTTCATTTCTGCCAACAAAAGCCATGTTGCACAATAGAGCAACCTCTTCCTACAGAAATCTGTTTCTCCTAACACACAAACACACACACACACACACACACACACACACACCCCTTCCCTCCATGAAGGTCATTGGACATCTTCATGAAGCTGACAGACCGACTGCATAGCACCGTCACTACACTGATGCTCCAAGGTTCTGCATAGATGACCAGATGTAGTCTGCTTTAACAGTGGCTTTTGTTCTGCTCTTGCTCACAGCCTACTCAAAGGCTTCTAAAAATAACTGTAAACTCTTAGTGGAAAAAGCAGAAAAGCTCACATCAGTTTGCATGGGCCTAACCAAACTTTGAATAAGACAAACCTAAAAGAAATTACAGTCACTGATTAATGGAGAGCTAAGTCTTGAGTAGAACATGAAAGGTGTTTTATGAAAAACAGAAACAGAGAAACGTCACAGAAGCTTTCAATGCACTTTTATATCCACAGTCCTGTAAAAATACATCTTTATAAATACCCTATAGGGGAAGACAGATGAAGTGAAGCTCCAGGTGACATGCACTGTGAGTTAAAACGTTAATGGGCGTACTTTGTGCCAGAACTCTGAAGAGCATTTATATAATTGCAGACAGGCTTTCATCCAACATTGACTGGAGTGGTTTTAGCATTTTATTTTTCTCTCTGTTCCCTAGCAACAGGCGTCCTCTAGTACTGAGTTGTGTCAGTTTGATTCGACCAATAACTGCCGCTTATATCATCGCAGATTGGTGTGACACCGTGCCAGTTTACCTGGAAACATATTAACATCATTGTTGCTCAAAATGTTGCATACTCACACCTCTAAAAAGTTTCTGTTGTGAGGATAAAAGCTTGCCTCGCTCTCAAAAGTCATATGACGCAGATATCACTCACTGATTTTGATCTTTTCTTAAAATTTCATGACAATTTTGCAAAATATCATTGATATTTCAGTTGTGTAGTTGTACACGTCAACAATGTCCAAACTCCACCGCTTAGCTCCAAAGACATCATTTGCAGCTTCCCTGTTTCTCTCTACCTTGATTCTCTAGCATCCCCTAATGGACAAACAACAGCAAGACATACTGTAGTCCTCTGAAATCAATCCTCTGAAGTCCTCTTTTTTTAATCCCTCATTTAATACTTTGTACGTTCATGTGCTATAGTTGTTCATGTTGTCAATATTTTACAGGTTGAAAATAAGAAGAAAAACAGATTTATGTCCCGCGTCTATAGATAAATGAGAGAGAAACTTGGAAAGCCAGAGAGACAATGACAGTACACCAGTAAAGTGGGACGTGGAGGTACAGTACAGCAAAGAGAAAGAGGAGGAGGAGGAGGAGGAGGCGGGAGGGATCTTGTTGGTGGGTTCGGGGTTACACTGATGGAGTACCACTCCACATTCGAGTGGTGGGAAGCAGATAATCAGAGCGATGTGGCTGCAAGAGTTCAAAAGTTCACAAGCAAGCACTCTCAGCTCCGCCATTAATAACGCTATCCAGTATCTGATTACAGTAAACCACAACCGACAATGTAACAATGTTCCACAGGCATTAAAGAAAACACAACATCACATTAACTGATGAAAGCTGTGGGGACTGATTTGGTGATTTATTGGTGCAACTGTAACAATACTGGAAACAAAGCTATCTGCATACATGGAGCTACTATGGAGCACCCTTTGAAATAATTACTTTGTAGCTAAGCAACAAAACAACAATAATACCTTTTACAATTTATACAATAATGATTAATCATTTCAACCCTCAAACCCGTTTTTGACCATGGAATGTTTTCAAGACCGGGTCCCCGTTGTTTTGGTAGCCCAGGGATGCACATTTATGATGAGATAGTTGGTGGCAGTAATGCCTCAAAAAATGTAGCAATACACCAACAAATGCAAGGACAAAGAGGAATGCTACTAAGCAAACATAGATGTACACAATGCAGGTTTCAAATTCTTCAAAATTCAGCACTGCCTATGTTTTATGAGGAAGAAAAATGCATTCAACATGTTTATAAAGTCCCAAGGATATAACTCCACAGGTTGTTAGAAAGCAAACTCAAACTTACACATCCACAAAGCAACATGAGCACCCCAGTTGACCGGACTATTGTGAGTCTTATACTTCTCTCACCATTTAGCTCAAGTTTAGCCGCACTCCTGAGAAAGATCGCTGAAAGATTTATTTTTGGCCACTTGGGGGGAAGTGTAACCAGCTGAAAATACGATATATTCATAAATTTGCAACCATGTTAGCAGTTGCTAATTGACATTTTTAGCAGACATGGAGCACCATTAGCATTCATTTGATGGCATTTTCTGGCCATTTAAAGAATGCAAGTCCAATATTTGTGATGACGTGGTCTCGACCAACCACTCCGTCAAATTTTTGGCTCTTTAATTTTATATTATTTTATATAAACTTTGTCACTGAAAAAACAGCTCCCTGCTGCAGCTATAAACGAGGCTGATGAGGGCAATGAGACTTATTCAAATCAGTAAAGTTGCAAAACCAAAACAATTAGCTGAAAAAGATGCTAAAATGGTCGGTACAGATGAAGGGAACAGCAGAGCCGGATGAAAATTTTCTGTAGGTCAACACCTTTGACCTTTCACACATAGTTAACCCACTGCTCAGTTTTAGCAGTAATGTATATACTGGTATTCTGTATCTGCTTGCTACGTTGTTGAAGCTACAGTATGTCACACTTCTGCAGGTCAAGTCATGACAGACGGTTTGAAACAGTTGGGAAAAAATGGGTGTAATTAATAACATTAACGAAGGCTAGATGGAATAGAGCCATCATTAATGTTATTAATTACACCCAACAAGTCAAAGCGTCTGCCATGAAATTATTGGCTGAAATATTGAAATCAAAGATCCCATTTTTTATTGTCTGACACCATCACTAATTCAAATGTAATTCTATATCCTTTTGCAAAATTTTCTTCAGAATAATTATTTTATATCTTTATATGAATTGGGACACTTTTAAAGGCAAATATTGTACTTATACACCACTACACTTTTACATTTAAAAAAGGTTCTGTGGCTTCACAGTATGTGTTTATAATGATGGACCCACCAAAGAGGTTCAACAAGTTGAATAGTTATACTGCGTATACAGTATGCACAGTCTTTCACACTGGCACTTTCATCCTCCTCCATGAAGACTTACCATCTTTACACATACAATTTAAGAGGAATCATTTGCCTGTGAATATCTTTTATACTTACTCCCACTCCTTCCTGCGGGCCTGCGGCGTGCTCTGGATTTTGTGAGCCTGGTGAGCCATGATGATGTCCTTCTGCTCCACAAGTCCCCCGCGCCGACGCAGCATGCAGAGCGTGCTCAGAGACCCTGAACCCTGATCGGACGAGCCCTCTTCCAGACCACAAGGCACATCAAAGCTGGCAGCTCGAGGGGGCAGCCCCAGGTACTCAGGGACGGCATGGGGGACCTGCAGGGAGGAGGAGCGGGCCCCCTGTGCCAGGCCGTGACGGGCAGCGGGGCTGGGCTTCCTCCAGGCCTCAGGCTCGGGGAGGGACAAAGAAGATTGGACGCGCATCTCTCCACCTGCACCACAGCTGGATGGAGAGTGGAGGTTGGGTGTAAGGGAGCGGGAGAGGGATTGGTCCGAACTGGTGAACATCTCTACAGAGGACGGTAGCTGGCTGTTTCACCATAATGCTAAAAAAGGGTAGAGAGGCAGAAATATGAATGAATGTTGGTTAAACACATTCAAGAAACATATTTCACATCCTCCATCCATCCTCCTGATGACTTTGCTGATCACCTGATGTTTCCTCTAGCACCACCATGAGGTTGTGGTTTTGAGTGAAATATCTGGACAACTATCGAATAGATTGCCATGAAATTTGGTGCACGCATTCATCATCCCTCTCAGAATGAATAGTAGGTGGTGATCTCTTCACTTTTCATTCAGTTCATCAGGTCAAAATTTTAATTTGGTTAATGACCAAATAACTGAAAACTAATGACATTCCCATCAGCCTCAACTATTGTTTGTGTTAAGTGCTAATTAGCAAATGTTAGCATGTCAATGAGCTTAACTAATATGGTGAATATGGTAAACATTTTACTTTTACTTAAACATCGTCATGTTAGCACTGTCACTCTGAGCATATCATGTTAGCACTTTGACAATAGAATTTAGCTACAATTTCTCAGTACTGGTATTTAAAAGCGGAGCCCTTTAAATCCTGAACCAAGTACCAGGCAGAATAGGATTAACCTTTCTGAATGTCTCACACACACTGTTAAAATTTAAATTGACTTAAGGGTAGCTATGGAATATGAGAAACATGGAGTAGATAAACAGACAGTTCCTGGAACAAAATCTGAACAGCACAGCTTAATTTGAAAATGAATGCCACCATCTAATTGTGATCTTTTTCTTCTTGTCAGGCAGTGGGATCTTTGATGCTAGCAGTGCATGCGATTGGATGAACAAAAGCTTTGAACCCACCAGAAATAGTACAAGTAATCATACTGGTGAGCGGAATAAGACTTTGTACAGAAAGAGGTTCTAGTAAAAGCAATGAGCACACAATTAGAGAGGTGAGATTTACTACAGCCTTTCTAAAGAGCACTGTGTGTGTGTGTGTGTGTGTGTGTGTGTGTGTGTGTGTGTGTGTGTGTTGTGTGTGTGTGTGTGTGTGTAAGCTATGAGAAAAAGGTGACATGGCTGGAAAATGGCAAGTTTGAGGCAAACTAGTCAGAGACAGACGAAACAAGGCTGTTTCCACTGAGCCAGAGCTGAAAAGAAGATGAGTGTGGGAGAGCTTGAAGCAAAGGCATGGTGACTCACTCATCAGCAGCAAGGCTCCTCAGACATGAACTGGACACAGTCTGAGTTGAGCCCTGCCCTCGAACACAGCACAGCGCTCGTCTAAAAGCTGGGAGAGGCTACAAGGTCAGCGCACACAGCTTTATGCTGCTGATGGGCGGGATGCCTCTGATTTCAGCATAGCCATGCAAGTTCAAAAGATATGCGATACCTTGTATTATCAGACTGTTTTTGAAGCCAGAGTTGTGGGGGAAATTAAATGTCAAGGCTCTTGTATCAACAGGCACACCTTTAGAAAGCAGCAGCGGCAACAATATAGGATGATATGCAAGGTGAATCAATGACATTTGGGTTTCTTATTCAAAGATGAAATTAATCATGATTTATAGGTAAGAGCACCAATAAGCCTACTGCAGTGTGCCTATAGACAATAATCTGGGCTGCAAGAGGGGTCCACCTTATCTGTAAAATCCATTAAAGTTAAAACACCTGTGTAAAGATGCTCTCCTATCTTAAATTCAAATTTCCTGCTCCTGATCTCCTTTGCTTTAATTAGTGCAACCACTGAAGTGCCATACAGGAACAAATGCCCATCCCCTTCTAATTTATGCAGGTCTGCAATCGATTTATGAATACATTTAGTAGCCTGTTAACAGGTATTGCTAATTAGGAAGCTGTTGCTTTGTTCTCGTAGAGTTAAGCGTTTGACGCACAACCAAGCGGGAAGATGAAAAGAAAAGAAAAATAACACGCAGCAACAGCAGTCAGGGCAAGTGGAAATAGATGAATAAGATGCTAAAAATGTTCACTGGAGGGAGAGGGTCAATGCAGCGCGCGCGACAGCAAGCAAAAAAAATCAATTAACTGATGAAATGATTAATGAATTTGACAGCCTTTACCTTGAGGTGACGCGCGCTCCTTCATCGCCAGAGAGCCCAGATCAGGTGGATCCTAAACGCAGCCCCTCTCACTCAGTCCAAGTTTAGTGGTTCGAAGGGGATTTGGCGAGGATTCCTTAAGTGATGATTGCCTCTGTTTGGCTATAAATACCGCGGGGTGGCTGGGAGCCAGGGGAGCGTGGCTCTGATTAACGTAAACATGCATGGGGACAGGCGCGAGGCATGGAAATAATCCCAGTCATCCTCGCTGACTGGCTGCGGTGATGTGAGTCACTTTATGTGGGTCAGGAAGAAACGCCTGTGTCTTCAAACTTCATTTGAAAGGGATTGATTGAATTTTGCGGTCCGAACAAGTCGTCAGCGGCTGAGAAGTTGTTTACCTGTCCAGAGATCAGACGAGTTTTAGTGAGGGAGGTAAATGCAACAGGTCTGCCTCCCGCTGTTGGTTTAAAACGGTGGTCTGGCGTGAGCACAAATAGGCTACACACTCATTTAACTTTACCACTAGATGGTGGACTAAAGACACATACCTGATACCCAGCAGCTTCAGTGAAGAAGGAACTGCATTAGGCCTACAATCAATAGGTTTTATTTTCACCTTCATCCTATAATATTACTATTTTTAGCAGGTTCTTCACCATGTTTGTGTAAAAGCAGGGCCGCCCCAAGCCTTAAGGGCGGACCAATTACTTATCCCCCCCATACACACACCATTAGCAGTAAAAGGCATCATTTCACATTATAATGCTAGCAACTAAAAACAAAACATACTTTAAAATTCTAAAGTAAATATGCAGTAACTTAGTAGAATGGCTCCTATCATCATAAAGATTATTATTACTGATCATTAATATGTAAGCTGTATACTGTACAAACTGTTGGGTCCCTTTATCCAAAATATCAATTTAATAAGATGATGAAAGGGCATGTGTGTAAAATCTTGATCTGTAAAGTAACTGCCAAATAAATGTAGTGGTGTATAAGTACAATATTTGCCTTTAAATTTTGTGAAGTACAGATACCTCAAAAATATTCCTAAGTACAATACTTGTGTAAATGTACTTTATTACATTCCACCACTGTTTTAAAAAATAAATCAATAAATACTGTAACTTACTGCCATACCTCTGTACCATGCCATACAATCATAACTGACACAGACTACTGGATATTCTGTAACTGAGAAGGTGTTATGAAGCCAAGAGAATAACTTATTAACGTTCTGACATTGTTAATTAGTTGTGGTGAGTTTAAAAGCAGTTATTAATCTCCAGGAGGAGTTCCTTGAAAGAACTGCTCCTTTTAAACCTAAGTCAATATATTATTGTAATTATTCATATATGTTTAATGAATGCTTACTTGTAGGCAAACTGCATATTTCTGCATGTTCTGGCTGCAGTGTAATCACCTACAAACTCTAGATGAATTTATAGTTTAGTAGAGTACAAAAATTGAATTCAAGAATTGATTTACTGTTGTTTTGCTCAGTTAGCTGAGCAAGGACAGTAAGTGGACCTTAAGGTAAGATTTTGTTTTTGGTCAAACTACGTTGTTATATTTGAACAGGGATATGACAACAATTTTGATAAAAGGCACAAGTTGTAAGAGTGTCCATTTTTACACTACAGTATCATCTGATATCATCTAAACAGTTCCACTATAGTGCATTTCTAACTTGTAACTCTGGTATTTTAACAGTTTTTGTGTCCCCTAATATATATGTCTCAGTGAAGAAGAAAAAGTGGACTAACGAAGAGTAATCCAAGGTGCAGAACAGCACATCAAAAAACCAACTAAATAATGCTAAAAAGACACTAGGACCGGTACAGTAAGTACAGTAGGAATAAGGCATAATGTTTTATGTTGAGTGTTTTTCAACTTTGTCAGTGGCTCGCTTGGCCTCACTGTTTATCCTACCACAGCAGGAGGGGGAATCTGATGTTGATCGACAATTCAATTTAAAGCCTGCAACTACAGTATGTCAATTTAATTCCTTAGCAGGAATAGATCCAACATCGAGGTTTGAGCATAATGCAAATTAGGATGTTCATCAAACTAAATCCATTTTGTCAAAAAAAACATACTATTGAAACTCAAATGGTGGAATTTAAGTTTTTCCATTTACTGCTACTTTATACTTCTACTCTGATACATTTCAGACTATTGTTCTTTATACTCCATTACACACTTGTGTAATGGATGTATTCCACATAGTTACTTTTCTCATAAAAAACATGATGTGCTACTAATATACCCAGTGGTATACAAAGTATCTAAAATTGTCTCCACATATGATGAACTACATTGACATATTCTTACACGTATTTGTTACGAGAAAAACAGACCACAGACTTTAGACTATGGCTTTTCTGCTTTTACTTAAGTAAAGTATTACTAGTCTCTGTGGAAATAAACTATTTATTGCAGCTCTACTGCAATACATATTTATTGCAGCTCTGCAACTATTGAAACTGGAGCCAAGGACAGAGAATACATTTTTTTTGATTAAAACAGAACATGATGGTCCATGTACTTAATTGAAAGGTCGGCCTTGTTCTTTTTAACCAATCCTGCTATTCCCTAAGCTGTGGAAGAGGTGTTAGCAGTGGGACTGAGAGCAGTGCAGAAACCATCTGCCGCCAACAACACTGAAGGGTAAATGAAGACTTCAAATCCACACATGCTACACACTCAGTATTTCTTTCTTAAGCTCTTAATGTTTGTCCTGGGACAGCTTTCAAAATCTTTGTCTTAATCAAGACGATGTTATACTTTCATCGCCCCTCAGCTATGTGTTATTAGTGATGACATCTACAGTTACTGACCAGGGGAAGCATTCAAACATCTCTGCAATATCTCAGTAGTTGTTGTCAGACACGTCTCTGTGGATTTTGTGACACGAAGACCACCCGGTATTTTCTGATGTCCCATATTGTGTGAATTAGATATGGATTTATGTAATCTAGCAGAGTCATCTCGGTGAGGAAATAATTGCCGTCCTCTAGGCACATGGCCAAGTGGATGCATGAAGTGGAGACGCCTAGCAGAAAACTGCTGCCATTGACAGGGGGAGAGAAAAATAGACATTTTAAGCAAACCGTCAGGTGTACAGTATGCGTGAGGAGGGGGGGAGCGTGGTGTTTAGTGAATGAGACAGCTGATAGTAAATGGTTGGCAAATCAAATCTGGTCTGACATGAAAGGCTGCTCTGAGGGTAACCATCAGGTTCCCTTTGTTTTCTTGCTGGTTCAGTTACAGACTTGACAAAACAGACCTGTTTTGTGTAAGTAACACTGTGGTTTTTTGAATATTTTTAAAATCTTAAAGTGTTTCAAGGCCAGATCTGACATTTCTTTATTGGTATTATCTACTCTTTAACTCATATTGACATTCATTAACCTGCAGCCAAGGCCGCTATAGCGGAGCCTTCAGTGAAGTATCGAAAGTTAGCTCTAGTTTGACGCACAAGTACAAACTAAATGCCGAGTGAGCAGAAAGGGACAATCTTCCTGCTCGAGTATCCAAGAATAAAAAAATATATTTCTGATGTCCGTCTAAGTTGTGAACAGTTGTGTTTGTTCTTTCTGAGCTTCATTCTGTCAAAGTGTGAAGATGTGTTTTAATAATGAGTCATTATAAAGATTTTGATGCGACTCTATGTTCTGTGGCTCTAAAACTTTTGGTTCATGACTCCTTAAAAGTAAAGCTGTTCTTACCTGTGTGGTGACCAGTCCAACCACAGAAAGATTTTGCCTCATGTGATTAAATTGAGGCGGAAAACTAATCAGAAAAAAACAAAAATTTGCAAATGATTTGAAATATATGGTTTTTCTATGTTGAAAGCTCATCGCATTATCTAAGTAACTTTTAGCACAGTATATGTACAAAAAGGGACAACTTTGTCTTTATATGAGGCAAAATTCTAATTTTGGTCTAAAATGTCAAAGAACTGAGAAAGGTATTTTAATCATCAAGAGTCAATTTATTTTCATATTCTAAAATGCAAAGGACATAACAGGATTTGAGAATAAATCCAAGGTTGAGTGCACAAAAATGTTTCACTGCAAGCGATTATGTACAAGAATAAAATCAACAAATCTTTACAGAATTCAACAGGTACTGCATCAATATTTAGAGTCAACTTTTTGAACCTAATAACGTAGACTAGACTGGACTGGATCTTTTTTTTTAAACACAGCACATTGATTAATTTACATTTTAGTGAGCTTTGTTTGCTGAATTAAAAGTTCACTATTAGTGCATAAAAGACCACTGTATGCTTGTTTGTTTTTCATACATCAAAGATTAAAATCCAAGGTCAAGGTAATGCTATGTGGCCTCATAAACAGGCCGGCTGTTAGCAGTAACTTGTGAAGGAGAACAAACCAAACCAATGTCATCTCCATCCGTTTACCCAAACATGCCAACCATAAATATATTGGCTAGCAATTTCAATTTGATTGTACCATCACTGTATAATTAATGTGAACATTAGTGCGTGATAGGAATATTTGAGAATCAATGATAAACCTTTTGTTTATCGTAAATTGTTTTGCTTGCAGCATGAAGAATAGTTGCCACAAACATTTGGCAGGATTTTTTTCTGTCAAGCAGATAACCTGGAGGGAAGTCTCTGTTCGACAAGTTCTACAGAAACACAACTTTAGTCTGGGTGTAAATCATTAAGATAATACGTTTAAAATTAGGGCTGGGTGGTATGGACACATCCTCATAAAGATCATTGTGTAATTGTGTATTTTTTAAACAGTGTTTGGGCACCAATATACCTGCGTGCAGGTCTACTTTCAATGTACTTTTGTTCATACCTTGTCAGTTAAATAATAACAGCTTCAGTCAGGAAAACTTTTAGACACGTAAATAAAAAACAAAACAGTTACATAAAGATCTGAACAGGTGACACAGCGGGATAAGTGCACAATCCAGCCACAGAAAAATTTGTTATATCGTGAGTGATGAATATTTATACACTTTGATCATCACGGTTAATGTAACTCACCCAGCCCTAGTTCAACTCGACCCCATGACAATTTAGGACTGAGAACCTTTCCTCCCAATGTCAGTCCATGAAACAACACTGCATTTTGCTGGAATTATGCCTCTACTGAATACAAGATACAATGGATTTGAAAGCTATTATTCAGTTCAACACTATGCGTGCTATAGAAGAGAAGCCAAAAACACTTACTATCAGTTTAAATTAAATCAAGTATGAAACTGACCATTTCTCAGAACACAGATGAGCTTAAATACAGGAGTTACACAATTTTTTTCAAACCTTCAGTAGGGAATAACGAAAGTGCTCTGGTCAAACCTGTAAAAAAATAATTTATACACACACCACCGTTGTCTGACCGATGGGTTTGTCACAAAATTGTTGACAACCGTTTTGCTTATTGATGGTCCTCCCCCCATTCGCTCTGCTGCTCCTCGCCCTCTCTGCCTGCCCGTTGGATTAGTTGTCATTTGTTAAAGGGAAGGCAGGCGGGCAATATGACGTTGGAACAGGCTGGGCCCGCTAAGGGCTCCGCTACCTCTCCCTCCAACTCTGTCCATGTTCCTTTCTCTGGGCTGTAGCAGATAGTAGAAGACTTATAGGCCCCCTGAGGAAAAAATAAAATGAAGTCAGTCCCTTGTGGAATGTAAATGCTCAGCTTTATATAAATGCATGTAGTCTAAAACAGCAGGGGCAACTTTAAAGATTAATTCTGTTTCTATATTTTTTCTTTGTCAACAAATTTCATGAAAATACCAAAACCAACAATGAACTTTCTAACAAGTACTGCCTGTGTAGCCAAAGCCGAATCTAACTTATTGCTCTGTGCCGCAGACCTTCATTGTTGTCCAAAAATGATCAAAAACACATCAATAAGTCACAATGCTGCACTTGGTGACATGTTCCTTTATTACCATGAACACACACTAGTATATTTTGACTCAGTCACACAGCCGTCCTGCAGTCCGAAATACTTGCTTGTGCGCCAAATGCATGTTAATTTGCAGCAGCAAATAATCCTCAACAAATACACTGTTTATTCCTGTTTGGTAAAAACTACAGTGCCCAGATGTTTACAAACATTTCTTAGCCTTTTTAAAGAAATGAAAGAATATATTCCTGACCCATACCACAGACAGGTGGAGAAGTCAGACAGAACTGCGACAAACGCAATCTTGGTTTTGAGTTTTATGGGATTTTGCTGATAGTAACAAAAATATATCAATTATGCCAGCCTTATTCTTTAATCTAAAATAATCTGAAGTGTAAGAATATACCATGCTCCAGCTGTAGCCTCCCACGAGGAAGATGCTGTCATCCAAAACAGCACAGCCGGGGCCGCTGCGACCCTCCAGGATGGGTGTCTGCAGGATATTCCACTGGTCAGCTTTCGGGTCATAACACTCCACCAACATCACGTCTAGATGGGAGAAACCTTTGTGAGAGAGAAGAAAAAATATCTTAAAATAATGACAGTACTTCAGCGTATCAAATGCAGTTAGTATGACCTGTAATTGAAGATCCAGTTTACAGTAGTTTGTTTCACTTTAAAGGTCCTAAAAACAAGGTAGCATTGAACTATGTTGGTATGATGCATCGTTAAACTAAGCAACATCTGAAGTTTTCCAGTTTTCCAAAACTGTCGTACCTGGTTGGTACCACTGTGGTTTGAACTAACTTAGTTTGAACCAACATAGTAAGAATTAACAAGTTCCCAGGTGTGTTCGTCTGATTTTCACAGCATGAAACTCACAAAACGTTGTCATATTCTGCCTAAATATGTCTGTTGTGACCAATATTAAGCGACATTATTAAGCTATAATATAATTATTATTATTATTTAGGCTTTTCATATCATTGTCATACCGGCAATAACAAGAAAATCAACAATAGTAGGCTATTAATGAAATCAACAATATAAATAATATATTACCTAGACTAATCATTTTATTGAGCCTAAATATAGGCTATAACTGTTTTCTATAGCAATAGCAACATAGTAGTAGTATGGAACTACTAGCGATTACAAAACATTCAGTAAAATAGGTTTGATCTGCAAGTATCTTCATTTCAACACTTTAACACTATTATGAATCCCTTGGCTGTAATTGATTTCAAGGTCTTGAGAATAGCTTAGTGTGATAAGTAGTTGCACATGTGAACATTCTCTATTGAGACAGACACAAGTTTGGCAACGAAACCTCTCAGGGATTTATTCATTACAGTACTTTCAGGAGTTTTATGCTTTCCCTTTTTATATTTATGTTTGTAATGAAGACTAGAGAACACCCATCTTCCTCATAGGCCTAGAAATGTATACATGAAGGTAATATTAAAAGTCTTGTCTTTACATTCTCCATTTTGTCCATTTTGTACAGCAGGATTATGTTAATTCAATATTCCCTGCTTAAAACACAAATTACATGCAACTCCTAAGACTGCATTTTCTGTTATCTATGACGTAGTGAACTCAGCTTCTACAGGTCAGAAGTTCGAACTATGCAACTTAACGACAGTTGGTGCGAAAGTTTGTCAGAACTATGGTTTCAGGTAACACTTGCGTCGCTTAACGACAGTTCGTACCATGTAAGTTACAAACTTAGTTACCTTCATATTTCGAACTAGGGTTTTGGGAAACAGTTGCGTTGCAACTGCATAGTTCCAACCAAGGAAGTTGCTACCATCGTTAGCAACGATGCTTTTGGGAAACGCACCCCAGCGCAGCTGAGATTTTAAGCAATAAATGTATTTCCCCCCCAAACAAACTTGTTTGATTTCACTCATTCCGCGACCCTGTATGCAGGATAAGCGGTTGACGCTGGATGGATGGATTTCACTTGTCTAAATTGTTGCATTATGTATTCATGAATACTTAATGTTATATAGAGCAGTGGTTCTTAACCTGGGGGTCGGGACACTGTAAATATTTTGCTTAATCCAGTAGGTGGTGGTAATGCTAACCATTATAAAACGCCAAAGAAGAATTAGGTCCTGATCAGACAGAAAGCGCTTTGCAGGTTCGAAAACGCGATGGTGATTTGGTTGATTTTAGAAAAGGGCAAAGCGCTGCGGTTTTTTAATGTTGCTAGGCAACCACGGAATCAGCTGTCCTGTCAGTATAATCAAAGATTATAGCGCCAGTGATCTGTAATCTTTAGTTTGCTGCAAAGTAATAACTGTCACATTAGCAGAAACGTGATCACAACAGGTCTGTGTCTTTTGTTGTTAAAAACATCTGCTTTAAAAAGAAATAGACAAATGGAGGGCACCTGCTTTAGCACTGTTTGAGTGTGAGAGGTGTACAAACACACAGGAGACAGGGAAACGGAGATCAGTGTGGGTAAATGAGACCTTCAGAAAGACAGGACACAATGCTGGTAGTAGCTTACCAGTTGGTGCAGGGGCTTTGTCTTAATGATGGCTTATTTTAGGATGAGTCGGGGACAGTTTGCTGCAGTCTCCGGACAATCACGAAATATTTTCAACCTCAAAAAGGGATCAGACTGCCAGAAAGGTTAAGAACCACTGTTATAGAGAAATACTTAGGGTTGAATGTAGTGAATCATACACAGCTATCTGGGCATTGTGGTCTAGTTTCTGTTTAATATGTCTGTCTACCTTGATGCTCAGGCAATATACTGATAGCGATGAAACCTGCTAACAACAGATGAAACATTCACATCTGGATCAGTCATTCTTTAGACTGACTCATTTTTCTGACGGCCTCTGAAGCCTGTTGGATATCTTTAAGCATCTGCTTTTCACAAGAACCAGAACATTGCCAAAATCTGAAGGCATTAATGTAGCACATTTCACTACAAGTAAACTCAATATACTTTACATTAAAATGGATTTACAAACACCCACGCACCCAGTAAAGACAGTAAAAAAGCACATATCCACCTCAGAAAAATAAACAACGGACAAAGACATGCAGTAAGTAATTGTAAGCCTGAGAAATAAGCCACAACTTCAATTAGCCTTTAAATGTGGATACAGTTGTGACAGATCTCAGCTCTGAATGTGAAACTGTGGCAATGAAAAGCCAATTAGAGTCGTACAACATGTATTGTACATGTACATTTTACCATTTTTCATATTTGTAGTGATGAGCTGTATTTCAAATAAACACATACATGTTCAGCCCCACATAATTCCTATTCAAATACCAGGATTCAGCCTTGCTGATCAAATACAAATGCACAACACACAAGAGTAATTCAGTTGTTTGTTCAGTTTTTCATTTTGCCTGAATGATGAAGTGTGAAAGAGAAGAGGGACTACAGGTCTACAGTGTAATAAAGGTCATTGCCGCCAGCTCATAATGGCTGTCTCTTTCACACAGATATGAAAAAAAGCATCAATCTTGACCTGTTTTTTAGTTCCTGAAATGCTCGAGTACTTACCTTTCAAATGGTTTCCACCAATAGCATATAGGCGGTCGTTCATTCCAGCCAGGGCATGAATGGCACGCTTTGTGTTCATGTCCTGTTTCCGAGCCCACACGTCCATTATGGGGTCGTAACAGTAGAGCCAGGACACATACTCTCCATTGTGCACTCCTCCTGCAACAGGTAAATAAAGAACTATGCCTTTAATGCTGTGTGGAAATTCAATCTGTGGGCAGACGCTAGCAGCTCATGTGACATTCTCTGTAGGGCAAACTGATACATTTATGCTAATCAATGACAGTCCTTAATATTTTTATTGATTTATTGCTGAACCTAATAATTACCACGGTTGCCAAGAAATATATTTTGATTAGTAATTGTAGATTATTGATTTATTTTATTACTTTTAATACAGCCACATGTGCTTACAGAGAAACTTTTAAGATATCAAAAGATATCAGTATTGATTCCAGAAAGCAGAAGTATTGTATTGTTATATTTAAATGATAATGTGTTGGTTATAGGGATGAAACGATTACCGGTTTAACGTAAAATTCCTGCTAAAATTCGTAAAATTCCTGATGGTTATTATTACCGTACACATTTTAATTACCATGATAATCATGTACAGTTAACCGCACTATGGTTAAAATCTCACTGCAAACACTGTCTAGTGTCTCACAGAAGCAGGCGCGCATGAGCAGAATGCGTGGGTTTGTTTGGGTCAATGCAGGCAGAAGATGCAGAGATTTTTTCAGTCACTCTGAGGTCCGGTCGTATTTTAGCTTTTATGACAGTGCTGAGGGAAACTTGATTGAAGAAAATAACCTTACAGTGAACGCAGGGTGAGTTAACTTTTAGCTTTGGTTTGTCCCTCTGACTTACTGAAGCTCTCAGCATTAGCTGCTCTTGTAAAAACGCTACACGTTCTGTCTATTCGTCCACTGCACATAACACGTTACGCTGTTTAGTCAACCAACCAGCATATCTAGAAATGCTACAGACTCCTCTGTATTTATGTCAGTGTTTGGGCTCATTGCAGTTACTATCATTGTTTAAACTTCTAAAGACTTATTTGTTTTCATGTACTTTTGCACGTGGTAATTGTATTACCTATATAATATAAAATCTTGATAATACACACTTAGATAATGATTATCATATGTTTACAAAAGTTATTTGCTGTTATTTTATTTTTTATGCAAACAAAATGGCAATTGTAGTTGTAGTTTTCAATATAAAACTTGTTGAAGTGGTTTCAGTGTGTGTATCAGTACATTTTAATATTTTTTGGCACATTTTGTACAATACCGTGAAAATAATGATAACCGTGATAATTTTGGTCACTGTAATCGTGATATGAAATTTTCATACCGTTTCATCCCTAGTTGGTTATAACATTTATACTTGAGTGTTTCACAGCACCCTGGCTCTGCAAGTACGCACGTTGCAAGAAACCTTGCCTTGAGACAATCAAATCAAATGGGTAAACCAGGTATTTAATCATGTCCTTAGGAAGAAAAACAACATTCCACATTTGTCTGTCCAGCCTGCGAAAGGAGATGTGAATCTCCATTTTTCCCTTGACAGTGCTTGGTTAGACGATAAAAAGATGTAGAGCTAACTTGTTCCTGATGTACTGATGAAGCTCAGCGCAAGTTCAGTCAGAAACACTATCTCTATGCCTCATTCATTCACAATTCTCTCATTCTCTCTCTCTCTCTCCCCACTTCTTCTTAATCAGCCGACTACTGGCGTTTACTCTTTTGGTTAAACCAATCAGATTTTGCCACAGTTTCAATTAGCCAATCATGTCATTGCTTTCAAACTTTAAATCTGTTCTCCTCACTGCTTGCAGCCAGCAGCTTCTACAGTTTCTTCTTTGGGTCTTTGGGTTTTGTTAGTTATTATATTTGATGTGTTTTGGATTTGTGTCATTTGTGTTGTATTCAGACCCTTGAGTAAACAGAAAGACCTCACACCACAATATAAAAAATCCATTGTAAGTCCTGTGTTAAAAATCTTTCTCAAGTAAAACTACTAATACTACGTATTATCACTACTACTAATTATCAAAAGTAAGTGCTCTTTATGGAGCAGAATAACACCTGTTAGTGTAATATAATTATATAGTATATTATGGTTAGCTTATTAGAAATGCTGATGCATTATTGTGTGAGCAGCACTTTAATGTTGTAAAGGGTTACAGTGAACGCTCCTTCAACTACTTGAAGGAATGTACTAACAGTACATTATATTATATGAACTGATCACATTTGCTGTTCTGTCTATAAAATCTTTATATGCTAATGAACCAGTAAACAATTGGCAAACAATTGTAATGGTGTAAAAAGTCAAGTATAGTAGTATAAAGTCAAGTATAGTAGTTCCCTCTAAACTGTAGTGGAACATAAATTTAAAGTGGCAGAAAATGGAAATACTCTAAATACTAAAAAGTAAAACTTCTCCTCCAGCCTTCTATGTATGTGTTGCTGATGGTCACTGTTGTTTTGATGACTGTACAACTAATTTAACCAGCTCTGATAATAAAGAAGATTAATTGATATTGTTGTGCCAAATACATATCAGACAATACCTTTTTAGAGGATGTATTTATCTTTTTCAAATGCTAAGCAAAAAAACCCAAAACATTCTGTGTATTTTATGTTGCAGAGGGATAAAAAATAATTTGCAGAAAGTTAAATAGGTTTTCAATGCCAAAAGATGACATAATAATAAGTGTGCATGAGCGACAAGGTCTCTCCTGACCTGATATGTAGATCTTGCCATTGTGCACTGCTCCTGCATGGGCGGCCAGAGGCTGCGGCAGAGACGACACGTAGTTCCACTCGTTAGTCTCCAGGTTGTAAGACTCCACGCTGGAGAGGTAGCCGCTCTCGTTCCTACCACCAATCACATACAGGTGCTTTTCCAGGCGGCAGGCAAAGAAACTGGCTCTCCTGAGGAAGGAAGTGTCACCCAGACAACATCATTAAACTAGCAACGACAGGATTTATTGTAAGGATATTCCACAGTTTGTGTGTAAGGTGGAAAGGATAGATTTGAAACAAGGCTAGTAACATGCTTACCAGCTGTGAACACCTGTTCTTAAGCTTATGTAATTGGGCACTTCATTTACTTCATCTTTTTATTTAATAAATACATTTTTAAAAATAAATATAATTATAAGACATTATATTTCGAGTAACAGATAGCATAATACCATGTCAGTATGCAAACTGATAAAAATCTAAAGCTTTTCATTTTATCACGTTTTATATATATATATATATATATATACTGTATATATATACTGTATATATGACTTATTAGAAGTAAATAACATTTGGATTCAAATCTGGATTCAACCACAAATAGACTTACCTCTCCTGCATCGGAGGCAGCTGTATCCAGCTGTTGAATCTGGGATCATAGCGGCTGACAAAATTAGTGCTGTGCTTTCCTGCAACACAGATACAATCAAGATCAATGACACTGATTACACAAATGACTTAGTTAAGTTAGTAGAGTCTTTATGGCACAATAGCGTTTAGGCAGACTATGGCAGCGCTCTGTTATGTTTGGCTAAGTCTTTGCCAAAGTCTTTATTACAGGCAGTACAAATGAAAAGCACGACTGAGACTGCAAGTCTTCATTTAAATAAATGTATTATCTGAAAATCACCGACCACACCTGATCATTTTCAGTATTAATATGTGCTGCTTTTCAACACTATTAGAGTTAACAAGTGTTGACTGAAGTCTTGTTTTTTGTGGAAGATAAACTGTTGAAAATCAAATCACATCTTAAATTATCTCTAATGATGTGTGTTGTTTCTGTGTTGATTTTTACTCTCAGAGCTAAATAAACACTACTGATCGTGTTATGATTCTTGGTGAAATAAGGACATAAGGATAGTATCAGAGTTTTCAAACCCATCAGAGTTAACTCTGATGGGTTTGAACTTGCATCAACTCTGGCTCATAGCGCTCTCTAAATAAAGTAAACACTGACAAATTTGCTGTGTGAAGTCACTGTAAAGCAAGACGTCCAGTCTGTGGTATTACTGTACCGTTGGGGTTCCACTGGTCCTCTCCGCCCAGCAGTAGCAGGAAGTTCTCCACCTCCACCACACAGTGATGGGCACTGTTGTAAGGCATTACTAGACGAGACACAAAGATCAAAGGAGTCAATCACTAAGAATGATATAGGTCAGTAGTAGGCAAATAGTACCCTGTGGGCCAAATATGACCCTCATTTAAAGTTTGAATCAAAACCTTTATATGATTTGGGGTGGTGATGCAGCAGTGGATAAGATGCATGCCTTTGGTGTGAGAAACCCGGGTTCAATTCCCCACTGTGACACATCCACCAATGTATCCATGAGCAAGACAAAAAAAAATGTAAGCTGTGCAACCTCTGGCATATATAGCAATTATAAGTCGCTTTGGATAAAAGCGTCAACTACATGAATAAATGTAATGTAATGATTTCATAACTGTGTACTGTAATTAACATCATAAAAATATGGCTAATGTAAACTCTAATAAGCATGACCTTATATCATCAAATAATAATCAATACATCAAAATAAAGAGCGACATTTAAGCCATAATATGAACAGCCCTAACCTTGGTGCTGAAATTCTAATAAACTTAAATACTTGAGTATTATTTAGGTACCCCATGAATACAGTTTTAATTCCTCTAGTGTATTTAACGCTTACAGATTTGCCTCTCACAAACATAACAGTGGTTTAAGCAAAATAATGTGGTTACAACACTTTTTTCTAGGGCAGCATCTCCTGTCTTGAGTTGGATTTTTTCACTATTACCATAAACTGTAGTAACTCTGTAAGTACGTAACGCAAATAAACTACATCTGCCATCAAATATAATCCTAAAAACTGATGAATAAGAATAATAAATCAATTTTATTCATCGATGGACTATAATAATAATCAAACAAATTGAACTTATTTAAACATGTAGGCCTGCATCTCAACTGCACCTGAAAAAACTGGCCTTTGTTGAGCCTCATTGCAGACCTGTGATACAGGTCTACTGGTCAAGATATTAAATGTTAGCCACAATGAAATTGGGTTTTTATTTATAAAACATATCCAAAACGCAAAATGTTACCTTAACTTTTTGATAAGCAATCAATCTGATAAGTAAATATGTTTCTATTTCGGGGGATCAAACTCACCTGCAAGTAAGGACTGAGTCTCACAGCGGAATAGTTTTCCTTTTCTCTTCATCTAGCATTAAAATATGCCACAACAGCCATTCATTTTGTGATATATTAAGTAAATCGGGTAAATATGATCTTTAGTGTATCATACTCCTCATCATGTGTTAGCACAAAGTAGGCAAACGGCTAAACACTCACAGCTGCAGCAGGACCCCCTTGCAGAAGATTTTCCCTTGTGTATGTTTTTGTGCTCCCTTCCTCTCCTCCATCTTCTTTTGCTGAAGTGACCCCATTGAGATGTAGAGAAATGGTCTTAGGTGACAGTCATAATGAACATGATCGTGCTCACTCAATAAATCTCAGGCCCGGCGCTTTTTGAACACAAATCAGTGAAATGTTAAAGCCCACCTGTCTGTCTCCATCAGTCATTTCCACTGTCACCTCCCCAACGCCTGATGGATCACAGTTGCTGCAAAATTAGACAGCCTTGAATCTCATTTCTTTCCAATTGGCCTCTCCCTGCAATCTCACTCTGGCTGGCTGACATGTGCCGGTCCTCTGTGGGAGGGGAGTCTCAGATAGGAACTAATAGTACATACACTAAACACAGCTTTATCTTGAACGAGGGGATTAGGTTGCCTGCCTCCAGTGCACCTCAAAGACGAGTGCCATATGACTGCCAAATTCCCTTACATGCTATTTACATTATCATTCAGTCAGCAGTACAGTATATAGGACATGGATGGGTGGCTTTTTATTTGATGTCTAGCGACTTGTACTCATACTAAAAATCATCTCATGTTGCGATGTGAAAAGAAGATTACTGCTTTACAGTATGTCACAGGCTACAGTGTGAGGGGCTCTGTGGGAGGATTTGGGACATTTGCCCCACCTCTACAGGTGCCTCAGACACAGTGGTGAACAGTGGGATAAGCGGCAGGATATAACAATTGAGACTACTGTAATAGTTTTGTGCAATAAAAATGATCAAAGTTTCCTTCTACAGTGTGTAAGACTTCAATGAGATTTATCACCTGTGAATGAGTGTGAAATTAATATACCTATCCGTACCCCTCTCCCCTAAATCTTCCACTAACCCCAGGGGTGAACAGCCATGGGAGGGCAGGATGAGCACGTTCTCTACGAGATGGACGCCATCACTCCGGTCTACAGTGAGCTCTGGGGCTCACTAGAGGGAGTCAGAAACCTCTGCATTGAGGCACAGTCGGGGTTGGTTGAATGACTCCACAGCTAATGCACCACTGCTGCTCGAGCTCTGACGTGCCTTTTACACCATTCAAATTGCATCCCACTGAGCTGAATTCCTTTGTTCTATGTCATGCGGCGTAGATGAGGTCCATTTCCAAGTGGTAGATTTTAATATCAGGGGGTTTAAAAAGAAAAAGAAGAAGAGAATAGTCCAGCCTTATGGCTGAGCCCGTGTCTGCCTTTGTCTTGTGTTTGTCCACGCTGCTGTGGGTACACTAGATGGCAAACTTTACACTGCAGTCACCGAGCAGTAGATATATCTGACACAACAGAGAGGTATCAGATTCTTCCCAAATTGTGTTGATGAATGTCTTAATCAAAGGCTGTCCCTCTCAGGTTTCGCCTCATTGAAAAGTTATGATTGAATGTTAATAATCTTCTATTCCACATCCATTGTGTGGAGGCTACATCAGACGGTCACTGATGTGTTAAGGGGATGATTTTGCAGTTTTGTCCTTCCACTTGGACACGGACCATTTGAGTGTTAACTTTTTAGTTTTGAGTGATGGAAATCCCTACTGACCTTTTGCGTGCTGCAGTTTATACCCAGGAGTGTGAGGTAAATGAGAAAACGACAATATAAACACCAGTGAGTTTCAGGCTGTTGTGTATGCATGGCTCCTTTAGTAAAAATGCTCTGTTCTGATAGAACATCAGCTAAAATAACAAATGACTGCGAAGAAATGTTATGATTTGAGCAGAGGAAGAAACAACATCAAAGACATCTCTGAATTTAAGACACCATTAGACACAACATAAGAAATTCCATGCCAGATCCAGTACAAAACCGGTGCCATAAAGTGAGAATACAAACTGCACAGTACCAAGCTGACAGGCCAGACCTATGGCTAATATGTACAAATGAAGAGACACAGCTGAGACATAGCTCCAACCAAAACAAAGGGACAAAAACTCAATATGTCCGACAATAATGATGCAAAGAACATTTTTGGTTTTCCATTAGATCCTGTTTGACCTTTGCAATATGGCAACAATATAGTGGTGAGCCATAAAAGGTCAGGGAAGACAGAGAGAAAAAAGAGCATAGTACAGTTTACAGAGGTGAGTCCTGCAGGAAAGGCTTCAAATATGTTCTCTACAGACACCACATTTTGTTCAATAGAATAGATTTTTGTTGGTTCAATTGTGACAACTTGCTCTCAATGTAACCTCATGAAATCAATATTGTAAACTGTACCCTAGTATAAAATTCCTACAGGTTACAGGATATGTCTTAATATCTTTTATTTTTGCCATTTAGTCAACTAAAATCATTATCATTATATATTTTTAAATGTTTGCATCAACATTGCAGCTGCTATGTTCCACTAACCCCATCCATCTCTTTGGTATTTAACTCATAGGTCAACAGGCTAATTCCATGCTGCGTTTAAATATGTAAGGGGGTAATTCAATTTCATGTATTGATCAATGTGAGTGAATAATCAGGCTACATTTAAAAACTATTGAGGAAATATGTCTTTCATTATTGTTCTCTGCCACAGTAGATCATTAGATGCAAGCAAATCTCATCATGCATCCTGCCAGCATATTTCAGCAAAAAACAAGGGAAACCGGGCATGAAGCTCCACAGTGCTGTGAAGTCACGCTCTGATTAAAAACTTATATTAAAAGTGATAGTGATACATTATTACCTAAAGGACTTAGGGAACTCCTTTACCTCATTTTCTGTGGAAATTAACCTGTGTTAAAGTCATCCATAGGAACAACTTTCTCTCATCATAAAAAACCACTAACACAAGATGCCTCAGGTAAAAAAAATGAAGCAGAGCCTTTGCTACTCACTTGTGAGGATCTTCCATGTCTTTTTTCTCATCGTCATAGTACTGGACCAAATTGCTGGGAAGACGATCAGGTCCAGGAGGCAAACCACCCACCAGTAACAGCATTCTCTTATTGGAACGGATTCTGTAATGTCAGAAGTGTGGGTGTTTGGACAAGTGTTGGGAAACAGAGAACAAAACAGGTATTAAGACTTGAAATAAAACATCCAAAGGCCAAAATAACCACAACCTGAATCTGGACACCTTTAATCCTTCATTTACATAATTACTTTGACAGAATTAACAGCACCTGCACAGCCTATTTTTATTTTTCCCTCTGCGCTTAATGTAGGAAAGAAATAATCAGTGAATGAAATAGAGAAAAAATTCATGGTCAAATGAATAACTGCTGTCTGGGTACAACTACTGAACTTGAGACTACTAATTAGGCAATACGTGGCCACATTTATCACAATTAACAAACAATTGCTCAACACTGTATTCATCTTTTTGATGTGTTATTGAATGGTTATTGTTCTCTAAAGATATCTTTTCAATTAGCTGTGAAGCGAAGACAGTCGTGCAGGGGGCCATGCTGGAGGCTAAAAGCACAATTGAGTACATAAACCTGCCTAAACAATGTCTCCATTTCATTGGCTGCAATGATTCATGTGACATGTCTGAGCCAGTTGTGAGATATTTCCTGCTGTTTGTATATGATATATAACCGAA
This sequence comes from Lepomis macrochirus, assembly GCA_024633595.2. Classification (NCBI taxonomy): domain Eukaryota; kingdom Metazoa; phylum Chordata; class Actinopteri; order Centrarchiformes; family Centrarchidae; genus Lepomis; species Lepomis macrochirus. The sequence continues at coordinate 21,889,147 of JALXJV020000012.1, forward strand.
AAGCCGCAGACTTTACTGTACATTAATGACCATTATCTGGCTCCTAATGGATTTCAACACAAATCTACCAATTAATCACAATATGCAGAAAAAGATTAAGAATAGCTGGCCTTTATATTCACTCACATTCACCTTTTTCCTTTTTCATATTTTACTTTTTATGCTTGGGAAAATCACCGTTGTCTCGGTACATTCTCTCTGCTATTGGCCCACTCTGAAGTGTTTTGGGGTTATTCATATGCAAATGGGCCCCTGGACATAGATAATAGTGATTAATTGAGAGAGGAGAGAAACAGTGGCATGTGAAACTAATTATTGCTGATTCTTTGCTCATTTATGTCCATATGTGGGGAAAGATATGTTATTGGGATGATGGAAGAATATATACATGTACAATGATTTCACTTGATTCTTTGTGCCCAATTTGATTTTCACATTTAGAGATTTTCAATGCCACAGCTCAAATTTTCTGCTATCTAAAGGTATATGCAGCAAATCAAAATTTGAATACTGATGCCATCACTACTCTAAAGATTTTCAGCCTCGACTGTGCAATCAGCTCTGTAAACAAAACCTGACAACAGCACCGTCAATCAATCAACTTACAGACAACGCCGGTCAACTTGCCAGCTCCTTAAAGTTCTGATCATGGCATACATGGAAGTAAGACATGCAGCTTAGCCTATTTCTGTGAGAGTGAGACGTGTATCTAACCTGAATACAGGGAGCATTGTCAATTTGTTCCTTATTTGATCGATTCTGCATTTTCTCAGAAATAATACATACCTAAATAAACTGAATTCCCTCTGACTGTATTTTATTTTTGTTTATTGGGTTAAGGGTTCGCCTCAATGGCTGAAGCATCCATGTACTGTTATGTAATTACCATGTAATTCTGGTAACAATTTGATTACAGCATTTCAAATTGTATTCATGAAAATTGCTACACATCAAACGCATAACCTTTATCTAGTTTGTTGCATCTTGTCTACACGGATTAGAGAGCCATTACACAGATGTGTGAGGAAATAAAGAGTTGTTTTTTCTTCACTAAAACATAAGGTAACCTTGTAGTTCTGCTTACAGTGTTGCATAGAGTAGATCAAGCCCCTTGACAGTTGGCATTCTTTTTCAGGAAAACTCCCACAATCCTCATTAACTGGGCCTCACACCTCACCTCTCTGAATGACCACCTACATGCTCTAGACTACACAGGCGGTGGGACCACTACTTGAGCGAGTGGGCAATACTTGAGTTGGCAATTTGTTCAAATTTAACAAGTGGGAGGCATTTAATTGCCTTCCGTCCACTTTCTAATAGCTCGTTGCTGCGTGTGTGTGTGTGTGTGTGTGTGTGTGTGTGTGTGGGTGAACTCATGTCTGTGTGTTTCTCTTTCTGTATTTGTATTTGTATGTCTCATCCTCACCTGCTGGCCACAGACTGCCTGCAGTGCTGCCTGAAGGGCATCAGGTGGTAGTTCATGGCATCCAGGAGTAGTTTCTGGCAGACAGGGTCACTCCTCATGAAGTCAACAGACTGCACCCTCTCCACCAGCTCAGGAGCAGGTATGAGGGCGTAGCGCAGCCTCTTCATAAGGTCCGGCGCATAGTGCATGCGAGTCTCGCGGTCATGCTCCAGCCAGAGGACTGACATCTGGAATAGAGCCAGCTCTGACTCCACCGGAGGTGGCAGAGCATCTAGCATGGCACACATCTCCTCAAAGTTCAGCAACAGCACATCCTCCACCAGGTACTTGTTGGCCAGCTTCTTGGTTTCATCCAGTCCATGGAGTGCAGCAATCTTGCAGATCTGCTTGTAGTTCTGCACAGAGATCTGGTCATTGAGGAACTGCACGCTGAGCTTGGTAATCTGGGGGATGTTGAGGATCTTGCTGACTGACAGCACCTCTTCCACTGTGTCCAGGGAAAGAGTCACGTTGGCAGTGTACAGGTACTCCAGCACTAATCGTAGTCCAATGGAGGAGCAACCCTGGAGTACTAGGTTATTGATGGGCCTGGCGCTGGGGGTCACTAGCTTGTCATCAGGAGAGGATGAGGGGGTCCCACTGCTGCCCTGGTCCCCTTTGCTCCCCTCATTGTTGATTACATTGTGGGAAGAGAAGAGAGATCTGAAATACTGGGAGCAGGAAGCCAGCACAGCTTTATGGCAGTGGAACTGCTGTCCCTGGGCAGTGAGAGTCACATCACAAAAAAGCTGTTTTCTCCATAAGAGATTGAGGCCGTGCAGCAGGGTGTCACTGTGTGTTGGGTCAAAGGTGGATGTTCTATCACCCGATCTGGACATGACTTCCTGACTGTAAACGCCACCTAGGCAACAAATAAACCATGCAAGCCATTACCTCAGGTCATTTATTTTGCACAACACACGTAGCCTATAAATGGTATCAGTCAACTATTACAATAGAAAACGATTTCTCGAATAAGTTACTGAGCAGATCTCCCGTCCATCCAGAGGGGAATAACCATCATGCCATGCCTGCCGGCGAGAATTTACATCCAATACGGCTTCAGTCGCTTTCAACTTTGAGCTCTGGTCGTAAAGCAACAAACAAAAACGCAGTAGTTCCCACAGCGTGCGACTCGTATTCATTCTTAACTCAAGAGCAAGATGATTTAAATGGAGGCTGAGGTTTGAAGGGCGCTGTCAAAACAAAACGAGGATACGGAGATGCTGCAGCGCTTCCCTCTCCGTAACGCGGCTGAAGTTGTCGGATATGGAAAAAGAGACAACCGCCACGGTGGACGGATAACATGCAGCATTCCGCTAACACTTATCCCATCTCTTATCTCGCTGCACACCACCACAACGAGGACATTACACATCGCACAGATTTACGGAGTCATACAAAAGCAATTAGTTTGTCTCCGAGCCGTCAGCAGCAGTACGGTGCGTTTCGCTTTTAGCCTACCTGAGTTACGCGGACGTGAGTATCGAAAATGATTCACTGAAATGCAGCTTTCAGTAAAGTTAAATGCAATATGCATATCTATTGTTTCTTAGCCACTACAAAAGCGATTTCTATGTGCGTAGTGTGTGTAAACTTGATACAAGCGTGCTGTAACGTTGTCGCCAGATCCACGAAAAGCGCCTGTCACAACTAAATGATGTGAGCAGCTTGCCTGAGAAGGAGCCAAACTTACCTGACTTCAGCTCTTGATAAAAAAGAAAGTAAGCTTCAGGTTCCCAATAATCTCACTTGAATTTTCCTTTGTTCTCCTTTTAAGAAATGTCCTTTCCTTTAAAGTCTATGGTCGGTGGTGCCTCAAAATAACCATTGATTCCAACTCATAAAGTCACTATTTCAGGTTATTTGTTGACGTTGATCATTTGTTCTTCTGAATTAACAAGAAGTGTGTGAGTGTGTGAGAGGGAGCTGTGCTTTCTGCAAGAGAAGAAGAAGAAGAAATATACGTGTGACAAATTATGCTACCAAGAAACAACACATCATTATCCTTGGGCCTGGGGCTCAGTGAGTCGTAACGAGAGTAATAGGAAATCCACGGTTGGGGAGAGAAACGGTCGTGCATGGCCGGTGGAGAGAGACCATGCAGGGGTATGGATGCTGGAGAGACTCGCAAAATTATGGCTCAAGGCTATTGTAAAAACTGTCGAGCGTAAATGACTGCGATTTCAAACATCTATGGAAGAAAGAAAAGAGAAAGGGGGAGAAAAACCGAGTCTTTCCCTCGCTGTTATAGAGAGAACCGTCAAGTTTTAGTGCGCATTGCTAATTAGTCAATTTCTCTCTGCCTTCACAGCCCGACGACTTTGCTGCTGAGCTGAAACTGCTAATTTCTGGGACCAGCCTTTTTTTGGCTGTGAACTGGATGGATGAATGGCTTGTCTCGCACAAATGACAAAAAGCCCCTGCCTTAATCTCCATCGCCAAAATAACCCCTCATCTCATTCTGCTCCTGCTAGTCCTTCAAAAGAAGGTGCTCTACACAAACTCAAGTTTTGCATCTGTATCATAAATGCCATATGCACTATAATGGCCACACGTTGTTTATAATGTCTAATTAAAACATTTCATTTACAATAACGGGAGCAAATAATAATAATGTTTTCCTTTTCTATGTGACAAAAGCATCAGATCACATACACCATGAAACACAAACACATGCCCAAAGTGATGTAAAGTTTAAAAAACAGTCTAACATACCATGCAGTGTTTTCACCTGCTATTATCTTGTCTGATCAGTTCACTGTTTCACAACCAGAGGTCTAGCTGCAGGCCTGCAAACACAAAAGGTTGAAACCTAATACAACATCCATTAGTGCACAATAGTGTGTTGTACGTGAACGTCCTGGTTGGATATTCAGATTCTGTATGCTTACCATAGACTGTATATAAAAAGATGCTTAGACATTTTCACCTCCATGACTCCTTGTTATCTTGAAGTCCACTTGACCTTATCGAGTAATCCATAGCACTCTATCACAAGAATAACAACAACAACAACAAACCAACAATGTAAAAGCTCCTTTCATTTACTTCAACCACCGTAGACACACTCCCTTAAGTTCTGTTCAGCTCCTGCCTGAGACTAGAGGCCTGAATGTCTTACACTGACATTTAAAAACTTGGAAACAAGGTCATCTAATCTTATTATCTACATTAAGACCATATCCTTCCCAATAACCCTGTTCATGAATAATCAGGTAATGTAATCCTAATCATTAGCAGGTTGACACCGCATGGCTGCAGGTTCAAAATAAGAAAAATAAATGCAAATCCAATCAAAAACTGTTAGAAATGAGATATTAGGACAGAATAAACTGTCAATTAAATAAAGAGCTCAATTAGAGTAAAAAAAACTTACACACAGGACTCCCATGGGACAAGAAGTGACAGATACCTCACAAGTTATGAAATGACAGATAGGGATAAATGGGTTTGTTCATGTACTATGAAATAGAGCAACACCATGCTACCGTCAAGCAAAAACTGGCCACATATAGGTAGCATTTATAATAGATGGAACCAGAACATAGTTTGATGGTTGATTATTTGACAAGCACGCAGCCTCCGTATCCCCTACTTGTAGTTATACTTAGCAAATTAATTCTACATGAACTCTGAGATGACTGATTTGATTGTGCACTGCATCTAAAATAATAATCATCACCAAAGTAAAAACCATACAGTAGTATTAATTGGTGGTTTGAAACCGCCAGGAAAGCAGTTTGTATTATTGTTGTATACTAGTATTATTGTTGTTTGCGTTGCCACATTCTCAAAGCACTTGACACTGCAGAGCATTACAGTAGTTCACTGTATTTCATTTCGGGAGTCACATCCTGTTATTTGTACTAGCACTGAGTTAGCACTACATTACCCAAGTCTCAAGCGAGCTATTCTAACGCAATAAAATGACCATTTCCAACTCTTTCAGCTCTTTGTAGCAACTCAGTCTCCTGAGGCCACTGGTCTTCAGATTGCAGGGCGTTTATGGTTGTAAGTTGTTGCAGTGTGCAGACGGAGGGGATGGGTGTGTGTGTGTATGTGTGTGTGTGGGGGGGGGGTCATCAGATAAGAGAAGAATTTCTAGACTAATTAAACCCTTTGAGACAAAGAATCACACCACAGTGATTTACAACTCTCTGTACCAGTTAACCCAACTCATATTAATCTGTCATATTACTCAGATACCATATCTAACTCTATGGGTAAAAAAGTCTTAATATCTTTTTGTCCTCAACATTATGGAAACGTGACAGGGGCAGATAGTAACCAGAATAAATAACAACAGTTATTTAAATACAGTAGTTCACTGATTAGTTTTCAAAGAAAGCTTCTAACAAAAAGGATGAAAAGACCATCTACTTCATACAGTGAATGTTATAATAAGCTCCTTATTAAGCTACTGTGTAGTAGCTGAGGGTGTGATGCTACACTGTACGATGCTTACATTATAGCATGGTTTCTCATTGTTTATAACGTATAAAAATAACACGAAACAACACAAACTTTAGACATTTTTGTGCCCTTGAATAACCGATTAAAGAGTGAACATTTAATCTAATCAGTGCAATGGAACAAAACAAAAGGAGAAGCTCCAAAGTTGTGAATAGCAAAGTCTACCAGGCATAATTCCTTTTGCTGGCTGCTGCAGAGGGGTATGCTAAGATAGAAAGTATTATTTTCCTAAATGGAAGGTGTCAGATGGTCACGGAAATGTGATCGGCTGTTCAAGATCACTGCTTCCCATCTGCAATTTGTGACGTGTGAAAGATTCAGCCCAAATGTGCTCACCAAGCGTAAATCCTCAGCACTTTCTCTTATCGTGGAAAAGCAAGATAACCAGCTGTTTACAGATCAGAGAACATATCATATTAATATCATGGAGAGGGTGATATCATCTTGTTTGTAAAATATTTTGTTAACTAAGTGTGGTGTGGTATGGCAACCTATAAAGTGAAAGCTGTAATTTATGTGTTAGTGAAACTGTTGTAGTTTAAAGGTTTTGTCTGATAAAAATATTTAAAGGGGGGAAACAGAAAATGCTACAGGCAGCCTCTTTAGAAAGACAAAATTAATGCAAACTTCAGGTTACAGTAAATACTAAATTATTAAGCTTTTAGCAGTTGCATTTAAATTAAAGACCCACCCCTCCCCAATTCCAGTTTAACAATGTGTCTAAAAACAAGCAGGGTTCCTTTGATTCAACATCTGCCTCTCTATATTTTATATGATCCTAGAAGAATTCACCGTTATGAATGATATATTATTATGTGATATGACTGCTTTGAATGTGAAAACAGCCTCTATACAGTATTTAAGGGGTTCTGATTTGTAGTTCCTGTGTCAGAGTCCCAACAAACTATCACTTTAATTGTTTGTGCCAATGGTTGTACCAGTTTGTCATCTCCTGAGAGTAGCTTTGACGTGAACACATGACTTAAAGGAACACATGACTTAAAGAAATGAAAGGGTTACTTAAAGTGCCACATTTCCAATGGCCGCTTGAGTTTATCCTGATGAATTTGGAAATTTGAACAGATGCAATCACGTGTTTACTTTCTAAAATATTTCTGACATATATTTTGATACTGGGACTGATTAGCGCGTGCCTGTCATCTCAGATCAAAGTTAGTCAGAGATGATTCATAAAACGTCCACTGTGTAATAAAGTGGAAGCACTTATATTTGCCATTCAGGGAGTATGGGAGGCCTGCTGTTTTAAACCCCTAGATCCCCACACATGGCGTAGCCACCACAGACACGGCTCAGAGAGTCAGCCGGCAGCCGGGAGGTGAGCAGAAAGGAACAGGCGGTGTCCCCTTCAGAGTGAGCACAGGAGCGTGCGTGTATGTGTGTGTACAGTATGTGTGTTTGTGTGGCATTTCTCAAATGACAAAAGGATACCAGTTGTGCAGTTCAGGTGGGAGGAGACATGGAGGTAGCATGGAGACTCACCTGAGGGAAAGTCTGGGCTGTTGGGACCGGGGCTGTAGTGGAGACCTGGAGATGTGTAGGGGCCGCAGGAGGCCACTGTGCCATGGAGGAGGTTTGCGGGCTGGAGGGAGAGGGGGCTGCTGTTGCACAGTCTCCCCAGCGTGATGCATCTACCTTCAGGGTGGCAGCAGGCGTGGAGTGGGGTGCGATGGAGCGAGCACGGGCTCAGTGGCGCGGTCACCTAGGGACGCTGAAGCTGCTGTAGCAGGACTGATAGTTATTCCTTGGGAGAATTGCAAGATGAGCCCTATTGTATTAGCAACCCCGTCTACTAAAACTGTATCAATGTTCTCAAGCCTTTAAAGAACGAAGTTGGGGTGCAAAATATCTGATACACATCCAGGAAAGAAATGCTTTAAAGTTTTATGAAATATAATGTGGAGGTACGATGTATAGTCTCTCTAAAATAAAATGTAAAATACAATAATAAACAAGTTTGCTCTAATTGAGCAGATTATTCTTAACTGTATGTTTCACTGTGCATCAGAATAACTATTGTTGAGTTCAACTTCAGTAAATTTCTTTGGCAATGGGAACCCAGCAAATTATTCCATACTGATTTGAAATTCTCAGACATTAAGCTTTTTAATTTCTAGGCCATACTTTTGTGTTGAAACTGTTTGAGTCGTATGTTTTAGAAATTCTCTGTGTCTAATATGGTCAGCACTCCCAATTATTCACTCCACTGACAAGTGAAACAAATGGGACCAACCAGTGCATTCTGTATTATCTACACCCCTTGGATTCCCTGACAATAATTAATACAATGGCAAGCTGCTGTTACCAGCCTCGACAACATGAGCTCAACAACATAAGCTCTCCCTTTCCAAGAGCTCTTGAGAGGAAATTACATCCAGCGGTGAGGTCATATACATTGTGGCCGCTAGCAACCCGGTCATATCATGCCAAAGATAAAGGTCCTACTGTAGGATGCTGTTAACATCACCAGGTTATTACTCACATCATTACACCATAAATGTAAGGTGCATGGAATATGTCCAGAATAATAGGAATATAGCCCTGACCATAGAGATATACACAGCCTTTAACAGCAAAGACAGTCTCATATATATCAGGGAAGTTCATTAATATGCCACATGATCTTACTGAAGCAGCAGTGCTGACCACCTTGTTGGTATGGTCACACACCATTATCTAGTGTTATTTAATTTACTTATACAATACACATTATATATATATATATATATATATATATATATATATATATATATATATATATATATATATATATATATATATATCATGCAAATAGCAGTTACATAGTTTAGATGTATATTTGAGCTATAACTGACCAAGATGTCCTTTTAAAGAGATGTCATATAATCATACTAACCCCTTATTTTAACCTACAAGGATATTAACAGGTTTTTTTAATTATAGAGGAGCACATTCCCCCAACATCCATTAAAGGAATGCCATGCTAATTTTAAATCCTCGCAGCAGGCATTGGCATCAACAGAAGAAAAGTGGATGAGTTTCTCTTTAACAGCTGTAATTTGTGTTTTCCAATCACCATGCTGATTTCTGCTCATTATACTCCGGTTTCACACCGGTAAGTGAGCAAAGTTTGGATTGATTGACTCTAATTAACTAAAAAATGTTCCAAGCCATGGATTTATTATCATGCTAGCTAGCCACAAATGTCAGAGACTTTCACAAATTATTATCCTGTTAAGATAAATATCTTTGAAATCAAATGAGTGTGGAAACACAAGGAACATGTATTGTTATACTGATGAATTTGCTTGGCATGTTTTCTGCAGAGTTCCACATTAAAGACTCACCTGGGCAAACACACAGTTCCAGTGTATTGTTAAGCTGTACAGTATGACTGAATGACAGATGCTGTAGTTACCTAAACTTTAAAGGAGCACACTCCCTAATATCATACTACAGTGTATAAATACTGAAGGGAATGAACAGTTGGCCATGTTTAAAATTATTTAGTTAAAATAAAATAAAATCTTCTCTATAAGATAAAATCCAGTTACCATAAAAAGCATTGCAGAACTGCCTAGTCTACTCTATGTTAACAGAAGAACCATTCCCTCTTGTGTGCTCCAAAACTTGGCAGCATCTCCCTCATTGATATTTTAGACACAGTAGCACCTCTCTCAACTCACATTCTTTCCTTGACTCCATCAGCTCCATGGCTCAACTCTCCACTTGCTTATGAACAAAGACAGGACGGTTTAAGTGGACACCTCCATCTTCCTGGTTTTAAAAAGATCTCAAAGTAGAATTTGGGTTAGCTTGAGAAGACAGAACGTTGCTCTGATTCACTTGGGTTCACGTCAACGATCAGAAGTGATCAGTGGAGTGAATCCAAACGAAACGGGCCCATCGTCTGCATGGTGGCGCCAGGCTGAAATTGAGAATCATGCTGCCTGTAAATCAGATTTTCTCAACATGTCACTTGCAAAAATATGCCTTTATACAAAACCACAAAAAAATCTTTTAAACCAGCTTTGATGTATCACAGAATATAACAACACAGTGAGGCTTGTGCTGTATATTCCATCCTCATCATACTGAAACAAACATTTAACATAGAAGAAAATACATCTCAGCTGTCAAGCAGCCCCATCAGCATTTCCACAGTCTACCCTCTTAAGAGTGGCAGCATTTAGGTGTGTGCACTTTGAGGCACGCCTGCAGATAAATGTGATGACATCTAGTTGTGGCTCACATTCATTTATTTAGGGGATTGATTAGATGCAAAGAGAGTAGATAAATGTGTTTGGGAGGCACTTCCATTTGAGATCTAGTCAGTAAGGAATATGAGATGTCTGAGCATTTTTCTCTTTATGGTGCTTTTGGTGATCAAGTGGCATCATGCAAATAGTCGATGTTAGGTACCGCATTAGTGCGATTATGCTTGCATGTTTATGACTGTACAATAATATAGAGTATTCAAGTTCAAAGTTACAGAAAGAAAACTTTATTTAAACTCTGAAATTTCACTTTTTTGCAGATAAAAGAGACTTTGTACAAAAGTTTGAATACTTAACTATCATATTTTTTGTAACTAAAAAGATTTCTAATATTTCATTTGACGGAATGAGAATAATCGTTAATTGGAGATGAAATTCTATGGCTGGACTGGACCATGTTGCAGTCAATTATGTCCTCCTGAGGTTGTTGTGTTCACACTGCCCCCTTCTGTCCCCATGAGTAGGAGAGGCATCCGGCGTATCAACAAAACAACAGCATCTCTATCAACCAGACACAGACAGAAGGAGAGGGCAACACATATTTAAAAGGAGCTGTCTTAAAGCATCGACCTTGACACCACTCAAACTGCACAGAAAATCAACAGCATGTGTACCATTTCAAGAATTACATGACTGTTATTATTTACTAAATTAAAAATATGTAATATAGTCTGATTTAGACGGGTATTGTTTATCCAGAAACATTTTACTAAACTTTTGAAGTTTATATGGAACAGGCATTACTGTTGTGTACCATTAGTATGACACTGCTGAAACATGATGAAACAAAAATCAATTTTCTACAAGTACTAAATGTGATTCAGTTAAGATTCCAAATTGAAAACAGTGTTTCCCCAGGGTTCTTTAGAAAGCCAGTGGATAGTGTGCACACAACATCCTTTTGTGCACACTATTTACCCCTGGATTGCTTCAGGCTAATGTCTCAATAATTTTCACTCCTTTCTCAGGTCCTTCCCACAAAGGACTTAACTAATGATCCATGGACAAAATGAAGCATTTAAATTTATTCATTAATCATTCATCTCCAGCTCATTGAAAATGCTAAACTTCCACAAAATTAAGATTGAATATTGAAAAGTGATTGAGAGAGACAGCTTTCACAGAGTGAGGCGAGTGAAGGAGAGCTGGGGTGTGATAACAAACACGGGGTCTTTCAGGAGACAGTGGTCCTCACATGGGCATGGTCAAGGTGGCCACGGTGTACTAAGTGCTAGTTAAGGTCACAGGGTTTCACTAGTTGTAATTAGATCTTGGAATCTGGAGAAGCGTAGAATTTCTGTCAACACTGCCTGTAATTATTCTCTTTTCCAATTAATGGTGACATAGATTAATTATCTGATGAGGCAAAGCCAATTGCAATCATTCACCCAGCTAAAATTAGATCAGTCCTGACAGCAGCATGAAAGTCACCTGTTTCATTGTTATGGATCTGCTGCAAGTAAAGAGGGGGGAATAGTGAAGCGTGCTAGGGTAAGTAAGTTGTCTGGTACAGGTGAATGTCCAATTACACTGCTATTTGAGCTGAAGGCATCTACTCATTCGATCCAGCGGCATCTGGACTGGCTTGTTTGTTCACCCCGACATCATCAGTGGTAGTGGAGTCATCTGTCAAGGTTTGCAGGAACGCAGAGATGAGCTGAATTTCTTCTGACAACCGCTCCTGTTTGAATAAGGGACAGAAAGAATACATGGAAACAAGCTAATTAAGAAAATGCTGTTTTTGTAGAAAGGCAGTAATACAAACTCCTCACTCTGTGTGCATGCCACACACAGCCAACGTGGATCTACAATTGTGAGAGTAAAGTTACCATTGTGTTCTTATTTTTGTGAGGAAGGAGAACAAGAGGCTCTTGGTGAACCATGTCCAGGTTCAGTGCTCTTCTGTTTTAAAAACCTCAGCATCCAGTTTTTCTATTAAACTGCCTGGCACTGTCAACCAGCTTGGGAATCTGAACCGGCCTAGCCATGCAGAAATTCTCTGACTAACAATTATATCAGCAACAGGATCTTGGATTACTGTCCCCTGGGACTGGGGCAGTGGGCGTCTGCTCCAATCATTACTGGCCATTCAACAAGGCTCTGCACTGCTCTCCGCTGTTAGCCATTGTCAATTATGCCATCCCTAGTGTAAACCGCAGAACACAAAGCTGAACTGCCAGTTCTGGCAGGAGTGTAACAGGATGACAGCCTGCCGCACCCCCCACTACCACCACCACCAAGCCCCCACCCACTCCCACCCTAGGGTTCCCCGGCCTTCCTCCCCTCAAGCTACTTTTGAGCAAACTGCCATTTGGCTTGTGATTCAAGCACGCTTTAGCCGTGAAAGCACTAACCTGACCTCTCTTATGTTCTGCTTGTGGGGTTAAGTGGACATGATGGATTAGTATAGGCCTCATCGGGATTCAGCCTGGTTACAACTGGTATCAGTTTTGACTTATTCAATTATTTCTTACAAAGTGGCGACGATATTGATATCATGTAATTGTGAAGCTCTGTGTTTAGTACAGACCTACTGAAAGACCACATACATTAACACTATCTGCATAGTGTCAGAGGAATTCTTTCTGGATCATTTGATCACATTAAAGGTCCCAATATTTAGGTAATCATGCAGATTGTATTTTTATACGTGCTCATGAACTAATAACAGTTGTTTTCTTTCTTCTCGCAAAGGTTTTTCTACATGTGCGCTTTTTGGAGGATAGACCCTGAGCTGGACTGTTCATGAGGAGCCTGTTTAAAGTGAGTGCTGCCTGCTCTGATGGACCCTGTGCTGAGCTGTGACGGGTGACGGTGTGGTGCGCATGAATACACCAGCTCTTTTGTCCTTCACACTCTGCAGCTCTCTGATAGCTCCTCCCCCTGTGCCCTACTCCTCCCTGCCTTGAGCTGTGATCTGCTGGGGCCTTTTGAGGCTGGGCCAGTGAGACATGGCTGCTCCCTGTAATGTCTGGACCAGACCCATCAAAAAAACATGCCAGCAGTCAGAGGAGGAGGAACTGAGAAGGAAACCACTTAATAGTATTTTCACTAGGTACTCCCCTGGAAAACCTCTAATTAAATCTGAGCATATTTTTCCTCCAACATATCTGATGAAGTTGAATTAAAATTTTGGTGAACAACAAATTAAACAACAAAAACAAAATAGGTATTTTACACAAAAACAACAGATTGCTACTGACATGGCTAGTCTGAGGTTTGGGGTGCCCTACTGTTTAAGGTATAGAAGAAGTAAAAAGGGTGGAAGTAGTTCATAGTATGGTTGCATGCAACCTGGCTCTGCGGTAAAGCTGGACAGGACATTTCATAAAGATTCATCACTGTCTCTCCGTCCGCTTTGACCTCATCTCACATCGCAGCACAGATTAGACACCGATTATCTTCTAAATGAAGATCCTTACTTCTCAACCTTGCAGAATATGCTGCTGCTCTTCTGCAAGACAGACAGAAGGTTATTCTATTCACAATGGAGAAGCTGTAAGACAGATTCCGTCCAGGTGGTGTAATGAACTCACTCTGAATTAGCCATGAAAGTCACAAATACCCCTGCTAAACAGGAAACAGGCTCAAATGTTAATACAATGTGACCAAACACTATGTGTTGTGTGTGTATATAGAGATATCTACAGAGGCAGGACTAGCCTCAGACACGGAGTCACTGCATAGGCACTCTGGCAGACACTTCATCCATCACATCAGTCTGATGAGTGAATGTATAGACTGTAATGTAAGAGTGGCATCTTTTACCACAGGAGTGAGGCACAAATCCTTGGTGGATGTTTGCCTGGCTGCCCCTGCTTGGCAAAGAAGACACAAGGCAACTGACTAGCCGGATGAGGCTCAAACAATGCCAAGCATAACATGGAGTCACTGTAGTATGCAAAAGAATACGCTTCTATCCGGTAGAATACCTAGACTGGGATAAAAGTTGAATAAAGGGATTTACCATTTAAATGAGTGGTGACAGTTTGTGAAGTTTTTCCAGCCAGTTTTACATGTATATGTACAAATACCTGGGCTGTTTTTATTTTCTGGTCGGTCTCTCGAGAAAGAGCCTGGCACCGGTCCAGTTCAGCCTGGCTGTAGAGGCTGCGTTGTTTGAAGTATTTCACCAAAGCTTTGTGCATCCTCTTCTGCAACAAAGAGAGCTGGGGGGAGAGAAGGCAGAGAAAAGGAATTGGTAAGGCAGGAGAGGAAATTAATGGCAGTGTTCAAGAAGAATGATGGAGGGGAATAGAGAAAGCAGTCAATAGCCCATTCTGCAGTACACGGGCCTGACAGGAATTTCACAGTCTCTTGGTTTCTCTGCCCACTCGTGTGCACTCATCAGAATCCAGTCACATCTGGCTGCCAGGATGGGGGGTTAATTTTCTCTAAATGCTTCAGCAGTTTTGTTCTAGCCGAGGCAAACTCTGTGACTGCAAAGCTGATGAGTAAAATATTTCTACTTCACCCAGTTTAACTTTATACCAATCCCCTCAAGACATATTTTACACATACACACAGAGTCATGAACCCCCCACTGAAACCAGAAATTATTCCTAGTCTCTTGGAAAGACATGCTGCTTGCTTTATTATTTGAACACAGTTTCAAGCAAAGAGGTTTAAATTCTGATAGATGCCATTGCTTTTCTCCCCCCTCCATCTCTCTACTCTTCCTACAAAGCTTATCATTGCTTGGCAATGTGTTCCCCAGTGCATTGAAAACTAAAGCGAATTAGCTCAGTCATCAGCTCCTGAAGGAAAGACAATAACAAGAATGCTCTTTATGGTGTACCCTGTTAAAACCCAAGTGCCGAAAGCCTCCACATAAACAAAGCAATGCTTACGTGTACAGTAGAATCAAGAGGATTTTTAAAAGAGGCACATACTGGCAAGTGCTATCGGATGCTAATTAATCGTGCATTTTTTTATTTGAAAATGAGAATTTTGCTTAAATGCATTTATACATGTTGAATTTTGATGTAAAAACATTTAACATTCCTACTTCCTCATCGCTTTTAAAGGGAAAACTACCATCTCTAATATTAGATAAAGTAGCTGAAGTGTGTCTTTGGTGGATGATTAATAAATATTTTCTGTATAAGAATTACAAGTATATTAAAGCTGCAATCTGCAATTTATTTAAAGTAATGTATAGTATTTTATATCCCATCTGTTATGTTGGAGTATGGCAAAAACACTGAAACTAGCACATTTACAAAGATATCCAAACTTTGCTGTGAAGTCATTTTTATTATGGTTGTTGGGTTGTTCCTGTCCTGGATGACAATGGTAATAAATATAGCATTAATAATACACTAATATCAGTGGTGGACAAAGTTTTGACATTTTTTTGCTTAAGTAAAAGTATTAATACTGCAATACAGGAAATCCATTACAAGTAAAGGCCCTGCACTGAAAATGTCACTCAAGTAAAAGTACTAAAGCATTGTTAGCAAAAGTATCCAAATTTAAACTACTCATTCTGCAGAAAAATGACCAGAAAGTGTTATACTATTATATTACTAAATTATTACTGAGACATTAATATGTGCCATTTTACTGTTGCATGTGTTTAAGGTGGAGCTAATCTGAACTATTTTATATATTGTTGGGTAGTTTATTCTATAACATCACATCATAATTTATAAGCTTATCGTGTGTTTTGTGTATAGAATCTTCATCTGTAAAGTAACTACTAACTAAAGCTGTCAAATAAATGTAATGGGGTAAAAGTACATTTTACTGGAGAATAAGTATAAAGTAGAAAATAGGAATACAAAAATAATTTTTAAGTATAGTGCTTCATGTTACATTCCACCACTGACTAACATTCATGATAAGTGGTTAAAAAAACACTTCACACAAGACAAAGAAACAACAGTGACACTAGATGCCCCCACCTACTTAACTGTATTTCAACGTGACAACATTTGGAGGGTTAAAAATTACAGCTTTAAAGGTAGAACTTTAACCTGCATGTTATTATCAATTAATGGTTGTGTTGTGATGGCTTGGAGAACTGTAAATCACAATTATGAGCCAACTCCCAATTACTTATTTTAGATGTTTTCAGTTTTCATGTTTTAAATGCCTTTTGTATGGTGCAAGAAAATGTAATGTAATCTTGCTAAACTGTACTTCATGCCAGTTTATATTTAAGGCATTATGCACTGTACAGTAGTCGTGCTGAAAGGGATGTTTTAAATTTGTCACTTGAACTATACGTCAGGGATACCTGCTGTCAGGATTATATATAAGGATACTTAAGAGATGGTTTTCATTGTGTCCCTCAGTTGAATAATATAAAGTGATTATGGGCTCTCCAAACACAAATGACTGTAATGTTATGATCTCTCAAATGATCCTGACAATGTTAAATGCATTTACCTTGTTGCCTCCAGTTACAAACAAATCAATTAAGGACAATCACATTGTGTAATATATGTACTAACTGAGACATAAAATGCACACATTATAAG
Organism: Lepomis macrochirus; assembly: GCA_024633595.2. Lineage (NCBI taxonomy): Eukaryota > Metazoa > Chordata > Actinopteri > Centrarchiformes > Centrarchidae > Lepomis > Lepomis macrochirus. The sequence goes on from JALXJV020000012.1 coordinate 21,905,847, forward strand.
GATAATTGTACATTTGGAACAGGAAAGAATAGTGCTTGAATGTCCCAGTTTAAATCAGATTAGATGCAATAGGCCTGCATCTATATTTCATAAACACTGTTGATAATAAGCTTGTTATAAATACTAAATTCAGGCATAAAACACTAGCCGAGAGGCTGCTGTTATAGAAGTGTGGAGTTGAAACAAACAAAAATGGTGAAGGCTGAATCCGGAGTAAAAGAAAATCAGGCTTTGATCATGAGCGTGGAAAATCCTGTCCACAGGATTTTATTTTTGCATGCATTTTTCACTTGATAACATTCATGCAGTTAGATGAGGAATTGCTCAAGTAAAGGTATTAGTCATTTTTGGAACAAATAATATGTGTTTTTCATTGCAGAAACAGTGTGGCTTCTTCCTGGTGTTATGGTTGTCATGTGTAATTCTATTCCAGTTAAATAGTGTCAAAAACTATAAAGATTAAACAGTAAAAGGCTGCTGAGTTCTTGCTTCAACTAGTCAAGACCTCTGGTGCTATTTTAGCACTGAAGGTACATTCATTGTCTGATCCTAACCTGTGTGTGTGTGTATGTGTGTGTGTGTGTGTGTGTGTGTGTGTGTGTGTGTTGTGTGTGTGAGCTGTGGTGAACAGAGGCAAATTTGAAACACCCTGATAATAAAACGTTTCACCTCTGACCACCTTACAAAATCTATAATCAAGAAAATGTAGAAGGTATAGTATTTACATGTGCCATCAACCTCTCTCTTTACTCCCCTTGGTGGCAAAACTACATAGCTATCATTACATTATGTCACATCCATCATCCTCCTCCACTCAAGTTATCTCATCATTATTAGATTGCCGCAGTAACCTCCTCACTGGTTGCCAAACTAAAACCTTCTTAAAAATTACTGCCCATGCAAAGAAGAGCAATCTAGTGCAAGAAGAATAGCGTAAGGGAACAGAAACAAAAAGATAACAAAAGCAGAAATCCTAAGTCATAAAACAAAATTAAAAAGAGAGGGGGTGAGAGATAGTAAATATAACAAAAGGTTATATAAACCGTACCTGTGTGTAATAATGAAAAGATTTATGTGTGTGGTTTTTCTCGCTCATTGCGGACACTGCCTCCTGTTTGGCCTCCATGAGGATCTTTTGAAGACGTTTGTACTCGTCTGCCAGCTGTTTGTTCTCCTTCAGTGCAATTTTTAGTGCTTCCTAAACACATGAAAACAAAAAGGTTTAGGTAAAACAGTTAAGGTAAAAAATATTTTTAGAATAGCTATTTAATAATCATTAAGACACAAGCAAGTGCATGTTCAGCTGCAGAGCAATGTTTTACCTGCTGTACTTGTGACATACCATACACTACACAGTACACCGGTGATGGTCTGTTCCAACTTTTTGTCTCGCACTTCTGATTCACATACATCAATTCAGAAAATACTGATCCGATACCAGATTTCTCTTTTTCCTAAGGTTATGAGACTCTTTTATGTAAGGTAACATACAGGTAAACACATTTTTCAAAGACTGGTGTATCCCCATATGTCACTAATATACTTAAAAAAGTTATAGGGATAGGAACCAGGGAGCTGTCACATTTAAATGTTAATTTTACTATTCCATTATACTAACTAGTATACAACCATACTAGCAATCAGTATTCACAAATGGATTTGCCATTTTATCAATATGTTTGTACACTGTTTGTATACTGGTACAAGAACACATGTTCAAGGCAGAATTAAGTACAGTACCGATGTAAAATACATAGTAAATGATCACGTAGATCAATGTTTTCATGAATCAAAATCTACTAATTACAGATATTGAAACGATAGAGAAGGGAATTGGAGATATACAGTACTACTGTACTCACTGTATAGTCCCACCACACTCACCATTTAGAGGATGCTTCTGTTGTACCGCTGACCTGTTATGTGTGCATTCAACACAACACATGCTTTCTGTATTTGTGCTGTTAATTAAGGCAATATCAATAGCAGGCATACAACTATGTACACTTTTCTGGGAAATCAAGCAAATAAATCACAGTGAGTATGTGTCTCTCTGCATGTCCTCTTTTCATTTAAGCAATGTTTCCCAAGTACTGGATATGTGGCTGGTGAAGTCTACCTGCAGACATAATGAAGTGTGTCTCTGCAGTAAAACAGAACAGCACTAAAGTGATGAGTTTAACCCAGCAGAAAGAGGGGCTGTAAACATGACAAATGCCTGCTATTGATTTCAGGTTTAATTACTGCATGCAGCACTGACAAAGCCCATCTGATGCTGTTGTGAAGTGTAAATGGAACAAATTACACTTCATCGCCCATAAGAAACTGATAGCGTCGGCAGTTTGCATTGTTTACTTTGTGCTCGCCAAATGACAAGCCCTGATCAAATCAAAACATAGGTGCATATATGAAAGACAAACTACTTTCAGATGTGTACAGCTTGAATAGAGATGACCATTGAATTCCACAGGACTAACCAGTCAATCTATTTCACCTTGTTATACCCTGTATCTTTAAAATGAACCATCTGCAGGTTGTATTTAATACAGCTACATACTAATTCCCATCAGGCTTTTAGTTATACTGACCTCTGTCAGCTTTTATAGCAAAGAGGTGCTACTACCTACAGGAGCTTATAATATTTTAGTATGGGATCAGCATTTTTAGAAGAAATCTCTTTTATAAGAATATTTGAAAGTGTCTAACTTCTGCTTCATGCACTGTGATATCTGAATGCACGCTCTGCTTATTATGTTATGCTAATGCAGACATTATGTGTGCTTTATATTGGCCTCAATGATTAAAGTGACCAATTTCCTTAGAACCTCACACTTGCTCTGATCTTTTTATTTGGTGAGGACTATTGTTGTTATATCATCTTATTTCGTCAAGTGAAAAGACTAAACCCTTTTTTGCATGGCTAACTTTTATCTGGCTAATGGGAGTTGTGTCTATGAGGAAGACTTCTAATTCTTAAATTGTCTCACGCCAACAACTTCTTTAAAGTTGCTGCACTTGGATGCATGGCGGCTTAAGCTCCATTGCCTTTTCTTGTTTTGAACTAATGCATTCTTGATCACCGTTTAATGAAACTATATACCACATGGCGATTTCACATTAGATAAGCCATGTGAAACCCCCATCAGCAAAGACGCTCTGGCTGGGGCTGATAATCCTGCAGATGAAAACCTTACAATAAATAGGGGCTTCTCTTACAAAGCAGAGTTCAAATACATGCCATTTTGTGCACAGTATGCTCATGTTTTTACAAGAGCCTATTCTTGACACTCATGTAAAAAAAAGATAATATGCTTATTTGATGCTGTTAACTGTATGCTTACATTGAAATAGCTATTGAAAATGTTGGCCTACAGGTAACAAAACAGGCACCACATCTCACCACGACATGCATCATCAAATTCATCCAGACAAAAGACTGTAACAACAGTTATAGTTGTCATTTGTGGGAAAAGCACTTAAACAAGATTGACCATGGCTTGTAATTTTAATTGCACACAGCTCCTTTCCCTGCATCTTAAGGGAAGTATTGTGACAAGCAATGTGCTGACACTAATCCACAAACAAATAAACAATGAGATGTTTTTTTGCAGCTTGTCTCTGATAGCACCGTATTTGAAATAAAAAAAGTCATGTATTTACAGAGAGTTATTCAGTACAACATTTTGTTACCTTGGTGTCTTCCATTTCTTTTTTTCTTGCTGCAAAATGAGCAGTGTGTGTCTGCATGGATCGCTGTGTTCGTTGTTGGCAGTTATTAATATCAGACTGCAAGGTGCTCATTATGAGAGCAGCTGATTTGTTTTTGAATTCCACCACATCAAAAACACTTCTGGAATGAGAAATCAAAAACTTAAATGATATTATTTTTCCATAAACATTTTTGAATATCATAAAAACAGTGCGAGAGCAGGTAGAAAAAAAATCAAAGTAAGCATTTATTCATGAAATACTCAACGTTTTAGAAAAAAAGTTTGTATTAAATATATATTATTTAATTTTATTATATATTAAATACCTGTATATAATAAAAGAAACACTAAAAATTGGGTAAAATGCATAAAAGTGTATTTTTATTAATTTAATTTAATGTAAAAGTTTAAAGGCTGATATTGAAGGTTGAGTATTCTCAAACAAAAATGTCCCATTCCTTATTATACTAGTATATATATTTATATAACGTTTCTTGTGTGTAACTAACTTACTGAAGTTCTGCTATGACTTCTGGTATGTTTTCAACTATCTTTTCTATTTTATCTGAAGCATCTCTGTATTCTTCACTCTTCTTCATAAGGTCACTGATCCTGCCCAGGGTGTTGTCATATCTCTTTATAATGGCACTGTGAAAATCCTGTAGACAAATAGTAGCATTCATGTTGAAAAAAAAACTTATTTTGTTTGAAGTGCTTAGAGCAAGATATTATTTTATTCAACAAAGGAATATGATAAATAGCTGTGATTAGCTTCATGCTCAATGAGCTTCACAGAGTAAACCTGACTTAGCAACTGTTCTTTGACTCAAGAAGAATTGCTTTATGCAACCCTTAGCTTTTCTTTTCTTACCTGAGCAGCTTTCAGGTGGTCAGATTTGAGTTTTTTCTCCTTCTCAAAGTTGACTAACGTGTTCCTGTGTTCAGACTGAATCTTTTCCAAATGTTCAGCCATTTTCTTGATTTTCTACACAAAGCAAAGATTAGCCACTAATTATTTATTTAAACATTTAATATAATGTTGCTCTTTGATGTAAAAATGATATTTAGGTACCTCAAGTTTGGTCTCCAGAGCTTTTGTTGCTGAGGATGCATCTTCAAATTCTTTCTGAAGTTTTTGGTTAGTTATCTCTGAGCTCCTTTGCTGTCGATATAAATCTTCATTTATATTTGCACACTGACCCTGATGCAAAATAAAATAAAAGGCAGGATGTCATTATCCTGAACACTTAACATATGTACAAGTGTTCCACAGAAACATAGAGTGGCATATTTTTAAGATTTCAATTTAAATCTACTTTGCTTGCACCACAGTTTTGTAATTACATTTCTCTTCCACTATGACTGAGTGAAATGTGGTTGGTCAGAGTGAAGACTCTGAAGCGTCTCATGAATTATACCTTCAGTAGTTCCAGGGCAGTCATCTGACCTGTCAGATCTTTCTTCAGGTCTTCAATCTCTTTCTGTAGAGCACAGAAAGAGCAGTGAATAACAATGGAGAAAGAATTTGGTATCTCACATTTTCCTTACAAACTGTGACCCATGCAATAGACATGGAACATGAACATATGTTGTCACTGACCCTGGCCCTCTGTTCTTCCATGAAGGTGAGCTGTTCCTGCTCCTCCAGTTTAGTCTGGGTGACACTGTGCTGGGCTACAACTTGGGTCACTTCCTCCTTGGCCTTTTCCCACTGCTCGTCATTGTCAATGATTTTCTGGAGCATCTGCTTCCTCTCCTCATGCATCTGCTTCACCGCTTTTTTGCTAGTAGAAATCACACAGAAAAGTAATGGTAAACACATATATGTGGCGTACTACTGTTTATAATTACACCAAATATGGGATGCTGTATGTTCACCCATGGTTTTGGCTTTGACAATGTACCTCTCAGAAAGTTTTATCTTGTAGTCTTCTACATTCTGTTCACACTCCATGTTTTCTTTGCGAAGAGCTAAAAAAGCATTACGTTTGGAATGGAGCTGTTCTTCTATGCAGGAAACCTCTGCTTCCCCGTTAAGTCTCTGTGGATAACAAAACATACACTGTTCCACGGAGTCGATGCACTTATCTAAAACACCTTACAGTGCCATGGATTCAAACATTAGCATAGCTCCAGTGAGAGTCCAGACATTGTCAGTTATGGTCCACGTTGTACCAAATTAACTATCAAGACAAACATAAGTAGCCAAAGCAGCATCAACATTATAAAGACATTTTAACAGTATTATGGCAATACTTACAGTTTTCTCAATGTCTTCTTGTAGTGCAATTAGTTTCTCTTTTAATGTGTTATGCTTCCGCATTTCATCTTCAATTTTAAATTTCAATTGCAAAATCTGTAAAAAAAAAAATAAATAAATAAAAAAAAAAAGACAACAAAACCCCGGAAAAGGTGGGGATGGGGGATGGGGGTTAAGAATTATACTATTTTTGTAAACTGTCAAAAGCTACATTTTTATCTTTAAACCTTAAAATGTGGACAATATCAATTACCCAGTTATTTTCAGTTTTCTCAAGCTCCATCATTTCAGAGATACGTTTTGTTGTGGCTGTGCACTTTTCCTCAGTAAGAGAAACTGTCTTTTCAGCATTCTTTATTTCAATGCATACACCTTTCTCCAGCTTCTTCAACTGGTTTAAATCTTCCCTGGAGGAAAAAAACAGTTTTCTTATTAAGTTAGTGAATTAAATGCGGTTTGCACACTTAGGGTTGGGAATAACAGGCTAACTCATCACACAATATGTGACGTCACAATATGTTGCATGTGGAAGTGATGGTATCACGAACCATTCAACTCATGATCCCTATTATATTGCAAGAAAATCATCCACAAGAAACCATGATAACTGACTAGGAAAATATACCCTTAGATAAGGAAAGTTATTTTTTACAAAGCAGGACTAAAGTCGTTAATGATTTTTTACTACATTATTATGAGTTATTGTTTTAATGAGGTTGATATGAAACATGACCTGGTCTTGGCTTTGTCAGCAGCAAAGAACCAATTAACATTAAAAAAACATTAACATTAAAATCATTATAATTATTTTTCGTACATGAGGACACCTGTATCAAAAAATTTCTTCAAACTTTGTTTGTAGTCAGGTTAAATGATTGGGTCTGTTACAGTGAGAGTGAGTTATCTGGCAATGCAACATCAAATGAAAATGCTTTTAATGTCTCTGTTTGCTTCTCAGACTTCACCCACTCTCATGCCCGGCCCTCTGCATTGCTCTCTGTCCCGGTCTCTAGCCCCTATTCCCACGACCTGCCATCCTTAAGCCAGGTGCCCTCAGATATCACCCTTCTTTCCCCCATCACCTGACTGCCACACCCAATAAACACCTGGGCCGAGTTGTGGCCTGACAAAACGATGCAACACTCTGCACAGAATCTGATGCTGCTGCTTTACCTGGACCTGAATCTGCCTGCCTGGCAACTTGTCACGCAGTACCAGAACCTACATGCCTGCCAACACCTGCCTGTAAGCTCGTTCATGTACAATAATCAGTGAACTGCACCAGTCTGCCTGTTTTGACTGCGTTTGGGTCCATTTCCCACTGTGTTGCATAACCCATTGTGACATAAAATAGAATAACAATATGTTTAATGACTATATGGTTAATTAGCACAAATGATGCAAGAGAGATTAATGCATCTTAAGGAACCACAAAACAGAAGGACAGAAGCTACAACTGTCCCACCACTTTAAAGTAAAAGTTGCCAAAGATATTGAGTGTATACACTGTGTAAACTCTCAGTACTGCACATGTTGACATCAACTGATTTAACTATTCATTGTACTCACAATTGATGAAAGCTATCAAACTTTTTTGTTCTAATTTGAAGGTGAACCTGTTTGTTTTTACTGCAGTCTGGATGGATACTCACAACCTGATAGTAAGCTCATTCTTCATCCCCATCTGTACATCATCCATTGACATCTTTTCATTGTCTGCGTCCAGCTCCATATCTTTTAACTCCCTCTGAACCAGTATGAGATGACTTTGTGTTTTTGAGTGTACTTCATAAGCCTTAAAAAAGAAGGGAGGCATGGGGTTATTATTTTCCTCAGACAGGTATTGATATTAAAGACAAAACTTTACCCTCTTAAAACTAAATACAACACAAACATTTAATTTGTTATAATACTGAGTCAGTCCACAAAGCTGCAGTGGTTTGAGTTAAAGTTGACCTGTTGCATGTTGAATCCCCTTTCTTTTATCCACTTCTGGTGCACTTTCGTACTGAATATTTGCATGTAGTCATTAAAATCAAAATACAGCTAAGGCTGAATATGGTCATTTGGTGTTGATGGATCCTGACTTGCACTAAAGAAATTAGAAAAGCTAAATGAAAACTCAGGGAATTATTCAAGTTATTAGGATTCATCCTCTGCAGACCATGAAAGTCTGTACCAAATGTCATGGCAATACAGTCAATTCTTAAAACTGAATGATTTTACTTTAGACCAAACTGTTGATGGACACTGAACCAACAGACCAAAAAACATTGCAATCCCTAATGCAATGGCACTTAAGAGTTAAAAAAAGAGCGAATGGGTGAGTGAGAGAGAGAGAGCTAGTGTGCGAGGGAGAAACTAAAATGATAACCAATGATAATTTGGTGTTTATTTTATTGTGGTTACTTGCTAATGTATAAAATGTTGCAGAATGTGGTTTAGCACTGTATGTGTCATAGCATCTGTAAATATAAACATAGAAAACAAGAATAAATCAAATTAGAGATTACCTCAGCTTGTGCAGTGTTGATTTGATTTATGATTCCTCTTTGGAGGTCCAGGTTTTCTTTCACTATGGGAACTTGTTTTTTTGCAAAGCTGATGTCCTCGTGTAAGTGCTGGTTCAACACCTCAGTCTGTGACAGTTTCTCCTGGGCTTGGTCAAGTTTCTCTCTTTCCAATTTTAGCTGCCACTTCAGTTCACTGATGTCCCTAATGCAAGCCTCGTGCTCTAGGAAAAAAAAGCAATACTCAAAAATGAATTAGAAAGTTTATTCATTGTTTTGGAGAAAGCCCAAAACACAAAAGTCTCTAAGGACAAACCTTTTTGGACTACAAAAGAGTGCTCTTGTTGCTTCCACAGTGAGATGCTGTCAACTTGGTTCTCCAAAAATCTTTTTCTTCTCTTCTCTTTTTGGAGCGCTTCCTCCGCATACTGCCGATCAGCCTCCAGCCGCTCAATCAGATACACAACCTCTCCGAGGACATCATTTATTTTCTTCACTAGTGGCGATAATGGGCAACTTTCTAGAGGATGAAAAACTTTACAAGATTGGCACACTGTATTGTACTGTATCATCACTTACAACTCAACAAACAAGCAAACGTGTAAACACATTTTTGTAAAGCTATGCTGTGATCAACTACAGAGAGTAGTTAAACATAAACTTGATACAAGGTATTTTATTAGCCAAAGTGAATACCGAGATAGTATCCAATCAATTATTATATAGAGAAAAGATGTGAACCAGTAAATGGGACTCAATGAGTGTCAAATTGACTAGCCACTAACACAATGACACAGCTTCTAAACCTAGAGCTTCTCCAAGGAAGTGCACCCTTGACATGTTTATGTGATGCTCTTTTACCTGCCTGTGCATTATTGACAGTATTTGCTTTTCTTTTGGTCAACAAAAATCAAGACAAAATATTTTAGAAATGACTTTATGGTATTTATAAAATAAAATAATAATTCACCTCTTGCACTAATTCCGACACCTTCAACAAACAACTCTGTAGACGTCACTGATTCAGTATCTGACTCGTTGGAATGAAATCTGTTAAAAAGCAGTTAAACACATGTCATGGTTTCACGTCCTACTGAATATGACAAAAAGAAATAGGAAATGAAAACAGAAGGGGACTGCACCTTAAAATGTTGCTGTATTGGTGCTTGTCCTGATTGACTGGTGGCTCATATTTTCCAGACTGGTGCAAAAATAAAAGGAAAAAATACTTGATTTGTACTCCTATCTGATATTAGTCCTTAAATCTCTCACAGGTTTGATCACATCTGACATCAGTTTACCTGTTGACACCAATTTTCCACTGTCATCTTCAGCTCTTGAATATGGTAAATAGCATTGTCGACACATGGTGAGGGACTGTTGAGCAAAACACAAGTGCGACGTCTACCAGAACAGACAGCCTGAAGATCTGCTTGATCTTGAGAAACACAGAATATTGAGATCAGTAAATCCAACTTAAAATTTAAATTTCTGACAAACACAAAGAGAGAAGCAATGAAAGACCAAACCTATCTAAAGCTTTTCATTCACACAATGGCACAAAGCCCCTGAAATATTTCATAAAAACACATTGACAAACCATCCCTCAATGATAAAAACTTAGCAAACAACAGACTTTTGTTGGAACAATCATTCTACTTCATTAAATTTATTTTGAAGAGTAATTACAAAATGTATTTGGCTGTGATTCTTTACTTTCTCTTTGATTCTGCTTGCATAGACTCTGCAATATATTGGAAGCATCAGTGGGAGAGCAGAGACAACTAATTTGAGCATCTCAAGACAAACCCAAGGGCACAATTCTTAGTGGTGAAAGGACGCCATCTGGCTGACAAAAGTGGTAAAAAAAACACCAGTAGCGAGGATTACATGAACATCTGAGAATAATGACTGTTGGGAGTTTTTTGTCTACATTGTCGTATGTAAAAGTAACCTCTGGGCAAATTTAAGAGAAAAGATTTTTGATGACCAAAGTGTTGTTAGTGGCAAAAAGTTCCCTGTGCTGCTTAATGTTTTAATGTACAGAGTGTGAATTCCATACCATACCATATACAACTTAATCCAGTCTCTGAGTAATTCATTTAATAAACCTAGACTAGGAGAAACAGTTGGTATCAGAATACAAATAATATACAGTCATGTGGAAGGTTTAGAACAAAATCTATCACAGTTCATGTCTGCATATGTGGAACTGAAACCTTGGTTCTTGTGCCCTATGTAGTGTCTCAGAGATGATCTCTAACAGAAATTACATAAAATGTAGTTTTTAATACAGTAAGTAGATAAATAAAGGTGGAAAGGCAACCACCAGTATTTCTGTTCACAAGTAGGTTGCTATTTAGAAAGTCTTGTACACAGCACACAACATACAGCGAAACTCGCATCAGTTTTGTCATATCTACAATATCCTCTACATATCCTAGAGGAGGAAAGAGCTGTTAATAACGCATTTGAATCAATTGTATGTAATTATTAAAATTTAATTAGTTTAATTATTTAACTTTAAGTGCCAACATTTTGCTGTCATTGTTTGGATTTAAAAGATGGAGGACTATGGGTGGATTGTTTTTCTCTGTGCCCAAACAATCAGTTTCACTAAACTTTGCAGGTTGAGGACCAGCCCTGTGTAAGGGGTCCACCCACAGATTCGTGTATATATGTATGCCACTGAAAGGAAGACCCAGACGTGTATGCATTTGCACAACAGTATCTTCAGTTTTCACAATTGGTAGGGTAATGTGCACCACCGGGTGATTATATACATGTCTTCCCACTGCTATCATGATCACATCTGGTGTTGCCTGGCACCTTTTTAAGGACAGGATCATAATGTTTGGGGTAGTTTTTGATCCCCTGTTGCACAGCTAGACAGGTAAATGGCCACCTAGTTGAGATACAACCAAAATTGTCAAGGACCTGTAGCCAAACAAGTAGCCTACTCTACTACTATCAGTATGAAATAAGCAGGTCACCAAGTGTTTGTGACTACTGAACCTTTCCCACCTGAGATAACAGTTATCTTGCCATGAACCTCCATTAATTAGGAGAATGGCTAGTGTGTGAGCTGACTCAGACCAATTCAAGAACAGTCAGGGAAAAACTGTGTGGAGACACGAAATGAAGGCCATCTGTTGCTGAGCAGTTTAGATGAATAATACACAGTGAAAGAACCGAGTGGGGTAGGAACGTGATAAGGCAATATGTCATCAGCAGGCTGAATAAGCTCTATTATACTGGCAGGGTGTATTATAGCCACAGAGCAGGCCCATGTGAGGGGCTTTCACCTGCCATTTTGCTAATGATATTAGAAGTTTAATTATGATTATCATCTAAATGTCTTCACATATTCACCACTTCACATCATTTCTGAAGTGCAGTCCAGCTCAAGCACTGACTGGACAACAGATTACAGTCCATGGGCTGGACTTTGTGAGTGTGCGTGCCCAGCTTTCTTGCTGTGCTTGGGGACAGGTGTGGTCTCCAGACAAACTTTTGTCATCACATTCATGTTCAATAAATACTATATTAGCAAGTTCTTCCAATAAAAGCGATTGTCAAAATAAATGTAGACTGTGTGACCACTGACCACACTGCTGTTTCTTTATTCCATATTTGTTTAGAGTTACTTTTTTAGATTGAACGTCCATCTGTTGTCACAGAGTATCTCGATCAGATTTTACGTCTGTTTAGACCTAGAAAATCGTGAGAGATAAAACAGTATGACTGCAGCATCATCCGTTTAACTTACTGTAATTGGAAATGAAAAAAAACCTAAGTACTGAGTCGGTTAACACCTTGTTAACTCTTCTCACCTTGCTGAGTAGGTCGTCCTTCCCTCGATGGGAATCTGAGCGGTTCAACGTCTGGCATTGCTGAAACTTGCCCGGCAGGGTTAGGAAAATACCACCCGTTTAATCTCCACCGTCCTGTGAAAACGTAGAGGCGTTGACGTTCAACATTAACCTGCACATTTCGAGAGAAAAAAAAACGAGTGCCACCGTTTATTAACTAACTTACTTTATTTATACATTAGATAGTATAGTTTAACATCTGTTAATCTTTCAGACAAAGTTAACGTTAGCTAACGTTGCAACTGATACCTTGGTGTCGCCCTCTTAGCTAACGTTAAGTTATCGGTTAATTAACTTAGCTAATGAGAAATTAATGAGCGGGGGGGGGGCGTTGTCATGGCAGAAAGTGAAAGCGAAAAATGGCTCAACTTACTTATATCAACACACCTCTTGTTGCCAGATGTCAGTTAGTTACCTAGAAGTGTGTTTTTGTTCTTCTGAGTGACAACCCCGCAGCAGTCCCCTGAAAAAGTTGCCTTTTATTAAAGTTTCCTCCAAATGAACCAACTAAAGTTGCTGTCAATCTTCGGCGGAGGTCGCTTAGCAACTAGGGGCTGCGCTTGGAGAGGGTGAGTTGTGTTCAAGAGCATCAATAAAGGTTTGTGCTTTCTTTTAGCAGCAATGAGGGGTGTTTCCTACTGGTATTACGAGAAGTTAGGCACATTTAAGGAATAGAATAAAATCTAGACGGGAGTAAAAGACTATGGACTTTTTTATTGAGATAATTTTAGGAAATTAAAGGTCTTCTGCCGTGTGTAAGCTTACCTATGGGTTAAGTCAGCTAAAATCGGCCACTTTTTGGTAAGTGACTAATAGGACTATCAAATAAACTATGCATGAGATCTAAAGATATTTTTTAGGCATGGGTCTCTTAGGTCAAAAAAAGTGAAAAGGTATAATTGTTTTGTAATTGTGAGCGTTTGAATATCAGTATGTGGCCTCTACCCCATTTCACCTGATCTCAGTTAAAATGGGCTAGCTGTTTAAGTTAAAAAAATTTTAAAAATTTTCTGAAATCATTTAAATTTTTTGCAGCAAACTGGCACTGTTATCACTGGTGAAACAAAGCAACAACAGCTTAAATATATTTCATGCAATAAAAAGTTGTAAATTTAAAAAAATCATTGAAAAATGCATTTAAAAATGAACTGATTGTGTTGTATGGGTGTGTGTTTCTGCACATTGGTCTCTTTGTGATGGTTTGGTGTGTGATGTGATAAAACAAAAATTAGGTTTTACATGCATATGTACGTATACACATATAACCTGTTTTACATCCTCAATTTCAAAATGTTCAGTTAGTGTGTGTGCACACAGGCCCATTTAGCTGAAAATGTTGGTCCATTTTAGCTTGCTGGTTTAGCTTGCTAAAAAAGTACCTGAAATTACTATTTTCACAAAAATCTAAGATTCTTTACAAATTTGAACTATTAATATTTGAAAGAGCCTGGCAAAATATCTTTCATAAACATTTTGGTTTGTCGGTAATGTTACTCATAATTGCTTTTTCAGCAAAAGTGATTGAAATTTACTATGTCAAGCTCATTTTCCAAAGGATTTCTCTGATGTACTTCATGTAGGCTGTGCCCCGCCCACTATAGAAATCTCAGACCAATTAAAACTATTATTACATGTCAACTAGTGTTGTAGCAACAATTCAAGATCAGTATTTGTGATTTACTGTAAAATTTTAGAGCTCTATAAAGCTCCAAACTTATTTGGCCCTTTTAAGCTGACTTCACCCCTAGAACTATCAACACATGCATACTAGCCCTAACAGATAACAATTGTAATGCGACAGTATTGTTTTTACTCCTGTAGGCCTACTGTAGCCTGATATATAATGATATAATGATATATATATCTATGTATGTATTTATGATATATTTTACTCAAAACACAGTTATCCAAACTTAAAATCCAAATAACATGCGTTATTTGGAGTCTCTTGGACAGCTTTGGTTCTTTTTTTAAATAGGCTATAGACCAGGGCAGCCATAGCTACACTAGGCGTATGTGATGCAATAGCACCACTAGGCCCACTACAAATTAATGAAAATAATTTGCACGATTCTTGAGAGCAAGTGTTACACAAGATTTGGAGAGCTTAAGAAACTCCAAAGCAGACTAGCTTAAGTGCAAAATGTACACAGCCTTTAAAGGATGCATTTTCCTTTTTTAATTGTCAATCTTATGATTACTTTATTTAAGACTATTAGCTATTATGTTTGGGTCACAACTTTAAAAAATAATTATCCAGGGATATATTCACTGTTTTACAATCTAAATTGTTCAACTACATGCCGATCTATTCAATGTTCAAGTCAAGAAACATCTTGACATAATTATTTTGATGAACCCTGTTTTCATTCACAAAGTGAATCTCGATGACGTCATCTCCCTAAAGCTGCAAAAATGCTCACACCAGCGAATGAACGCGTCTTTGCATGACCACCTCCATGAAAATATATAGTGTAGGGTTTTTTCTTGTTGTCTCCTTTTGCATCAAACACACATTTTGCAGCCGAAGCACACTGACGCAAGCGAAGAGATTCCGCATTACGTCACCGCGAAGGCCACATACTGGAGGCAAATGCTGCCCGTGCTCTGCTCAGCCAGTACGCTACCCGAAAATTTCCACCGTACAGGCTTTCCAGAAGAGCGGCACAAGAACGGCCGCTACGTGCGGTGATGCAGCAACCTACACCAAAGAAACCCTGATCGCACTGCAGGACACGACCGGTTGTCGGATTGCTGGATGGAAAACAGTGATGTTGCATGACATGCCTCGGAATAAATTCTGGTAAGTCTTGTGCAAGTGCGCCTGCTGCAGCTGCTGGAGGGTGGCAAGCAGCAGCGGGAGGAGCGACCTTAACCTACTTTGTCACTCTGGGTGAAATGAGTTTCCTCCGATCAAGTTACAGCGATAAAAAACAAGGATGTATGAGGATAACAACATAAGGAAGGGAGTCGTATAAGCATGCAGATATTTCTGTAACAATGAGACCTTTTGTCGCTCGTGCACACAGGTGTATCTGGCGTGACAGGTGATGGCTGAGCTGACAGTAAGGTGCCTGTTGCCTTACTCGCTGCCCTTTTACCTTTGGCCAGTATGGCTGTGGTGGAATTTTGATGGTTTTTTATGTCAAGAGAGCAACGTGCCCAGGAGTACATCTCTATTCAAGCTTGTGATTGAAATGCAAACGTAATTCTGCACTGGCTATCATGTCACACATTTGCACAGGCAACCTGTATTTCCATTTGCTCCATTACTTTTTTGATACTTCGACAAATGTACTTGTTGTAGTTTGTGCAAATACTCCAAAACTGTGTTGTAAACAAAACCACAGCACCAGCAACCCATAAATTTGTAGCCGCTCTCTCTTTTAACATCATGGTCCCAAAGTTTTGGCCTTTTTGCAGCTGAAACCATGGTGATCATCAACAAGGGGACAGTAAGCATAGGGGCCCTCCAGCAGACATCACTGGCTGGTACCAGACAATTACAACACTAAAACACAACATCTCGGGCTTTGCTGACTGATTAACCTTAAGTCGGCGGCGCAGCTTATTTATTCCCGTCAGGAGATGGGATTCGGATGCCAGTGTAGTTTATAGTCTTGTGATGTAAAAATAACTCTGGCCAATCAGTGGTAACAGCTGCGATGTACTGTACCAAGCGGGCCAAACACAGATTGCTCTGTAACTCAAGTAAGTGCTTGTGTTTGGAAATGTTGCATGACAATCTGTTCCAAGTACATGAAGGATAGCATACATTAACAGCACTGCCCACTATGTTTTACTGGGCTGCTACAGAAATAGACTAACAATGTAAATAACTGACTAATAAGGCATTTCTTTTTGTTGCTGGCCTGACATGTCATTGAATATTTGGCCAACAGAAATTCATGCAGCATTAAAAAAAATAGAGTGAGTCATTATTGTAAGACCCTTGCTTTGCTTTTGGCAGTGCTTAGCCCCACCAGTCTCTCTGCAATGTCAATGGTTTACAATGATTTGCTCTTTTAAGGGCAGTTATTTTCTAATGCTGCCAGTGTGACAGTGCCATAGAGAAAGAGTAATGTTGGCTGGGCACATGCCAGGAATGAGGTTTGGGGTCTGCAACTAGAGAGCCAGTAAAGCTGTACAAGAATGTGGAGCCTTCTCATTTGTAGTTAAAGATAGAGGCAGCACAGGCTGTATCCTAGCTGACAGTTTCTAATTTCAGATATATTCAGTCAGCCCCGTTGTAATGTTTCCTTGTTAGAAAGAACTTTGCGTTGTGGACAATTGTTTCTAGAAGGAGGACTTGCCTATGTAGTAACTACAGAGCTCAGGCAAAGGAAAGGATTACGAACATGGTGCTTTATGAAAGGTATGTTGATCATCTCGCTCCCTTCACCATCACACGATTTGTATTGGCTGTGCTGGTTTTAATATCTGCTCTTGCAATAGATTGTATCAATCTCAGTTATTTCCGAGACTGGAAACAGACCGCAGAAGGTCACATAGCTGGCACTCAGGATGTGTTTGCTTGTGATATGGAAAGGATATCAGTGTTAATCTATAAAATAGTGTATATATGTACACTTTTTTTCATTCACTCACTGCTTAAGTGATGAATGGGCTTGCATATCCATTACTTTCAAGATGACACTGGCTGTCGGTGGCGTCCTGACATTGCTGTGTAAACATCTAAAACAAATGATGAAAAAGCCATTTATTATTTGTGCTTTCACAGGCTTGTCATTTTCAATATTGCTTTATAATATGAACCCTAAAAGGCAGATGCTTTCATTCTTATGTGGATGTTATGTTCCTCCTTGTCATGATAATATGTCATTAATAATTAGTTATTACCTTTTTTCCTGTTGCAGCTCATACAGGTATGCTTTGACGTAATACTACACTTGATTCTGTAATTCCAGGTTAACTTATTAGCTTAATCATTTCCCTCTTAAACTGGATTTCAAAGATTTATAGAGCTCCATAAACGACTGCCTAAACTGACTAGAGTCTGAGAAAGGATATCAAGGGGGGAAGCATGATGTTGTTTGCTTTTTAACACTAGGTGAATTCTAATTTCCACACCATGGGTCTCTGCAGCATAATATCTGGGTCTACCAATTACTGTCAAAGTAATTTGAAATACCATGCCTGAATGATTGTCTTGCAGAAAAAGTGTTTTCGAGCCACTCGCCCAAGAAGTGCCACTGTGCTCTCGACTATCATCCCACCGAGCGTTATTATATCATAAAAAGATATTTACCAAGGAAAAAAAACTTTTCTCTACAAACTTTGCTTGACTGCAGTGGGAGGTGTAGTGTGTGTATGTGTGTGTGGAGGGGTGACTAGCACTATGTTTTTACGAATGGAGCGGCTGGGATCTTTGCTGCCATGGCAACAAACCACATGACTAGGTGTATTAGATTGCCTCGGACAGTGTGCAGTGAGGCATGGTTTGAGCACTCTCTGCTGCTCTGCCCCCTTTGAATGTCTTGTCCTTGTCTTACTTAAGTTTTTCTGTGCCCCTCACCCCCCTCACCTCACCCCCCTCACATTTCTGATGGGCACTGTAGTGTGCTACATTCAATTTGTAAATCTAGTTCTTTTTTTTAAAAGAAAAAACTGAGGTCATTGTATAATGACCAAACCTGAGATTTATCTACCATTAAGTCCTGATTTAAAAGTAATTGTGGGGCACAACAACAGACCAAACATAGCTGCTCAAACTGGACTGTCTCGTAGAGATGCCATAAAAGCCGTTAAATTTTATTTGGATCACCTCTCAACTCAAGAAAAAGATACAGACACAAACTGCAAGTGTTGGGCACTTACGATCCATATACACCACCCACTGCCGTTTTCCCGCCATTAAAAACCGCCAGGTCCCTGCCAGCGCTCAATTGTGGTGATGTTTACGTTTTCTTGGAATGTGACGCCAGGTGAAAACTATGAATTTCCCCCCCAATACATTCAATTAAGCACACATTTATTCAGTAATGCCTTATTATTTCAAGTTAGATTTGAGAAAGGACCTCAAGATTAGATCATAATGCAGGTGTTTTCCTAAGGCCCCTATCATTTAGTGCTTAGAGGTGCATACAGTATTACCAAATGAATGCACAACAACCCCCTTCCCCAAACAGTGATTGTCTAATCATACCTTAGCAACAGTAACTGCTAGATATAGGTAAAGCGGTGTTCAATTCTCACTCTGAATCTTGTGAAAGGCGAGTTGTTGCAAGAAGATGGGCAAGAAGTGAGCAATAGGCCTACATAAAGGAACTGCCAGCAAGACTTTATTCCCATAACATTACTGCAACACAACAAACTCCTTGCAGTGATTGCAGCTGGTTTGTGGCTGCTGGCTGAAGCTGCACAGATTCCAAAACCTTATACCTACTTCATTTCAACTCCAAAATGTATGAAAATGGGGCCTTGGTTTAAAAATACAGAAATTACCCTTTAAAGCTGGGGTAGATAGTTTATTTCAGAAACATTTTTGTTATATTTGCTGAAATTCTCTTTAAATGTTGACAGCACATTAAATCAAATGCTCTGAAAGAAAAAGGAAAAGAAAATCTGCGGCTGTCTCGGGACTGTAATAAGAACGACCAACCATTTCATTGGCTTGGCTGGCCTAGGCCTACTTGTCTGTTGTCTGTATCTACCTGTATACCTGCACATGCACTCTGCCTGTCCACTCACTGCATATGAAAATTTGTTTTGGGGGAGTGGCTTTGGAGGCAGGCCTAAAGGAAAGGGGTGGGATTTGTTTGGTCTGGCACTTTCATAATCTAGTTTCTCGCTAGTATGTCCAGTGTTGTTACCGCAGATTACAGACCCCTTTTTGCAGCTCATGGAGGTAATGTTAGCTCAATAATCTAGCTGGCTACAACTGCTAAAATCTGCAAATGACAGTTGTCATATAAACCTGGAAAATTGATGGTTGTCAGCAAAAATAAGAAGCTGAATTTGTCTGCCTAACTATGAAGGTTAAGTGTGAAATCTGCCACCATTATCACTGTAAAATGCATATGTGCTGAGTGAGAACAGAAAGCTTGAAAGGCTTTGCGACAGTAATTAAGGGGGGCCGGGTTTACTGACCAGTTATTTGCCACACAGAAAACCTGGAGCCTTTGAGCACAATGAAGCTCATGGGCCCCCAGCAGCTGCCTGCTTTGCCTGGTTAGTAATCTAGCTTTGGTAATTGCTAGTAAAACATTACGTAACAGTGTTTACTTGATGACAGCTGTGCATAAATAAGTATTAGGGGAAAGTTTCAATATGTAAACAGTAACGAATGTATATAGATGAGCTGCATCATTTCAAACGCACATAATGTTATTACAGTATATCTACTACGTTAACCAAGTGGTGAGTGATTCATTACAATAGTTTAACCAATGCTTTGTGATGCTTTCTGTCCTCTTTTAGACGTTGCTTTATACAGAATAAAGCTGAAAGCAATATTAGGAGCATATTCAGTGATTGAAAAATGACTTTATTGGGACTGTTTCTGTTAAAGGTAGGGGTACACAGGATCTGACACTACTTTCTCTTCTCTTGATCAGAATGATTGAAGACATCGGGTGGAGCGGTGACAATATGGCAGATAGAAGGCAACTGTTTGTCGAGATGAGTAAGTGCCCAGGGCCACAGCTCAGCGTGATCTATGCTGGACTGTTTTACTCACTGACCATAAATATGGCAAATTCTTCACTGTGACTTCCGTGTAAAACAAATATCATGAAGATCAAGTGTCCCCGCTAGAGTCAACCAGATTGATTTGAACACTGACACCAGTAGGATGTCTTACAAATTACTCAGTGTGAAGGAAAACTGCTATGGAGACTGAAAGTGTTCAGTATGGGATAAATAAATGGGAGATTATGAAATGAAAAATTCTATAAATAAATGCAATATAAACATAATACAACCATGGAATTGCAAAGTAATATATATAATAAATTAATAAATTAAGATGCAGCTCAGTGTTATGACTGAAAAGTCTCAAACTGTGCCTCACTTCCATTCTGTTTACTAATTCGAAGCAGGTTGAATGGAGTATGCTTTGGGTTCCTACTAGAAAATGATAAAAAGAAGCATCAAAGAAATAAACTCTCTTATTGAGCAAAGTATCATAGTATATATATTTTCTGTTTTTATTCATATGATTACTTATTTCATAGTGTCATTTATTTATCTGATAATGAATACTTTGGGCCTCCATACACGCTCCCTCCAGGGTTCCACATTATCTATGAACTATCACTGACATTTCCAATGTTATTCAATAACGGGTCATTCTTCCTCAGGGGCTCAAGATTTGGATTCCATACGATTATCAACATACAGAACAGCATGCAAACTCAGATTTCTGCAAAAGAGATGCAATTGTGAGTATAATGCAGTATATATTTAACTACATTCAGTATGCTCATACTCCTATTTATCAAGATGTTTGCTGTTTTTCCTGTTTGCTTTCTAGTACATTTGGTAGACATTTGGAATATCATCGAGGCTTTCCGAGAGAACGGCATCAACACCATGGACCTCAACGCTGACCTCTCTGTGGCTCGACTAGAAGTGGTACTGTCCACCATTTTTTACCAGCTGAACAAACGCATGCCCACCACCCACCAGATCAACGTGGAGCAGTCCATCAGCCTGCTGCTCAACTTCCTGCTGGCAGCCTATGACCCGTGAGTAACACGTCATATGACAGTCGGCGGCTGAATGTGTACTTTCACATCTGAGGTTTTGACATAAGCTAACGTAGTGTGAAATGTGACTGTGAAGTGTCTGCCAAAGTGGGACTATTCACTTTCATATTATCACAACATGTTTGTGTAGAGTGTATAGTATTAGAAATGCTAAAAGCCAAGCTAAACCGTTTTTAAGACAACTCAAGTTTGCCTTGAAAGTTTTTGCCTTTTAGAAAAACACTTCAGTTCATAGAATTTTTGGCCTCAACCGCTCTGTTTAAAATGATTAATGATCATAATGTATTTGCTCCTTTTAGGGAGAGCCATGGCAAGATATCTGTCTTTGTTGTGAAGATGGCCCTAGCAACCATCTGTGGAGGGAAAATACTTGATAAATTAAGATGTAAGCAGCACAACAAATACTTGT
This sequence comes from Lepomis macrochirus, assembly GCA_024633595.2. NCBI lineage: Eukaryota > Metazoa > Chordata > Actinopteri > Centrarchiformes > Centrarchidae > Lepomis > Lepomis macrochirus. Next base: position 21,927,337 of record JALXJV020000012.1, read on the forward strand.
TTTACTTTTAATTATGAAAAATGAAATTAAAATCAACAATTTTACCTGTTATAAATCAGCTAATTGTCTTTGTAAAGTTCATGCAATTTCTAGTCTAAATAATGTACTGCTTTGGAATTTATTACACAAACTTATTAGTGTCTGTACTACCTGTATCTCTGTCTGCTTAGCCTATTCTTCCTAAGGTAGAAGCAGTACTGGCCCAGCTCTTCATGGCTGGGAGAAGTCATTATTCATTATCTGAAGGATAGGGTTTATTACATAATCTACAAAACCGTGGGAGCAGTTGCAATGGCTCGTGCAGTAAAAAAATGGAGGGCTGTGTTGCTGGTGTATTGTAACAATTGATCTGAATAACTGCTTTACTTTGCTTTGTTTTCACAAATAAGTGGGATAATTGTATTGTGCAGTGCTGTAATTAGCCGACTGTGGTGGCAACTGACAATTAGTTTGATTAATTTGTATAATGTCTCCCCGCATTGTTCCCAGATATTTTTTCCCAGATATCAGATTCTGCTGGAATAATGGTGCATTCGCAATTTGACCAATTTCTGAGGGAGGTTCTCAAATTACCCATGGCGGTTTTTGAGGGACCTTCTTTTGGTTACACCGAACAAGCTGCAAGAACATGTTTTGCACAGCAGGTGACGTTTAATTAACCACAGCGTGCAATATGAGCAAAGTGTTTAGCGTTGATGTTGTGGGGGAGTTTTCCTGTTGAATCTCACCTCTCTTCTGCACCGATCGTCAACAGAAAAAGGTCTCCCTCAATACATTCCTCGATACGTTGATGTCAGACCCGCCTCCTCAGTGTCTGGTGTGGTTACCGCTCATGCATCGGCTCGCCAACGTGGAGAATGGTAAGACGCTGCGCAGAGCATTTATAAAACTAGAAAGCTACCAGGGCTGGGAGGATGTAAAGTTCATCTTTGCATCATAATCTTGAGTCACCACACACAATCAGTCAAGCGGACATATACAAGGAAACATACACACACATAACTCCAGTGAAGATCACCCATGGGGACCTGACACCATGTGTATGAGTGTTTGTGCGTATTTGTGATGCGCTCATCATCACAAGTCAACTCCATGTGAGCAGGAGAATCACTGTCACATCCTTACACATGTCCAGCATGCTGGAGTCGTACTGCTTTGTGCATGTTCAGTTAAAATGAAATTAATGTTGTCATCAGAATAGACTTAATAGCACATCTGTCTGTAAATTAATTAAAATGAATCCTCTTCTCTTTGCAATGTGCAAAATATCTGGGTTTACAATAACAGCTGCTGGTGCGCATGTGTTTGTCCATCTGCATGCATGTCTGTGTGTGTGTGTGTGTGTGTGTGTGTGTGTGCGTGAGCGTTTGCGCGTGCATGTGCGTCTGACCCCTCCTCTCCTGCCTGCAGTCTTTCACCCGGTCGAGTGCTCCTACTGCCATACTGAGAGTATGATGGGCTTCCGCTACCGCTGCCAGCAATGTCATAATTACCAGCTCTGTCAGGACTGCTTCTGGAGGGGGCATGCCAGCGGTTCCCATAGCAACCAGCACCAAATGAAAGAGTATACATCATGGGTAAGTGAAGAAGAGGGGCAGTGAGGGGGGTGTGTCTCCATTGGACCAGTCATTGTGGCTATTTTTGTTCTGCTTCCCCACAAAGCGAGGATGCTAAATGTAGCTTGCTGTGATGATGCCATGTGTTTTGAAAAGAAACAAGTTTCCTCATGTCCCCACAATTGGCACCTCACTTCTGTGTTTCTCTCAGAAATCCCCTGCTAAGAAGTTATCCCATGCCCTCAGTAAGTCACTGAGCTGTGCGTCCAGTAGAGAGCCTCTTCATCCCATGTTTCCTGAAATGCCTGAGAAACCTCTCAACCTAGCTCACATTGTGTAAGTTCAACTTCTTGTGTCTTTTTTCTTTCTGAAACAGAGGGTGCTGTAGTCCTGCAGTCAGAGAGTTGTATTATTTTCATTATTCGAAATGTTTGATTTGCTCCCTCAGCTGATAATTATCTTGTTGTTGCCTCGAAGTCTGAAGTGATTCTAGTCAATCTCTTGGGTCAACTGATCAATGAGGCTTAATTATAGCCTCGGGAATGATTTTGATCTGCAACGCTGCTTCGGCCTTTTCCTTGGCTTGACTGATGTTTTGTGTTGTTTTATAAATAGTGAAATAAAAATGTAGACAAGCACAGACTTTGCAGCACTCTGGTGCTGTTCATTAGACGCTAAATCAGGTTTAGGGACATAATGCTACCTCTGGTGCATAAATCACCCCTCTTACTTTATTCTTTTACCCTCTTGTTACTTATTGCCTGAAATTTGCAGTTACCAATATGTCTGTTCTAAGCTAATATCTGCCAGTAATATAGTCTTTATATATCATTTTCTTTTTTTTGATAAATGTATTAATTTATTGGTCTTCTTTCTGCATTTAATGTAGTCTCTACGCTGCTGGGCTGATGATTGTAACAAATTATTTTCATTCCTTTTTTTGTTCTGTACTTTCCTCAGAGATACATGGTGAGTTTACTTTGATTATTTAACACGTCACAAAATGTGTCCTTTCTGTTACTGTAGATTTGAGTCCTTTGTATTGTCAAGTCCCATCCTCCCTAGTGCAGTGACAGTCAACTGTTAATTTCTCTCTAAAAGTTTTCTGTGTTCGTTGAGTCGCAGATTCATTCCTCCACTCATTGCATGTTTTCAGTGTTTACCACCCCCTACATAACTAATCATATCTGACTTTGTTGTCACGTTATGATACATGTACAGCAGGACATCTACCAAAATGGAAATTCAAAGATTATGAGGTTGCAGGAAATCCAGACTGAAAAAAGGAAAGACAAAAGAAAAGGGCAGGAGCTTTTCTAATTAACAATAGAAGAAAAAAGCCTTGCCAATTAAAAAACATTTGTTTCTTGTCCAGGCCACCAAGACCAGTGAACTTCACCAATGACTACTCACTCTCCCACTCCATGCCTACATCAGGGAACCCTTACTCCACCAAAAAGTGAGTACAACAGCCATGACAATAGATGTCCTGAATTTTACAGCAGATCTTTTCATTTTGCCATGCTCCCTAAAGGCCTCATGCCCTGTATACTCTGTGACCCACACTGCCTTTATTTTCTTGCCTTCATTTTGCAAAGTGTGTGTAGTTGTGTGTGTGTGTGTGTGTGTGTGTGTGTGTGTGTGTGTGTGTGTGTGTGTGTGTGTGTGTGTGTGTGTGAACATTTTTATATCAACGTGCTCTTTTTTTTCCTTTGTGGTTTCTCGTGCTGAATGTAAATAGCTTGCCTTACAGCAAGAATAATGATGTTGAGCAAAGAAAGCCCTTGACTGGGGCTGCTCCACATCTGTTGAAAGGGAGAGGGTAAGTGACACAGGTGTGCATAAGAGAATGCCTTTGTTACTCAAATGCATGTGTGAACTACAATAGTTAATAATCATAGGGCATAAACTAGAGTGCTTACCGTCCTAAGGAAATTATTAGTGAACTAGTTTTCTTATAGAAGGGTTTACATTGTTGTACTCAAGGGGCTATTTCAAAGACACTAGATGAAGCATGTATCATAAAGATCAGTGGCAATTCTTTTCAAGTGTCTCTTACAATCTTTTCATTTACATAGAAATGGGAAATACTAACCATAACTGTTTCTAATATGAGCTGTTGAATATTACCCTCAATCACCCATGAAATGGGATTAACATGTTTTTTCTGTTGCAATATATGTTGCATTTTAGAAGATAAAGTATTGTTGATTCTGATTTCTCTAGTAAAAGATATATTGAGATATCCTGATTTTAGTTGTAATGTTGGTCACACTTGAAAAACCCTGGACCCTACACTTCCCATAACGCAACACAATAAGCTTCCTAACATGTAAATGGCCACATCTTTCAAACTTGATGTGTAATGCAGGCTTTCTGTTGAAGCACTGCACTAACCAATATGTGTAATATGAAAGGGGCCACTTGTAGCGGGAAACCCACATTCTTTTGTTTTCATGGCCTATAGAAAAATCTCTGAAAAACTCTGCCCAGGACCAACTACCTGTAACAGACAAAGTTGGCAACTTGCTGGTGAATATGGTGGAACATTTAGCTGTCAAAGAGGTATTTACCTCGGGAGTTATTAGAGAAGCAAAACAGAGGTAAAAGGAGAGTGGTTACAGGACATTCATCAGGTTTACAGAAAAACCTTTGCTCAATATTTGCAGGATGTGTAAAGCAGCTGCTTGGTAACATGTAAGCCATAATCATAATCATTAACCAAATCAGCAAAATATATGCCTAAATGAATACTGCTTTTTGTAATCACAAAGCCCAACCCTAGATTACTCAAGTGATATAATTTTTTCTCCCCAGCGCCAGAAGGCATTGCAAGTTGAGTAAATCTTCCGCTAACTTGGAGTGTACACCGTATTGACTAAATAAATAGTTATTTTGAACATTGAACTACCAGTCAAAACTCCATACTGACCTCATATGGTTGGCTACTATGTGTTAACAACAAGCTAATAATATTCAGCAGATTTATTTGCGTGCTTCAGCTCTGCTAAACATTAGCTTGTTGCTAGCGATACTAGCTAGCAACAATAGTATTACTATACTATGATTTTTATTAATTTAATTAGCTTGATATTTGTTTTAATCGCAGCATGGATTTAAATTATGATCTTATTGAAGCTGTGTGGTTTGATGTACAGTTAACTAAATGTAAGCCTTTATTCATTTGGGCTCTATAGACCTCCTGATCAAAGTAATTTTTATCAGTTGATGAAAGAATCATTTGTCTCCTGCAGGGATAGTAAGGGTGAGGTTATAATGATAGGTGATTTTAATACTGATGTTTCTAACAAGGATCATGGGATGTACAAAGCCTTTAATATGTTTTGTCAGGTTTTAGATTTACAGCAATTAATATTAAGAGCCCACTAGAGTGGCTAAAATGAGTCAAACTATTATTGATCTCTATGATTGATACTATGAGTGACCACTCATTAATTTATTGTACAAGGAAAATATAAAGTTGCATTGAAGAAACAAAATACAATTAAGATCAGGTCATTGAAAAAATATAGCGTGAGGTCTTTATTAAGTGTCTAAATTCAATGAATTGGCCTTAGTATTATGTTTGGATGTTGATGAAGCATGGGAGTAGTAGTAGTAAAATATGTTCTTAAAGGCAGTAGATATAGTTGCTCCTTTAAAGACTATTAGAGTAAAACTGAAGTCTGAGCCATGGATTGATGATGATATTTTAGAAGCAATTAATAAGAGAAATAAAGCCTTTTCTGTTTTTAGGAAGAGTAAAGCGCAGGATGACTTGGATAATTATAAGAAGCTAAGAAGTATAGTGCAAAAGCTGGTTAAAATGTGTAAAAGGGATTTTTTAGTGATAAATTAACTGAACACAAAGGTAACCCAAAGAAACTTTGGCAGTCATTGAAACAAATTGTGTACAGTAAAAGCTTAAGACGAAGACAAATAACATTGCCTTGACATCAGTGGGGAGCTCTCCTTCGATCAATTAAAAGTTTCAGATAAATTTAACTCCTTTTTTACATCCATAGCTGGAATTTTAACTGAAACGCTGCCTAGAAAACTTTTGTTATATGATGATGAGGTCATGTTTAAGTATTAGTTTAAGCTTGGAGTGGTAGCAGAATCTTTTGGCCTTTCTATGGTTACACAGGATAAGGTCTTAAAGCTATTAAATGAACTTAAGGGTTCGAAGGCAAGTGGTCTAGATGAAATACCTGCCAGATTTTTAAAAGATGCTGGAGAATATATTTCTCCATATCTCACTCATATTTTTAATTTTTCAATTATGACAGGTAGAGTTCTGAAAGATCTCAAGCTTGCTAGGGTTGTGTCGCTATATAAAAAAGGGAGTAAATTAGAAGAGGGTAATTTTTGAGCAGTTTCGATTTTGGAAGTTGTATCAAAAGTCCTGGAGAAAATAATACAAGATCAAATAAATAACTATATTAGCAATTCTGATTTGTTTTATGAATTGTAATCTGGTTTCAGAATGTCTTATTCTACGGATACGTGTTTATTATATTTGACAGACTATTTAAGAAGAGAGATTGACTTGGGTAAACTCTGTGGCATGGTATTGTTAGACCTCCAGAAAGCATTTGACACCGTGGACAATCAGATTCTGCTAAATAAACTAAAAGCCCTAGGTTTTAACAGTATGGCATGTGAATGGATTATTCGATCATACTTGACTGAGAGGAGTCAAAGAGTTGATATTAACAGCGCTCTGTCTCAGGCTAGAGAAATAACATGTGGTGTGCCGCAGGGTAGTGTCCTGGGTCCATTGCTCTTTCTTTTGTATATAAATGACATGAAATGTGTTTGCAATTATAATCTTTTTCTCTACTCGGACGATTCAGCCTTGGTGTTCTCCCATAAGGATAAGACTGTTATTGAGAACCATTTAAGTGAAGAGTTAAATAATATAAGCGAATGGCTGATGATGGCTGAGAATAAATTGTCTTTGCATTTTAGGGAAAACTGAATCTATTTTATTTGGTTCTAAAATAAGGTTGAGTAGGACACCAGGGCTCAGAATATCTGTGGGTGGGACCCAGATTGAAGTTACAACTTGCGTTAAATATTTAGGCTGTGATCTTTGAGTGGAGAAAGTATGGGTCAAATAGTTGCATGTAAGGCTCATTTTCTAGATAAAGAAACTTTAAAAATGTTAGCAAACACTTTAATTCAGCCACAATTCGATTCTGCCTGTGCTACATAATACAACAGCACCCCTAAGAGGATAAAAGTTCAACTTCAAACAGCACAGAATAAATTAGTTAGGTTGATTTTAAACCTCAGTAATAGGACCCATGTCGGCTCTTCTGAATTTAAGAATCTAAAATGGCTGACAGTTGAAAACAGGGTGAGGCAATTGAAACTGAGGTATTTTAAAGATTATTTTAAGCTTATTAGGAACTCTCACAGCTACTCAACTAGAGGCAGTGCCACAGACATAGTACCTTGAAGATTTAAGAGCTGTTTGGGAAAAATACTTTTTTTGTACACGGCAGCATTGGAATGGAACAAGCTCCCAGCTGAGATTAAGTTAAGCCAGTCAGATCGCTGTTTTAATCGTGCATGTGGTGTATTGATGTTAAACGCTAATTAGTTTGAATTGTTATGTAGTCTTAAGGAATATTTATTATTGCAGGAGATGTTTTTGTGTTTAATGTATTTTATTTTGTTTGTATTGGGATGTGTTAGGGTTTTTTGTTTGTTTGTGTTTTTTGTTTGCTTGTTGTGTTTTTTAATTTTGGTCGTTTTTTGTAAGGGTTGATTGTACAGGGTTCCTTTACTCATCCGTAGCTTATAATGAAGGTATAATGTTATTGTTATTGATGGCATCTTATGAATTTATTTTTGTTACTGTCAAATAAATAAATAAAAATGTTAGCTAACTGGTTAACAAAGCAAAATGACAATTTGTCAGGTTAACTGAGTACAACTTGAAATGTTTTAGAGCTAAGATTCAATTAAACAATTCGATCAGTTTAACCTAAATTTGGAAACTACGAGACTATATACATTTATTTTTATTGTATTTTCTGACTGGATTAACTATGCATTTCGTTGTTGCTGTTTTGAGACATTTTATGGTCAATGCTAATTCTGCACTGACCCTCCATAATGGCAGAATGAATGGTTGCTATAGGAGTTGATGTATTTGGAAAGTCTGTATAAATATAGGAGATACAAAAGACTGTGCATGCTTGACATATCTTAGGGGGTAGATTGTTGACTAAAAATAATGACTTTCAATACTTTTGATAACAGAGCACTGAGTGATTGATGCTTGTAGAATGTAAAAGTGCATGTAGCCTGTAGAGTCTTTTTCTCTGGGCATGTCCTTAATTGTGCTCTAAGCTTTCATCAGCGGTGATCCTCTCAAACATAATATGGCCTTGTTTCTCTCTAGCCACCCATGAATGGCTGCTTTTCAGCCACTCTCCTCCTCTTTTCCTTTGTTGCGTCCTATACTTTTGTCTCTCTGCTTTCTCTCCAATTTCTTCCCCTGTCCCTCTATTGTCACCTGTGCAATGTAATGTTTTATGTTTTGTGAAACCCTGCACTGTTCCAGGTTGAACTACAACCTCGATGTTGCTGATAGACTTGCTGACGAACATGCTCTGATTGGCCTCTATGTGAATCTACTCCAAAACAATCCCAAAACCTGGTTAGTTGGTGTGGTGCTGTGTTTTGCTAAAACACCAGTGGAAACTATGTGCGCTGCTGAAGTGCTACCTTGCAGTCCTTCCACTAACCCATCCTTATTCTGAGTGTGTTACAGCCTGAATGCTGCATGCTGTCAGTTTTGCAGACTGGTTACCTTGGCCTTTTGACTCTTCTGTCAGGGCATTTGTATTATTCAGCAGCAATAGCTGTTTTTGACTGATTTGTGTCAGTCAGAAACCAAAATGGTATCAAAGTTTGTTTCTACCAAGAAACCGGTATAGATTTGATTCCAATATGAAACTACATTTTTCAAATTTAAGCCCTTGAAAGACTTTGTAAATGTACATGACTGTGTACTATTAAGTTAATACTTGTCTCAATCATAAATTGTATGTTTTGTTATCTTTTACAAACACTGGTAAAAGAAAAAGGGGTAAACTGTATAACTCCTAGTTAGTTCTAGTTCATTTGTACCAAATACTTCGAACACTTTTCTCTGACTTGACTCCTAATTATAAGGCTATCTGTAAAATGAGTTTACAGTGTTTGGTCTGAAAATCTTGTGTGTATTTTTAAAAATTAAAGAGTGTAAAGTGACTGGTTTTTATTTGATCACTGGGAATAGTCTCTCCTCTTTGGGGCATTTTTGCTTATTTCTTCTCTTAGAAACATACAGGGATGGCTGTATTTTCTGTGTGCACTAATATGCTTGTATGTGTATGTATGTTTTAATGCTGGTTGCAATGTCATCCATTATGTTTGCTTTCGGTATTATATTAACCCCTCAATATCCTCCTTAGTGCTTTTATTGTATGTGTGCTTGCAAATACATATACAACCATGTTTTTATGGTATTAAAGATCAGACTGTGTAAGAAACACTTCTGAACTTTAAATACAAAGTGAATGATTACTTCAACTCCACTTCTATAAAATAACCCAAGTTTATTCTTGCTTTAGCGGTTTTACATAATTAGCTTAGTGTGATTACTTGGGGCCTCTGCTGTGAAACGTATGAAGCTTTCCTGCTGAAGAACTAATATGACTCCTGAAAAAAATAAACTTGAATGTTTGCATTTTTTCCCTGCATAGTTTATATCTGCATAGCTGTGTAGTAACTGTTTAATGTTGTGACTCCCATCTCTATTTTCCTCATGATCAGTTTGCTGGAGAGCAGTAACCATCAAGATGAAGAGCACAGTCTCATTGCCCGCTATGCTGCTAGACTGGCTGCTGATGCTGCGGTGAGAGAGATTTATAAGAAATTTATTGCACACAGTATCATGGCATCTTTCATCGTTCACTGCCAAAAATCTGTCCTTGGTGAGAAGAAAGTTTAACGTTCGCTGCTACCCATACCTTGAGGTTTTTTACTCCTTTTTATTGCTAAGATGATGAAGGTGATGATCATTTCTAACCAGACCCTTATGCCTGTTTATGTTCTGATCAGGTCTTGATGGATGGTTGGTTGACTTGACTGTTTTGTTCCTCCTGTGAGATTTGAGATAAGGTAGTGGATGACATCATCCAGTGGTAAAGCCAGTTCACGTGATGTCTCTTGCTTGGTTTCACCGGCAGGCTCAACAGCAGAGGGTCCCCACAGACCTCCCCTGCTCTCTGGATGCCAACAAACAGCAGAGGCAGCTCATTGCCGAGCTTGAGAGCAAAAACAGGTTAGGGATGACTGCTTTAGTGATACTGTTCTTTTTGTTGTCTCTTCTCCTTTTTTTAACTCTACAACAATAAACTCTCCTTGAGAATTGAGAGATTCATGGTCTGACAGAATAAACAGACATCAATGTTATTAGTGGAAACTTTCATTATTAGATACTAAATATTAACATTTTAGAGGAGGTAACTAACTGCATGTACACAGTATACAAGATAGGCCAATTTTTATTCAAGACAGTAGTAACTTCCAAGCACCTAACAAATTAAAAATAGTAAACTAGGGTAAGACAAAAAAGAAAAACAGTTTAAAAGACTTAATAATTGTAAGTAAATTTAACATTAAATTAGATCAATAAATAATACTGAATAATGAAACCAAAGTGAAGACAGAGGTTCAATTATAGGCAACACTGAAGAAGTACATAGATTTAAATGCACCTATAATTAACACTTTTCTATAAAGAATGTATCTCATGACCACTTGTTTATGACAGGGGTCACTTGTGGTGAGGAACCCACAGAGAATTATCACTCTGCTGTTACCCTCAGCTCTACAGCGCTTTATAGCCTCACTGTCACACTGTGATGCCTTACAGGGACACTTGAGCCATTGCTTATGTTATTAGTAACACTTGTGCTTTTGCTACCATGACAAGACAAAATAAATGTTGTGAAAAAGGTCCATAGCATCTTTCACCTCATTGTTCTGTTTCCCAGCCTGCATCTTCACTGTTTTACTGTTTTGGTCCCCCTCTCCCATAGCAACATTTTTGGGCACAGCAGACAGATGTACACTAACCTTTTGAGCATTAAACGGTTAACAAATAGCTGGTGAACATAGTGGAGCACTTACCAGCCAAAGAGGCAGATATAGCCATCTGCAGTTGGTAGAGACCAGACCAAAAACAGCTGAAAGAGAGTGAATATAGAACTTAAAATGATCAAGTGGACACAAACTAATGTTGCTCTGTATATGCTGGATGTGTAAACAACCAAGCTTCACAGCTTGTTTTCGCTGACCCCATGTGGCCAAAATAAAATCTGTTTTTGTTGTTGCTTTGTATGTTAAGATCAGTGGTTCTAAAAATTTTTGACATCAAAGACCCCTAAACTGACACACATTAACCCCCATCTGATAAGATTAGATGTTTTATTACAGAAGGTGTTTAAAACCCATCAGCAAAATAGTCATACATCCTGCCATTGTGTTACTTAAGGATGGACTTAGTAGTGTAAATAAATTATTCTCCTTTTTGCTGGGGTCCTCCTAGAACCCCCTCAAGGACCCCTGGGACTCCTGGGACCCCACTTTGGGAGTCACTCGTTTAGAGTGTCAAATTTGGACAGTGTCTACAGAAATATTTCTGGGAGGTTGTTCCAAATATGTGCACATTGCATACCTAGTATTTCAGCTTCCCTGTAATTTAGGGTCATACAGCCATGTCTGAAATATAATTTTGTATTGTAATTGCATATGTTTGTGCATGTCACAGAGAAATCCTGCAGGAAATCCAGCGGCTGCGCCTTCAGCATGAGGAGGCCTCACAGCCACCACCTGACAAGGGTCAGCAGAACCCCACTCTGCTGGCTGAGCTACGACTTCTCAGGTAACTCCGCCATTCTTTAATCCTGCACCGTGCTGTGCATTTATAACAGACATTTTTGCTTAGGCTGCAATAAAACATACATAATTGTAATTGCTTTTTACTTGACAAATGAACAGCATATGTTAGAGTCTCCTGATGTTTATACACATTTTCCATTTTGTTATTGACGTGACATTATGGTATCATCACATTGTACATCTTCTCTCCTCCTGTTAGGCAACGCAAAGATGAGCTAGAACAAAGAATGTCTACTCTGCAGGAGAGTCGCAGGGAACTCATGGTGCAGCTGGAGCAGCTAATGATGCTTCTCAAGGTACTACAGACATGCTTTTCATCTCTGTGACTTCACAGTGCTCAAATACAGAATGCAGTTAAGATGCCTTCATGATTCCTAAGCGAACACAGGCTTTTTCCTGTGGGGAACGATAAGGTTGTGGTAATTTAGTTTCAAGTTTGCTTCCTGGCCAGAATCAGCTCAATTCTGTAGCTAAAGTTTGCATGTTTATATAAAACTACACAGACAGGTAACTTTTGTTTTTTTGTTTCTTATTTTGAGGCAGGTGGTAAACAATATGGCCAGATGATGAATTTCTCTTGTAGAACAATTTCTCCCAGCTGTGGGCGATCACTCCAGCTAATGTAAAGCTAACACTGCACTTTGCAGATGAGGAAACATATGTGCATTACCCAACATGTCCAATAGATGACACACATCTTCTTTGTTGAGGCCCTATATGTCACTGTTTTGACTGTAAAAATAAAACCTATAGGAAATTCACATGTATATTTTAAGATTTATAGCTATAGATGAAACATCTGGTTTTGTGTGTTTCTCGCCAGATCAAATGTTTCATATACTGGCCTGTTTTATTCTAATATTTCTAAATATCATTGATGTAAACAAACCTTTAAGAAAAATCAGAAAAATCAGAAAAATGTGTTAACTAGTTGGTGTCTAGTATTAGTGTTGCTGTTGTCTGTTGATTTATGAGTGACAGCGAGCTCCAAAGATGTGTTTTGGTATTTCTTAATTTGATAAACACTGTTTATATATTTGCATCATCACAAAACGCATTGTATATTTTTGTGAATCAGAAATGTTCAGGATATTGAGTTTGGGATTATGCTCCATCATACGTTACAAGACATGTCCACCCCCCCAAGGAGGATAGCCTTTAGTGTGACAACAAGACAGGAGATCCTCAAAGCCTACATAAACTGCTTACTATACTGTCTTAAGTGGGGAGGATATAAATCTAACTAGCCTGAAAGGATCAGTGTTAATCCATTAAACTTGCATGAGAAAGCCACATGCTTGTCACGTCCTGGAGGAAATACTGATTGGATTTTTATTTTTATTTTTTTGAAATACACAATGTAACTTGGCTGGTGTTTCATGAGCCATAAAATGTTGTTTTTCAGCTGGAGGAGGAACGCAAAGAAGGTGTAAGTGTGAAAGCTGTGAAGAAAAAAAGACTTAAACTACACTCGGATTTAAAATGATTGCATGCTGTTGTCGGATGAAAACTTTGTATCTACACACTTCAAACTTTTAAAGACTAAGAGCTGAACGTACTGTAATTATTCAGCTTAAATTGAAATTTGGAGATACATGGTGTTCTCCAGACAGCACCAACTTGTGGTTTGGTCTGTGGGAATAATTTTAGACAGGAAAATGTGTATAACAGCATGTTGAGTATTTGGAAAATACTGATAATGCAGCTTACTGACTCCTCATACTGTTCATTTCTAGCATGTGAGGAATATTAGTTATTGTTACTTATAAAGCTGTTGTGGTGTTGACTTAACAAAAACGATTAAACTGAATTGTTTGTAGCTGTTGTAGCTATCGTTTGAATTAAGATTCTTTGCTGTGGGTTGAGCTCCGAAAATGAGAAGAGTTATTTGTTGCATTGCTTGTGGAAAGATTGCTTTGATAAGAATCCTTTTGATCCAGTATGTATCATATTCTTCTTAGACCATTTCATTACAGCATGGCTTTCTGTTAACACTAAAACGGTCTGTATTTGTTTCAGACTCAGGGTCCCGGCTCTCCACGCTCTTCCCCGAGCCACACCATCAGCCGGCCGATCCCTACACCAATCCACTCAGACTCTGCCGGCACGACCCCGACTCACACACCTCAGGACTCACTCATGGGCGTGGGAGGGGATGTTCAGGAGGCCTTTGCTCAGGGTAACGCAGTCACATACAGAAGTATGCATCCACTTATTGATATGTGTCTAAAGAATGGCGCAAAGCTGCATGTAATCCTAGGTTAAAACTTTTTTTGGTATTTCAAAGGTCCAAGGAGAAATCTGAGAAATGACTTACTCATTGCTGCTGACTCCATCACCAACACAATGTCATCACTGGTTAAGGAACTCAATTCAGGTAAAAATGAACCAAAAAAAACACTTTTGTTCTCTGGGTTTTTACACAACAGCTTTTTTAAAATGACTTTCTTTCCACAGAGGGTGGAAGTGAGACGGAGAGCATTGTGGATTCAGACTTTGGACGTGGTGACCTATTTGCTACAACCTCTTCAGATCCTTTCTTCACATATAAACCAAGGTACAACAACAGTATATATTGACCTGAAAGTGCTTCAAATGGCTCATCACCATTTTGTTTTTGTCAAAATCACCACTTCACATTCAAAATCCCTTTTATTTAGTGTCTTCTTCTACACTTTCCCAGCTGCTTAACCTGAGAAACTGTTTTGGCACACGTTGCTGTTTCCTCCAGACAGTTTATTTGCTCTGTTGCCAGCTTTCCCTGAAGTGTTTCTTTATGTCATACAGGCAAATAGACCAGTTCATCTCCTACATCTCTGTAAACCACTGATTTGAATAAAATATAATGGTTGTTATAAGAAATTACAAGTTGGTGGGCCTGCAGCTTCAAAGGTTTCTATTAAATTGTGTTACTTTAGTGTTTAGGTTCACTTCCGTTCTTGTGTCTAGTTTTAAACTGTTAATCTGTTGTAGAAGTGCCAGTGCTGCAGAGGCGGAGAGCTTTGAGAACGATCTGGAGCAGCAGCTGGAGGACGAGCTCACATTGGAGGAGATTATGAAGCACAGACAAGACCCAGACAAAGCATGCATGGTGAGTTCTCGCTCTCCAAGACTGTAACGGAAGGAGAAGGGGGCATATTGTGCATTTTGAATTATTAAAGTACTTATTGTCAAGACATATTCCTTAACCTGCTGTGTGTGTGTGTGTGTGTGTGTGTGTGTGTGTGTGTGTGTTTTGGTGGCATTCAGGTGACGCTGCAGCAGTGACTGCTGTGTTAGTCCAGGCGACTGGTGAGTATCTGCAACTTACAGTCTGACGGCTGAGACTTTTTTTTTTAAATAAATGCTTTAGGTGTTTGGCCTTTTACTCCATTTAAAGTATTTTTACATGTGTATTAGTGTCCTGGTTTTGATAATTTTGGGGATTTGTATGACATGTATGTGTAATATGTTTCTAGCATTATTCAGGTTTCTGATGACTCAAGAGTCACAAGGAAACATGATCAAACATTGACAGGAGCCATTGAAACTTAAAAGTTATTAAAAAAGTCTTATGTTATTAAAGTCTGGATGTGGATAATTAAACTGTACTTTTAAATTATTTTTAAAATATTTGTTGGCTGTGTGTAAACATTCTTAACTGGCCTTTGCTTTACATGTTGAACACTTCCATTACAGTGTACTGTTAGTAACATGTTCTGTATTCCTAACAGGTGAGCAATATGAAAAGCAACAATAGTAAAAGACACTGGAGGAGACAACACTGGGCTGACATTACAGAGCACTGAAGATATGAAGAATTTAAGTTCCAACCACAGAATACATTTATGTAAAGATATATTTTTTAACCAACCGCATATTTAAGGTAATACTGTGAGCTGATGTAAAGAGATTAATTGGTGATGTGTCTATTATACCACAGGTGCCATAAAAACCACATGACTTTGGGGAATTATTTCTTAATTTTTAGCCTTTTTATATGAGTTGTCAAGCAGATGTACAACTACACTGTTAGGGTAGCAAACTGAAATGTTCCTGAAAACAATGAGGTTAAAGTGTTTGTTTGTCATCTGATTTAAAATATAAACCTGAGATTACATTGGACTTGAAGTAATAGATGATAAAATTTGCAATATTTTGTAAATGTATAACTCTGACAGATTTTACCACTATTCCATAGATTTCTTACTGTTGCTGTTGAGTGGCTTTTGTATTGTTTTTTGACTTTTTTGTTTTTTTGGAGCAGGTCGATCAGATAAGTTTGTTTTATTTGAAAAATTAGTAATCATAATGTACACTGCCTTAGCTGATTGGATGACCTCTCAACAGAGTTTTTTCAAACTGTCAATGCAGCATGTAGCAAAACACAAGCAATGCTAGTTGCCTTCGCTGGACAAATGAGGCTAATATCATTAAATTTAATGCTGAGAAGTAATTTTATCTGCAGAGGGATTTGTTCTGCAAACATTTACACTGGCGACATCTAAATTGTTAATAAAATATAAGATATAGACAGATTGGTTCTAATATCTGAATGTGTTGTGAAAAAGATGTAACACGGAGACTTCCAAATCACTCAAATTTAAAGGTTTACACTGGTAAGGGCATTGAACAAATTGTGTTTACTAAGTACTTTATGAATTAAGGTTCAACCACAGATCATTTGCCATTGTTCCATGTATTAGCGTCAATGCTCTCTCTCTCTCACACACACACACACACACACACACACACACACACACACACACACACACACATCTCTGTGTGACTTGCACACCAACATACACACTCTTGATGCATTTCCTGAGTGTGCGTGAAACTTTACTCAGTCACTTTGGGAAAAGTGGCAAGCCAATCTAAAATCATAAATGTGTGAAATATATCTAGTTTGATTTTTGGGCAAGTTCATAGCAGTGATTTTGCATGGTGGTGATGCATAATAAAGTGTTGACACAATATCACAATTTTTGCCTATGAACTCCTTTTTTTCTTTCTTTTTCCATTCCAGAACGGCACACTTCAATTGGCTTGGTTTGGCAGTGCACATTTATTATCTGTCATAAATGCACTGTTGGCTGCCCTCAACCTATTGTCTATAATTCATCACATAGACCCACCATCTGAGGTAACATAAAAGCAGCCATCCAGCACTGAATCTCATAGTGAATATTAGGAGGGAGAATGTTGCTCCCAAGCAATGTTATCAGCATATCAGTTCATTATTATTATTATTATTATTATTATTATTGTTAGTATTATTATGACCACTTTTAAAGACATCCGCACAAGCCCCTGCTTTTAACATTTAAAGTATAAGTTAAAGTTACAGCATCCATCTCCAGGTATTTGCCTAATCACCACAGTCTTCCCACAATATGTCCTTTCTTTATCTGGTCTATGTTCAGTCTACTTTATCAGCATAGTTATCAAAGCATCCATGATAATGATGAATTTTATACAAAGCTTCCTCCAGATATCGTTTGTCTCTTATCAAGTGCATGACTGCACCCTGGTGTTAAAACATGAGGAATGCAGGTTTTCAGATTTATTTAATCAAAGATGCCAACTTTGTGCATTGTGTTGTGAAAAACAGTGCTGCTCTTTGCCTTGAATTAGAATTGGTGATTTAAAAAAGTCTTTCACAATAAATCTTTAAATTGTTGGCTATGAAAAAAGCACACAGGAATAACATAACAGTATAAAAGAACCCAAGGGGACTTATTTAAATGTGTTGTTTTGTCCGACCAACAAGACAAAATTTTCAGATATTAAATTTAAAATAATTTAAAACAGATATACGCGGCAAATTTTCACATTTGAGAAGCTGGAACCCGAGATTTGTTTTGGGGTTTTGTTGCCATTTTTTGTTGATAAAATTACTGTTACAATGAATTTACTGTCAGAATTGTTGTCAATTAGTTTTCAGTGGTTCTGTAGAACGAGTAATGGACTAATTGAAACAGAAGCACATTGTTACGCATTGCGATGTTTTACTAATTTACTAGAAAAATTATTTTTTTATTCTAATTTTTATTAGAAAAGTATATCATTTATCTAAAACATATAAAAGAAGTATAGATTGTTGTGTATTGAGTAAAATCAAGTCGAGTAAATATGGTTTAATAAGAAAAGAAAGTGTGAAAGTGTTGTGACAGAGTGACAAGACTGAAAGCTGCATGATGTTCTGAATGATCAACGCATCAAGACGTGATTGGTCAAAATCGCAACAGATGTCGCTAGCGGGCCAATCAGCTGCAACGCCGGTGAAGCGTTGTCCAATCAGCTGCCCGCGCTCAGCTCCTCGTCTAGTGAGAATGGGCGTTTGAGGGTGGGGTGACTCAGCCGGAAAACAGCAAATTTTAGCACCTTGTAACCTGCGGATCGGAGTTCAGTGGTGAGTCTCATTTGCTTTGCTGAACAATTTCAGTCTGTAATTTGATTTGAGACGGGCAATATGGTGTGTAAATGCAAAAACTGGTGCGTGTTTTACGTGTACGTGTCGGCGATTCGTACGGTGATGTTACACAGGGTCAGGGCATATGTCGGCTGTCACTATTCTGACAGTGTTGGCAGGAACAAAATTAGCTTAGTGTAACTTGGCGGTTAGCCGGGCAAGATGTACTACTGTCACTGTAAGTAGCGTCTGGCTTGGTAAAACTCTCTTTTTTTCTTGTTCTTTGGCATTGTTTAACTGTGTAATCACTTGCTTACCACTCACTGTTTCTCATTTAACTGTCATCTCTAACACGAAGCCGAGTTAGCTTCATTAACGAGATTTACTGCAGCTAGCTGCTTCGTGGAGTTGTTCAAAACATCTCTCTCGTGTTTTCCCTCCATCAGCAGCGACAATTAAAGCTATTTATGAGCAGTGGCGTGCACCGTTTATTGAAGAGGAGAAGAGAGGGTGACCACGGACCACCTTAGTTTTTTTGTCTTGGGTGCAAAATTTCCCTTTTCAAATGGCAAATGGAAGGTTTCTTTCCACACATGTTAAGTTACTTGTATCTAACAGGAAAAGCTACTGGTATTAGGTGTGAGAAACCCGTGCTCCCTCCTATCTGGTACTGGTCCTCCCTACTCTCACTTTGATTTGGTTTGATGTTCCCCTGAAAGTGTTGGTGCACACCCCTGACTCTGTCAAGAATCTTTTTTTGCACCCTGTGTAGTAGCCCTAACGTTAAATACCTAGCACACACTTTAACCTGTCCAACCTGCAGGCCAGGGTAACTGTGACCTCTGCTATTTTGTGAGTGCTGAGGGTTGTTGGGTGGAGCACCCACCCCTCACCCACCCACATGATTACACCGTACAAGAGAAAGCTTGGTAAGAGCAAGCACGATGGCTCTGCCTTTCCTCTAATGGTATGAGCCTATGCACAACTGCTCAATGATTCATTGTAGACTAACGCACAGCATTAACAGAGCACCATCATCCAGCTGCGCATGACCAACATGTTACCCTGCTTTCACAAAATTGAAAGCAAGCAACATGAACACGTAGAATCTAACCAAAGCAGATGTTATAGCTAGATTACCCTGCTTTGCATGCATTGTTTTTTGTACCACCTGAATAACTCCATAGCTACTTAAACCCACTCAGTGCCAACAAATTCATCACACAAAAATGCAAAACACAACATTCGCTGTGTGTATATTCATTGAGGTCACAGGTTCCTAAAATTACAGCACTGGACTTGACACATCATTTGGCTGAAATTGCAAGTACACTTACATATTTTCTACATCTCAGCAGTCTTGGAACAGGCTGAGGCCATCTTCAGACAGACATTTGGCCAATTAAATGTTTAACAGACATTCCTGGTAACTTTTCACTGTTGTAAAATCCTTCTTTCTAGTATATAAAGATATTATGTAATTTTTTGGCATCTAATACGGCTTCATATTCATGGCTCTGTTAACCAAACTGAACTTGGATGGTATTTAATCATCTCACCGGTATCTGAAACAACAACGCTTGTTATTTTTGGTCTGAAAGCCTGGTAATGCATTGACAATTCAGTCACTCCTTTCAAAATGTTATTGAGGAGATGGTCCCAACCTTTTTTACTTTAATTTTTCAACATAAGTGCAAGCCCTTTTGTGTAAAGCGCCAAGGAGGACAACCGTCCTAGGCATAAGCAAAAAAAAGCCAACATGTGTCGCCCATCTTATGGTATTTAATTCTTAGGCTTCACAGTCTGGACATGTATTTAAGTGAGACCATGCATGCTGCACATGTGTGATGACACTTTAAGGCTCTTGAGACTGGCAAGGGCAAGTTCATATCCGTGACAGCTTTGGCACATTACGGTGGATGTAGTTGCTGCTCATGGGAACAAGCACAGAGTTTCCTGTTTTCCTGCTGCCCCTGACGTTTGTCATACTTTTACTGCTTGCCAGCAGATACCAAGCGGACCTCTGTGCTTGTTGTGTGTGATTGTGTTGAGACCACCATGCTGCACTTGTCACCAGTCTGATATGGCCTTTAGCATTACTGTAGAAGAAATGTTGCACTCATGCTTTTCATTCTTAGTAGAAACATTTCTAGTGTCCATAGTTTGGTCATTTAATGAGATGAGCACTAGGCTGTGCCTTGTGCTTACCTCTGCATGAGTCTGTGCAAAGACTGAAGAGTACGTTTGACCCAGTAAAGGCAGGGGATCCTGAATATTTGCCCCTGCAGAGTGACAACAGGTGGATATCCTGCAATTATCAATTATTCAACTGTCTTCATTTATTTATTCATCTTAAATTTAAACAAAACACTTAAAGCTGGGGTAGTGAACATTGAGGAATAGCACAAGACAACGTCAAGTATCCCACCCCCTCCCTCTAAAGCCACACACCCAAAACACATTTTCATGTGCAGTGACTGCATGGGCAGAGTACAGGCAGGTAGGGCAGCCGTTCAGCTGAATTAAATGGTTGGTCATGGTTATTACAGTTTTTCTCAGTCATGAGCATTTGATTTATTGATTGCTGTCAGGACCTAACGAGAATTTCAACAAATATAACACAAATGCTTCTGGAATAAATTGCCTACCCTAGCTTTAAAAGAGTATCTTCAATGCACATTTCAGTCCAAAGGTGAGTTATTGCAGTCAGTCAAATTGTGGAATCCATGGCACAAACAGCCGCCTTACTGACATGTGACTTTTAAAATCTCCAGTGTGATTAGTATAAGCTGAATGAAAGAGAGTGGTGATGTGTTACAGTTTCACAGCCAAAGACTGTTGGAATCTGGAATATGTGTTCAAAGCAAAGCTTGGCTATAAATCCTGTATCAATTAACAGAAGGCGACTTCGTCAAGCCGTGGCTATGGAGAATGAAAATCCTGTTGAATAACCATATTAGGCTAAGACTAGCGAAAATTTGATTAAGCAGTATGAGACAAAAATCAGAATGGAATATGTCAACATTTTTGGTGAGCTTAATGAGACTTCATTTGTTGGACATTAATCGGATTTAGGTTGGTTTAAAAGAGTCTGTCTGCAGGTTCTTAAGTTCACAAGTTGTAGGCTAAAAGTGACCAACTTTGCCCTCATGGTGGCACTAGAGGAACTGCTGTAAGTGATCACACAGAGTTTTATGAGTATTTGACATCCCTATCCCAGTTTTAAAAGCATTGATGGACAATTGGAAATATTATTGGCCAGTTTTGACAGAAAAAGTAACCACTGGAGGTGGAAGTGTACACTGGAGAATTAGCCCTGTTCAAATGATGGTTCCTCTCTTTTATGGCAGGACTTTGATAATCTTTTACCAGAAGAAGCAAAAAGCGGCTTATTCAACAAAACATTTTGCCTAGGGGCTTGGCTGATGTAAACAAGACTACTTATTATCTTGACCCAACAAAATCAGAGGGCAAACTCTGTACAGATAAAAGTTCACGCGTCACAGATCAAAATGTGAGTTGACCTTTGGACTGATGTGGTGCTGGTGGATGGATTGTTCCATTGATCTCAAAATCTTTACCTGCATTTGTTTTTGACTGTCTGTGTTTAAGGTGACATAAAAACTGAAAGGATTACCACAGGACTGTCAAACAAAGAAGGTGGCCTTTTTAAAAAAAAAAAAAAAAAAAAGCAACTACACAATGACATGAAAGAGTAAAATGACTTTACAGAATCCCTGTACGTTTGCTTTTAGGCCTTTGCTGTCGGGTCACAGGGTCTTGCCAGCAAGGACAGAGCTAAATTAGTAGAGTAAATTAGGCCGTATGAATGGCTGGGCCTACTTGCATAAAACATCATAGCTGTGTTGTATTGACTCTTGGTGCAGTCCAGTGCTGTTATAGAGCTTTTCCATCAAGCATGTTAAATACTGTGACCTGGTGGTCCACATTCAGTAGCTTTGTATCACTGATTACTAACCACGTTCATATAGGATTGGACTGAGTTGGCCTTACCTGCTGACTCACAGATATTTTGATATTAGGGGTTGTAATGATTCATGGGACATTCGGATACCCTGCCAGTCTCCTAGTTTGACAATTTTTTTTCTTCAGTACAGCGAATATAAGTCACCTTTTCAATGTCATACAAGGCTCGAATGAAACTGTTGTTTTCTCTGACCCATTCAAGGTTGTGGCTCAGCAGAATATAAAACGCACAACAAAAGCTGTTTTACAATACAAACCAGTTTCCAAAAATGTTGGCATGCTGTGTAAAATGTAAATAGAAACACAATAGAATAGAATAGAGGAAACCAACAGCTTTCATCTTTAAAGTGGAATGTTTTTCCATTCTTGCTTGATGTAGGATTTCGGCGTCCATGATTTCCAAACAGAATTTCAAATTTCAACTCATCAGATCACAGGACAGTTTTCCACTTCGATTCAGTCCATCTTTACTGAGCTTGGGCCCGCAAATGGTGGCGTTTCTGCATCTGGGTTATACTGTTTTCTTTTTGCATGGTAGAGTTTCAACTTGCATTTGTGGATGCAGCGACGAACTGTGTTCACAGACAATAGTTTTCGGAAGTGTTCCTCACCCCATGCAGTGATTTCCACTACAGAATTGTGTCTGGTTTTGATGCAGTGCTGTTTGAGGGCCCGACAGTCACAGCCATCCAGTATTGGTTTTTGGCCTAGTCCCATGCGTACGGAGATTTCTTCTGATTCTTTGAATCTTTTTAATGATGTGATGTATTATAGACAATGAAATTCCCAGAATTATACTTTGAGAAACATTATTCTGAAATTGTTGCACTATTTTCAAGCGCAGCCTTTCACAGAGTGGTGAACCTCTCCCAAACTTTATTCAGAAGACTTGGAATCTGGGATTTGAAAAAAACAATAACATTTCTTAGTCACAAAATTTGATAAGTTATCTTTGTGCTATTTTCAATTAAATATGAATGTTTTGCACATTGTCACATTTTGGTTTTTAAAATTTACATTTTACACAGCATTGTGTTTCCAACTTCTTTGGAAATTGGTTTGTATAAAAACAGCAGATGTGGCAACACAAACAGGAAATAGCTAAGCAACCACCGGACTCCATTGTTCATATTTTAAACACATGTATTGAATTTAAGATCCTTGTATGAACCAACAAAGAATATTGTTACACCCCTACTGGATATTAGTAATTTCATAGACATACTATAGTTAAACAATTAATCGATTTATTGGTAGACAGAAAATGAATTGGACATCATGATAACTGATTCACTACTTAAATAATTTATCAAGCAAAAATGTTAAATATTACTGGTTCAAGCTGCTCAAACACAATTTTTTTGGTTTTTATTATATTCTATGATAGAAAATTTAATGTATTTGGGTTTTGGAGGACAAAACAAGACGTCACCTTGTGCCTTTGGAAATGGTGATGGATATTTTTCAATATTTGAAGACATTTTATAATCCAAAAAAAATCACCCAAAATTGCAAATAAGGATTATTTTCATTATACTATTATCTACTGGTTATTTAATTGATTAATCGATTAATGGTTTGGTCTTTAGAAAAAGTTCCCAGAGCCCAAGGGGACATCAGATGTCTTGTTTTTTCCAACCCAGTCCAAAAGACCCAAAGACATACAGTTATCCATCATGAAAAGCAGAAAATATTCACATTTAAAAAGCTTGAACCAGTGATTTTGTGCTTAATTACAAATAATTACTTTACAAAATGAACAATGGATTATCAGAATTGTTGCTGATAACGTTTCTATCGATTAATCAATTAATAGTTGCGGCTCTAGTTGCATCCCTAAAACAGTGAACGAACAATAAGGTTAGAGCAGTTGAACTGACCTGTTTTTATTGTTATATTTTAATTTATTAAGTCATATGGTTAGTAATCAATACATTTTACTACATTCCCTCATATCATGTCGCCATCATTTTCATCAGCACTGCATTTATAAATCTATAAGGATCTATCTCTTTTTTTACCCACATCTGTTGGGTGTTGTGGTACCAACAAACTAATAATCATCTAAAGATGTGAAGGTGAGACTGGGTGGGCTGCGTTTTCCTTATCTTAATCAAATCCATACTTTCCAACTGATTGGGTATTGTCTCAGAGCGTCTGATAAGTGGCCTCGCTGCCAAAAGGTTGATCTGCATCCCAAAAGCGATGAAGCATTGATCTGGCCGGTGGTGATGTTATTTTTTTTAAGCACACGAGCGATCAATGTAATTTGGTGTGCTGAAATAGCCCACCATAAGGAACAGGCAGCCAACCCCATCAGTCACGTGGTACTGGGAGCAGCGACGTCACTAGGGCAGAGATTTGTGAAGAATAAGCAGACAGAAGGAAAGATCCCCGGAGGTGCGGCACTTTCTTAGCATTTGCATCGTTCCTGTTGTTGTTGTCTTTTTTCCCCCGGCCAGAGAGAGAACAGAGTATCTGTTCAACATTTTAGAGACCCAAATGCCCGGTCCCACCCAAGCCCTTTCCCCAAATGGAGAGAATAACAACGACATCGTCCCGGACAACGGATCCAACATCATCCCTTACAGGAAAAATACAGTGCGGGGAGAGCGCGCCTACAGGTAAATCAGTGTAACGTCGCATTTGATTTGATGTAAGAAAGAAATCATAAAAAAGAGAGGCACTGCTGCAGACAGAAACCTGCATTCTGGCCTGGCCCCCCTCCTCCTCGTCGTGTGTTGCTTCTGCTTTGCACCCATCCGCTTTCCCCCCCCCGTTGTCTCCGTCTCCTGTCATGTTAGCTATGATGTGTCCGAGACTATGGCGTACATCGCTCCTAAGTTAGCTTGAACCCCTTCTTCTCCTGGTGTATATACCACTCCTCGGAAATGATTGCTGTCACCAGTGCAATGTTGTCAAGTGTTTTGGTACGCAGTGGGACTAGCATATTTTGGGAGAGTGGGTCCAGCTTATTAAAATGACAGGAATAAGACAAGACAAGCCGCTCCTGCAGCTAAACATTCCCATCGTGACATGACAACTTCGCAGCTATCTCAAAATCTCTTACATGGCGTTCAGTGTGTTTTTGGGGTGACGATTTCATGTGTGAAACCCTCTCACGAGCTGCGACACAAACCTGATATTTCTCTCCCCCCTCCCCATGTTTGAATTCATGATTCAGCCCAGCCCTGGTGTCGGCTGGCTATCCCTGCCCCGGCTAACAAAGCATGCTAGCAGCGCATACATCCGCTTTGTTGACATGAAATCGGCTGGCTCAGTTTCCTTCCTTTCCCAGAGAGTCAGTCAACCGAGGCTCTGCTCCTGCAGTGCCGCGATAGCCCAACTTTAATGCTGAAGGGATATTATTACCCGGCGTCACCTGGTGTGGCTAGTGGACAGTGGTGATGATGATGGTTTAGCACGATATAATAGCATCAGTCGCTGCGAATAAGGGAGGTATTTAAAGCAGCTGTTTGCTTTCAATGAATTAAGACGTGGTTATGCTGCAGCCTTCATTTCTGTAGGAGAATTGAAAAGGACTGCACAGTACTATATATAAATAGAAAAAATAAATAAATAAATAAATTAAAAAAAAAAATAAATATATATATATATATATATATATATATATATATATATATATATATATATTACTGGGTACTAATTTATTAAATGTGCTTATATACTGACCCCATAGTGCATATTGTCAAATCAGTCACGGACTTTTGGACTTTAAATTGCTGACCTCCAGAAACATACCCTGTGTGTTTGATTGCACTTAAAGGGGAATACTCACAAATATTAACAGGGAAAAAGCAATCAAGGTGTTGTGTTTGTACAACGAATAAATAGTTGTAATTTTCTCAGCACGATAAATTAAATATATTGTTCAATATTTGTTCAAAACAGGCAGAGATAAACTTGGATTAGCTTTTAAAATACTTGGCCTGGCTGTGTGAGAAACTGGGTTACTAAGAGTTAACTAATTAAATTGTAAGCATGTATTCTATGTGTGGTGGCCAAGCCCTGTAGCCAGTTAATCTGTGGCTTAAGGATCAACGTTTTAAGTTCCCTGATGCATTATTTGGCTCATGGTGTGCTTTTGGTGTGTAGACCTGAATATCCTTAATGTAAGTGGAACAGCTGCCCTGGGCCGCCAAACACCACAGTTTTGCAAGCAGGTAAAATTGCGACATATTCCTAATCCTACTTCTTCTATTTACCATGCAGGTAAAAATCTAATTTAAAGAACAGGCATAAATTCAAAGAGGGCCTACAAGGCCTGCTGCAACCAAGATATTATAGCTAAGGTGGATTGTTAAAAAGGCACTCTGTGTATTCTGTATCCCCTAAACAAACTGAAGTGTAGAGATACTTAAATTCAATCTTATTTTGAAAAAGATGCAGAAAACTCTTTGAAGGTACTGAAAATATTTTAAAAGAGCGGTAGCCAAAGTTAGCAACACAAGAACGCCTACCAAAACATTTTTCACCATT
This sequence comes from Lepomis macrochirus, assembly GCA_024633595.2. Taxonomy (NCBI): domain Eukaryota; kingdom Metazoa; phylum Chordata; class Actinopteri; order Centrarchiformes; family Centrarchidae; genus Lepomis; species Lepomis macrochirus. The sequence continues at coordinate 21,953,740 of JALXJV020000012.1, forward strand.
ATGCACAAATCATACATAGGGTTGTTTAGTTTAATATTCTGTCATTAAATTAGGTACAGATTTATAGAGCAGCAATAACTCCATAGTCCATTAGCCTATCAGCAAAGAAATGAATCTGCAACAAAATGATTCATTTTAAGGAATAAATGTGCAAATTCTCTTGTGAATATTTGCTCTATTAAGTGAATATTGTTGGGTTTGTTGGCCAGACAAAATGTGAAATTTGAAGACAACTTCACAATCACAATGGCCATTTTTCACCATTTTATGACATTTAAAGACCCAACAATAAATAATCTGCAGATTAATCTATATAAGATATTGCAGCCATACAAATTTTAAACCCATGAAGTTATTATCAAGAAAATATTGTTTACTGAGATAATTTTGGCCACTATGAAATATTCACATTGCTACAAGTTCAACTGTATCTTTTTAAAGTGAAATTTGTCTTATTATTGGAGCCAAATGCTTTATTGTTCGCCTAACTTTCTATGGCTCTCAGTGGCCACAGTCGAAGGAAATTGGGTACATTCACCTTGTAGAGAGTAGATACTAGTACTGGTGACCTCCAGCAGTGAGGGGTTGCGTGTTGATAAGGGCTCTTAGTACATTGTGCTTCTTTGCGGGTCAGTCTGGCCATGTGTTCAAATGCTAAAGATCACATCATGATGTAAACCTTGGTGCAGTCTTGCTGTAGGACCTCCTGAGAAATCTGACCTGTGATTTACTAAATGTAATATCACCTGATTTGTTGGTGGCTTTGAACAAACATCAATACAGTACTATTGGTCTATTTGAACTGATCTAATAATTATTAATTGGTTGGTTGAGAAAATTCAGCATGTGTTGTATTTATTGTTTCAGCTGTGTCTTATATTGTGGTTTGTGTGGTAGGTTTAGGATGCGCAGCAACTGGCTGCTGTATTACTTGTTTTGGTTAAGAAACTAACCTGTGTGTGGCATGTGGAAACATGTATTGCTTTTGTCTTTAAGTGGTGGTGTTTTTTGTTGCAGTTGGGGGATGGCGGTCAACGTATATTCTACCTCAATAACCCAGGAGACGATGAGCAGGCATGACATCACTGCCTGGGTTAACGATATTCTCTGCTTAAACTACACGAAAGTGGAGCAGCTCTCCTCGGGTAAGAACAGACTGACAAACTTATCCCTCTTCAGCTCGCCCTCTTACCTCTGCCTGTGCTGCATGTGTCAGAGAAGCTGTTTGAGACGGGAGGAATGTTTTAGAGATTACATCTTTGCCTGTAAAGCGCAGGGTTCAACTGATTTTCTGTGTGAGCTGGCTGTTAAGACAAACCTGTGGAAACATGCTCACCTCTCCCTGGCAGAGAGCTATCTATAAATAAACTTGTAGCCTGCCGTGTTCTCCGGCTGTGACCAAGTAATCCAATTTCAATTTCACTCTCTGCCTACAGAAACACGTACACATCCCCCCTTTCTTAAAATGTAGGCTACTTGTTTGATGTAGATTACTACTTGCGCTTTGTAGTTGGATTTATGTGGGTTTTATCCGCTAGATGACCCACTGCCAGGTTGAGCTGGTGGCCTCTTGTCCCAGTGGATAGAGGTCTAACTCGGCTTCACTTAACAGTAGCCATGTTACCAAGAATGTAAAGAATTAATAGTTTTCTTTTTAAGGAAAGAGGGTCAATGATCTGGTCATAGAAAAGGCTTCCAGGCTTTGCAAAGGCAGGCTTGATCAATCTTAGCCTATATCTGGACTAAGTGTTTTTTATTGTAGTCTTCTAATTTTCACTTATGTACTCAACTAACATTTTATTATATCTTTAGGAGCTGCCTATTGCCAGTTCATGGATCTGCTCTTCCCTGGTTGCATCAGTCTTAAGAAGGTCAAGTTTCAAGCTAAGTTGGAGCACGAGTACATTCACAATTTCAAACTGCTGCAGGCATCCTTCAAAAGGATGAATGTGGACAAGGTGAGTTTGCTTGACCTTACTTTAATCTTGTTCAGGGTATGTGCAAATTTCATTTTTGTCATTTTTGTTCCGCACTCTATGAGGAAACGTCATAAAAACAATAATTTGGTCCTCTTTTCCTCCTCCTTGATTCAGATTATTCCCGTGGAGAAACTGGTCAAAGGCAGATTTCAGGACAATCTCGATTTCATCCAGTGGTTTAAGAAGTTCTTTGACGCGAATTACGATGGAAAAGAGTATGACCCTGTTGCAGCCAGACAGGGTCAGGATGCCATTCCCCCACCTGACCCTGGTGAGCAGATCTTCAACCTGCCAAAAAAGTCCCTCCATGCAGCCAGCTCCCCTACTGCAGGTAAGCCTCATGTGCTGCAGAAAGGAAAGCTGCAGACACTACTTTTGCGATCAAAGTAGATGTGAAATGTTTGCAGACATTAGGGCATGTTTTCTTATTTATGTACCTGACCTGTGGTACCTGGTGAGACTTCAATAACTGCTGTGATTATTATGTCTAACTTCTTGTAACTTTAAAGCTCAGAACGCAGCGAAATTGTCTTTAAGTCTTTATTCCGCGGTCTGTCATCCACTCCTGAGTAGTAAAAGTTTTGTCTGCCGTAGGAGCATCAAGGTCGAGCTCTACGACCCCCAAGTCCTCAACACCAACATCCAGACCCTCGTCAGCCAAAAAGATCCCTGTACCAACAACTCCTGCCAAAGGAGAGAAAGAACTGGAAGCACAAGTCACACATCTTACTGAGGAGGTATGTTTATGAAAATCTCATTTATGACAGTTAGATGTACAATTTTGCTATCATTCTGAAACATTCAGATCACCGAAGTGTTAAGTTAATCAATTAGTGGTTAATCAATTAATAGTTGCTAGTTTTTTAATTGACTAATTGATTAACTGTTGGGCTTTCTCTGTGACTGCTGTTCTTTTACTTGTGACTGTAAAACACAGTGTAAGAGCAAAGACATGTTGATGGCTTCCAAAAACCCAATATTTGTGTCATAAAGTGGCCAAATGGTGAAAGAGAAAGCTGTAAAATCAAGATTTGGAGTCTGAAACTACAGACCTATCCACATAAATATTGGCTCTTATTTCTCTCAAAGGTATTATTTACTTGATGGGGGAAAACATTTGAAATTCTATTTATTGTGTATTTTACATTCGCAATATATCCATGCTTACTTCACTTTTTCTGCTGATCAGTTTTACATCCACTGTGATTTAATTTGGTAAAATGTAATATAGAAATAAGTAAAAATCCAAGTCCAGACAAGTACTTTTTATAACCATTGTACATGGCTGAGTATGTTTAAAATGTAGAGCTGCAAATAGATAGCTCATTAAAATATAAGCCACGTGTATGTCATGTTCCAGTGTGCGGTCTAACAGGTTTCTGCAAAGGTACCCATGTTGTCATTCAGGCTGCCATAATTTGGTTGGGTACACTTCAGATCCAAGACAAGTACAAAACTAAGATGAAATCGAGCTGGAACTTGCTCATGTAGTGTGACCAGTAGCCAGGAAAAAAAACAAAGTATTGAATTGTAATGGGATTATATGAAAATAAATCATTCCATTTGTGAAGCTGTAACCAGCAATTGAGTGGCAGTTTTACTTGACTAAATGAATCAATAGATTATCTAAACAATGGTTAGATAAAGATTGAGTTTTAATCAATAAAAAATCCATCCTAATCAGTTAAGCAGCTTACTCTACACTACTCTAGTTACATGTGATTTGTGCACTTTAGACAACTTGTATCAGTGACTCGGTTGTCTGTAAGCAAAGTCCACATTGTTTTGATGTTGATGCAAAAAAAACAAAAAATCTTGTACCTTTTTAATTTTGTAGGTGAACACATTAAAGTTGGCACTGGAAGGAGTGGAGAAGGAGAGGGACTACTACTTTAGCAAGCTGCGGGAGGTGGAGCTGCTGTGCCAGGATCAGGGTGAAGAACATGCCCCGTTTGTCGATCGGCTAATGGAGGTCCTTTACGCCGCAGACGAACAGGTCGGTCTTGACTTAGATAAGCAGCTTTTGCTGCAGTGCTCTCCAGTAACAGGGACATTTTTCCTGGTGGGGAAAATCATGTGTTAAGTTATTGTGCGGTTGAAAGAGATGAGAAGTTTAGTGTTTGTGTGTAATCACATGTGTTGGCCTTAGAGCATACTTCAGTAGCACCAGTATTAAGCTGTTTATGCCCCCTTCTTTAGGAAGGGGCGGAGCTGGCTGAGGGTGACGGACAGGAAGTGGACCAGCAAGCCCACGAGCAGGTACCAGATGATCAGCAGGAGGAACAGGATGAATACTGACTGCCATCATCCCTCACCACAGTTACACCCCTCTTTTTAATATGTGAGAACTGTTAAAGGATTTTAATTTTCCTCATGGTCTATATTTTTTTGTTTTCTCCAAGACTGAGCACATGAAGCAACCTCCTGAATAGAAGCACCATCACGTTTTTGTTTTTGTTTTTTTGTATCCCTCTGCTCACTGTTCGATGTTTTTTGTGACTTTTGGTGAACTGCTGTGGCAGGTTTGTGGAGATGTCCTCCACCAGCAGACAAGCTCAGACCATCACAGAAGTTCCCGAGGACTGTGCGTGTGGAACATCAATTCAAAACCTATAGTAGATGTAATGAAATGCTGAAGTTTAGACAGGTAATTGTTATCTGTCAGTGCAAGTGTTAACTTCCCCGGCTTCTGTCCTTTTACATTTATTTTTGTTTTTATTTTGCATATCAACAATATTAATCACAAGAATGCAATAAGCAAAGCCCCGAAAGGGCTCGTAGTAGTTCTTATTTAACCTCCTTCCATATGTTGCACTGACATTTGACTCTGTATTGGACAATCTGTCCATAGACCCTCATCATATTTATTATTATTATTATTATTATTTTAGCCTTAGAAATAGTGCAAGATTTTGCATTGCATCCTCGTGAAGGAGTACAACACAGTTGAATTGTGAATAAAAATGTAGTATGATGCCATCTTATGACTGTTTGACAGCTATCCTCACAAATTACAAGACTTCAGATAATCAGTGTGCTCAACAATGTGTTATTCACACCATTCAAGGTGGTCTGGTGATATAGTTTACTTGGTATGCCATAAACATAGGGAAGGAAGAAACATTATTGTGGACTAGTCTTATTATGATGCAGCATTTTAAATTTTAAACCTCAGCTGGAACTTGTGGTCTGTTCAGATTTCAGAGTTGTTTTTTTAAACCACAGGTCTTAGGGAGACGAGTCTGTTCACTGAGTAATTTGCCATGATATATTCCAGTAAGTACATTGTATACCCTTTCTTAATATTGCATTTACTAATATTGAACTGGGCAGTGCACCATAATGCTTTGGTCATATACTATTGTGTAAATGAAAAGGAATGTAAACATGTACTGTCAATAATTAATGAATGGTAAATGTTTTTTTCATGTCCCACTCATTATGCATTCCCCAAAAAACGTGTTGCATGTTTGCATTTTATTTGTGAATAACTTGACCTGCTTTTTACATATTTAATAAAAAAACAAGTATGTTAAGTGAGCTTTTTATATGTTTAACCTGCTATTTGAAAGATGTTGAGATTCGGATGGATTTGCTGTAATAAAATTACATTTTGAGTCCATAGGAGTGTTGTCATGTCACTCCCGACAGCAGCAAGTAGACTTGGTTATAGTTATAAGAACTAAATGAAGTTATGTTACTCTAAGATACCTTCAGCTAAGGTTTGATGGTGTTTTGGCTTTATTCAGAGTAGAGGCAGAAACTTTCTACACAGCAAACCAGTGTTTTCACTCAAGTAAAAGTACAGAAGAATTATCAACAAATGTACTTGCAAGTATTAGAAATACTCATAATGCAGAGTGTTATGGATACATTAATATGTAATCAGCTTCTACGGTTCACAGGGAAATACTCCATTTGATAGTTTTCCAGCTATCTTTCTTTTGCAGATTTAGATTTTACAAGCAAAACACACAGTTCTCCTGTAATAAAAGTAGTTAAAATCAACTCCACTAACCCAAAATGCTGCTTAAATGTTAATACACCAGTGATTTAATGTACATCATAACCATGATCATATCACTGCTAGGAGCGTCGTACAATGAGCTCCTGTTGGATATTTTGTTGGTTATCGTTCGGTACTTTTACTTGAGTAAACGGCTTCTCTCACCACCGCTGAAATGTAGTGAAGTAGAAGTAAATAGATGCAGACAAACAAGTTAGATTATACCTGTTTAAACGGTACTTGATTAAATGTGCTTCCAGTCATAACCATAAGCTCTCTCTCTCACATGCACGCACTCGGTGGGCGGACTCCGGTCCACGCTGATCAACACACCCCTCTCCAGATTGAGCAACAGCTTCTCGTTAGCAAAACAGTGAGGTAGCAGTCACACCGGCAAACTGCAACTGCACAACGACGCGTTAACTAATAAAACATATTTGATTAGATAACGTTTTGTGAACATGCACATAAACTACAACGCCGGCCTAAAATTAATTTAATTTGTCGTCATGTCTTCCAGAAAGGTAAGAAAACGGCTACCTACCTAGCCAGCTAAGTTGCTAGCAAGTTACGCTATCTTTAGGCTAAAGGCTAGTTAGCTTTGGCAACCCTTTATCTGCCTCTGCCCGCCAGTAAATCCAGTTGCTTCATTCAGTGATATAAAATATTTTTGACATGACCCATCTTGCCCTTTTGTTTAATTGTTTGCAGCGGAAAAGATACAACAAGGACATAAAGTGTGTTTTCTTTCCGGATGATGTCCAAAATGGTTTCAAAAAAGTGGGAAGAGAGCCATCATCGCTTTCATCTGTGTCTTCCGCAAAGAGCTGGGAGAAATGTGGAGACAGTTTTGTAGAGTCTCCAGTAACACAGGTTGATAAAGTTGTATGAGTTGCATCATGACATGATTGATAACCATATAATACTCACATTACCCCCAACTCTTGCATTATCCCGTTGTTGCTGTCAACATTGTTGATGGTTTTGATACTGTTGATTTGTTGCAGAACCTCAAGTCATCAGGAAGGAAACTGTCTGCCCTAAGAAAGTTGGCACAGTCCCCTGCTTTAGGTACTTTGTTGTTTAGTCTAATTCTGTTGCCTAGTACATTATGAGCTATCATCACTGTAAAGACGTCATGGTTTTTCTCAGTATAGTAATTCATGATCCACAATTGTATTTAAAATAACCAATCATTATATGTCCACAGTCATAATAAAATCACATTCTTTGTAATACAGTATATGTTTGACCTAACAGTTGAGTATCAAACCTTAATGACAAAATGTCTGTGTATTTATCAAAAACTGCAAAATAGCGAAAGCTGGAATCGAATGTTTGATCATATGCACAGTCTTGTTAACTTAATATTTGATCAAAATAGTTCCTAATTGATATTTGAAAAGACTTCCTTCTTTTGTTTAAAGAAAAAAAGCTTTGTAGAAAGACATGCTTGTAAGTAAGAGACTGTGTTTAATTTCACCCAATACCCACCACTCAGCCTTCTGTTCTTAATTTAGACAGAGTAGGGGGCTAGTTGGTATGAGTGCACAATTGTCTCTACAGGTGGCGAGTGTAGCCACTCAACTCTCTGGACATGTTTCTAAGGTTTTAATTGTTAAATTTACCAAGTATTTTTTCTTCATCACATTACAATATTATCCCCTTATGTATTCTTTTGTTTGCCCAGTGCAGACCAGTGCTATTCACCCTAATGAGGATTCAGTGCACATTGCGTGGAGCTCCAGTGACAGTGAACAGCCTGATGAGGAGACCCAGGAGCAGCATCTGTCCAGAGTTGTGGCTCAGCAGAAACAACGTCAGAGACCGGGGAGATCCACAGCTCCCATTCAGTCTTACACCAGAGCGCTGCGCATGCTCAGCACTGATAAAGGTAAATTAAATCAGTTGTGCTTTGCTGAGTCAGGGCTTCGACATATTAGATTGTTCTGAGTGTGCAGTTCAGAGCTGACCTTTGTTTTAAATCTCATGCCACACATGGTCTGTTAGACTTATATCCACAAAAGTGAGAAAATTCCAGACCTTGGAAACAGTTGTTTGACAAAATAAGCTTAAAGGAAAAGTTCAAAGTTTTTTTTTATTGAGAGTTTGATGAGAAACACAACATGTTGTTTTACATGTTTTTGTACACATTAAGTTCCTCAAATGTAAGTCGCTTTGGATAAAAGCGTCTGCCAAATGAGTAAATGTAAATGTCATATTTACCGTTCAGGCATGAGATCATTCTTTACGGTAAATCAAACTTCTCATCTCGCATGTGGGAAGAACGTGAATAAACTTATTTTCCACGATCAAATATTACTTTAACTCAAGACCCATTTACTAGACTTTTTCTAGAGTTTTCTCAGTTGTCATGGCATTGTCATCCTGTATCCTGAGTAAGGAACTTTGGTCACGTGATAACAGCTGAACAATCTATATTCACTGACGGGGTGTAATATGTGGTTGAAAGCTCCAGAAAAGGCTAGTAAGTGGACCTTTTGTAAAGATTATTTTGTCAAATTTATCATTTGACAAAATTGTGTTTCTTATTTAATTTCTTTCTTTCCTTTCTTTAGATAAACTTCCTGTTATTGACACAGACAGTGATCTGGATGAATCTGAGGAAGATGTTGAAGAAGACAGTGGGCAACAAATATCTGACTGTGAGTCCTTTGATGAGAAAACACAAGATGTACCTCTTAAACCTACAAAGGTGAGTGAACTACACTTAATTCTGATAACTTCATGTTCTTTACAGCAGTACAATGATGCACAGTGGTCTATAGACAGTGTAACGTGGCCCTTCTCTTGACGGTGTTATGTGTTTTAATGAACACTAGATGGGGCCACACAACCTAATTGATTCCAATGTTTTTTAATTAGAAGCAGTTGATTTGAGTGTCGTTTACCTAGAAGTACTGTAGTACCATAACTGTTGGTTCCTTTCCTAGAGTCCAGTCAGACACCAAAAAGTATTCTGTTCACTTTGTGCGTTAAACCTGATGAGTTTTACCATCTGTTTTGGCTTACATAGCATGAACGCATAATGTTTCAGTACATTGCAAAATAATACTTGTTTTATTTTTAATTTTGTAACCTTAATTTAAAAAAAAAAATCTAAAGCTGAGACTTTTGTGTTTTCAGCAGTATTCACCATTTTATGAGAAGTGTTACAACATAGCAAAAGGCATTTCTAGCAATCAGCTCGGCTTTGCAAGGTTTACCTAGTCTGTAGCTTTTTAAGTTTATACAGTAAGGTGAATCCTGGACGCTTGGTTACAATACCATTACACTATTCTATATAGTAATGGATATATATATATATATATATATATATATATATATATATATATATATATATCATGAAGAAACCTGAGACTTTAGTATACAAAAGTACTATTTTAAAAAGGTCCACTGTACTAAAAAAAATAATGCTTACACGCTGCACACACAGCCTGCCCTAAACTATCTGTACCCACATGCCCCCAGACACACCTGGTGGAGATCTGCACTCTTCTTTAATATGTTTTGACTTTATGTTTAGCCATTATACCACCAGGTGGAGTGTTACAGTCATGTTCTAATGTCTTAAAAGGGCGTTACAGCCTCTAACCAGCATTGCATTTTGCACTTTCTGGTTATACACAGATTCTGGTTATGTTCCAAACTGTCAAAGTTCACAAGCTGAGGTAGCAATAAAGCACAGACTGGTAAAAGCTGCCACTTATTCACTGATTCAAATCAGATTTTCAAAACAGTTGGTAATGTATGAAGATGAAACATTACTACTTTAATGACACTAGAAGACAATAGTTGCGTTTGATCCTCTGAAACCCCCTATGTGAAAAGAATCGCATACATTTCTGTAGTGTTATTTGTGGAAGGCAAAACACTGTAGAGCTGCAACACAGTTTATTCATCAATCTGCAGAAAATTAATTGACTGTTATTGACTGTTAAGTAATTTTCAAGCAGCCATTTGATGGTTCCAGTTTCTTAAATGTGTTTCAGCCTTTATTGTGTCACATTAGTTAATTAAATCTTAATGGGTCTTAGAGAGTTTTTAAGACAAAACTAGTGACGTCAGCTTGAGAAATTATGTGCATTTTTCTCTGTTCTCTGAAACTGTGGAGACCAAACTGTTAATTGAGAAAATTATCAGCAGATTAATCAATAATGATAATAATCACTGAAACACTATGCAATATGGTGCATGTGCTGTGAGTCACTTAACACACTTTGCTTGCAATTTGATTATCATTGGAGTCAATCTTTGGTGGGCCCTCTTGTATGCTGTGGAGACTGGGGCCCCTTTTACACAGCCTGGTCAAGGATGTTGCACCGTTATTCTGCCTTGCCGTGCTGTATAAAATGTACAAATAGGGTCTGAGGGAAGGCATTGTTGTTAAGCCACCAGCTGAGGTAGTATAAAATGGGGGAACAAGCTGGACGGTACCCAATAGGTTTGCTTTCAAAAAGTAAAAAAAAAATCTCCTCTCCTAACCACTTGGAAAACGTCATGATATCAAGGAAAGATGTGAAGGAGAATTCATAAGGACATAGGAAAAGACAACCACGGGGCCAAGAGAATCGACTGCTCTTTTCTAGGCGACATAATTATGCGACTGACATGACCTGCTTTGATGAAACTACAATGTTCTGAAGATCAACTACAAAAAGTGCATCTTTGACACTCTGCCCTGTGTTGTTTTGTTGTAGAGGCCACCTAAAGTGTTGTTCCACTGTGGACAACACAGTGGAATATTACTTCATAACCAAGATACCAAAAATGCCCATGCCAGTCATCAAAAAATGGAAAGGGTTGTCACCTTGAGAATGCTTGCTCACACTCACCCTCCTGCCCACCAATATTTATCAACATGAATCCCAATTATTGTAGGTAAACACAGTGTTTACCTCTTTATGCGCTGCGCACAGCTCTGTGATCAAATACAATTTTAACCATTTTAAATAGTAAAAAAAATCAATATGTAGCATTGATAATGTGGCATGCTGCCACAAATAAATCAATGTGTGGGAAACACTGAAATATTAAATTCCATTTACTGTAGAGGTCATCCAGTTTATGAAGGTAAGAGTGTCAGCATCTGTGACTGAAGTAAAATTAATTGATATTGCTGAAGGTTGGCAATACATTGGCCAAAAATAACTAAAACTGAGCATTTAATGTAAGCCTACACGCTGTAACATTATCCTGAGTTTGATCATTTTACAAGACTAGTAACATAGCTCGCATGGGTCTCATAGGCATAAGAGAGAAAAGACTTAATAGCCAATGGTAACTTAACATGTTAATCAACATCCTTTATCCATCATGGTCCATGATTTCTATTTTTTTATTATAGAAAATTAAAATACAACATTTTATGGCATATTTTAACAATCCAAAACATAAAATTGTGAGAGTCTTATTCAAGTATCATAATGTGCCTCTGTATTGAAAGGATTTTGTTAAATGTGGTCAATGGATTTTATCATTTGAGAACGTGCGTCACTTTAAATGGTGCCACCGCAAGGAATTGTGGGACGGCATTATCTCCTTTTCCTTTGTAAAGGATGGACAGGTGTACCATATGCTAAAGGAGGTAAGACATGAAGCAGTGAAGCACCTTTCTTTAGCTTTTAGAGAATTCGACCAGCTCTTATCATGGCTGCCACTTTCGGGTCACTACACTCAGTTAGGAACCTTCCTAAGCAAAAAAGACTTTTCAACCACAGCCTAGATGTCGATCTGTCACGCCTCTTTTGCTTCCAGTATGCTATGTAAAATCGCACACTAGGGCAATGTTATGCCAGCATTGTCTGGTTCAATGTAAAGAAGGAAAGCCGCCATCATGACGGGCCTTCTTTATCACAGCCTCTGTTTTAAAAAGGGCTTTGGAATGACTGTTCCTTTGTCAGATGTTCTTCAGGAGCAGTGTTTGTTAAAGGCAGTGCTGGCATGGAGAGAATTTACAAGGAGTGGTGAAGGTGTTGTGCTCAGGTTAAAGACCACAAGCACACAGCAGTTAGTCGTTGCAGCGCACATTAAAACATGTAATCGTTCAGCTAGATGTAGCCAAATTTCTGAGGTGATGCGGTTGTTTAGATAGCGGTTTATGAAAATGTTCTTGAAGAGGATGGTGCTGGTGGAAGACAGTAATCACCTGAATCAGCTGGATTAAATGCAGTTATTCATACTGTAAAACAGTAGATGAATTTAAGTAACCACTACCTCGTGACCAAGCTCGCAGTTTGCAGGCTGTATGTTGAGAGGAAGCCTGTAGGCAGATTAACATCAGTCCCGCAGACCCAGCTACTTCCCCTTGTCACAGTTTAATTTGCTGATATCAGCTCTCTAGGGCCAACTGAGACTTATGATCACCTAGCAGGAGGCTTGTGGTCAGAGGCTCACCAGAAAGACAGACTATTAGGGGTCGTAGTGTTTCAAATATGGTTATGCTGAAATGTATGCATGTGGTGTTTTTGGACAATTTGATTGCTCATCACTCAAGTGCATAATTAGTAATGGGAACAGCATGTGGGTATCTAGCATCTATTATAACACTGGAGTATTATATTTTAGTTTACATATAGTAGATTTTCGTTTACTTAGAACCAAAAACAGCAAAATGTAAGAACCTAGTTTGAGTTTTTGCTGCCTGGAAAGCTTGCTTACACACTGCCAATTGTAAATCAAACCGGATCTAACAGGATACAGAGGACATGATCCAAGTCCAAGTTTATTATTCCAGATAAATGTACGACTGACTCACTTTATGTATGTCTGCCAGATTTTTGTGTTATTATACTGAGAGTGGACAGGCGAAGCTTTGAGGGCGACTTTGCATTTAACGGCCAAGGAGGATGGCCACTTCCAATGTGAAGCGTGAGTCCACTAACATCAGCAGCTCAAGGGGTCAACAAACCTCCACCACATCAGGGCTACGCTAGGTCAGGGCCATGTCAACAGAGCGAGACTACAAACATCTTTTTACTACTGTTTGTTCAGGAAAACATGTGAGTGGATGAGACTGCGCAGAGCTGTGTACTTACAATGCTTTCAGTGCCGGGTGAAAACATTTTTGAGCGTGGGCCAGGAACATAGTGTTCCTTATTCTCTGTAGCTGGTTAGAGTGTGACGTTTGCTGGCACGTCGCCTAGCAGGGTCAAGTTGATTCAAATAAGAGAGCACGTTGGCTGACAGAGCCTGGTATGCTGGTCTTGTCTGCACATGACAGGAACTCCGGTTACTTCTGGATTTTTCCATGAGAACTGAGTCCCTCAGGTGTAGTGAGCAGTGACACAGCAAAAAAGATTGTTTTGTTACCATATCTTGTGAATTAATCAGCCTGACAGTGTATCACTCTGCCATATCCACCCATTGCATTATTGACTTTGTTGATTTTATTTAATTGGTGATTATTAATTTACTGAAGGCTGAGGCCATTTCAAATATCAAATGTCTCCTTAATATAAAGTGGAGTTTTATCTGTTATTATAACACTTTCAAATGTTGAATTTTATTCAAGCATGACACATGCCAAAACAACTGGGTCAAATTATTGTTATTTTAAATAGATTAATCAACCTTCTTTTTTTCTTTACCCCTAGATGACAGAGCTAGAGATCTCAGGCTACGTGTCTGATGCCGAGAATATTGGTGACCCAATGGCCTCAAACAGACTGGACTCTGAGAGCTTTTCTCTCCAAACTGTTGAGTCCAGCAAAAGGTCAGTCAGTGACTGGGTCAGATCTGCTCAGGCGATGCTGCAGACGCCTCAGAAACCGTTGGACAGGCAGGCCAAGACTCCTGAAGACTCCGCCAAAAAGAAAAGGAAATTTCAGAGGTTTGAATGTTGTTTTTGTTTTTAAATGTCATGTTAGGGATACACCAATTCAGCATTTTCCCTCATGATGCCGATTTGAATATTTCCTGATCAATTACCAGCGTTCCCTTTTTCCCTAGTTTAAGATCTGCATACTATAGTGTGTGAAACTCATTGGGCTCATTTTAATTTAAGTTAACATAAAGCCCGGGGTTGCTGTGGCACCATAAACAGAGTCAGCCGCCTGCTGTGACTGAGTGAATGTAACTGATAGCACAAACACAGAATTTCTTAATGACATTAATGAAGAAACTATATTTAGTATGGATGGATCATGTGCAGCTGATACATGATCTGCTTAATAAGCGCAGCGTTGGACCAATACCTCACATCATTGTATGTATATATGTCAATTGTTACAGTGTATTGCCTCATAATAAGAGCAAACAAAGTAAAAAGACATATTGCTTGCTGCCAGGTGACAGTCAGACTTTGACGGCAATGTTTCCACGGCAGAACTCATGATGAAAGGGACACCTGGTGTCAAGATGTGGGTGCTAAATGTCATTGCCATCTCCAAGCCCCCAAAATCTGACAGATGGCTATCTGTAGTATTCGACAGCTTGGTTTTTGTTTAGTTTTTTTGCATCAGAAAATCTTTTCCTTTTGAAATAAACTATTGTGAAGTAACTAACTGTGTGAGTTTATCAGGTAACATCATCTATTGTTCATCTGTGTTTGTTTGTTGCACAGTGGAGGTCTCGCTGAGAGGCTGAATAGACTCCAGTGCAGACAGAGGTCAGCTATTAGCTTCTGGAGGCACCAGTCCACTCCACCACAGCAGCAACAGCAGGTGATTCACACAAACCTAAACGGTATTATCCACAATTACACTCCCGTTCACCTCTGAGTCACCATTCATGTTAAACAATGAACTTTGATTTGTAAGTGGGATGAAGCCAGTCTGTAAGTGGGCGTGATTCTTTTTTTCTCTCTGTGTGATTGTATGGTGAGGCCACGCTGAGGAAGTGCTGGCTGTAAGTTGATCACTGTATCTCTGAACTGTGAACTCAGTATATAGGTGACAGGAAACTGCTTGCCTAGGTCTTTTTTTTTTTCCTTTCCGTGGTGTACCAAACCACTTGTGCACTCTCGTTGTTAAGTATCTCCTTATAATAGGACAAAAGCAGTGGCTTAAAAGTGGCAGTTGATTGTGGAAAAAGAAAACACCCACTCGATCCAGCTTAGACTTTGTGGTCAAGAGTTAAACGGAGGTTAAAACATGGAGGCTTATATTGACTTGAGTCAAATCAATATTTGGTGTTGCATTTAATACTCCTGCTTCTGTTTATGTAGAGATTTCAAACTTTCAAACATTAAAGTCAGATGGCTCTCATCAGGATTTTTTAAGCATATAAACATGTTATCTAATACATTAATTAGACTTTTTCAGGAGAAGTTCATTCATTTTTGTTTGTCCCACTGCTGGGTGAGTTCTTAACCATAACAACACTGTTACTCAACTAAATCATGCTGTTATATTACACCTGTTTATCTTAGTTGTAGTCATTTTGGTGTGTGATGTAAGTGCACTTGCACATGTAGGAGACCTAGAATTGTTTCCTGACATAATGCTCTGCCAACGACTTGCCAGATACTAGATCATCATAGGTCAAGAAGGTTGGACTCGACTGCTATCTCAGATTGGGCCTGCTCCTCGTGGTTATTGTGATGATTTTGTAATGTGGGGCCTAAATGCACGGAGCAAAAACGGAGCACTTAACATTCATGTTTGGACAAATGCATGTTAAAACTCACTGGCAATCCCTTTGATATGATTTACTCTTGTCACTTTCAAATTCCCCCCTCTGGCCACTTTCAGACACAAGTACACAAGACACTTAACTACACTCCCTGTGTGCTCTCATGCTGCAATTTGCACAACTTCGTGCAATCACGTTTACACATAAAATTTCCACTCAACCAAGTTACTCTCTTATCTCAGTTTTGATTTATAGCTTCAGGTCATTGTCTTGATTTGGTCTTGAAAATTATCTTGGTCGACTTTATTGTTCAAGCCAAAGGCACAGTTGGCTTTGTGGTTAAAATTCTAAACATTTACACACTCACCCAGTGAGATTCACTGCCGTTCATATCCAACTTAGCCTGAGTCAGTAAAAGCTTTACAGTTATGCAGTGCGAATTGTTCTGATGCTAAAAGTGAATTACTCTCATAACGAGTAATGAGTCCCACAGAGAGCAAGCGTCTGTAAGAGCACGAGCACACTCTGTACGCAGACTGAAATGGACACACACTCAACATCTGTGTTGTTGTTGCTCTGCTCTCCAGTGGACAGGCCTGGCGTACTGGTGCTGGAGGTGCTGGAGGTTCAGGAGGAGTGCAGCTTGCAACTGGTGCACTGTGATCACCACCAGCCCCCCAGAGAGGGCCTCCAACACAGTAACCCCATCTCTAAGGAGAGGGCATGTATGCTGGTGTTATTCAACAAAGAGACCGCAGGCCAGCTGATTCTTGCACCCGGAGATATCCTCCACATATACCCACCGTGGTGAGAGGATGCAACACATGTCACCCTTTGAACCCCCCCTCCACCCAAAAATGTCTTCTGTTTATTATTACCTCACCTGGATGTTTTGACCCCCACCTGACATCACAAGTACTTTGGAAACCAATCATAGTCCAGTATGGAACTTGCACATGTGTGAAACAAAACCCTGAAATTTAAATATATAAGTGAAAAATCACATTTTGCTTGATTTGATTAGTTTCATAATTAGTTCTGTAGGGCAGTTAGCAGGCTCTGCAGAAATCTTTTTATTATTAATCAATCTGCTGATTATATTCGTGATTAATCTTCTATAAAATGTCTAAAAATAGACAAATGCTAAATACGATTTCCTAAAGCTCAAGATCACACCTTCAGTTGTTAAATTTTTTGTCCAAACAACTGTCAAAAAACTGAAGACTTCAATTTACAGCGATATGAAACACAGAAAATCCTCACAATTGAAAAGCTGCAGTCAATGAATTGGTGTTTAACCGTTTATCAAAACAGCAACTGATTAATTTTCTGACTAACTGATTAATTGATATTTTGTATAATAAGAATGAATATGTAATGACACGTTACTCATATCTGGTAGGTGACACATTTCTGTGAAAAATGAATATCAGCTAAACTGTTTCTTGCATTTCCTTTTTTTTTAACTCAGTCCCCTCTTGGCAGGCGATCAAAACTACCCAAAACAGACGCTGTTACAGCCAGTTACACAAGTCATCAGTGACTCACTATGTGCAGACCAAAGAGTAACAGGATCTCACAAAATAATGCTGAGGAGGCATACTGACAGACAGAATACTACACATGAATATATATATTAAACACTGAAAAACAAATGATTAAATACAATCAGTTTGGGTTTTAAGTATAAAAATGCACTGTTTTCAGCTCACAATAGCAAGCAGCAAAGACCCAGATGTGAAGAACAGTCCCTCACATACAGGGAAGAGTGGGTGGGAGGTGGGGGCGTGTGTGTTTTCAGGATTGTTTTGGAGTCGAAGGGAGGCAGCATTTGACTCCAGCTGTTGGGAGTTTGGGTTGAGTGTGCTCTGGAATATCCAAGCTGGCGGAAGCGCAGGGGCCTCCTCAGCGCTCCGACGTCACAAACAGCTCCAGGGAATGCTTCACATTCCTCTTCCTGGCAGTAGTTAGGTCATTTCCAGCAAGCCGGGGGAAAAAACAGAGTAGGATTATTTTCTGGAGCATTTGGGAGCAGAGAGTGGAAGGAGCCAACAGACTGAGATTGAAAACACATGGTGGCTTGAAAGGATCTCTGGCTTTAGCACCTCTCCTTTCCTGTTGTATTCTATTCCTGAAATCACAAGATAGAGTAGAGCCCCCACCGAATGCACACATTTACTCTTTCAAAGATTTATTTTATCTGAAAAGACATCTTTAAATCTTCTTTATTTATGTAATGGCTTACAGCAGTTACAGCATTTGGTCTGCATTTAAAATCAGTCAGTATTCTAACTGAATATAAAGTCCCTAAATCACAACAAAACAGTCATAACCAAGAGAAGGTGGAGACAACCTCATTGTTCTCTCAAGAGATATTCATTTATCCAACTTCTACAGCAATTCTTCTTATCACTTTCCTGTGTGACACTCGAGGGGTTAACATCCCCCATAATTCCTGAAGTGAGTAGGTTGGCTCCTCCCACCTCCCACGCCTTGTTGTGAGTGGGCTTGGGCCTGAGCGGAAATACCTGCAGGGATTATTCACTTACGAGCTGTGACGGCAGCAGCCGGGGCCGCTCCTTAAACCGGCTACCTGTCTGATGATGATGACAGCTGCCCACTCACCTGTTCGCTTCCTGTAACGCTGTTGTACGTGTTCTCGTGAAAAGTACGTTCCGCTCTACTAACATTATAGTATTACAGTTAGACTGATTAGTGATCTCAGCTCCGATGTTGGACTGATAAACGCCGCCATCAGGCTTAATCATAGCATGACTGCTTGTTTTTCCTTAGGCGGCAGAAGTCAGTTTTATGTTTGGCAAACGTCAGTGGTGGTTGAAGAAAAAAGAAGTAACACTACCACACTATGAAAATACCCCATTTCAAGGAATTTGTTTAGGTACAGGTGTCAAAACAGCATATTGAAGAAATAAGATGGAAATAAAAATCAAATGAGATTACATTTTTGAATAAGAGAGAACCTTATATTATTGAACAATAACAACATCATAATATTCATTAGTATTGATTCATCAACATGCAAACAGCACTTTAGGGTTGTAGCTGGTGGATTTTACTGTAAGTGATTTACATCCTGCTAGGTGATTTAATGTATAACATTTTATCATATATTATGAACTGATTTTTAAAGTTAAATCTGAAATCTAACTAATAACTCCATACTGTCAACTGTTAAATAATAAAGTGGAGTTAAAATATACAATATTACTATCAGAAATGGACTGCAGTGTTGGGATTAAGTGTCATAAAATAGAAATTCTCAAATGAAGTTCCTTAAAATTTACAGTGCTTTAAGTACATTACCTACTAAATGTACCTGATGCAAAGTAACTACTTATTATTTATTACCACATCTCATATCTCACTATTTAGTCTATAAAATAATGCATTACTTAGTCTGACTAGCAGCCACTATTTGTTTAATAATATGATATACTGAAAGACACAAAGGTTTTTAGCACTTTTCAACCAGTTACGACCAGTAAATGTCAGATAAGTCTACTTCATAAATCACTGAGTTTATTGACTGTCAGAATACAAGTGGATTAATTCTGAGTTTATGGACTAATGGATGAGTCATGCAACTGTCTGCCCCAACATGGTACAGCATACAATGCCTGGACTGTATGTACAGGTAAATGCAATCAAAGACAATAATCCTGCAGTAAAGGCTTTGTAAACATTTGTAAAAATTATTTATTATAGTCTCAGGTGTTAACTGTAGTTTGTACAGATCTTTGTGTAATTGTGCCAAACCTTATTTAGACTCTTGTGGGCTGATAATTTGAAATATATATCTTGGGAATGTGTGATAATTTCCATATATATCAATAAGGGTAGACTAAATATTAGAAACACCTCCGAGTATAATGCAACACAATTCAACAGAATGACAAACCACATCCTCCAAAATGACAGAAACATAGATAAACACCTCTCTAAAACTATATAATTTTTAACATTCACAAAGGAAATGCTTTAGATTGCAGTTTACTTTAGCTATCTGCACCTAAACCTGGTAGCTGAGTGTATATAAGAATTTAGTCTCTGGAGAATCTTTTCATCTCTTTGTTTTCATTGTACATCCAAACAAATAGTTTCCCCCATTTTATCTGTGTGCTTGATTTCTCTGAATCAGCTATCACCACAGGTCGGAGACAAGATGCGACATGTGCGGCTGTTCCAGTCAAAATGTGCAGTTGGCTCTGAGTCAGTGATAAGCCATCACAATATTATCCACTATTATAACATGTGGGGGGGGAGTCGTAACTCAAACTTACCACAAAACTGTGTGCCATGTAATTATCTGGCTGTCACTCAAGTTCATATGTTCTCAGGCTCAGAATCACCAGTTGTGTGTCAACTATCTAGCCTGAACACGTGATCGGAAATGTTGTCCTCAGCTTTTACGGAGAAGTTCAGCTTCTCCTTCTTGGCACATACAAATGAACGGTTTGGGTTTACACTAACCCAAGAGCCTTTCAGGTCACACATATGCAGTCTTTGCATAAAATTTGGCATTTTTTCGTCAGTTTGGTTATGAGGGGTGTTGGAAGTATTTTTCCACAGATGATGTCACATTTGGAAAATGTTTTAATTAAGCTGTGCAGCGATTTGAGGTGTAGCCTTTTAAGAACCACAGTTACACGGAAAATGTGTCTTTTACCTTAGTAAAAGAGGACAGATGCATCCGCTGTGTATTTTCACTTGCCTTGGAGAAGGTTAATGTATTTGAACTTGTACTCTGCGCTGGGTGGTACCTAGTGAACAGACCTGTGGAGGTGGTTGGTACCTTATCTGAGTTTGACATTCAAACATTCTCGAGCTCTCGCCCCCTACGTTTGTGCAATAATCTATTCCATTTAATGTATCTGAACTTTTGCATCTTTTAACGCAATCACAACACAAACTGTTCATTGCCCAACAGCTTTAAATATGTTTAATTTCATGCTGGATTCAACATCCTAAACTCATTTCTTTTGCTCCACACAATAAGAAAGTGTACAGTCGAGGCGTAGAACGCAACAATATGCCCTTAAACAACTGCTATGCCCCAAATCTAAGACTTATGAACTGTATCTCTTTGCAGGCAAAGTCTGTCCATAGAGGGTATGACCTGTGATATTATTCTGAACACACACTTCAGCCAGAAAGTCTACTCTACTTCCAAACAAGTCGACGTGTCCATTGCTAGAAGCCTGCTCTCAGCAAAAAGGTGCAGTCCGTATTCTCTGTGTAAAATATTTGGACTGCTGGAGGAGAACAATACTGAACAGGTGTGTATGCTTCGATATCATTAGATCATAATTATCATTATATTATTATCATCAAGTGCCTTTTAATTCCCAATTCAAAATGTAGCTTATATAGAACAATGTCATCAGTCCAATAAAAACACAACTGGCAGTGTGACAGCCACAGTATGTTGTGTGCAGAGTACTTTGGTTAATTTGTATTATTCATAAATGTAATATGAAATTAGTCTTCATAAATTCACAGGTGCAACAGCAACTTTTGCCACAGGGTTCATCTGTTTTGCTTCTCAGTATTTTTACACAAAGAATAATAAATATTCTCATTTCATTAAACCCACATCAGTCAGTAACAGGTGCATTCGGTCTCTGCTGGAGGGATATCATATG
Organism: Lepomis macrochirus; assembly: GCA_024633595.2. Lineage (NCBI taxonomy): Eukaryota > Metazoa > Chordata > Actinopteri > Centrarchiformes > Centrarchidae > Lepomis > Lepomis macrochirus. The sequence continues at coordinate 21,974,982 of JALXJV020000012.1, forward strand.
TGGTTTATTTACATGTATGTTTGATTTTCAAAATCTGAATCTCTGTTTTGCACAAACACAAATAAATTCACTGAGCACTGCTGCCAGCAAATGATTATCTTGTGAATAATGTGGTGCCACCAGCCACACCCTCCTTTTATAGTAGATTTGTAATGCAGAGTAAAGAAAAGGTGGTCTCTATGCTGAATACTGCTCACAGCCGTGATTGTTGTTGACGACAGACTTTATGCAAATGACTGTGTGATGCCATAAACTAAAAAAAGTAACTAATTAAAGTGAAATTAGTACTATGTTGCAGAAGTGTAACAGAAGCCAATGTTTTAGCCTCCTCATTAGCGAGTCCGCCTCCAACACCCGTACTTATACGGGGGCATCAGTTACAGAAGCATAGGCGACAGACGATTATTTTCATTATTGATGTTGATTACTTTCTTCATAAATAGATTAATTGTTTGGGTAGTGTCATGTCAGAAAACAGTAAAAAACCAAATCTAGGTTGACATCTTGAAATGTATTATTTTGTCCAACCAACAGTCCAAAGCTCAAAGATACTCTTGTATCAAAATCCTATGAAACTACTTGTTTCTAAAGTGTACTAAATTTTTGGCCTATCCAGCTCAGTGATTATAATTGACTAATCGCTTCAGTTCCAAGGTGTAATACATAATGTATGTTAATTACTGTCTCATTTTTCTCTCTTTCTCCCCTTCAGGTTGCCGCCTCTGATGTTCTGTGCGATTTTGGAGGTTCAGGAGTTTTGACAAGACACTGCCTTTCGCTCCTGGAAGTTATTGAGGGACTGGGCCAGGCTGGCTCTGTGGGACAGGACGTGGAGGTGGTGGTCCAGAGAGTTTACTCCATCCCTGTGGCTGACTGCTCTCCTTTGTCAATCCTTAAGACCAGAGTTCCCTCCAGGTCTTCCTCAGCTCCTCCTACAGAAAAAGGGAAAACCAGGTACTGTTGGACACGCAATTGGGCCCTTTGGTTTGTCACTTGCTGGCAAAAGAGAAGAATGAATCACATTTTATTTACTGTGTATGATTCTCTTCCACAATATAAACAACTTTGAAAAAAGAAAAAAAGCCTGCTGGGCTCCTTGGTCTCAGGCCTTGCATGCTTCTCCGTGGTGGCACAATGTGTCTCAGTGGTTGAGCTATTGTTCACGGAGCAGCAGGCCCCACAAAGTGCTCACAGTGTCTCCAGCCATATGGCATTGCTTGACAGCGGACACAAACATTTCTAATTGAATCCAGCCCCTCTCTTAGTGATTCTGGCCAAATCTCAGTTGGGAAAGACAACATGATGTTTTCAGAATTTTATGCACCAACAAGCCAGAGTCGAATTGACGCCCACTCGTGTTCCAGTGGGTTGAACAGGCTTTATTACCTTAATTCTCTCAAGAAAAAACCACAAGTATGTTTTATATAGGTATAAGAATGTTGTTCCTCTCAGTCTTAACATTACAAAAAAAGTAATGTTCTATGGAATTCGGTCAGATTTGATTTAGTTGTGGTTACTTTATCTGAAGGTTGAGCCTATACATTGTATTAATATACACTGAAAAATAATTAAAGTATTAGAGCTGAAATTAAGCGATTAGTCAAATACCAGAACATTAATTGCTATTAAACCTATTTTTATTATTGATCATTGAAAAATTGCTTTCATGTTTAAAAGTCATTTTGTAAGAAGAAACACCAAAAAATTGCTGGTTCCAGCATCTCAAATCTGACAATTTTTCTTGTCTGTGTCATTCATGATATTGAGCTGAATCTCTTTGGGTTTTTGCCTGTTGTGATGGGAAATTATGCTGATGAGAGCGGTGAAAGTGAGCCCAACAGTAAAGTCGGGGGCTTTAATACCAAAACAATCAGCTGAAAGACACTAAAAACGTTAATTAGAGCTGAAGGGGAATCGCAAAGTTGAGTGCTAATTCTATGTGCAGTTTGTTGCTATTAGTGACCATGCATGTTTTTATCCAATGACGTGGAGTCTGAAAACCTTTCTGCAAAAATGCAACAGTGTAGTATTAATCTCTTGTTAAAAGACTTGCAGTGCAGGCTGTTCTAAGGTTCCTGTGTCATTGAAATGACTTAGAGGTTTACTCTAGTGGTCTTATTATAGCTGATGATTCAGTGAATATTCTATTTGAAGCAAATCCAGCGAGTGTGACCTTTAGTTGCTTGGCCCTCTCTAGGCTTGTCTCTTGCTGAGTTATAAAAGAAAAGTATAAGTTCCTCTGAGAGGAGCTGTGTGGCCCTGGGGGCACTCTGTGGTGAAGGGGGGAGAGCCTCAGTCAGCTGACATACTAATGGACTAAATGAGCATCGGTTGTAATATGACACTTGAGCCTGCCATGCTGCTTCTGTGGCTGGTAAACAAACGCCGCCCTCTGACCGGAAACACTCCTGCCCTTCCTCTGTAACTCTTCCAAGGTCAGTTTGTTGGTAGTGAAAGGATGGAGGCTCACAAGGGCTTGAGTTCAACATATCAGTTCAACACTGCCTGCCTTTTGTGGCAGATTTGAACATTGTCTGGAAAGTACATTTTTAAGTCCTATTACTTTTTCATGCCTTTTAATGAGATGTTTTGGTTTAAATAGCTGCACAGAAATAACTTTTGGTACACTGTGTTGCTTATAGTACATAGAGGAGGGTAGTTTACTCCTCAGCCCACTGGCCCCATTCTGTATAAAGAGGACAGTTTGTGCCTCTCATGTTGTGTCCCCAGCCTCTATGACTCATTCCCCTGGTCAGCATGCTTATTTGATCCTTTTGTTGTTTAGCCTCTGTGTTAACACACACAGGGGAGAGAGGCCAGTATGATATTTATGCCTGAAGAAGATGTTAAGTTCCCGTAAATTCAGAATAGAATAAACAAGAAGATTAACTGTTTGCAGGAAGTGAGGAGTTGTTTTTTTTCTCTCGGTGGAGAAGGAACACAATGTGCTGCAAGGATCCTGTTACAACCGTGTTTATCACTCTGCCTGCACTGATTGGTGGACAACACATAGGAAGGAATCCCGCCTGTCCGCCCCCCACCAATGAGGCCTCTCATCTGTATTCTTAATGTGTGGGTCACTTTCTTAGTGTGCTGGCAAGTAGTGTGCATGGGCTTGCATGCGCACACAGTGTGACTGTGTGTACGAAGGAGGATGTGTGTGTGTGTTTGCACAGACTCAGTGGATCGTAGTTCCTGGAAGAAAACCTAACTTGCTGAGAATTCTGTGATGGCTCACAAAAACAAATTCCTGAAAACGACCTGTGACTGAAAACGGCCGATGCCAGGGAGATTTTTGGGAGTAGGGGTCGCTGTTTTGAGGAAGTGGGGCTTTGAATGACTAAAAGGAGGACTGACCAGGGAGGTGGTTGTTTATGTCAAGTTCAGACAAGCTCCACTAAAAGGAAAATTGTATATAAATCTCCACCAAATGTGACTCTAGCGGTTGTATTCATATTGTTGACAAGGTCAAGAAGTTGTTGTAAACTCCTGGTTTCACTCATAAGGATAAAGTATAGAATAAAGTATGTAACAGCATTTTAGAGCTGCAACAATTAATCGATTAGTGTCAACTATTGTATTTTGGTTATCGATTAATCAAGTAATTGTTTAAGAAAAATGTCAAATTTCTGATTCCAGCTTCTTAAAGGGGATGATAGTAAGTGTTCAGTGAATTAAATTCAGTGAATAAATCCTTGTAGTTTGCTAGCTCTGTAGCTCTCTCTTGTTTTGTGTGTGCTCTGAAAAAAATCTAATTTTCCTACACAGCCCAGGCTGTAAATGGAAAACAAAGAAAGTGGTCTGGACCTTGCAACAAAACATTGTTCCAGCCAATCGGCAACAGGTGTTGTGAGTGCTCGTGCACATGAGTGAAGGGGGAAGGGGCAGTGTGAGAGAGAGTTCTATACACGGGTACATTTGAAAGGTCTGCAGAGTATAGAAGAAAGTTATGTGACCAGGTAAGGGCAAAAATCGTTTCAATGCCAGAGAAACCTCAGATATTCGAAATTTTGGGAGCTTCTGAGGGAGCACTGAGGAGAAGGGTGTATTTATTTGGCAGTTGAATTAAGGAATCTACAATCCTTCTGCAGAATCATTTACTCTCCCTTTAAATGTGAATATTTTCTGGTTTCTTTACTCCTTGATGACAGTATACTGAAGATTTTTGAGTTGTGGGTAAAACAAGACATTTGAAGATGTGATCTAAGGCTTGAAGAAACACTGATTGACCTTTTTCTGACATTTCATTGACCAAACAGCTAATCAATTAATTTAAAAAAAAAGAATTGACAGATTATTGACAACGGAAAATATCATTAGTTACAGTCTTACATTATTTTAACTTTTAAAAAAATATAATCTTTATTTATATACAATCTTTTATGTGCATGTAGTAATAGTTAAAGGATATGTCTGGTGTTCTTATCTAATTTTGTTATTGGCAACAAATTTATGAAAAATAAACAAACAATAAACAATTATTGTTAACATAGTGTTTCCTGTGTAGCCAAAGGCTGATATATCTTATTTTTCTGTACCCTAATCATTCGGAACATTCCTCCATTGTTGTCCCAAAATGATTACAAACAGATCAATGAGCCACACTGTTGAACTGAGTCACATGTTTCTTACATTACGCTGAACATGCTCACTGTTGATCGTTTTGAGTCGATCAGACAAACACCGTCCTGCTGCTGTGAATACTGAATTCAAATTAGCGTTATTGGCATGAATATGAAGCAACAATATTGCCAACGCTATATATAAAGTACATAAGGACAATTAATTTCATACATTTCATTATATAAGGAAATAAGACAGCAAATTTTTACTCAGTACAGCACTAAATGTGTATTAATCCACCACTAAATACAGTCCCGAACACGTGCACTATCTCCTCAAAAGACAGCATAACATGTTCGTTTTGTTCTTTTCATAGGATTTGTCGACAAATGAAAAATGCAGCCTTACTTGTTAAGATATCCCACACAAAGTACTTACTTACTGTAGATTCCAAAAAAGTTGGTTACCAGTAAATGACTCCTAATTGGCTAATGCTGAAATGATGAAATGGAATGATTAGTTGATAAATTGTATAGTCAGTCAGCAGAAGTTGGTAGCAATTATAATCAGTTATTTGTAATTGATTTGCTTGATGAGAAGATTTGCTTGATCTGCTTTGGCTCAGTTTCACTTAACTCTATATTTAATGTATTTGAATTTTGGACTGATGCAGATAAGCATTATTCACTTTTTTTGGACATTTTATGTGACTAAACAATACATTAAACAAATTGAGAGATCACCCAATAATGACAGTCATTGTTAGTTGTAGGCTATTGGTTAACATTTGTTTAAGACAGGGGTCATCATAGGATGAACCCAGTAACCTTTTACTCACTCTAACAGTATTAAGTATTATTTGCTGTTTCAAAAGCATGTGAAAGTGTTTGCATTTTAGGAATTGCCTTTTTCTTAAGACATGTTCTTCTCTGACTTGACAAAGTGTCCAGCATCTACTTGCTTTGATAAATACCATCCATGTAAAAAGGAGCTGGTGTCTGTCACTTTGCTTTACCCTCTGAACTTATACACTTAAGCATAAAACCTTCAGAAAAGGGTATTTCTTTCACTTTTTAGGTTCCACATTTTCTGTTGTTTTAACAAGATGTAGCATAGGCCTGATTTTGGATTGGGAATAAAGCAAACAACTGAGAATAATCTTGGTTAAAACATTGGCCTACACCAACAAAAGTCTTGTCAGGAATGTTATTTAGATATCTATTTTCAGGTCTCTCAAAACAAACTCAGACAGACCCCATGTTTACCAACAGAAGACATTTATAGGCTCAAGCAGGTGGTTGAAAACACTCTCAAAACTTTCCCAATGTCTGGGATGTGTGCATGCATGCACATGCTGACAGTCCTCCTCCTTCTTCCCTGTTTTTTTTCTTCCTCCTCTTCCTCCTCCTCCTCCGCCTCCTCTTCTTTTTCCCTGGCCGTTGCTTGTCTAACCGGGGGATATGAACTCCACTGTTTACTCTCTGGGCTGGTACAGGGCTGTGTCTGGGCTTGACTGACTGAGATATTGAAGCCTATAGGAGTTCCAGCTTCACGCTCACTGGGAGCAGTAGAGTGCAGGAATATACAGCAGTTCACTGCCTCACAACTTTGTAGGCCAAAGGTCTTTTCTGTCAGCAGCAGCCTGTCAAACCAGCTGGCAGCAGCAACACTTTAAAATGTCAGTACTAAGCCTTAGCTCTGTATTGTTGGTGTGACACTGGGAACATTTCTGTAAATGCTTAATTGGACAATGGCTCATTATTTTGGTAAAACAAAAAGGATCAGATTATCTCATTTGAAAAAACTTTAATTCAACAACTTGGGTGAAACTGATTTTAACAATAGTATTTTCAACATATATACTTGTAGTTGAGCCATTTAACTATTGGTTATTGATTGACTGATTAAGAGTTACTCATGAGGATGCCTATTAGAAATATAAAAAAACTGGATAGTGTGCACATCCCCAGTAATGTATAGGTGCAGCCATTGAGCAACAGCTGCTTGGTAACTTTAGTAAAAAAAGAAACAACAAGCCTTAAGTTATCTAAATTTTAAATCACAGTAAAACTGATGTTGGGTGTGTATTTTTGTATCAGCAGTGCGAACCAAATATGTGGGAGGGGTTTAGTTATGAATGGGATTTAAATTACCCAAACTGGGCGTGGCCTACTAACCCTACTAACCTGTGATGTTAGATCAGGAGGTGGAGGATGAAGGAGAAATTAACAAATTAGGCATCCTTTTTCATATCCAAACACACACCTTCTACTATGATGTTGCTTTGCTAGCTATTACCACTGCCTCTCGCTATCACTCTGGCTGCTACGAATCACATGCTAATAGTCAAGTGTGTGTTTACATGATGGGCGCGGTGAGCTAGTCTCCCCCAGATCACAGTTCATTCAATAATATTTTAACAGGGCGAGTGAAGTGAAGGATTGTCATAAAAATGCTCAAAAATTATGACACACATTTTGAATTTAACAAGAGGTGACTGAACAATTAACACAGAGAGACAGGATCGAAATTTGGGAATCGTATTTGGGAATCTTTTGTCTTTAACATGATTAAAATCATCAAAGTATATAAAATTAATTTTATATCTAATTTTAGCCCTGCATTTTGTTTATTTCCCAGGCTCTGTGTGCTTGTCCAGGACAGCTATGGGATGTTCAGTGTGGTCCAGCTCCACGTCCTGCCCTGCACAGATGACCTTCACCGTTACTGCCACGTGTGGCAGGGGAGGACTTGTGTGTTGAGAGGCATTAAAGTAGTGCAGCGGGTCACTCGAGAAAGGTGAGACCCACACTCTGTTCCGTACACATTGCACTTGGCCTGGGTAGCTTTTCACGTGAATTTTATTTCACTATCATGGGTAACTTCAACCTGTGACCAATGACATTTTGTGATATGGTTATCTCAATCCTTATCCTTATGGGACAGCAGCCTGAGTAAATGCCTGTGATTGACAGGTCCTGATATGAAATGCTAGTAAAGTAGTCTCAGGTCCTTGTGCTAGAGGCATTGAGCTTCAGGCTAAACCATCCCACATCTTGGTTTTAGTGTCTTATGGGTGAATCTCCAATATTTGAAACCACAGCAAGTTCTCCATTGTTATCCTTGAATGCCTATCTCAAACATCAAAACCCACATTTACAATACAATGAGAATGTAATGTTTGCATCTCATGTGAACCTGATTATGCTGTCCTGCCAGCAGTGCCACTGTGTTTACATGTAAAGTGATACTGAGCTGCATGCTCTGTGTCCCTTGTGAGTTTCCATAGTCAGGATCCCAGATTAGAAGCAGTTAGAAGAACTGACATGGGAACATTTAGAGACCGGCTGGGGGTATGTTTACATCCTTGGAATTTCAGTACCACCGCAGCCTACAATGTCTCTAGAGGTTGTCTGTGGTCAGATTATGATGGATGGGCTATCTTCTGTTCTCGCACATGGGTCATCTTATTAGCTCAAGTAGAAAAACACGTGGGCCTGGTTGGGATAAATTAGGCCTCATTTTTTCCCAGTTTCGTAGTACATTTATTGGCCTTCTGAGAATAAGATAATCTTTATATTAAAGGAATACTTTGACATTTTGATGTATTTGCTTTTTTGCTGTTTGTTGAGAGTTAGATGAGAAGATCGATACCACTCTCGCATCTGTATTGAAAATATGAAGCCAGGAGACTGTTAGCTTAATGTAATGACTGGAAGCTGGGGAAACAGCTAGCCTGGCTCTGTCCAAAGGTTAAAAAAATACATTCCAGCACCTCTAAAGCTCACTAATTAACCTCAGTGTGATGACAAATCTTCAGGAAGTCACTGTGCCTGGCCAAGAAAGAGTCCCGGATATGAACCCCATGTTAAACCACATTTTGTCATTTTTTGTACAGATTAAACCAACAAGACATAACATGTTAAATAGTGACCTTTAGAGACACTAGAGCAGGCGGATTTTGTAACCTTTGGGCAGAACTAGGCTAGCTGTTTTCTCCCTGCTTCCAGTCTTTATGCTATGCTAAACACTCTCTGACTGTTGCTTCATATTTAATGGGCAGATATAAGAGTTGTATCAATCCTCTTATGTAACTTTCAGAATAAGGAAAATTAGCATATTTCCTAAGATGTTGAACAATTTTTTTTAACACTGTCAATCTTTGAGGGGTGTGGGATTTCTAAACATATAATCAGAGGCCTATCTGTCACCTGTGTGAGTAGTGTGTCCTGTCAATATTGTCCTTATGGTAAGAAGCTACTTTCACAAGAAAGCTGCCTATTCTTGGATGTATGCCCAAAAAAAGAAATGAAAAGTCGTACTTTGAACTGATCAGCTCCACCTCCTGCAACACCTCTGCTCTTAACAAGAATGGAAAGAGAAATTTGAATATAACTAACTACAAATTACTTCTTAAAACATTAAAGAGGACCTTTTATGCTCATTTCCAGCTCTTATTTTTTTTCTCGGATTCCACTAGAGTAAAGAAAATCTGGATTTATCTTATACTGGCCCTTTATGCAGTGCCTCAGTCCTTCCTCTGTCTGAAAAGAATCATTTTATCTCCTGTCTCTTTAAGGCCCCCTCCCTAAAAGCCCACTTTCTTCTGATTAGTCAACTTCCCAAAAGCAACCAGCTCTCGTTATATGCCCAGTGCTATGAGCTCGCATCACCTCATCTTCTCGCCGGTGTGCTCTATAGCATATGACAGCTTTAACGTAACTCAGGAAACAAACAAGACAAGAATTAGGTTGGTAAAATGCAGCTGTAGCGGTGTTTCTGGGATGGTGAAGGTACCAAGGGGGCACATCTGGCTCTGAAAAGTGAAGTCAATGCCAAATTGCATTATACCTTGCATTATTTGAAATGGCCAGTAGAGGGCGACTCCACTGGTTGCAAAAAGAAGTCAGATTGCATTGTCGTCTATGACAAAATGACCCTACTTCTCACTTGACTTATTACCTCAGTAATGACTTTCCTAATGACTTTATGGTCTCAGTCGCTAGTTTCAAGCCTTCTTCAATACAACATGTTGTTCATTTTGTAAATTATGGTCTCATTTAAAGTAAAATAGACAATTAAGCAGGGTATGCTTTAGGGTGTGTCTACATTGTGATTGACAAGTGGCTACCGCGGTGACCTATCAGGCGTAGCTGTGCGTATCTCTCCCGAGCTCCACCCTCTCGTCCAAATATGGTCACTTCTGGTTCCTAAAAAACAAGACGGTGAGTGCCAAATACCAAACTCAAGGACTGAGCAGGTGGATTGGCGTGCCTGTACTTGGTGGGCGTGCTGTGCCTGGGGCAGATCATGAGTATTTGACTTCAGCTAGACAGGAAAGTAGAAAAAATGGTAGAATCCAGAGCAGTTTAGAGCCTGAGCATTTTGCTCACATGGATTACCTCTCCATATGTTTACCTCATTATTTGAAACTTTAGCCATATTTCATATAAACATCCAACATTGTAACATTATATATATGACAGAAAATAAGGGAAAACTTAATAAGTCACCTTTAAAAAAGGGGGGGCATTAATGGTTGCTAAACGTTACATATACATATAAGCTCTGTATCAAATTCACAATGAGTTAAATGAGTGCTGCTAGTTTTGTCGTTACTCATCCTTGAGCAGGCTTCACTGAACTTGAATGGGCTGCAGAACCAGTTCCACACAAAGAAAGCCTGTGATTACAGTCTGACTAACAGGTTGTTAAGCACTGGCTGATATGACAGCTCACACAGATGAATAAGTAACATTGACCGGCCACCCTGAACTCAACAAGTACTTCTTAGAAACGAGACAATGAATCAAGAGATCGACGTGTCCTGTTGGAGTTGCTACTTGATGTTTTGCCCCCTTTTAATTATTTAATCTGTTCTTCCCGTATCAGTTTGACGTACATGAAGCATCATAAAGGCACATCGGTTATCATCTGTCATTACTGGGATTAATAATGTGGTGAGAGAAGGCAAATGTCACTAATCAAGCATTAGAAATGCAGTTGTTGAAATCACCCTGTAATTGGTTTTCTAAACCTTGTTTTTTTTAACTACAATGTTGTTGTGATTTGTATACTAGGGTGTGAACTGTTTTCCCACCATTTAGTATCTCAAAACCTGCTTGTAAAAACAGTTTTTGTGTCTATCTACCAGCCCAAGCATGCTCTCTTTTAATTCTTGGTGACGTTGAGACGAGCTCTGTCTTAACAGATTTGTGTTTCAGTGGAAGTGAAACTGGCTGTGAAAGCTTTCTGTCTTGCTATTGAAGTCCCTTTTTCTCTAACCCCCACGCCCCCACCCCTTTACTCTTTTTTCCCCTTTTTTGTGTCTCCCTCTCAGGAGCACCAGGCTTTTCAGTTTGATAGACAGTCTGTGGCCCCCAGTGATGCCTCTTAAAGATCATGGAAACACACCCAGTATGTCCAGTGTAAGTTCTGACCATAGCAGGAATGATGTATCTTCACCTAGTGCTTGGATTGGGAATTACTTTCATTATCCATTAATGTGCTGACTATTTTTCTGATTGAGGGCTTATGTTTTCTTAAAAATGAAAATGCTATTCACACAGGTCTTGTTTTTATAGGAATGTAGACCTACAGGTCCAGCTCCAAGTTTCTGCTACCTGCTGTCTGGTCAGGAGAGCTCAGTTGAACCCAGTGAAGGACAGACTATGTCCCCACTTTACCTTCCCTACACAAAACAAACCCTACGAGACCTACTGCAGGTGAACAGTCTCTCACACACACAGAGAACATTCAAAAAATTTGCTGCAGGTCGTGATAACTTATCTTTAGTAGGTTGATCTCAAACCTGTTTTTTTTTCTCTCTTTTTCAGAGTGATCTTAAAACCTGCCGCTGCAGTTTTGTTGCCACTGTTATATACAAAAGAATAATGCAGGTACTGTCTTTTCTTGTTATTCATGAAAAAAATGCAGATTTCATTTGACTTCATTCGTATATTTGAACATAATAAATATGGTCTTGTGGGGCTCGTCAGTCATCCTTTTGAGATCATTTGAACCAACAAACTGATAAGATTGAGCTCTGACGTGAGCTGTGTTCATATCACTGTGTGTATGACAATCTGTGTGAGGCAGAGGCGTTCTTTACCATTGATTGGTGAGACCTTTAAACTTTGACCAAGCTGAGATAACAGCTCAGAACAAAGTGGTGGACTTTGCCACATGCTCACACCACTGAAATGCAGATACACTTTTTAACGTCGTAGTACTAGTAACCAGCATTGTGTGTAGCCTGTTGAATGAATGATCTCGTTAAAACTGTTTTCAGGTGATTCTGAAACAGACAATTTGCACGTAATTTGTGCTAGGTAAGCATTTGCTATGTATAATTTCCTTTAGGCTGTTTCTTTCTAGGTCAGTCTGTGTGCTTGTTTCTTAGTAATCCTGTTTTTGCTGTCTTTGTCTGCGTTTCTGTTTCTATTTCAGAGAAGTGATGTAGGCCACGGTGAGGTTTGGTTGGTGCTGACTGACCCTAGTCTTCAGGAGGAGCACCCTGAGAGACCATGCAGACGAACAGTGGCCCTATGTGTGAACACTTCCTGTGTGCTCACTTCCTCTGTCCTCGAAGCTCTAAATTCCCCCAAGGCCTGTCACATGTCATTCAGAGATGCCATCAAAGAACATGGTAGAGCTTTATTGTGACCTGACATGCCATTCAACCCCTACTCATAAGGTGTTTTATCTTCTACGACTGTGGGTACAAGTCACCTTGTCAACAGTGGTAGAAAGTAGTACAGTGGTAGGAAGTACAAGTCTGAGATACTTGAATATATGTATGAGTAAATACTTGGGTATTTCTATTTTCTGCTATTTTATCCTTCTACATTACTACATTTAAGAGGAAATTGTACTTTTTATTCCACTTCATTTATCTGACAACTATAATTACTAGTTACTTGGAGTAGTGGAATAAGTACTCGGACCTTCAAATGAGGCTTAACATTCAAACAGTTTCTCTTGGCTCTCCCTCACAAATGACAACATTAGTTCAACATCGCCCCAGCCTCTGAAAGTCCTGCTGGTCTTTTGTCTTTTCCAGTTTATCTTCAGAATCCTGAAAAAAAGGTTTCTAGCACACCTCTGTCCAAGTGAGGAGTAAAACTTTCACTTGGGCTCTTTCAAGTTTTGCTGTCCATGAAAGCATTCAACAAAAACTGCCCAAGCTGTTTGGCAATTTCAGCTAGGGCTCCACCAGTTTGTGTTTGCCCTTGGTGTCCTGATTCTAAAAAGTACATCCTCTTGCGTGGCTGCAACTACAGCGGCAGCCCCTCTCCGCTGCCTTTCTTCTCTGGGTGAATATCTCAGTCAGCCAAAACTATGTAAAATGTATCCTTGCCCATAATTTCCTCTGCACTCATATTTTGGGATGCTTTTTTTGCCGTTGGAAACGTAGCTGGTTTGCAATACAAGTGAAGAGAATGGCATCTACTAGCTAGAAATCCAAGCTGAGGCAGCTGATATGTCAAATGACTGTACTGGATGGAGGAACAAATACATGGTAAACTCAGCTTTCTCTGTCCGTATAGCATTCACTGAGGAATGTATTGCTTCAATGGACCACATTTACCATCAGCACTGATTGGACATCCACATGACATGTGCTGGATTTTCCCTTTAAATATCTCTATAGGATTCTGCCATTTAAATAACTGAGTCCCAAAGACGTGAGTTTATTCAATATTTCATTCCCCATTAATCATCTCATGACCTATTCCTGTGTTGGGAATACCTGGACTGAACTCACCAGCAGTATATAAAGCAGTTGAACCTAGCTTCACCTCAACCAACTACCAACAGTATTAACAATCTAATATAACAGTCAGAGTTGACAATTTTCTGTGGAATTTTGAAAAGTTTTTGATACTTTAATAATTTTAAAGTAATAGTTTTTGTTTTTTATGCACGTTTCCTTTGTATATACATTTCAATTCCAAAACCTCCAAAACCAGGTGTTCTCCTGTGTGTGGACCAGTCAGTTGTTGAGATGTGCAACGTGGATCCCGAGGGCAACCCCGAGTCCTCAGCCAGGCCGGAATCACTTTCACCGTTACTGTCCGAGCCCCAGGCAAAGAGCCTGCCCCAACCTGTGAGACTGGATCCCCTGAGTCCTGAGATCACACCCAACTGCCTCTGCTCTCTCACAGGTCAGTTTCCCTCTTCCACCGAGTCCTGTGGTTTTCCTGTAACTCGCTTCATCTCAAGTGATCCCTGCAGAACATGCCTGTTTTATTGTTTTCTTGGGGGAAGAAAACCACTTGTTTTTTCATATACAAGTTTACAGCTCCGCGAGAGGCCTTCATGTGGCTTCAAGGCACTGCGTTCTGCTGTTTGTTATTCAGTGTCCTCAGGCTGTCATTGTTTGGAACTTTGTAAAATATGAACACATGACATTTTGTTGGATTCATGTCAATTCCCATGTCAGTTTTGAGTAAAATTAATATGCCTGCTCCCCATAAGTCTTTATATTACACATGGGTGCAACAATGTTGTGAAAATAGTTACAGTTTGAAGAAACATAGCATTGTTTCCCCAAAATCTCTATTACATACAATTGGTTTGCACGTTTCTTGACATTTTTAAGTGTTTTCACATCTGCTATCATCAAATATGATTGCCACAACTGTTCAAATAAAAATAACGGCTTTTCTGCTTTTTTTCAACCTCATTTTCTATTATCTAAATGTGGTGCAGAAAAGGGCAGCCTAAATCCGAAAGTAACCTGATTTAGTCGACTCCGTGTTCCAGTTGAGGGCAAAGATCAAACTGTGAACCCTCTTGTTTCAGGCCCCTCTGGCTGTACATGTTTGGTCAGGTGGCTGAAAAAAAATAAAACAAACTTATTATCTTTTGCACTCGTGTTCAAATACTATCTTCTGGAAATTACCAGTGGAAAAAGGCTCAGACCGGAAATGTATGAGAACGGATTTATCAGTGTTAAATTCAGTATCTTATTTAAGGTCCCGTGTTTGTGGTGCAGCAGCTCTGGTTGTTAAGAGAGATGGTGTTTAGGCAGTGAGTACTCTGCTGCACTGCATTTATCATGGCAATCTCAGATAAGAATGAAAGGGATGTGTTTATCTCTTACACCCTGTCACAAACACACTCACACAAACCTATGTGTAGATCATATATCAGCGCTTGTTCTAGTTAGGTGACGGCGTTTTTTTTTTCTTTGGCATCCACCATTTGAGATGTAAATAAAATGAATAATTAAAAAATAATCTTGTTGTCACTACAGAGTAAACTAGAGGTACGATGTGCATGGATGTTTCACAAAGATGATTTTATGTGTTGGTATTACATTTGAAGAACATTTCTGCCTGCAGGGGTGATAATTGGTGTGGATGAGAGCACTGCTTATTCCTGGCCTGCCTGCAACCACTGTGGAAGTGACAACTTAGAGATGTTAGCTGAAAGACCGTAAGTCCTCAGGATTATTAAAAAATAGCTTAATATTAAACATCACAGCAAAACGTGACTTTGTTTATTTTTACTTTTTTTCCACAGTCCAAACTTCCACTGTGTTTCTTGTAAGTCAGTGGTGGACAAGCCAGACACAAAGATTCAGCTGGAAGTGTTATTGAGTTCTTCATTAAGTAATTGCACTTTGAAGGTTAAGGTGAGAACAATGTTATTGGGTTTGCATCCCAGGACCAATATCTTGATGTCCCCTGTGTGGTGAATCAAGTTTCAAAAGTCTAAATGTTTCTGGGCTACACTGTGTAACTTGTGTGTATTTAAAGGTATGGTTAAACATTTTGGGAAATACGCTTATTTGCTTCTTTTGCCAAGTAAATAACTAAAGCCAGCCGCCATTATCCTAGCTTAAAAAAAACATCTACCAGCACCTCTAAAGTGTCTTAGCATGTTAAATCTCATTTCTTTCATCTGTACAAAAGTCAAAGCGTGATTACGGGAGGTGATTTGTCAGACTATTTCTTGGTTGGGACCAATAACTTCCTGGAGTCTAAACTGGTTTTCCAGGCTTTAGAGGTGTTGGTAGGTGGATTGTGTTACCTTTGGACAGAGTCAAGCTGCCAGAGCTAAGCGCCTGCTGGTTGTAGCTTTATATTTACCGGACAGACACAAGACGGGTATTGATTTTCTCATCTAATTCTTGGCAAGAAACTCAACCAGACTTTTCCCCCAAAATGTCGAACCATTGCTTTAAGCAGAAAAAAGTGAAGCAGCAAGAAAAATCACTTTGTTAACATAAATAAATTCCTTCACTCATTTTGCATCTACAAAGTGGCATTTTTATTATGGAAAACCTGCTGTGACTTTAATCAGACGATAATATTATCAGTGTCCTTTTTATCAGCCAACTGGTATTTGAACCCTTTCTAGTCTAGTCTGTTACTCACCGGCAAGCTCACTATGTTAGTGTGGCATTTGCTTTTTTTTTTTTTTTTAACAACATTAGGATGCTGATTAAAAAGACATTAATGGTTCCACACCTTTTATTCTCTCCGACAGCTGCAGCAAAAGACAATCATGTCCCTCCTAAATACTGCAGCCCTGGAGAGTAATGAGGTAGGTTTGCTTTTACAACCTGTTAAATAACTCTGGGCTAAACTACACGGCTTATTGATTTTCTGTCAATATGTCCTGACTGTCATCTGTTCATGTCAGACTGATAAAGCCTGTTGTGTACTGAACAAAATAAATCTGAGTCATGCAGGTCATTGATACTGTTGAAGGAATTTGCTGCCAAATTACTGACGTAATGTTCCACCACGTGTTTTACGTAGTGATTACTTTAAGTTTTCATACAGTTTTTGCACTGAGAATATTATAATTAATTTCCTGTTTAACCTACAGGTGGCGGAGCTGTTCATAGTCTTGCACATACACTGTGCATGCATAATCTGGTTTACCAGGAGAGCTCATGAGTGCAGAGTAAATTGTTAGATTAACAAATACTGCTAACCAGTGTGCAAAGGTCAGGGCCTTAAGTGCACTCAGATATTCTTGTAACATCATAGGATTAAAACAACTATAAATAATTTGTTTTTGTTTTGTTTAAATGTGCAGGTAGTGGAGGAAGATTTTAAGGGGAGATGTGAGCCTAAACTTGTTCCAACATGCAGCAAATAAGATGGGAAGTTGTATGTTTCAGTGTTGCACATGTGAGATGTTTTAATGTCTCAGTTCCCAGGTTACGATGTGGAGAATGTCCTGGGAAAAGAGGTGGGGCCTCTCGCCGTTTACGTCCGAGTCGTCACCAGGAAACCTGCCCTCTGGATTGGCCTGGAAGAAATATGCCTGCAAGACATTTGCCTCTGAGGCTGTAGGGGCAAGTAGCTAATGATATCATTCCTCAGGCCTCAGCTGGCTCCAAGGTTCTGCACACCAGGCCTTGGTCTGAGCCAGATTAGCCTCCTCTCCCCCCTCTGAAGGCCTCCCTGACAGCTTGAGGCTGTGCTGAAGTGAACAGGCTGCAAGAAGACAAAGTCTTGTTTGTGTTAATGATATGTGATCTTGTGGAGCAGGAGTTGACAGTCCAAGGGTGTCTGTCAAAGCAGCCCACGTGGTTCATCAACTGGGATGGATATTTTTTCAAACTCATCTACCTCTATCTTTTAAGATTTGACACTGTGTCAATAAAAGTTTGTATTTCTGCTGACTTGACTTTCTATTTCCTGTTGCACTTCTTGTGAGAACACACTCCAGCTGCTCTCTGAGCATACAGTTCATTGACCATTATATGCAAAAGACTACTCACAGACCAGGATATTTCTGCACCTTTAAAGCAATTTTATTATAGATTCCATAAACAAAAATGTTTTCAAGGTTTCATACAAACTATATAAAAGATCATGCTCTGGCTCTTATGCAAAGTTTGGAATTATAAAACATGTACCATTTCAGGTATAACATCATGTAAATGCAGTGGTAAAATAATTTAATACAGAAAATCCCACAAAAAATATGGCAGCAACATCATATTTTCCAGTGCCATTATGGTAAGCTTAAAATACATCTGGTACAGATGGTAAAAAAACGAAATGTCTGTTGAGGTATGTCTCCAAAAAGCTCAGTTCATAGGGTAATGAGTTTGTCACCGGCTCTCTGCACTCGAGGAGCCCGCAAAGGAGGAGTTGGGCATCTGCTTGAAGAACTCTCTGAGCCCGCTGAGCTCTCTGGTTAGCTGCTCGATAGTTTTATGAAGCCTATCGTTTTCAGAACCAAGTTCAAGCAGCTTCTGCTGCATCTCCAAATTGCGCATCTTGGCTTTGTCCCTGCTTTTCCTCACTGCAATGTTATTCCTCTCTCGCCTCTGTCGGTACTCCAAGCTGTACCTGTCTACCGTCTTCTTTCCCTTTTCCCTGCCGATCTTCCGCGGGGAGGATTTGGCCGAGTTTACATTGGAGACGGGCTCCGGGGTGGTGGGGGGAGTTGGCTGCCCTGTAGGGAGGCTGACAGAAGTCTGGGCGCAGGACTCGATCTGGGATGGCAGGGATGAGGACATGTCGCTGTCACTCCAGTCGGACTCCTGCTTGATGGGCGCATTAAACGCCCCCTTATCCAGCCCGCTGTCCGCCTTCCTCTCCGCAGCGTATGTGGCGGGCAGTTGCTGCATGCTGCCGGAGCTCTGCATATTGTAGAAATCCGCCTTCTCCTGCTTCACAGTGTTGAACAGGTCGAGGAAGAGCTCGTCGTTGCACAGCTCCAGGTTTGGCACGGCTGTCATGGACTCGATGTACTGGCTGAAGTCTATGGCACTCTCGTCGTCGTACATGGCAGGGGCGGTGCTCAGCTCCACCATGGTGCCGTCCTCGCCCGCGCCGTCGCTCCTGCTGCCCGGCTTGCAGACCCCCTGGTGCGGGCCGCCCAGCTTGACACTCTCATAGAAGTTAGCAGGCTCCATCGCCCAACTCATGTTGCATTGTGGAGACACGCAGTGAAAGTCCAGGCTGTATTTGTCACACATTAACCCTGGTGACTGGTCCACGTGGTTTAGGCAGGAAAAAGTTGTTAAAAAGTAACCCACAGGTCTGACCAATCTGCGCACAGCAACCCTGCAGTGGTTTCTCTTTTCTCTGCAGGCCCCTTTCTCCCCTTTTTAAAATCTGCTCAGGCTTTTGATCCCTGGGTGTTGACTGTCAGGGTCCTGTCACTGACAGCACTGAATCGCTCCTTGTCACTACTCTGATGCGTCTGTACTTTCGCGGTGTTTTGTATCATTTCCCTGCGCTGACGTCACACGCACCGCCCGCTCACGAGCCAGTCAAGGCAACAGGAAGGTCACGTGGTGTCTGTTAACTTCCCATTTGAGCGCAGAGGGGCGGTTTCTCATGCCACCCACTTTTTTTACTACAGTTGTATGAATGATTCAGAGTTGTTTACATACTGTAGGCTGTGTTTGGGATTAAGTTTAAGTCCCTTTGAGTGTCTCTCTCAAACAGTGGCGGGGGAAGTATTCAGATCATTTACTTCATAAAAGTAGAAACTCAACAAAAGCATCAAAAGTACTGGATCATTATTATCTATCAAACGTGTAAGCAGTACTTTAATGTTCACATTGGTTCTGAAAAGTAATGAATAACTATAGCCTACCTGTAATATAAAGGCAGTGGAGTTAAAAGTACAATATCACCATCTTATAGGTAGTGAAGTATAAAGTAGCAGGAAATGGAAATACTTGAGTAAAGTACAAGTACCTCACATTTTTACTTTCAAAGTTTTCAAGTTACTTTCAAACAATGGTCTCAAAAGTGGTTAAAAATACAAAATAGTATGTGATAAAAGTGTTGGAGTGAAGGGAAAACCACCAGAACAACAGCAACAACCCCATTTCCAGGCTGCCATCAATCCTTCATACATGCATCTATAGTTTATATATCATGCTGATAGAAGATATGTGACAATTCACGAAGGGGAAAGGCAGTATAAAAATATTAGCATAACGTGGTGTTTATTGTGTGTATGCAATGCCAACAAAAGACAATATACAGTATCTACTAGGCTTGTGCATATTATCCATATTACGTCTTTAGAGAATGACCATGCATTCAGCTTCTATGGGTCTAAGATTTTGGTAATGCTTTCTATTAATTGTATCGTTTATGTATGACTTGGGATTCAAATTGATTTGTCATCCATCTCCAGGTCCATGAATGTCTGTCCCAAAAGTGGTCCAATGTACAAAATAGCATGTAAAAATGTTGCTGTAGAGGGAAACCACCCAAAACAATATTCCCCTTTTTTGTCTTGAAGCTGGAGCTGAAATGATTCATTTGTTAGTTGAGTGACAGGAAATAAATTTGCATGTATTTTTATAGGCTAATAGATTTAATTGTTCCATCAATCATTTGTTGCTGCCAGCTTCTTCAGTGTTAGGATTTGACGGAAGAACGACACAACCCTGGACCACATACCTGAAAAAAATATTACAAACTTAACAAATAAGTAAACTTAAACATATAGTGTAGCCATTATAACCAAAACCCATTATATACAAGAGCGGGACAACCATCAATCTACGATATATACAGGTCAAATTATTACTGTGTACTAAATATAGGACGTTTTGGCACAGATAGTTGTGAAAATTCAGGTATATGGATGTTGTGTGGATATGAAGTTATACAGAGGTGGTTTATTTGCATATGCTGAGAGTAAACTATATGTATAGCCTGCTTACCAGACTAGACAATCAAGTGTAGGTTATATACATTGACGTTTGCATTACGAAAACCCTTATTTACCCTGTCTTCACAAGTTATTAGCATCATTACAATAATATACCATGATAGATATGCACACAATCATTCTGTATGAAACACAGTTTATTCACTCTTCATGTGGCACCTGTTGATTTTAAATATTCTGTATTATTCTGTAGGTACCCTTTTTATTGCACTGACTTTCTAACGTGATGGAAAAAAATAATGATGGTAATCTTATCTTTAAAACGCCCCATCAAATGAAGGGCGCGTGTCACTTCTCGGAAACTCTCCTATGTTTTCCCCAAAGGAAGTGTGGTGTACTTTTACTCTGTCAAAGGCGTTTTTGAAATGGAAACTGCGCCACTTGGTGGTCAGTGAGCGTACCTGCAGGCTAAAGTCGCATGTTCCCAGTTAACCCTCTAATATACGCACCAAACCATTAATAGATCATTAAGTGTTATTAAATACGGCTAATTTTGCAAACAAAGCGGACTTACTATTTAAATAACCCTATTCCTAAAACTTCTGTAGAGAAATTTATTTGTTTCTAGTACCACCAAACATCTGCGCCTTCTTGGAAAACTATTAATTTCAAGCCAAATTGAAGTGTGTAATTAGTAGACCTCTCTTAAAGAATGTGTGAAGATGATTGCACTACGGTGAGATAAGACTATAGATATATTATATATATATTCTTACTCGTGTATTTGTTTATGTTTATATGTATTAATCAATTTCCTAGACATAGTTCTTTTTTTCACATTTTACTAGCGTGAACTGTTTAAATAAAGTAAGGGAAGAGGGGGGAAAAAAGGGTAATTTAGTGTTGGACCAAACCAAATCAGTCGGGGTATCTGTAAGCATAATGCCACGCGTAGGAAATGCAGATCGTATTTTGAACATAATATCGAGATATACGTGTAGTTTCGTTTTCATTTGAAAAAAAAAATAAATTAAAGACATTTTATTATGTTTAATGAAAGCCACAGTGAGTGAAGCGCAACATGAACTCCCCCCTCTGCAGAGAATGAACAGCCCGGAAAGACGAGAAGATCCTGGCCTGCTATTGGTTCAAAATTCCCCGCGAAAATAACGTCACCCGCTGTTTCGCGCCATATCTGCAGCACTCGGACATATACACGAGAAGAGGTAAGAATAGTCTTTATCAAAACCACTAATTTCTTATTATCTTATTGATTATCCTGATTGAATCAGCGGTTCTGCCATTAAACATGTTTGTGTGATTGTGCATCAACGTATTGTTTTATTTGCACGCTGACTTTTAAGTGTTAAATCCGGGGAAACAGTGCAGGCAAGTTTCACCTTATTGTTTCCGCAGCAGCCACATGTCAGATGGTGGAAAAGTTACAGGACGTAATCCAATCAAAAGTAGCAAAAATAATGCATATATAATTAACTTTAAACAATAACGTTACAGATAAAGAGGTAGCAGCATAGTGTGTTTTCATAAGCTATTCTGAAGTAAGTTCAATGTGGATATTTTACGGTTGGCTAAGTGATGCTGTTTCATTATACTTAGCTGAAAATATCATGTCGAGTTCATTGTTTGCTTTTCACTGAAAGTGTGAATCTGCAGAGAGGAGCCAGATAAATGTATTGAGTTTAAGTAGTGGACTTATGTATGACACAATTCAAACTGCATTGTTTGTAAACTGTATCAGACTCTATTAACCTTTACCAGCATCAAATAAATGAGCAAAGTAACAGATTCACAGAATATGACAACGTTTATTACAATAAAATAACACAACAATGTGGACTATAAAGAACTTAACCACACTTAAACAGTTTAAGTAAACATCAGAGCCCTCAGATTTGTCAGGTGAATAAATTAGAAAGTATCAAACATATCAGATCATGGTGTCACCAAGAGGATTATATTTAGCAGGTATTTGGGTATGAAAGTGGAACAAAAAAGCATTAACTCCCATATATCTTAGGGCCTTGCAAGGCTGAGCAGACTAATCAAAACAAAATGTAGTATACAACAACATGGAGGGCAGGAAAACTTTTCTAAGACTCTCTCTGGCAATCGCCTTGTAACACCTTGTGGCTGCACAAACTCCAGCACATTCAAAAGTGAGGCTATCGTCCACCCCTGGTCTCCAACAGAAAACAACCACAATCAAACAGACCCAACCGGCTTTCTTAAGTCAGGTGGCAGGTGCTACCACATGCTAAATGCTAAAATCCCTACTTGAGAAGTTGCACTTTTGGTTTATTTCCACTGCAGTATAAAATATGGCAGCCTTTTCTTTTGGCTAAAAATGAATCCATTTGATCTTTAGATATCCCAGCAATAATGTCTTCCCCAACATCGACTCCTGGTGGCCGCAAACGAGGAAGGAACAGCAACCCACCCACACGTATGTTCATGGAATTTTTATATCGCTCTGTGTCCTGAATGAAATGAACCCCTTTGCTCAGCAGTCCAGCTGCTGTGCCACTGAGATGATTGTAGCTGTTCATATAGTGCTAACATGTTTGTGTGTCTTCAGCCAGCAATGAGGGCCCCACCTCGCCTCCCTCTCAGCGACGCAGAGGGCAGGACTCCTCGACGGGGGACCTGATGCCGATGCCCACCTCCCCAGCCACTGACATGCTCAGTCCAGCAGCACCTCAGGACACTTCTCTGCTCTCCAGCCCACGTCCCTCAGGTACTAACACACACCGTTATTTTGGTTTGTTTTAGCTTTACCCGACGGAAATGCAGGACATTTCTTTTGTTGTGACACACTTGGGTTAAATGCATTGTGTGTTTTTTTTAAAATAGTATCTCTCTTTAACAGTTCTACCCAATGAAGTGGACATGAGCTCCCCGCTGATGTATGGGACTCCCAGCTCCAGGGTTGAAGGGACCCCACGCAGTAGTGTGCGTGGCACCCCGGCCAGACAGCGCCCTGATCTGGGGTCAGTCAGGAAAGCTCCACAAGTTGATCTTCACTCTGAGCCGGTCAGTGGAGAAGTCAGGAATATTAAGAGTTATCTAGATGGTGTTGATTACCTGAGCAAGGAGAAGAAGAAAAAAGCATGACACTTCTCTGACTAAGTAAAGTTAATAAGGAAGACAAACTTTTTATGTTCTGCAGCCAAGTGCCGACGGTGCTGTAGCCAGCGAGCCAAACGCGGGCCAGAGACTGGTGATCTGGGGGACTGATGTCAATGTGGGGACCTGCAAGGAGAAGTTTCAGGTATGAAATCTTACATTTCAGCTATTACAAGATATTCCACAGTGTAAGTACAGAAGAGCTAACTGTTTGCATGCTTTGCATCACGTTTCTTTTAGAGGTTCCTGCAGAGGTTCATTGACCCAACCTCCACTGAAGATGAGAACGCTGGTCTGGACCTGAATGAGCCTTTATACATGCAGAAGCTGGAAGAAGTAGTGTACTTATTTATCTGTGTATTTCATTGTGCTCTGTGTTTCAGTTTTACATGGTACTGTTTAGACTGATCTGTACTTTGACTTAAATTAGACTCACACTCGATGATGATAAATGTTATTTATTCCTCATCAACACTACAGAAACTCAAGTTTAAGTCTTAAATGTTAATATTTCTTTTTTTCCCCTCACAGATCAGTGTTGTCGGTGATCCTGTGCTGAATGTGAATAGTCTGCATGTGCAATCCTTTGATGCAGATCTTTACAGGCAGCTCATCTGCTACCCACAGGTAATGCTCCATATGTTACAATTTATTTTAATCTCCTTGTGCATTAGAAAGTCAATTTGGACTATTTTCATCCAAAGCTATTTTGCAACAATCTTAAATAAAGTGATTAATGAATCTTGTTATTTTGGTCTTTTAACTTAAAATAAATTATAACTGAACAGAAATGTACAGTGTTTAAATACCTGCACAACAATAAATCAATGTTAAAATGAGATTGGCAGAAAAGATGTAGGCTGAGGCTGTAGCTTATTATTCCTTCTTAGAGAATTCATGAACAAGCTCTACAGTCCTGAATGCAGTGGGAATTGACTAGCGGGATAATTGTTGTCACTCTTAATTTACAGGATGTTTTAAGTGTCTTTGCCCTGTTGTTAATTATACGTTATATATGTCCAGTGGCTGTTTGTAAGCTTTAATTAAGAGTAATTTGTCCCCTTTGCAGGAAGTCATCCCAACCTTCGACATGGCAGTCAACGAGCTTTTCTTTGAGCGTTTTCCAGACTCTATCCTGGAGTACCAGATCCAAGTCCGCCCCTACAACGCTCTGAAAACCAGAAACATGAGGAGCCTGAACCCAGAAGGTGTGTGGATTCATCAATCCAGCCCATGTCGCCAGATGCGTACAGAGCGAAATCACACTTATCAGGACATCCGTATCAAGACATTTGATACCATATTTAGTGTGGGATTTCTGTGACTCTGTTCTTTGCTTTGATAAAATGTGAGGTATCAGCTTCAGACTAAAGCTTCTGCGTGCCTTATGTGTCCCCTCCACAGACATCGATCAGCTGATCACTATCAGTGGCATGGTGATCCGCACCTCGCAGCTCATCCCTGAGATGCAGGAGGCTTTCTTCCAGTGCCAGGTGTGTGCCTACAGCACCCGCGTGGAGGTGGATCGCGGGCGCATCGCTGAGCCGGCTGTGTGTCGTCACTGTAACAACACTCACAGCCTGGCGCTCATTCATAATCGCTCCGCTTTTTCAGACAAACAGATGGTAAGAGTTCGATGGCGGTGGAGGGGGTTGGTAATAGGGCAGATTGCTTACAGTCAGTGACACAAAGTCTCATAATGTAATGTGGTAATTACTGATGTGTTGCTGTTCGGGACATCTGTTCATTTATTGATCTTGTGTGTTTTTTTTGTTTAAAAAAAACAGATCAAAATTCAAGAGTCTCCTGAAGACATGCCAGCTGGTCAGACACCTCACACAACTATTGTCTATGCTCACAATGACCTGGTTGATAAAGTGCAGCCAGGAGACCGCATAAACATCACCGGTAAGATTTCCTAAATCTCTACTGCTAGGGCTGCAACTAATGAGCATTTTCATTATCGATTTGATCTGCCTGTTATTTTCTATTAACGGTTTGGTCTAAAAAAAAAGTCACAGTATAGTGAATATTGACTACCAGTTTTCCAGAGCTCAATGTGATATCTTCAGATTGTTTTTTTTTATCTGTCCAAACCTCCTCCAAAAATATTCAATATTCAGTGATATTAAAATGGATAAAAAGCATCAAACCCTCACATATGAGAAGCTGCAACTAGATATTTAAAATTTTTGCCTATTCATTTTCTGGCACCAGACTACTTGTTTCAGCTCTAATGTTGTCTATAAATGCGATTAGAATACCAGTTGCAATTTATCGAATCCCAAGCTGTCGTAGTGTAGAAATCATTCACATTTAACTGCCAGTAAGGGCCCGTGTCCACCAAAGCGTTTTTTCCTGATGCAGCGTGTTTTGTCTTGTTTTTTATAAATTCATTGCAATGGGAGCGCCGTGTTTGTATAAGTTGATTAAAAAACACCAGCAGCGTGACGAGGCGCTGAGCATCTTTTCCGCGGTGATCCCTGAGCGTATTTTTTTCTCCGGTCACCAAGAGTTGAAAAATGTTCAACTTTGGGAAAAACATTGCGCTCGTCGCTGTCACTTTTTACCCAGCTGTCCAATCACAGTAGAGAAGGGGCGGGACAATTACCACACCCAAGCCACAGTTACTATCTTGGAACCGGGCTTCGTCAAACCTAAGCTCTTGGACTAAACGGTGGTACTCACTGAGATGTTTCCTCGCCCAAAACATGTCATGAACCCACATACGACAAGTCTGTCTTCTCTCTCTACCTGCTACAGCCTTCTCTTCATACAGAGCAAGGGCCAGAGCAAGATCTCTGTGTTGACATTTTTACATCCAGTAATGTTAGATAGAGCTACTTGCAACAAATGTATCATAGCTACCAAAGCAGTCAGAGCCCGCTAGCACTCCCTGCTGGCTGTTTTCAGAAGAGCAGCTTGCCTTTACAGCTGGCAAAAAACCCTTTGTGGACACTGGCCCCAAGAGTTTTTTTGTCTTTTTAAATTGTTTAATCAATTATAAAAGTTTGAAATCAGTGTTTTGTCAGTTGTCTCAACACTGTGTTCTCTAGAGCTCGTTCAAGGACAGTAAATCAGTCCATGTTTTCACTCATCTGCAGGTATCTACAGAGCAGTCCCCATGCGTGTCAACCCGTTTCAGAGCAACGTGAAGTCGGTGTACAAGACTCACATCGACGCTATCCACTTCCGTAAGACGGACGAGAAGCGCCTGCATGGTTTGAACGAGGAAGCTGAACAGAAGCTCTTCACTGAAGACCGAGTGCAGACCCTGAAGGAACTGGCCGCCAAGCCAGACGTCTACGAACGCCTCTCCTCTGCCCTCGCACCAAGTATCTATGAGCATGAGGACATCAAAAAGGTGTGTGTGAGAGACCAAAATATGAGGGTTTACTTGTAGAAGCACCCAGGAACGAGTAATCACATCAGTTAGCAACACAAACTGTCAGTAACATGGATTTTCCAATAGCATTCTTATCGCATTTAATGCCCAAAATGCATTTTCAAGAAAAGTTTCTCATGTGAGAATCTCAGCAAGACAAAAAAGAAATACATTTTTAAAAAAAATTTTATTCAGTCTATGACAATTAGGATTAACATTATAGTGATGTATCCCAAGGTTGAATTATGCTTCTAAATAGTAAATAAACATGACGATATAGACTTATTAGTTTGACAGCGACTTTTCTTTCCCTGTGTGTTGGTTTCAGGGCATTTTGCTGCAGCTGTTTGGCGGCACCCGCAAGGACTTCAGTCAGACTGGCCGCGGCAACTTCCGCGCAGAGGTCAACATCCTGCTGTGCGGAGACCCCGGAACCAGCAAGTCCCAGCTGCTGCAGTACGTCTACAACCTAGTGCCTCGCGGACAGTACACGTCAGGGAAGGGATCCAGCGCTGTAGGTCTCACCGCCTATGTGATGAAGGACCCGGAGACCAGGCAGCTGGTCCTGCAGACCGGGGCTCTGGTGCTGAGTGACAACGGCATCTGCTGCATCGACGAGTTTGACAAGATGAGCGACAACACACGCTCTGTGCTGCATGAGGTCATGGAGCAGCAGACCCTTTCCATTGCCAAGGTATGTTGTTTTGGCATATTTTCAGCATGTATAGGCAGATGAAGAAAACGTAAAACACAATTAGTGAGATTCTCTCCCTTTTCTCTTTTTTCCCTGTGTCTGCAGGCTGGAATTATTTGCCAGCTGAATGCTCGCACCGCCGTGCTGGCTGCCGCTAACCCTGTTGAATCTCAGTGGAACCCCAAAAAGACCACGATTGAGAACATCCAGCTGCCTCACACACTGCTGTCCAGGTGAATAACATCAGTCAGCACGTTCACACTGAAACACCCGACTGTCTCGATCATAGTTAAAATGTTGCTGGAAAGGTTGGTAATCTTGCAAATTGGCAGGATTAATCAGCCACGAAAGAGGTGTGGAAATCAGCACTTTGGCACAGTGTGAGTTTTCAGAGCAGCATGAGGTCCTCAGATGCCCCATCACCTTTGCCTAAAGTGTAGATAAATCAGTAAGAACATGCATAATGGATTGATACAGTAAAATAAGGAACAGTCTCAGAACCATTTTTTTACAGTCTCTAAATAATTACCTCTAATCTAGAGCATATCCTTTACTAATCACCCTCTGCTCATTTTAATAGAAGACTAACCTTTCTTTAGCTCACAAACATCGTTCCTTTTTTCCCTCATTACAGCAATAATTACTACTCACATATTGGAAGAAAACCACTGTCCCAACTACTAAAAATGTGGCTTTACATTTAAAGAAAGATTTGATTGGCTTTGGCAAACCCTTATTTTAGTACCTTTTAGAGCTTGAAAAGAAGACATAATTCAGCCAGTTAAGGGTGACTGTAGGAATATCTAGTCTCTCTGTTGCCTTGGTTTAATTTTGTTTTTTTACTGTACTCCTGTTTCTATCACTTGCTGATTAAATGTCACACAGATACAAGCACATCCCTTGGCTTTCTAATTGTTTAAACCGAGCCACAGCTGATCTTCATATCTTTTTCAAATGAAGCAAACTGCTCAGTAAATGCATGTTTGTTTGTTTATTTTTAAAAACCCAGGTAAACAGCATTGATAGACCAACAGTTTTTCTTCTTCAAATGCTACTAATTGACATCCAACCTAATGCCATATGTTTTCACAATTTTGTTTCCCAATTGTCATATTGCTTGTTTTTTTGTTTTTTGGTTTTTTTTTAATACTGCATTATGTCCTCCATCAGATTCGATCTCATTTTCCTGATGCTGGATCCTCAAGATGAGGCTTACGACCGCAGGCTGGCCCACCACCTTGTGTCGCTCTACTACCAGAGTGAGGAGCAGATGGAGGAAGAGTTCCTCGACATGGCTGTGTTGAGGGACTACATTGCATATGCACGAACGTACATTAATCCAAGGCTGAATGAGGAAGCCAGCCAGGCCCTCATTGAGGTTTGTCTTTCCCACAGTTTATGTACATTATGTTGAATATTTGCAGCAAGGTTAGCCTAATAACACACTCATATGTCTTTAATTGTTTAACAGTAAAGCAATATTAATATAATGTCGAACCTCAGTTGACCTTGTGCATGTTGGTCCTCAGGCCTATGTGGACATGAGGAAGATAGGCAGTGGCCGGGGTATGGTGTCCGCCTACCCCAGACAGCTGGAGTCCCTGATCCGCTTGGCAGAGGCGCACGCCAAGGTGCGCTTCTCTGAGAAGGTGGAGACCATCGATGTGGAGGAGGCCAAGCGGCTGCACCGAGAGGCCCTCAAACAGTCGGCCACTGACCCCAGAACAGGATTTGTTGACATCTCTATTCTCACAACAGGTACACAACACAGTGTCTCGTGAATATTAACTGCTTAATTTGGATGCATTTAATAATAATGGCAACTATTTATGGAGGACAATGTGACATGAGAATGGGTGTGAATACTTTATGATACTGAAAGGGCTGCTCCATCAAAAACCGTGCTTATTATTGAATACGAAAAATCTTGGTAGTTTTATGTGAACCTCAAAAAAGCAGCTGACTGAGTAAGCAACAAATATATGCAGCATATTAGAGCTGCTTGATATTAAATAAATTGTTTTGGTCAATTTTTTTTTTAAGCTATAACGACAAACATCCGCTGCTTCCAGCTTCTCAAATACACATCTGCTGCTTTTCTTGTTCTTATGTTGACATTTTATGTCAGAAAATATATGAAGAAAATAGTCATTTGTTAAGGCCAGTGTACTTGAATGTGTTTATTTGTGATTCCAGGTATGAGTGCCACCGCTCGCAAGCGCAAGGAGGAGGCCGCCCCAAGCCCTGAAGAAGCTGATCCAGGCGAAGGGGAAAACACCTGCCATGAAATACCAGCAGCTGCTTGATGAATTAAGGGGACAGTCTGAAACTGTAAATATTTTATTTATCCTTATGTTCATTTTTAAAAAATCAATTCAGAAAAATTGTAACAAATTTCATTTTCAAATCCTGAGACATTACAATTTTATTTTCTTGAACAGTACGCTCCTCACTTCTGAGTTGACCGAACAAGAGCAGAGTTCTTTAATTTGTAGGCTGTGATGCTGATGTAAGATAGTGATGTTTCATTGGATACAGGCCAGCTAGTTTTTAGCAGTGAAATTGCTGTAGGAATTAAAATCTTTTAACAGCTTTACATTCATGGATTCATGGATACAATTTTTCATTAACAATGTTGGCAGTAAAACTTAATTCAGCCAAAGTAATTCTAAACACCACTTCCTGTAATGACTTCCTTCTTTGTCACCTTTGTTTTCAGGCAATCACAAAGGAGCTGTTCGACGAGGCGCTGCGAGCCCTGTCCGACGAGGATTACTTGACGGTAACTGGAAAGACGGTTCGTCTCCTGGCCTAAGGCACACCCTGCAATTATGTACAGTCCATTTTAAATCCTGTTGTGCGTATAACATCTTTTCTTGTGTTGTAAAAAAAAAAGTTTTGTATAATTGAAACTCCACATGTTTTCTCAGTGTATTAGATGTATGTAGAATATCCTTGGATTTAAAGACGTAAGCCAGAAGTCATTTAACTTTTGGTGTCATGTGATTTTAAAAAAAAAAAAAAAGAAAAAAGTAAATGCATATACTGGCAATTAAGTGATATTTAAAAGTGCTTGCATTTCATTTGTTTACCTGTTTTCAAGTAATGCTCTTGCTATTTTTGTGCTGTTATAATTAAAAAGCTCTTTCCTTCCAGCGTGTACATTGTAATGACTGCGAGTTTGTTACTTTGTTCCTTTTGTATCAGGTCTTTCAAATACCCTGGAAAGTCAAGTACTTATTTTCACAGCGTTGAATTGTCTTTGTATGTTGCATTGACTACTTGTTAATAGAGGGAAAATAAAATTTTGCTCACTGAAAATGCTTGTAAAGTTTGTGTTTTTTAGTGGTTTAAGTTGAAATAAATTTCAGTTTTCTCATGTATTCCCTTGAGTATCTTAAAGGTTGTTGAAATTAAATAAGTAAATTAAATAACACTCTGGCAACATCATGTTATGCACAAAGTTGTTCCAGCTCTTCATTGAAGCTGTATGTTTACACTGAGTGCAATATGCTTCATGTTTTTGAGGCTGCACTGTTTTAACAAATGGAAATATGCTACATGCTTGTCACATTCCCTTATAATCCTCAGCACATTTTGTACACTTTGACACAAAAACTTGTCTAATTATGTTTGAGGGTTGCAGCAACATCAAGTACTGAAATGGGGGTCAGTGAGGTGAAGATTGGATGCTTGCTCTGACAGACAGTAATTTTATTTTGCAAGACACTGAATCCTCACACTTGCTGTTGAAGAAAGCATCACCTGCAGTTAAAAGCTTGAATTTACCTTTTCAATCTTGCCAGACCCTCTGGTGGCTCCATCTTTGGTAGTGTTTGTTCAAAACCCCACAAAACTTATCGAAACTTCTAGTGGAGTTTCAACTTGACAAAGTTCCATGTGGTAGTATGGCTGACAGCTGCTAGATCCACCATTTTGCCTAATTTGTGACTAAGCAAATTTTACTTATCCCAAAAATGAGCCACGAACATTATATGTATATACTCTTTTAATTACAGCTTGTAGTATAGAAAACTTCATTGTCAGACCAAGGCGTTTCGGCTTGTTGGCCTCAAGTGAAGTGTTTCTTCAGTATCTTGACCTATTAACTTATCTTTAGAGTTGGTTTGTTGTGAGTCTGGTCTCCTCATTTCTGCTAATTCAGTTTTTACAACATATTGGATCTAACTATTGCTTATCTTGTCGCATTTTGGCCACAGTGCCGAAACGCTATTTGTCTGACACTGTTATTTATTAACATTTTGGAGGTAACGTTAATTTTAATTTAAAGCTGTGCTAGAAAAAGGGCTAGCTGTTAGACCAATATATTGTCTAACATTTTGTTTAGGATCATATTTTTCTGATTTGCTAATCCTTATCACGTATATTATTGAATTTGTTGTCCAATAGGCCTACTGGTTTTAGTCGCAACTGCTTCCAAATACTTAAAAGACCGCTAGTTACACCTCACGTTAACTTACCTAACTAACCCACATAGTGAAGGAAGAATCTGATGGAATAGTGGAGCCATTAAAAGACAAGAGACATATCCCTTTGATGAAGTGATAAGCAGAGACAAATACAACCTTTGTTTACTTCAAAGCTGCTGAAATGGAAATTTCAGGGTTCAAGAGACGAAAGGCAGTTCACATTCAAGTGGTGTAATTGCTGTCTCTGAGACTACATGGACAGTGACCAGTAAACTGTGTGAAAACCACCAGGGTTGAGTGTGAACAGTGCAGGTTGCAGTGCTCTAACCGGTTTTAGCTGATGTGATGTCACAGTACTGTGTGCTTCTGGACTCGGCTGAAGAAGATGGCGGCCTCCTCAGGTTTGTGTGCCTTCAAACTAATATCTACAGCGACACAACGTGTGGGCGAAGCCGGGGCCGTGCTGTCTCTTCGGTCAGGAAACGTGGCCATTTGCTCACTTAAATTGTTTACAAAAGTGCTCGGAACTATAACATGTAACAGAAATATCTCCTCTCCGTGAAGCAGTGGTGGTCATGGGAGCCATCTATCTCATGGAGCTAATGTGTTGGCTAACCTAGCTTAAGCGAGCGATTAGCTTGCCCCGTGAGTTAGCTGAAATAGCGCAAGGTGTCAGAAATAGGCGTCAGTATTGACTTGGCGTGTTACAAAGAAACCCTATAGCTAGTAAAATGCGATACAATAATGTAATGATGTTATACCTCCCCCTTGTTATGAGGCCTGTAAACAACCGCAGACAGTAACGTTACGTTACTAACGTTAGCTAACTTAGCAACTAGAATATTTCAACAACGCGCGGTTCTGTTGTGTCCGGCTAATGTTAGCTAACGTTAACGTTAGTCACTTGATCGGAATAAACCTCCTTTATTCGCATTAACTGTCTAAGCACAAGCCCTATGTGTGTCTTCTTAATAGACATTAAGCTGCAGTGATTTCAGTTACAAATGCAATCTGGGGATTTTGATAGCTTCTCTGAAACAACATAAAGGTAACGTTAATGTTTTAATGTGGGGTGGGGGGGCGGCAATCCCCCTACCGCTTTCATTAGCTAACGTTATTGTCCATTTTTAACAGGACTTCTAACGTTACTCTTAAACTCTAGGAGTAGAAGCAGGAAAGAACCCGGCGTTTATATAAGAGGTAGATGCTTTTGTCGTTGTTGGGTGGGGGAGTGTAGAAACGCCGAGAGAGAACATACTGTTGGCACGCTTTGTTTCAGAAAATAGTCGGAGCCCATGTCTGCTTCAGCGATCAGCAGGAAGCGTAATTCTCGAACTTGCAAAAAAAATGAACTCCTTTAAATAACAAACAAAATAATCACAGGATTTATGTTCTCACAATATTATTAAATTATTTCTTCTGCTCAGTTTAACAATACGACACGGGGATGTTATTACGACGCGGAAGTACGTTAACTTCATAATCGAAACTACCAGGTTAGTTGGCGCGACCTGCTGATTCGTTTTTAACCTAGCAAGGTTTAAGTCATAGATAACCTGAGTTAGAAAGGACTGGCCTGGGAACACTGAAACAGTTATAGCTCTTGAAATGTAGTTACGTTTTTTTATAGCATGCCCCCACTACCCCCCATTGCAAATTTTGTACAATTTAAATGCAGTCATTTGGTGCAAAATTAAGAGGCTATCTATGAAAAACTTTGCACTCTCCTAAACAGTATTGTGCTCTAGTAAACTATTTGATCATAAACACATTGTTTAGCTATAAATGGTGATGAAACAGTAACAAGAGAATGTTTTTCCGGCAAACCTAAATCAAAGAATCGAAAATAGAATAAATAACATTTTATTGTTTTTGTTTTGTTTTTTACTTTTAATGGACACATGTAATGTTTTATACTTTCTGTGAATGTAATCGAATTCATCTTATTTCCATACTGTATTAGACACCTTATCTTGAAAACCTCACGTTGTCACGTGTATTCTCGCGCAAAATTTATCTGATCATATTCAATTCATTCTCATATCGCGCAGCATGAAGACTTCACAGCCTCTCTTCAGGTAGGACTCTTGTACTGCCACACTTGAAGAAAAGAGAGAAAATGACAGAATAAAGTCGCTAACCTGCCTGTCAGCTCGCACTTAAGTGTATTTACCATAAAGGCTCTAATTTAGGCTTAATCGCCTTCTCACAAACGAGTGACAGAAACCGTGTATATATATTTTATTGACTTCATTGTTGCTGTATCACTAGGGTCTTGTAGCTTTTACATTTCTGTACTGCAGTTTATTTTTACCTAGCAGCTGACATAAATGCTAATACAAGTGATGCTCTGGTTAGCTAAAATTAGCTGATAATGTTGGTGTCTTTAACAGTTTTCACATGTTGATAAAGGACTTAAACAGGGCTCAACGTCACGTTTTTTTGCAACTGGCCCTGGGTTTGAAACTTACTGCCCCAAAGACAATACTGTCCTTCCCTCCAAAAGTTATTTATCAGTGTTACAACAAATCAAAAACATGTTTATTAAATACTTCCTGAATATAAAAAAAACTAAGCTAAAATGTAACCACAGTTGAAATTATAAAATAAAAAAACAAAACATATTAACAAACATGACATGCTCTCTCTCCTGACGGCAGCCATTTGATAAACTTTACACAGAGCAGTGATACAAGTTCCCTCTATCCTAAATAAGAGTTCGCTATGGTAGCGACATGTCAATCACAAGGTAGTCCTGCCCTGAAGCATATGCTGCTTTCTGGTCTTTTTCCACACTAATTAGGACAATTTAATAAATGAACATCATTTTGTGTTGAAGAAGACTTGAAACTAAGGATGGAGATAATGTCATTATGAAAGTTTCTACTGAGGTAATAATTCAGATGAGAAATAAGCTCATTCTACCATTATTTCAAATGGAAGTGGACTTCTGTTTGCAACCAGCAGACTCGCCCCCTGCTGGCCGTTGGAGAGATTGCAGGTTTAAATTCCGTTTGCATGGTTTCACTTTCAGACCCAGGGGTTGCCGCTTGATTAAGATTAGAGAAGTAACATTTGACAACCACTCGTCACTTCACTACAGTTCTTTATTGCCAATGGTGCACGCCAAGAGCTGCAAAACAACTGTAGTATGTTGAGTTTCTACTGCAATGAATTTCCCGTTTTTTTAATACTAATATAACTCACTTGTCCGATCGAACTATTTCAACAGTCCCAACGTTACTTCTTACTGGCATCTGGCCATCAGCCACAGTTATTGTCAAGCCCTTATTTAAATCTTGAAAAACTTGTCAGTTTGTAGGAAGTGAAATGAAGGATTCGATGACGGGGGAAATTTGAATGTTTTTACCATGACCTTCTTCCTCGGTCCCTGTTGCTCTTTTCACTCCCCCTTCTGTGAATTTGTCTCCAGGCTCATAATTATGAATAGTAGTAGTTTTTCTTAAGTGCTGTCCCCTCAACCTCCACCACTTCTCCAGTCATGCTGTAAGTGGTTCATCATTTACACCACTGTGAGTGCCTGACAGGCGTTGTGTGTTTGATGCCAACGTCTGAGCTGTCTTCCTAGAACATTTCACTAGAAGCCGAGCACTTTTGGACTCATCTTGTATGATGTTATTATCAAGTCAGCAGTTACAACATCGGTCATAAGACAAGTGGATGTTACTCTGAATCATTTGTTTAAAAATCAGCAGTAAGCCCATGGGCTCCAAATCTCATGACTGTTCCCAAACGGCTGTCAAGAGTGAAGATTATTAAGCTTCAGTGTTCAGCAGGATCAGATATCTTTAGTAAATGTCTTGTGAACAAGGTATCAAATTAGATGCATTTCCAGAGTAGGTAGATCAGGATGTGCTGTGGCCATGTGCATATAGCACATCAATTTATTGAGGCATTTCTTGTATCAACCTGTCTGGTCTTGCACGTTTAACACTATTACTCATTTGGATGCATTCACTGAATGTTTGTCTGCATCAGTTTTCATGAAAGGATGCACAGTTGGAGCACCAGCATTGACAAAACACTTTGGTCATGCAGTTGCAGTTCTATTTTGGAGGAAAACTGTCAATTTAAAACTGTTTTAGGGCTGTGAGTAACAATTATGTACAAATAGGGCTGGAACTAATGGTTGTTTTCCTCATCAGTTAATCGATCTGTTTTTTTTCTACTTATTGAATAATAATCTAGTCTTTGAGACTTTGACACACTAATTTTTCAGCTCTATTTACTGATCTGCCAGTCATTTTGATGATTAATCATTTAACCTTTGGGGCTATAGAACATCAGGAAATAGTAAAGTTTTAAAAAGTGACAATTACAAATTTCCAGTTCTATCCAAACCCAAAGACATTCAGTTACTGCAATTTAAAACAAGGAAACATTTGAACTGTATGAAGTCTTTGCTATTTTTGTTGCAGCTTTTAAAATAATAATTTTTCGGTTGCTCCAGTTATCATTAATCATTTCCCCTCCAAACCAGTTAGTTATAAAAAAAAGTGGGTCCATTATGACTTTCTCTTTATGCAGTTTCTATACCTTTTTTATTGTTCCCAAATCCCATTAGAAGGCCAGCATCAATAACAACCTAGCATGCTGTTCTACAGTACTTTCTGAATTCTGGTTTATTGATTTCATAAAACATCTGGGCACTGTGCATTATTAGCAGTTATTGAAAGAGAAATAAATACCGCATTTGCTGGGAAGTGTTTTCAGCTGCAGATTAATACACATTTGATGCTTGAGTGAGTACTTACAGCTGCGGGACGGTGTATGTAGGATTGACACAAAATGAATGGCAGTGCCCATGTTCATCAGACTGAGGGAACATGTCACCAGTGCGGCTCACTGATGTGTTTTTAATAGTTTTTGGACAACAATAAAGGTTTTACAGAACAGAGCTATATCATGCTTTGGCTACACACACAATACTGCAGAATATTAGACTGTTTTAAATCTGTGTAATTCATATTCTGTTTTTTGGTATTTCAGGAGTTAAAGTTCCACGCAATTTTCGTTTGCTGGAGGAGCTTGAAGAGGGGCAGAAGGGCGAAGGCGATGGCACAGTCAGCTGGGGCCTCGAGGATGACGAAGACATGACTCTCACAAGGTGGACAGGCATGATCATTGGACCAGCAAGAGTAAGCAGCGCAAGATCAGCACGTGGATCGACATTCTAAACCAGACGGAACATACTGTCCACTAATACAGCTGCTGTAACCGATGTACATGTTTTTCTTGACTTCTTTGTTTTTCAGACCAATTATGAGAACAGGATATACAGTCTGAAAGTGGAATGTGGATCCAGATACCCAGAGGCAGCCCCGACTGTTAGATTTGTAACAAAAATTAACATGAATGGGATAAATAATTCCAACGGGACGGTAAGTGTTGTCACAAATCTGATCCTCTCATTTGTTGAACTCAGAAATTGTTCTGCATTGTGGCTTTGTACTGCTCACATTTGATCCTTGCAATAAGTCACTGTCAGCGCTCCTGTCACAGTGACTGATTTGGTGTCTTTTTGTTGTTTTTTTTTGTCTCACAGGTGGATTCACGTAGCATACCAATATTAGCAAAATGGCAGAATTCTTATAGCATTAAAATTGTTCTTCAAGAGTTAAGGCGTCTAATGATGTCCAAAGAAAATATGAAGCTTCCACAACCACCAGAAGGACAAACCTACAGCACTTAATCGTAATGGATTGTTTCGACCCTCTGTCTTAAACCTTACTCTCTTAGAAATATTGTGTAAAATCATCAAGAGGCTCACTTCGCACATCAACAATATCGTCTGCAAGAGCAAGATTGGACTTTATTATATAGCTCATTCAAAAAGAAAATGTCCCTGCAGTTAAGCACTGAAATAGATGGTTAGAAGACTACAAGACCACAGTTATCTGCCTTTTAATAAAGTTACTTTGACAATGACTTTTATGTTCGACGTGTTCCAGCTTGAGTGGGCTTGAAGAGGGGAAAGCATGAGACCATGCAGAGGCTGTACCGGAGTCCTAATAGTTTTATGTTCAACTGACTGATCACTGAAATAAATGGCGAGATGTGTGTATGAAGGCATGTTCTGTAACTAACACCTAGTGAAAGAGAAGCCACATTTTTTTGAGTTGTTAGTCAAATTTAGCAGGTTAATTGAAAAATCATGCATATTCTCAGAATATCGAACTGTGGCTGTAGTCTAAAAGTAGTGTCACAAGGTAAGAGAGGTGTGTGTGTCTATATATATATATATATATATATATATATATATATATATATATATATATATATATATATATATATATATATATATATATATATATATATATATATATAATATAAACTGTAATTGACACAATACCAATATGTTTATGTTCTGCAGCTCATTGACATGTAACAGACGTTGAAGCCTGTTCTGTTCTGAAACCCTTGCATTTAACTTCTAGTGAAAATGGCAGGTGTATGAACTTGTGATTTTCTGATATTAAAATCACTGTCTGCGAGGAAAAAAACCCAAAGGTTGACGTTTTATCTGATCGCACCTACAGTTGCCAGTTTTCCCACAAGAGGGCCATAGCTGACAAGATGACTTCAGTTGGCAATTGGACGCACGAGTCATGCATTATGTTGTGAGTAAGCTCTCCCTGTCAGGCCATGTAATGGAAACCTGGTTAATGAAACTGCTGGGTGACACCATGCTGTGGATATTTGATATGTGACTTGTGCTCATTAGAAGAATATAATCAAAATGCCATTTATTATACACTTCAGTTCTCAGTGAGTGGCATATTTATTAGATGGACAAGCCTGTTTCCTCAGTGAGTGACAGTCCATCCACACCTTATTATGTTGTGCACTAATAATTGTTTTAGCCAGTCAGTGCTGCACAGTATTCGGAAGTAGAGAGCTAGTGTGGCAGTGAGAAGCAATGGGGTACTGTTCCTTTGAGAATGTGACCTGTTGCTTTTCAACTGTTTGATTATTCATAAAGTTGAATTAACCAAATTGGCATGTAAAGGGAATTCACTGCAGAAGGTGTAATCTTCTATCTAAAGTACACCCAGTTGGATTATCTGTTTAAAATAAGTGTGTATTGGTAAACATTAGGTTGCTTTGGCATCTTTGAATGTACATTGCTAAACCCTATTTACTAGGAAAATTGAACAAGACCAAATTCTTTGTTCCAGTAACAGCCTGGACCAGTAGCTGGCCTGTGAGGGAGGATTTTTAGTGTGTTTTGGGGGATTTCTGGCAATTTGCATTCCCATTATCCGCTGGCACCAGACTCTGCTTATTTCAGAAGAATTAAAATTTGATGGTCCAGCAGCAAAAATAGATGTACCATCAGTTTTTTTTTTTTTTTCAGATTTATTTTTTCTTCGATCCAGAGCCTGTGACATTGACCCAAGATTGGGAATACCTTAATGTTGAATGTTTGTGCAGGGCCCTATTTGTAAGCAAATGCAACTCCTGACAAATATGTGTCCTCTAAAGCATTAAAGGCTTCAAGACCTTGTGTCTGTCTGTGTGTGACGTCTAAAAATGATGGAACTGTGGCGGCATCCACGTTCGACCTGTTTGACCTCCTGGTCATATATCTCCCTCGCTGCAGCAGAGTCTGACTCCGGACAGCCTGTCTTGTCTCGGGACTGAGATGAGTACACTGTCATGTTGACCCACACGTTTTATTTTCAAGCTATTTTTGCATAGTGTGAGCCTTGATGTGTTTTTGTTGCAGTGTTACCACTTGACTGCTTCTCATGACCAATCAACTCAGTCAGCCCTGTCCCCTAGAGGGCGCTCTACACTTATGTATGTCCTTGGCAGGGCTCTTTGAAGGGGCTTCTGTTTAGAGGACATGACTGGTCTGAAAAGGCAGTACCACTGTGATGCTTCCAGGCTCCATTTGTGCATGCTGTCATTATTCTTTAGATAAGTGACGTGTTTTGCAGTTTGCTGTAGGGAACCACAGCCTCAGCTGTTTTGTAGACTACTGTCACAAAGGCTCTTTGCTGGTGTCTCTGTGTGTCCTTATGGGGCTATTGAGGTTGTGCACATTGATAGATAACTAAGGCAGTGTTTGTACTATGAGGGCATTAGATATCTGAATGCAAGCAAGATTTCTTTTTTCAATTTGTGTGGGTGTGAGATGAGTCAGTGTTTGCTGTGGAGGATGACCTCGCTCTTCCTCAGTCTGAGAAAGATGAGATTTGACTTTCTAGATGTGAGGGTTAGTATATGGGCCTAGCTTCCATCAGCTATACTCTTCTTGCTTGTTTTGTTTACCCCCCCTCGGAAGTCATGAATATGAAATCAGAAGCGGCTTGTGTTGCAGCCAGTTCACTCAGCAGCACAGTCATTCCCAAATATAAAAGACACAGCCCCAGGTTCCCCAGGCTTATTCCTTCATTCACCACATGTATTTCCAGAGTAGACTTCTCTGAACCTTTGCTCATGATGACTTCATTTTTTTTCTTCTTGGGAATCTCATTTGAATGGAAGTAGGAAATCCTTACTTGACTATTTAACCTCCAGCCCCATCAGACTAATCTGAATTTCAAACTCAAGGCACCTGCACAAAAGCACCAGCTGAAGCCGCACTGGAATATCACTGAGCTTATTACACTTGTACCACCCGTTTTATTATGGTTTCTTTTTTTATAAGGTGCCATCCGAGCAAAAGTAAAGACTTATATTGCTTTGTGTTGGAAGGGACTGAAGGCAGAAAACCGGAGGGAGTTGTTCAGTGATCTAAGATGGGAAGGAATGCGGTGAGGAGGACATATGTCTCGTCTGCCGGCAGACTGCTGGAACCAGCCCTCTGCTCCCAGAGCTTTCACCTTATGCCCTGAAGGGCCGAAAGGTCACGTCTCGCGTCTGTTGATACTGTAAAAAGCTTTGTCTTCTTTACGGCCACCGAAGGGAGAATGTGTCTGTCTTCCTGAGAAACCCCATTTGTCACCAGTCTTTGCCATAACTTACATGTGGAGTTTGGCAGAGAAGAGAACTCATATAATGTGTTTTCAGATTAAAAATAGAAAGGAAAATGTGAAAGATTTAGTTCACACATGAGAGAGAGGACAATAAATCACACACCACTACAAAATTGTAAAGGATAACACAATAAATTCCACATGTTTCTATTGTTGTACTTAATGTAAAGATAGCAAGGATGCAAAGTTTGGGTGACTAGGAGATATAACACAAACAAGCCAACGCAGTAAGTACATCAATAAAATCATTCCAAGTCAAAAATAAATGATTAAGTACATACAAATTACATGATATAAAAACATTATCCAATTCCTGTCATCATAGATCTAAAGGAACAAGTTCCCAAATTGATATTAAACCTTGGCAAGCACAAATTAACAACACTAGCTCTTCAGTTCCCGCAATTCTACAGGACTCTGGTCTTTTAAGATACTAAGGGGCTCTGTTGCTGTAAATATTATGTACTGCACTGAGTTGTGATTCTACAGCTCTGTCCTTCAATGGTAGCCAACCGAGCTGTTGGTAAGGCTGTTTGCCAGCATTTGTTTTTCGGCCAAACCCAACACATCCCTGACTAAGTTGTTCTCAGTGATCTGTTGTTTGTCTTTAAACCTGTGGATAATAGATTGGTTTGACCACTTGTTGGCCATTCAACAAGCTGTGAACAATGACCTGATGGAAGCCAAAATGCAGTCAGGATCTGGGTTCTTTACAGGGAGTGACCACATTCAATTAGATGTAGTTGTTTGATACACTGCTTATATAAAAATGTTAATTAGGTGCATCTTTAATTGTGTTTCCCTTGACCCTCCAAACCATGAATAGTTAGTTGAGTAGTTGGAGCAATTCAAAACAGGAAAATTGGGATGCTAGGGTTTTTAAAGCCATGTGCTCTTCTCCCAGATTACTGTCCAACAACCATCCTAGATAACAGAGAATTTGGTAGAAACAGATCTGACCATATAGAACATTACTGGCTGAGCTAAACTTAGGCTTTGATCCAAATATTGCACATATTTAAACAATAACATAAGATGCATGTATCAAATGTATCAGTTTTTAAAAATCAGTAACAAAAACTGTTTGCTTGAGCTAATTACCCACATGGACAGTATTTTAGGGGGGTTTCGAAAACAGTGCGTCTGAGTGTTTAAGTGCTGTATTTACAGTGAGATAAATGAATAGCCTCCCCGCTCACTGTGAGAAAAGAGACAGATTGGAAACACATGTCTGTTGCACTGCCGGCTCTCTGGGCTATTGACATGCGTTTCACAGAGCCATCCACATTCGGATATGCTGCTGCTGCTGCGAGTGCTTGAGGTCATTTTTATGCTCACTGATGTTAGACTATAAGACTTGCAGAATGACAGTCTGAAGTTATAGGAAAGCTTTGGTTTGAATCTGCTGTCAGTGTATGATCTATGGATCAGGCTATTTGGAACATGAATTTAAAAGTCAGCGTGCCGCTTGTAACTACACAACCTCGTCTTGGGTCAAAGTGACACAGAACAGGGCTTCTTACAAAATGTTGCAAAAAGCAGGAAGAGAGGAAAAAAAGGCCAAACTGTCTGTCTGTGTACTCACTGCATTCCAGGTTATTTATACTGAGTGAAAAAACTGTGTAGACTTCATGTCTCTACTTGGTGAGAACTATTAAATTACTGGTGGATGTTTTTAATTACTTCACATAAATGTTGGAACACAACACTTCTCCAGTGTTTGGAGGAGGAGGAGGAGGAGGAGGAAGAGGGGTCTATAATGTCTCACATGTTTAGGGAAGCACTGGCTTGCACTTAATCATGGTGGTCCCTGTGTGATTCTGGCGTTGGAAATGTGGATTTGTGAGAGAAAAGTGAGCATTCCTTCTGCTGGCGCAAGGGAGAGGAAATGGGTAATAAAACCAGGAGGGAAAAAAAAATGCCTCGGCGGCGTGCTGGAGCCAGTGATTCTGGGATCCACTTAATTGCTCTTAAATGAAAAAGATTTTTGGCTTCCCATTTGCTGTGTTTAAAGAAAAGTCAAGTCAAATCCCACATGTAT
The DNA here is from genome assembly GCA_024633595.2 of Lepomis macrochirus. Classification (NCBI taxonomy): domain Eukaryota; kingdom Metazoa; phylum Chordata; class Actinopteri; order Centrarchiformes; family Centrarchidae; genus Lepomis; species Lepomis macrochirus. Next base: position 22,017,862 of record JALXJV020000012.1, read on the forward strand.
ATCAGCCAAGCGGTGACTTCTCATTCAGCAGTATGAGCACTAATCCCTCTCTTTCAGTGGTGCCATCGGTAATATCACTATTAATATTGAGAAAGCTGCTGTTCACAGTCGGCAAACGCCAGAGGAGGCAGAAATTCAGTTCTTTTGCTCATTTACTGAGGCTCGAGAAGTCACTGGGGAGAGAGGATATCAATACTAGTTTGTTGAATGTTTGATGTCTTTAGTTTTTCGGACTTCTTCCGGACAAGTATGACGATCGTTGCTTTGAAATTTGCAATGGCAAGGCTGTTTTTCTTTGCAGTTTTATAATATTTGGATAGACTTTGCCATAATATCAAAGATGCTGCAGTAATTCTACTTTGAGGGAAGAAGTATTCAAATTTGACTTAAGCAGAAGTAAAGTACAAAGTATACGCAGCAAAATGTACTTTAAAGTATAAAAAGTAAAAGTACTTATTAGGCAGCAAAATAGCTTCTGTAATTGTTATAATAATGGGTTATCATTTCTCTGTATGCAGTATTCTTTGTTGTAGCTGGTCGAGCTGAAGCTAATATTTACTGCTTTATATACTGCTGTGTAGTTTATTGCTGCTATTACTATTACTAAATTTCCAATGTAACCAGCAACTGTAGCTGTCAAATAAATATAGTGGAGTAGAAAGCACAATATTTGCTGCTGAGCTGTATTGGAGATGAAGTATAGAATACCATTAAATTGTAAGTACTTCAGTAAAGTACCTCCGAAATTGTAATGATGTACAGTACTAGAGTAAATGTACAGTGCTCTCCACCGCTAAGCATGAGTTTTTCCATCATTTTCTCGTCCTATTGCAGTGTCATTTTTTCCAAGAACCGACCTCATGTTGAATAAAACATTCTAGCAAGTCTCTTTCGTGTTGCCATCATTGGCCACTTTTGTTTCTGAGTGTGATGGCCGGGTGTGAAGATGCCACTCAGCGAGCCATTAAGGCCTGAAGTGCCACGCTAAGCTGTCATGTCGTGTCAGCCGCTCCTTTTGTACTCATTAATTGTTGAGAGAAGTGTGTCACATCCTGTCAGGCTGACTGCTGGTGTCCCTCTGGTCACCCCTCGGTGCCCGCTGCCCACTGATGCTATTGTGGCAGCGATGGCTACAGAGGAGAGGAGAGCTGGGCCCAGCAGGATGTGAGACAATACTGGGAAGGAAGAGGAGGGAATCCCGGAGATGTGTGCAGAAGCCCGGTCAGCCAAGTGTCTCTGAGAGCATTCCCCTGTGACATCTCTTCCCCCGAGGATAGACTTTGTCATCCTCTCACCTTTTGTATGTGAAAGGAATGAGAATGAAGATTGCTGTTTGTCTAGCTTCCTCACAGTTTTTTTCCATTTAAGAGGGGATAACTTAATTTGGTTGCCTTCAGTAGAATTCACAGTAGCACTTTATTTTAAACCCCCTAAGCTAACTGAGCTACAGTACTGTTAGCTGCTAAGCAAATGTTTAGTTACAATGAAGAAGAATAATGTCATTATAATATCACATTATCTGTCATTATGCTGTTTTACATTTTAATCAAAATGTAAAACAGCAATTAATTTAGCAATATACGTTTTTACATGTATCAAATGTAAAATTACAGTGTAAATGTAGGTGAATGGTGATGCAAATCAGTGATAAAGATATGTAGTTCTGAGCATTTTTAACAATGGTCACCATAACAGTTAAATGTGTTAGCACATTTAAGAAAAGTCAGGGGTATACCAAAATCTGTAGAATAAGATCCTCTGGTCACATGGAACATCTGAACATCTGGACAAAATAGCAATCCCTCCAATATTTGAGATATTTCAGTCTGGACCAAAGTGGTGGACCAACAGACCAACATTGCAATCGCTAGAGCCACACTGCCAGCATGAACTCCCTATAGCTATTTACAACTACATTATAGTGTTATAAGCCATTTATTAATCATTTTATACTGCTTATAAATGCTGAATAGGAGGTGGTAATGAAACGTGTTATAATGCACCTGCTCGTAGTTTAAAGCCAAGACTTGAACCTCTTAAGAGATGAAATATAATCCAAATGAAAGATTTTATGATGCCTCAGTGAGCTGCCTGGCTGTAGAAACCCAGACCCTGTGTGCTCATGTTAAAGCAAAAGCAATTACATAAGATTTTCTGATGTTTCAACAAGCAGTTTCACCACATATAACACTGCTTCAGGATACTAGCATTGACCATGTCTGACTGAAAACAGGCCGCCACAGTGACTGTGTTATTATGGACCACTGCGCATGAATCAATGCTCAAGCAGTGATGGACTACATGGCACGGATGGAGAATTAATGAAGAAGAATCTGTGGTGTTGGGATGCGGTCGCAATTTGCTCCTGCTGAGTGGCTGAAATGCAGTCACACAATAAAAAAAAATGCAAGACCGACCTTTTAAGGTTCTGCCTCTGGCCACTTGAAAACGTGTCTCTCAACCACAAAAGATGATGCACTGTATTGCACTACAGACAAGCGGGGGAGCAAAATAGATGTCCAAATATTTCCATGGCTCCTGTGGCCTTCGGCTTGCATAGTCCTGGCATGAGCTCATTGGTGTGCGGCTAGTTTGTGCTCCCTCAGCACTGTTCTTTCCCAGTCTGTGAGTATCAATGTCGAAGCTAACTAGGCATTGACAAAGTCCTCTGAGCTCCCTTTCCCACTACCCACTAGACTGTGGCTCCACTTGCTATTAAGGGTAGAGGTTTTCATAAAGGCAGATTATATCTTTGTGTCACCTAATACTGAAAAAGTGCAGGTCATGCTCTCAGGTTTGACTTAATATCTGGAATTCTTTACTATGTAGAGTGGTCATTCTCAGCCAGGACTCTTAATGATAGCACCATTTATCATCACTTGCAGTAAGGTAAGCATTCTTTGTGGTCTGTAATGTCTTTTTAAATGAGCTTAGTGTATGAAACGGTTATTTCTTAGATTTCCCTTTTGTAGTTATTTTTGTAAGCTCCGCTCCAAATGGAAAAAGTCGTCAGAAAATGTTGAGAGGACCCTCTTTTGGGGGATAAGCATTCTTTTCAACTCCAGTTCAAATCTCCCAAAGACGGACTCTCTTGTGGTATTTAACCAAAGAATAAATTGACATGAAATGTATTCATGATAATGCAAACACTGGGACCAGAGGAGCCAGAAATAACTCTCGCAGGCAAGATGTGGAAGAGATTAAGGCTTAACCAACGAAATAAGCGAGTGGAGGCGGGAGGTTGGAAAATGAGATGGGGGGAGGAGGGAAAAAGGAGAGGTACGAGGAGGTGAGGAGGCGGGTGTCTGTAGGGGTGAGTGTGTATGTGCGTGGGGAGTCCATAGAGGGTTAGGAGAGTGAGTCGAGAGGCGAGAACTTAGCTGAGAGGGGGGCGGCCCTGTGAAAAGGAACTCATAAAAGTCACATTTGTTGGTGATGCATGAGGAAGTGAAGCCAGCTTTGGCACATGTGTCTGTGGTGCTAAATTAACTGTTAACACAAATAATCAAAGTGCAGGGCCCATTGAGCGCTGGCGCCAGTGAAATGAGGGGGAGAGGCTGGCTCGCTTCTCTCTGAGAACTTGCAGTAGACTAGTGAGCTAGCAGGTGGAGGTCTACCAGGGGCTTTCACAGGATGGAAGTGCTTACAAAACAGGCCGACCAGCCCACTGTCAGAGGAAAGCACCGCCGCACTCCTGCTTTCCAGCTATTGTGTGGAAGCGTGCTTCTCTTTTTAGATCTTTCTTTGTAAAACCTGACATCTCAGAGTACCGAAGGACATGGCACCAGCAATTACCTCTGTGGCCGGCTGATGGTAATTAAATTGCCACTATTGTGACCTTGGGAGTTTTGTTTTTTATCCCACATAGGAGGTCCAAACAACTAGACTTCCACTCTACAAGAGTGAGTCTTGTTGTGATAGCAAACACAAAACCCATGTAGCCACAGAGCTGCTCTCTGAGTTGTTATCTCCTCACCACTGATACTGATGCGCTTTCATAAGAGTCAACATCCCTATTGATTTATAAAAGTGAAATAAAATATCCTCTTACTTCTCCTGGAACAAGTTGTAACAGTCTCTTTGGTTGTCATACAACATGAGGAGTGCTCTGTTGTTTTCAAAATTGTTTTAGTTTCCACAGTCTGTGGAAATTAAGCATTTCACTGCACCCTACACTGTGTACAACTGTGTATGTGTTAAATAAATCTTTAAATCTTGAAAATATGAAAGCAAAGGCTTTGAGATAAAACCATATTAAATGATAATAAGCTAGGGGGGAGAAAGCAAATGAACGAGATTGATGTAGACTGATATTTTTTGCAGTATTTTATCTCCCCATGAACCAAATAACAGGGAATTGTGTTAAAAAGTAAATAGATCAAGATGTTGCTGTATTTGCAGAGCTCAAGTCACACATGATACCTTTGATGCCTTTATGCAAGATTAAACAAAAGAGCTGCATTTAAATTTGTGATCATAAGAGTAATCTTTGCCTTTACGAGACCGTTTCAGCTCTAGTTTTCCCTGCCAACAGTCAAGTCGTGAGGGGAAAATAAATACAACAATTTGGAAAAAGTAATACCCTGCAGCTTTGTGACATCAGCACAAAAGAAGCATGGCCCCTGATGCTCTCCACTTCCCATGCAGCCCACAACTGGGCCGTAGACCGAGGTTGCCTGGCGCCACAGTCATCATGTGTGTCAGTCACTTGCAAAACTCACTGTTTTCGTTAGAGGATGAGCTAAGCTCCTCCTTTAGCCCTAACGATTTATTTTAGACTCCAGCGTCCAGAGACCCCCTTTCTTGAAATCCCAGTTTATCTTGGCCATGTTGTTTCAATATGAACCAATCAGCTTAGCCTCCAGTGGAATGTCCCCTGAGACTTGCCTTGGTTTCCCAATAGGCCTATTCATTTTGAGGACACAAGTTTAACATCTGGTTTGTATTAACGCTCCCTACAATTGCTCTCATCTTGGGCTCAGTCGCACAGGAGGAGCAAGAGGGCAATCAGTCCCTACAGAAATATAATTTCATACTAAGACATATGAAGAAATGATTAGCTACCCTTTGTAGTAAAGCTGTCTATAAATAAAATTACTTAAACAAATAGTTTGACATTTTGGGAAATATGCTAATTTGTTTTCTTGCTGAGAGTTAGATAAGATGCTCAATACCACCTCACGTCTGTAAGATAAATATGTAGTTGATGCCAGAGCTGGTTAGCATAGCTTAGCATAAAGCTTGGAAACAGGGCTGGCCTAGCCTACCAGCACCTCTAAAGTTCACAAGTTAACACAATATATCTCATTTGTTCATCATCGTCTGTCCAAAATATGATGTTTTATTTACTGAGCTTTGGTATTATATGGGGATTGTTTTACTTTTAGACAGAGCCATGACAGGGGTTTTCCCGTTTCCAGTCTTTATGCTATGTTAAGCTAAGCTAACGGGTACCAGGTGGTAGTTTAGTAGTCAACAGCAAGAGACAACACATATCTTAAATTGTTCCCTGAATTACACACGTTTGTAAATTAAAAATATAAATCGGAAAGTGAAGATTTGTCGTAAAACTGTTTCAGTACAAGATTGTGAAAATATATAATTAGTTTTCTCTGAAGCAAATGTTACTGAAGTTAACGCCAAAGAACTATGAGCAGATGATGTGATGAAAGGAGAAGTGTCGTTGGATTAAACAAATCAGGTGAGATACATTATTGCATGGAACATTGCTAGGTTACCAGCTAGCAGCAACCAAGCAATAAACGTTAGCTAGCATTACAGCATTAACATGTTGGTGACATATATTTACAGAATAGAGATGTAGTTCATTCAGCGGATTTCACACAAAATTAAATGTTACTTAACTGTTTACGATAAACTGTGACTTTCTTGGCGGACAAAATTATCTTTTAAACTGACAACATGTAATCAGGGCACAATTCAAACAGGATAAAAAACATGTTAATAAGCTGATTTTGTTACCTTCAGACAGAACCTGCCTAGCTGTTTCTCCCATTTCTACTTGTTATCCCAAAATACACTAACCATCTCCTGAAAGCTACATTATTTACCATACATCTAACTCTCAGAACGAAAAGTGAGAATAGTATGCAATACACATTTAAACGTATCCAAAAATGTTGAACTGTTGTAATAATTTTAAATCAGTTATTCTCATGTAGCAGTGTATGAATTTACCTCTCCAGAGTTATTGTCTCATTGCACACGTAGCTGGGGCTCTTATGCTTAGTTTGGTTGACCTCCAAACGTGTGAAAATTAGGCTTTGTGCCACTGCAGAATGCTGTGCGGACAAATCTCTGTGATACCAGACAAGAACACTTTAATACTCCGGTAATTACCCAACGTGTTCCAAGTGTATCCAGATGTACCATTGTGGGGGGTTTGTCCTCCATGAGAACACACTGAACCAGCAGGTGCACATCTCAGGTAAAGGCTGCTGCTCCCAGCTCCTGATAACGGACTCCCCCACCTCCTACCACACATACACACACACACACAAACTAGGAGTCTACCCTTCTCCCTCTCTGCCTCTCTCTCCCTTTATCATCTCTACCACCCTGGAGTGAAGTGCATTGAGGCGTCTGCCAAAATACATGCCAAATGAAGAGCAAGAAGGGGAAGCAGGCAAGGCTGCTCTAAGTCTCTTATCTGGGTGTTATTGAAATTTTCTTTAAAGAAACAATTCATTTGACGTGACCTTCAATTAGGCTGTGCACAGAAAAGTGTAGTCTTTTGACTGCAATGTTAAGGCACTTTCACTCTCTACCTTATCATGTAAGTATCTCAAACAGAGAAGAAACCTATTGTGCTTTAAATTAACACTGTCCTCATAGGACAGACTGCATTCTGTCTGGTGGAGTTCCTGTTAAACTTAATGGAGCCTTTAAATTCATGAAAATGAATTATAAGCTTGTTATCTATTGTTTTCACTTCCCAGATTGCTTTCTTGGTATTCATAAAACAACTCAGGCATATTGTTTATGTCTGCATCATTAGTATTTACACTGTTGTTTCTGTCTATTGTCACTGTGGAGCATACTACAATGATCCTTATAGTTGTATCCAGAATCTATTCTGTCAAAGGCTTGTATATAATATCAGCAAATTCAAATGACCTCTTTTAAATCTTTGTCACTCTGTTAGATCATTGACTATTCTTGCAAACAAAGGAATTCTTTTCAAATTAGTTTGCCCGAAAGCAAACAGCTCGCCGTACAGCTTCACAGATCAACATGACACACTTGCTCCAATCTCTTTGAACGGGGTTAATCCAAATGCACACCTCACAGAGGAGACACATTTCCATAGTGTTCATTCATCCAGAATCACCTCACTGACTGGCTTCTTACTCATCAGAACAAATGTATCATCAGTTTTTATGAGGTATAAAATTGACTGTTTCTAGCCTGTTGTGTCAAAAGGAAGATGTGTAATTCACCTGGTTATAATTTAAGTCTGTTTCCTTATTTGTGTTTTCTGTGTATTTACTTACATAATTCTGTTTGTTTTTGTATAGTATGTTCTACATCAGCTTATATTCTGTAGTAATTATTATTTTAGAAAAATAGTAACAGCAGTCTTTATTTGTTCAAGTAGCCAAACAGAACAATAACAAACACATTAATCAGGAATGTCTGTACAAAATGTCATAACAATCCATCAGATATTTGCTGAGATATATATTGAGTTTTGACCAAAGTGGAAGACCAACTGGCCAACATTCATAGAGCCATGAGCTAGCATGGCTAAAAACAACATCATCTGGACTTCCTCTGTAATGTCTTCCCACAGTATATGAGGGTGGATGTTAAGGTCCCTAATTCACAGGCAATAACTTTGTGTCAGACTTCATATTAAATCCTGGCCATGCTCAGGCTTTGGCGTCTCTCTGTAGCCCAAACATTTTGACCTCTGACCTCCTGGGAGGTTTGGTTTACAGCTGAAGTTAACAGTGCTGATAGCATGCTGAGAACCTGCTCATTTGATCCAGGAGACAGCTTCCTCAGTACTGTTTTACAACTATTGTCATCCAGCAGATTATCAAAGAAAATGTCATTTGTTATGCTGTAGATTGCTATTTAGATGTTTTGTCCCCCATTTCCATGAAGCCACATTGATATTCAGCCCAAAATAGAAAGTACGGGCACACAATAACACTTCCATCAACTGGTAGGTAAAGTCATCTAGCAGTTGTGGGACACCACTTCTTGTGTAATCTTGGACAAATGAGAAATGAAAATATTAATCATGTTAATAAGTCTGCACTTGTAAATTTTAAATTATGAATTACAAAGTGCCTTATTTAAAAATGGTAAAAAAAATAAAAGAATTTTCCTTATATGTCCTTTAATAAAAAGTGTCTTCCTGGAAACTGGTACCAAAATCTTAACTCAAGGTCCACTTACTAGCTTTTAACTGCATCTCACAGTCTTCATGAGTAGTTGGAATTGCTCTTTATCAGGGACATGGCTGATATTTAGGTATTTATGACCTAAATAAAGACCATTGGTCACATGATAACCATGGAGATTATAACCTCTGTTCAAAGATAGTCTCTGATTTTGGAAGAAAATGGCCTTTTTGATCTTTCTCCAGCCTCCAGAGACTGTGTCGATAACTGTGATCCTTTACTACAAATGTTTTTGTATGTTTGAAGCAATTTACTATAAATGTATTCTTCACACTACTGGCAGCCATTGGTTTCCACTTATTTCAGCTCAATTTGAAATTCAGCTTAGATAATGTATGGCAGTGGACAACATTTATATTCCAGGGTTATGTTATTGTTGTGTAGTAATGCAGTGCAGACTTCTCAAATCAAAATAATCTTTGTTTGTCGAAATTGTTCAGACAAACAAAAGGCAAAAATGAATGTTGTGGAAAAGTTTCAAAGTTTCAAAGCTTTTCTCACAAAGTTTGTTGTTTAGCAGTTTACTCATACGTCTTGGATGTCACAGCTTCCAAAAAGCACATGAACGCACCGTACTGGCACACAAATCAGACCATGCTTACAAAAATATATTACAGTACAACAATAACATAAAACAGAACCAGAAGATAACCAACTGTAATGCTCAATTTGGTTTCTAAAAATTGTTTCAGATCTCTCTCTGTCTCTCTCTCTCTCTGACAAAAAACATATATATAAATAGCATTAATATACTAAAAAATCTATAAGCTTTGGTTTGCTTTGGAAAATGGTCAGTAGAATGTAAAGTATATGTGACTTGTAGTGAACTGGCAAAATTATGCAAAACCATCAGTGTGACCTTTTGAGTAAAACTAAGAAGCAGCTTGTTAAAAATGTAAAAGGTCAGGAAAAGTTACATATGAATTATCTACTGCAGTGCAAAAGAGAATCAGAAGACAGACCTTTTGAAACAAACAAGTAAAGCCTTAAAAATTAAACTCATGTTACTACTTACAGAAGCTTACTGCATTCACCTTTCTATCAGATTTTCCCATGACATGGATCATCACCATAATCAAATCAGTGTATTCAGACTACAGAATAATTTGAGCCACTGATGCAACAACTGATTTGTAACACAGGACATTCGTCATTTTGGCAGCCAAAGACCGTTTTTTAAACATGGAATTTGTTTCTAACTGCAACAACAAGGCATCACTTTCTGTTGATGGATGAATGGAAGTAAATGGAAATCCATCTTATCAGCTACTGAGACAACAACATATTAGGTCAAGGGCCAGTTCTGGTATCCTTTTTAACCCACAGAGTTTTAGCCTTGTCCCCAAGCAGTTAACACTTGATTTCAATTAGCTTTTGGGATAATTTTTCGTCCCCTAATTGAGATAGAAAACCCTGCTGTGCCAGGCTGAAACCAACGTGATGCAGCGGTGCTCCTGAGTGAATCTCGCTTCATTGACCATCTGTCTTATTGATGGCACAAAATATCTAAGCCCTCGATGTCGCAAACTTGAAATTGAGGGCACAACAGATAGGTGTTATTTCAACAAGACAAATTACCTCCAAAGTGGTTGCAGTGGAATTGTTTTTTACATACGGGACAGCTATTTCTAGGTCAAGATCCCTTCTGGGTCAGACTGGAAACTATTTATTTTGAAAACATGAATCCGAAGCTATAAATCATCTGAACTCAAAATGATTTAATGCATGGTGAATATCTATGTTTTAGTTATTGCTATACAGAAAAATCAAACTGAATATTGTGAAAGATGTAATTCTTATAAACTGAAGTGACCTTGTTTCCCCATGTTTTAATTATAATTAATTTATGATGAAAATGGACTCTACTAATGTTGTCAGCTAGACAGTTAACATTTCTTAATGATTTGTTGCGGAGAGCATTTTCAACCACAAGCTCCATTTTCACCAATATGGATTATATAATGATGTATGAATTTTAAAAAATGCCTTATGGATTTCGACTGTGATGCTTCTACTACAACTTGCTTAAACAGGATTGATGCAGATACAGTTTATAGCCAGCCAGTTACTGATGTAGTGTTAAAGCAGATACAACATGAGTGAATATAAAACATACAAGTAGCTAATGGCTGTACTTCAGACAAAACATACTTGATTAAATATAAATTACTGCCTGAAAACCAAATGGTACAAGAAACTAGCAGTGTTTGACACAACCACAACATTAACACATATGTGCACTTTGTAGACTGCTTATCCAGGAATATTGGAATATGTTCAGGCTCAAAGTCTTGGTAGCAGTATAAATCCAAGTTTATTTTGGTATATGAGCTCTAACAAACAGTCTGTGAGTTTACAACATCTGCTCTCAGTGGAGCAGCTCCACAAAATATCAAACGAAGCCATCGCTGATAAGCACTGTGACTGTCTGGTTTCTGGACTTGTTAGTGAGTATCTAAAGCTGCCCATGACCATTACTAAAATATTATTTTGTATGAATTATGCTTTTATGCATGACATGACAAGATAATTGTTGCAATATTGCCTAACATCTTTGATGCTGACTTTTGGTAGCGCCTAACAAAACAATCAGTGTATTATAAGAAAAACACCAAATCTAATGGAGCAACATAAAGAGAAAATAAAGCAGCCTTTCTGATCAGCCAATGCTTTGTGAGAATGAAGCTAATATGCTATAAGTGTCCATTAAGAGGGTTCCACATTAACTACCTCATCCCAGACTATTTTACCACACATTTATTTCCCAATTAGCAGTAATTCTCTGAATGACTGGCAAAGGATCTTACTAGCCTCTCTGAAATACACAACAATTAGACGCATTGTATTGAATTAGTATTGTGGAGCCTGAAGGCGCGGCCCTGTGAGGGCTAGTGTTTTATTTGTCACCTGGGAGCACTGCTCTGAGGCCAGGTCACAGCTTCACACAGCAGGGACCCTGTAAATCGGCTGTTGCTGCCGCCTAGGTTGACCTGCAACAGGGCTGCCATTCAAACATCTTGTGAGGAATGTCTCCTGCAGCACTGTGGGGGGGGTGGGGGCATTGAACGGAAGTTAGATGAGGTTTAAAGGGAACAGACGGATGAACCATGTGCAGACAGTGTTTCCTTTGAAAAGCCATTCAAAGAATCCTTTGGCAGCGACTGTGTCAGCTGATTACAAGTCCTTTGACTCTTTTCTCTGGTGTCTAATGTGCTGAAAAAAACTCCAACCACTGACACCACAATATAATACTCTATAGTCTTATACTTAAGTAGGACTTAAGGTACTTTAATACTTCCAATTTATGCTAGTTTATACTTCTAGTCCAGTACATGTCAGAAGTAAATATAGCACTATTTATTTGATATTTTACATACAAAACATGATCTACATTTTAAAGTCAGCTATGACATTAAAATGCTGCTTATATTATAATGCATCAGTAATACAATATTACAATATCTATAAAAATATTAATTCTAAATGGAGCTGTTGAACATAATGAGTACTTTTACTTGTAGGAGACTATTTTAACACAGGTGTTTTACATCCTTATTCCATCACTGCTCTTGGATAATAAGAAAATTATCTTAAAAATATCTCTTATATCTTATCTAATATATAATATATTTTTGTTTGTTTTAACGTGATCAAGCTAATGTCTGAATGTTTAGGTTCTTAGTTAATTAGCAAGTTGCTCTAATGACTGCATTTTTAACATTTATTCAGTTTATCAATACTGCTACATAACACAGTAATGAAGTTACCTAATGGGACTTTGAGTTAAGTACTTAAAAAAACAATAGAAATTATACCCATTCATTGTGTTTAAATCATTGGAACTTAAAAAATCGAAAAGGACACGAAGGCTGAGGATGGCTGAGATGGAAAAATATGGTAGACTACAGGTCAATGCAACTGCATGCACCTTACAGAGCCACTGCTTTATGAAAGAAGTGTTTTTTTATATCAAATAGAAAAGATTGAAATGGACACCACTAGCAATGTTAAAAAATGTTAAAACAATGTTTTCTAGAAAAGCAATGCATTGTAATGAGTTCATGTGACAGATTACTATGTTAAAATAATAAGGTTAGTGCTCCCATTCTAGATGGCTTTAAGTTATTATGTCTAATAATGTTTGAGTTTTAAAATTAATATCACATTCATAGAAACATTATGACGAAATCTCATCACTACTTGGTGGAATTATTGTAGTGTTTTTACATTAAACAAATGTTCATAAGGCTACAGGAGTCAGGAGAAGGAAAATTCAGAGGTGATTAAAGAGGTTAGTTGGGTTTTCTGGCTGTAGAAGAAAAATGGTGTAAAAACACTCAGACTTGCTCTCTGCAGCCAAAAGCACCACGACCTGTGCGTCATCAAATTACCACGAGTGTTGCCAGTCTCAATTGTAGGGTAACATAATGAGTGTGCTTTGCCGTAATAACGAATAATTGCAATTCTTATGGCACGGAATATTTGTCTTCAGCTCTGTAAAGTTTGATCTTACCTCCTACTGTTTTTTCTTTCTTTCATTAGATTCTATCATATCAATAACCTTTCAGCCAGCTGAGACAATCATGTTAAAAGACTGTATTCAAATGACACAGTAAGTGTCGCAAGACACTTCAGTGGTTGTATGAGCCTGTGATTACATTCATCCTTCTGTAGAACTACCATCATCAGCCCATTCTCCATTATTCAAGCACAAATGATGAGAGGAACACTTGAGCGAGAGCTTCTCAGTCAGTTGATACTTGCCTCCAGCTAGCTGTGACAGTGAATAGCCCATGACTGGAGCACAATTAGCTGCAGCAGCAGGGGGCTGATCTTAACAATGCTGTTGTTTTCCTCCTACCATTGCGGTTGAGTTTTATGGCCATCCTAAGCACATGTTCTTACCTCTGTTTTGCATTTACAAGGTACATGGAGACTTGATGTAAGGAGTAAAGAAAGTCAAAGACAATAAAATATCACATTATTTAGTGTAGTTTGGCTGGTGGCAGCATTCGTCACCTTCAGGAAGACAAAATATTCTATTTGTAGTTTGCATTGCTGGGAAAACCATATTATGAACTTTGGGGTCATCGTATATTTTCAGTCAGGTGTCAGGTTCATAAATGCATAAATGCTGCAGCAACCTGACATAAGCAGCTAGGTGTGTAATGGAATGGTATGCTGAGGTGACCTGTGCCAGCTTGTGGTTGGACCTGTGAGTGGTGTGTTGCCGGGTAGAATCGGTGCAGTCAGGGCCGAGAACTGAAAGGGTCAGGGAGGTGGTGGCTGGAGAGTGGCGTGTAGCAGTCAAGGATAGACCTCCAGTGTTTGTGGAGGAAGGGAGGCCGGCCAGCTTGGGTTCTGGGGGGACTGTGGGGATCATGGGCTGGCTGGGGGTTGGGGGCGCCGGTGGTGGTGTCAAGCAGGAGGGTTTTCTAACCAAGAGACTGTAACTCATTGTAGCCTGACTCCACTGGCTTGGGTGGCAAAGATCGTGAAGTCCTGGACATTCATCAACCTGCCGAGGAGGGCCGACTGACTGGAGCCAGGGTCTGTTTTCTTCCCCCCTTCTTCTCCCTCTCACCGTGTCAATGGGATCCAGTGCAACTGTGCCGAGGCAGCCGCCCTGAGGAGACAGACCTGGGTCAGTGCAAATAATCAGGCCTCTGACGCCTTGCCTCGTTACTGGGCAATGGTGGGGGGGACTCAAAGTTTAGTGTGGGGGATCCCAGAGGAAACTAGGGACAAGGGGTTGGGCCGTGGGTCTGTCTTTCGAAGAGAAGGTCATGATATGGGCATGCCTTCAGAAGGATAACAACACTGACACCACTACTCTTTACATCCAGCATGGTGTTGGTTTCAGTTTTAATTGGACTTGAGTTTGAATATGAAGATGCATCACTAGGTACATTGATCCCTCCTTTCATCCTGCTGTGTTGCTGTTACTTTCCCTGTCTAAAGTCTTGCACATGCCTTCTTGTCAAAAGAAGATTAGAAACTCAGTTACATGGCCAAGAAATCTGCACTCTCCAGGAGCAATATAGCTGGAGAAATGAATAATGGATGCTGGGTTTCCTGTATACATAACGTTTAACAATCATGTCACACTGTGCGAAGTCGGGTGAAATAAAATCTTGCCCACAATCTGAATCAGACTGTTTGATATCAATTTCAAGGGATGTCAGATGTGCGATGAATGCAATGAATTTTTGGTAGTATTAATATTATGGGTTTTTTTCAAAATTTTTTTTAAAGATGCAAGTGTAGACGTTATCAATTGCGACATTTAACTGCACCGCTTTCATTTTTGAAAATGTAGCAAAACATTGAACAAGCTTCGTCTGTAGTGCTGGAACTTCTATGCACCAAAAAGACTTTAGACCTAGTCACAACCAGTGAAAGGAGGGATACATTAAATGCCAATTCTGCAAAGTGAGTTTATATATGTCTTTTAGTATGAGCATTACGCTAACTTGTCAGTGTTGCCAGATTGGGTGGTTTCTATTACTTTTGTTTAATTGGGCTAAAAGGACTAATTTTGTACCATGTAGGTGGTTTCCCTAATGAAAAGTTAGATTATCTTCAAATGAATCTGGCTCCTTCTCCCCTCCGAGAAGTATGATTGAGATTGACAGGAGGTAGAGTTTAGTGGGCTCGGCTCGACATGCAATGACAATGAAGGAATAAATAACATTTTGAGTAATTACAATTAGGATTAAACTTACTTCCCTTTTAAAATTATTGTTTGATTTATTATCGTATATTACATCTGTTAAAATAAGTGCACAGATGTTTTATGTGTATGAATATTATGATTGGGATTATTGGCATCAGTCAAATCTGGCAGCAGATTGTCATATTCGGACCAGTCATCACAGCATTCACATTGTTAGATCTTGGTCCTAAATTTCAGACGCTGTCACTCAACTTTGACGCCAAATCAGCTGTTGGTACCCATCACAGTATGATCAAAGACATTTTTTTTTGATTGATGACCAACGATTTCACACTATTTCTCTCACGAACGTCAACTTTGATCTGAGACAGCCTAAAATTGCAGTTTTTACAAAGGCCTTAACACATTCATCATCATTTAAGTGCATGTAAACCGCAGATGCTTGTAATAGTTTTTAACCAGCTGAGAGTTAAAACAAAAACCCACTTAATTCTTTCTTTATCTTTAGCTTTCTCATGCCTCAGTCTGTTCAGGGTGATAGGAACATGGCTGACCTTTAATGACATCAGATGGGAGGAAACCACATCGAGGACGGAGCTAAAACATTAGTCTGGACATGAGGGCTTCACTCTGTAAGTCATCAGCAGCTTTCCTATGACTTGGTCCCAGTGATAATGGCGCTGAGTCAGAGCCTGAGCTCTGAGCATGGGAAAATGTAAAGGGAGGAATGTGCGGGGGAAACACTGTCTGGACTGATGGCACTCTAGAGTCTGCTCTGTGTCCTCTCCGAAAGGAGCCTTGTCTTTATTATGACTCAGGCCTCATGTATTTACATTAACTCACAAATATTGTATCTCATTTTCTCTATTCATGTTTTTGTTTTGGCACAGCTGTCTAGTCCTGGTCACCAGTACTAACTACTTGCAACCAGTAGCAGCTTTTCCGTTCTCTTTTATTTCAAGGTTTGTTGAATTGCCCTTCTCTCGTTTTATGAAGTTGTGTCATTTATCTACTTGGGAGCTGGATGATTTGATTTAAAGCATGCTGAAATACCCCGACTGTGACCTGCTTCCACACTCATGTCTCCATTTTCAACAGCAGATACATTTCTCTGTAAAAGTCATCATTTATTCTCATGTCGACGTCATTCTCTTCTGCTCATTTACCGTCCCGCCGCTGAGCCAGCTGAGTTCATTATCCCTTTTGGATGAGAGTATTGAGACATTTGCTGCACCTTTTGTGCGTGTTAACAGTCTCTATCCCTTACTGCTCATCAGTTTCAGTTTTGAGTTCTCACTTCCAAATATCCTGCCCTGCCCCCTTTTTCTCTCCCTCCCCCAAGGCCTCATGGGAGCTCAGCAGTACAAATTTCCGTTTATACCAGTGGCTGGGGCTGACGACACCGCAGCGCTCTACCCCACAGATTGACGAGCCCTCAGATGCCGATTTACTGTACATGGCAGCCACTCTGGAGCCGCCGCACATCTGGAGCGGAGTACGCTTACTGAAAAACAGGGGCCAACCTTGGCCCAAACAAGTGTAGCAGAGCAAAACCGATGAAAGGCAGCTCTCCCTCCTCCATGCACGCACACAAACACACACACACACACACACACACACACACACACACACCTTAAACCCCCCACCCCTTCTCCAGATCCCAGATCTCTAAAGCTATTACAAAGACCTTGGAAGGGCTGGATTCTGTAAACAAAAACTTGAGAGAGGCATTAAGAGACATGGTGGAGCTAATGATGTGATTGTGGTGGGAATGTCTTCACTAAAGCTGCTGAAATCTCCACTTTGAAAATGCGTGTGTGTGTGTATGTGTGTGTGTGTGTGTGTGTGTGTGTGTGTGTGTGTGTCGAAGTCAACACAGTCGATTCTTGGAAAAACAGTGAACCTTCTGCTTTGACAAAGTTTGCAACAGGAACACTTCCAAAACTGACAACTTTAAAGAAGAAGAAAAAACAAGGAGATATTTGAAATATACATAAATTGTATGTGACGCATGTATTTTCTTAACATTTCCTAGGAATAGAAAATTTTATTTGGCTTTTAGAGATGACTAAAAATACATGTATAAAAAATACAGAATGTGAAAACATTAATTATTAGATGCCATGGAGTTTCAAAATGATTTAAAAAACTGATGTGACATCCAAAAACAACACAAGAAAGCTGTTGGCTTCCTGTAGGAACCTCATATTTTGTAATCTGGTCTTTTGCAATTCACAGCTGACATTGTTCCCCACAAGAAGGAAAGGTTTCATAAAGCTGGAACCAGGCCAAGTCAGGAAAAAGACAAAAATGTCAAAATATCACTCAACACAAAGGAGAAGTAGAGTCTGCAGTCTTTTTAAAGATTTTTTCCAGGACAATAATTGTACTTTTGTGTCACAACATGAGGTTAAAATTCACAACCCACATTTTCTAGATTGTTGGTACATTATATTCTCATGTGTAAAACCTTTAAAACAGACTCTTTTCAACTATTAAAATGTGCTGTACATCCTGCCTGTATTACTCTCAGATCTGGTTGTTGCTGAGCTCAAAACCACAGGGACAGCGTCAGGAGTCTCTCCTGTTCACCATATTTAAAGTGTGTTTCTGTGTGTTTGAGAGAGTGTTGCCGCAGTCTGTGAGTGTATGCGAGGTAAAAAGTGTCAAGGAATTCATTGTCTGTTCTCCACCTGTTATTATTCTGGTCCCAATCAACCTGCTAGCCAGTCTGGAGCCAGTGGCCATCTGGAAACACTGCTCTGTTTATAAACTTGGCAAGGATCAGCACTCCGGGGCTCTGACCTCCCACACAAATCTGGAAACAATTAGAGCAAGACAGTCTGGCTGATTACTGCGAAAGGGCCCAGCGTGGATCCCACTGACGGCTGTGGGGACGCCAGACCCTTGTTAGAGAAAATGCAAACTCAGTACTAAACCCTTGCACTATTATCACACAGACACTTACACTTTCAGGATTATGCAGCCCGTTTCATGTAGAGTCTCTATTTTTGCTTTTATGACCCTTTTTTTTGTTCTCACAGACGGATGAACACACACAACCACCCACAGCGCAAACAAACACTACTTTATTGATCTTTTTTGCAGTGTTCATGGAATGACTTGCACCTCGCTTTTATTTAAGGAAAGTGGCTCCCATAACCTTTGTCCACATTTTGACTCATGCTCATAAAATGTGAAAAAATATATTTAGAAAATGAATTTGGAAGAAAAAAAAACATTGAAAGGAAAAAAAGAAAAAACATATCTTTATTTAAATGGGGGTTTTAAGATCGTATTTATTATCTTTTTGTTTTGTTGCCACAAATAACCTTTATAAATTTCAAATTCATTATAAACATACCCTAACTGTGCCTGTGTAATATCAAATACTTCAGAGTCTGGAATTCAACTCAACTTAGTGACAGCTCAGAAAAGGGGTCTCCCTTGCAACAGAGCAGGGGAGTGAAGTGGAGGTCACTTTAGATTATGGCATTATTGATTGGGTGTCTGCGTCGCTTGCATCGTTTCAGCCTTTGCTGAATCAGTGTAAAAGATTGTTCTGACATGCAGCTCATAATTGACTAACAAGCGCTTGAGTTTAAACAAACATTTCATTAAATTCTAATTAAATGGATTCCATTTATTAGAATTCATTTGCAATGTAATTTATGCATATTAAAGCAAACAAAAAGGCTTACACAAATTTTGAACAACAACAAAAAAAAATCTTTGCTGTGATGTTGTAAATGGATGTCTGTGTAGTGATCCAGGGTCAGTATTAATAAAATACCCCTAAAAGATTAATTAACAGCGCATGTTATTCCCGTTAGAAAGGTCTTATTCATTTCTCACACAGTATTCAGACCAGCAGAAAAGCCCCTAAAAGCTTGATTGTGCAGGGATCTGATTATAAATACGCAGGACACATTCATCACTGGCAAATATCAAAGCCATACATCAAGTAATGAAAACTTACATGATTCACATTTTGTTGATGGCGCTTTTCCAGCAGCTTCGGTCTCAATGATTATCAGCAGTCCAAATTATTAATTATAACACATATTTTGCCATTAAAAAGAAATCCTACAAATGAATCCTGTATGTGGAGAATTGAGTCTAAAGTATTATCCCCTCTTTCGTTTTGGAGGAGCCAATAATCAGTAGGATAATGAACCAAGATAATAATGTATAAAGCTGGTTATTCTCAGTGTTAACTATGAACTTGATAGTTGCTCAATACAACAGCTTCTTCTCAAGGTACCACTTAAACATCCGCCTCAACAGTAGGTCAGCTGACAACCAACGTCTCACATCATATCACTCAATCGCCAGCAATCACTAACATTACAGGCAACATGTTATGTAATTCTCTATCTAAATTAAAGAACAGAATACTATATCCAGTCTAATCCAATAAGGCTTTATTGGTGGTAATTGCATGGTAAATCCTTGTTTACATTGCCAAAGCAAGTGTGAAAAAAACTACAACAACAAAAAATGTATATGAAAAGAATATATAGTTACTATTAAATCATTTATGCAATTTCTCTAAATAAACATTATTATAATAATCTCTAAAATAAATCTTAACAAAAATAAATCTAATTTTCCAATAATAATGGTGAATAATTCCTCTGGCCATTCTCTCTACTCTCCTTTTCTCTCTCCCAGTCTCCCTTCATTTCTCTGTCTCACACATTCGGTCTTTTATAAGGATTTATGGTATTCTGTTGCACAGAGCATGTGAATAAAGCAGGAGGGGCTGCTTTTAATTAGCAAAGATTATAGGAAATGGGCCCAAAGCCCAATAGAACATTTCCAGCTGGAAGTCCAGCCTCTGTGCTTAGCAGCATTGCAGCTGAGCAGCTATAGTTTAACAAGGAGGGAGATGGAGATTGAATGCAGATACTACATTACATGGTACTTTCCCATTTCTGTTTCATTACTTATGTTGCTGGCCAGGCTGTTCCTGTGCTCCCAGTGGTGGGAGAAGTACACTGATTCTTTATTTAAGCGAAAGTACCAATACATTTATGGCAAGATAGTCCTTTACAAGCAAAAGTACAGAAGTATTATCCATAAAATAAGCTTAAAGTATCAACATACTTGTGTTGTAAAAAAGTAAAATCCTTCCTATTGCTGATTTTATATTACAAGCCCCTAAAAGCTTGATTGATTTTGATTTTATATTACAGTATTTCTATAATGGTAGTAGTAGTATTAATACAGGTGGATCAACGCATATGCAGCTTTTTACTGTTGTAGCTAGTTAAGATGGAGCTATTTCTTCATATACAGTTAGTCCAGTGGTTCCCAACCTAGGGATCTGGCCCCTGCAAAGGGCCACAAAATAAATTGATGATTAAAGGGACAGAACCAAAAAATAAAAACAACAAAGAAGTTCTGATACACCAATTTGTATTTTTTTTAACTTTTCTCTAATCTTTGTTTTTTGTGAAATTCTGGATACATTTATGTCTTTGTTCCTTGAACAGTTATTTGAATTAAACCATCCATCGTCAACCGCTTATCCTGCATACAGGGTCGCGGGAGGGCTGGAGCCTATCCCAGCTGACATTGGGCGAAAGGCGGGGTACACCCTGGACAGGTCCATCGCAGGGCCACACATAGATGCACAACCACTCACACTCACATCCACACCTAAGGACAATTTAGAGACACCAGATAACCTAGCCCCACCATGTCTTTGGATGGTGGGAGGAAGCTGGAGCACCTGGAGAGAACCCACACGAACACAGGGAGAACATGCAAACTCCACACAGAAAGGCCGGGGCAACCAGGGTTTGAATCCATGACCTTCTTGCTGTGAGGCAAGAGTACTAACCACTGCACCACCGTGCCGGCTCTTGAATTAAACCGTTTGACATTAAAAGTTTAAATCTATTTTTTGGTGTAAGTGCTAACAACTCAGACATCTGAAATGGGACAAGAGGCCTAAACTACACTAGATCAAAATGGTTGAGAAATACTAGTTTAGTCTTTGACAATGTGTTGTCTTTTATAACCTTATATGTTTTTATGTCAAATCTTTATCTTCTCTTGTAATTATGACTTCTGTATCTCATAATTGTGACTCACTATCCTATGAGATTTAGGAAGAAGTATTACACTGTATTCTGTGACCCATCGGATTCTGCAACCTGGGCTGGTATTTATCAAGCCTTTCAAAGTGCCATTTTAGTCATGAGTGCTGAGAATTCATGAAATTTACTCCTACTTTAAAACATAAAAATAAATGCAAGTTGTCAAACTTCTTAAAGCTAAGAATCACTCTTATTCTCCCAGTTATTTAAGACAGCTCGAGAGGTCTCTCAAGTGGTTAGGAGTTGCCAGTAGGGGCTTGTGATGGTGCTGTGAAGACAGAGACATGAATCTTACAGGAGAGGATAAATGTTTCAGAATTATTTATCGATGTACAGTTTATTATATAGTATCGTTTGAACAGAGCAGGCATCATTTTTGTCAGCGAGTTGATGAGGGACGTCATCTCAATGCATTTTCAGCTAAAACGAAGGTGGTGATGACACTTCACTTCTTTGCCACAGAACAAATGCAGGAAAGTGTCATGAGTCAGCTCTAAGACTGACACTTAAGATTTAGTCCTACACTTCACTTAGGCCCCATCCACACTACTGCATTTTCAAATCAAAACGGAGACCTTTTGCTACCTTTGCACCTCCCATCCAGACTACAACAGTGAAAACGATGACCTAAAACGGAGAAGTTTGGAAACGCTGCCGACCCCGTTTTGCATTTTAAAACTCTGGCATTTTAGTAAAGACGGGCCAAAGCGGAGGAACGATGACACAGCCGCTCACGCACGGCTCTCTGATTGGGTCTTGCAAAGCAGAAACATGATGCTACTGGCCGGGTTTTTGACAGCATATTTTCATTAAAATATTATGTACCATGCAAATTGTGTGGTAATATGTACCACACTTACAGCCTACACTTGTACTGTGCATGTCACTGCATGTGCATGTAACACTCCCGTGTTACATTCAGTAACAATCCCAGCTCATTATTGGTAAATGCAAAAAAAAACTGGTATGATACTTTGTCTGTACTTATTTATTTTTTCTCCAAATCTTCTGTTACTACAGAATAGACCATCTGCTTCATGTTTACACCGGCAAGCTCATGCCCAGTGTACCTGACTAGGTCTTCAGTTGTTTTAATGTAGACAGAGATGAACTCCAAAACGCAGCTAAAAAGAGATCACATTCGTTTTAATTCTCCGTTTGTAAACTAAAATGGAGTAGTGTGGATGGGGCCTTAAATTAGGACTGAGTTGCTTGATAGCTAACTTTTAAGCGCATTTTTGAGCCAAAAATTGTTTTAACTTTTAAGTAAATTCTTAGCAGTGTTCTTATGAGTAGTTCTGAGAAGCTTGATAAATACAGGCCCAGATTTTAAATTTCAGATATATTGCCACTGCCAACATTTTATATCACACTTCTTTATTTTTATAGCGGATACCAAACTTGGTGTTATTATGGGCAATGTTGGCATACAAATAATAATAATAATAACACTATCCTTATTATCCAGTGATATTATTGTCTTCTAGTGTCTCAAACCGTGGGGGAAATAAGAATGAATTTAATCAGTTAGCACCATCATGCATCGCCCTTCACCTTTCTCATAATTTCATCTGAATCACATAAGTATGAGAAAACAAAATCTAATTTGGTGATTGCAATACCAAAGACTTCGGTGTTGTCCCCATGGGACAATGATTTTGGAAAAAAATGTCTGTAATGGCGAGAGAAAAATAATTTTTTGATCCACTTTAAATTACGTCTTGAGTTGCACATATGTTTGTCAATTTAAAAGATTATTTTGTAAGTCACAATTTGTTGACTCTCTGGCTGTGTCCGAAATCACCCACTACTCAATATATAGTGGACTATATAGTGAGCTCGCCTTTTTGTAGTGCTGTCCGAATGTCTAGTGATAATTATTATACCCTATATAGTCCACTCACAATGTATCCCAGAATGCATTTTGAAACGTAGTGTACAACCTGATGGTCACTAGCCAAGCCATATATACCATCATGCACTGCGCTGATAGAAAAAACTGATTGTCTGACGGCAATGATGTAATTAGTGTCCGAAAGTGTTGTTTCAATAATGTGAGTGAGCTCCCTATATAGTGCTCCAAATACAACTCCCTACAGAGGGGGTAGGGAGTAGTGAATGAGAGGGGATTTCGGACACAGCCTCTATGTGCTTCTGTTGAAAAGTAACTAGTAGCTAAATAGCTGTTAAGTAACTGTCAAGTAAAAAGTACTAAATTTCCCTCTGAAATGCGGTTGAACTATACAGTAATATAAAATGTTCATATATTACAGTGCTACAGTCCTTACAAACTTCATATGACATCTTAAGTTGAGTTTTAATAATGTCAAGTGACTTATGAATCACTGTCACTTTGATATTATGACATGGATACTGTAGTCAGTAATAGCTCAGTGAGTCATTACAGTGCTGCAGTGATCACTTCCTCATACAGCAGACCTTTCAAACCCCACAATATCTAGAGTCTATAGTGTGATTAGTCCTTAATTATTCCCCACTTGGTCATATGCTTGCTCTAATATTAGACACCATGCTACTGCTTAGGAAATTATGGCAGCCACATTTGGTCACATGTGCAACTAGGAGCTCATGTTGTCTTACGAATCGACCCTTCTCCTTTTTGGAAACTACAAATGTGAAAAAGAAGAAAAGAGAGAAAACAGGATCCTGATCGGGCAGCGTCTGGTGCCTGGAGCTGGTGTATTTTTGATGTAACAGAGGAAGAGCGAGGGCAGTGTCCTTCCTGGTTTTCTACAGCTTCCTGTACAAACTGGAATTTGATTCAGAGCCACTTGTTACATTCACTCCCAATGCCATTGTTCCACTGACCGTTGAACTTGGAGATTTGCTTCCACTGACAACCCGGCCCTCCTAAATAGTGGTGAAATGAAACTAACAACTTTACTACCTTTAAGTCCAATTTTGTGGTACATGAAATTTACTTGAGTATTTCTGTGTAATGCTAATTTTTATTTCCACTCTACTATATTTCAGTGTAAAATATTATTCTTTTGCTCCACTACATTTATTTAACAGCTGTAGTTACTCATCACTTTGCAGATTAAAGCCTCTACACGGGTGTTTTCAGTTACTCTGGCTGATTACACCTGTAGTCAGGCACAAGTTGGGTTGTAGATAGGATTTTTTCCTATTTTTGAAACTTGAAGCTGGGGTAGACGATGTTAAAGAACTAGCAAGAGACAACATGTTTTTCCAACTGTAACCAACTGAAAAAATAAATCCTCCCTCCAAAGCCACTCTCCCAAAAACACATTTTTACGAGCAAAGAATGCACAGACAGAGCGCACGCAGGCAGGTAAGCAGGCCAGGCAATCATTTCATTTGCCATGCATATAACAGTCTTGTGAAAGCCACAGATACTGGAAATCTTTAAGTTTTGTGTCAGCATTTGATGTAAGAATTGGTGTGGGAATGTAAAGAGCATTTCAACAATTATAACAAAAATGCTTGTGAAATAAATTGCCCCTACCTGAGCTTTAAGTTGAGATAGGACAAGCAGTTAGACCATATCTCTGGTTCTGCTGCATTGATTTTGATCGTTAAAAAACAACTATGAATCCAACAGTGTCATAGGAGTGCAAAGCTAAATCGCTGTGGTTCTCTTTTACGACAGGTAGAACAAAACCAAAAGAAGGGTGAGAGAGATGCCAGTCAAGAGTAGTTTGTCCATGCCCATGCTGTTCTGAGAGGAGGTCTAATTAAGCCACATCATATAAAACACCTGTGTGGGTGGGCTTCAAGTACAGTCACAGTACCCTTCTGTTCTACTAATATTCGTACCGTCTCACATTCATTTCTGATGACGGTAACCAAGTTAGCTGGCCAATAGAAGCACTGATGCTCTGTTTCTAATTCTACTGTGTCTCATTACTTTCTTTATAGTAGGCCTACATTATCACACTACTAGACTACAAACAGTAGTGTCCTTCTTATGGTACTGTTTGAAGTTTGGGACCACTCTGATCGATATTTCTTTATTACCCACACTATGTCCATTCTCTAAGTGTGGGGCAATTTTACTGAACAGAAACATAATGTGACCATTCCCTTAGGTTGTTCAGGGACTTTAAAAATAATACATATAATCACTTGGCAAAATACAGCGCATTATTTTGTAATAGAATATCACACATTATAAGTAAAACTTGCTCTACTTAGACCAGCTGCAAGAATTAAACACTGCTTATAGGATAATTCAATAATAAACTGCCATCTTAAGTACTTTCACATTTGATACTTAAATTAAAATACATTTTTATGAAATTACTTGCATACTTTTAGTAATGTTTTGAATGACCGACATTTCCTTTCAATGGTACTTTCACTTAAACAAACGATCTGGATAGGGCTACCACCACTGTGTCATCATCCTAACAACATCATTTGAATCATTGCTTGTGGCTCTCAGCATGCCTTGGACCCTGTGTTTTCAACCATTTTCCAGCCACATGCAGTAACGTCGGCAAAAGCCTGTCAGGTTTCATGTGAGATATTGTCAGTAAGCTGCCATGCTCATCAGTATCACACAGAGTCACTAAACACATCACAGCCGTGGTTGTGGGGTGATTGCTCTTAATTAAAAAGCTTGTTTTTGTCTATAATAAGCAACCTCTGCAGACTTCTGACACATTTCCCACATTAATTTCACCTTTTCTCATCAGCATGCCACTTTGACCAAGCAAATACCTGTGTGTATGTGTGTGTGTGTGTGTGTGTGTGTGGTGTGTGTGTGTGTGTGTAAACAATACATGCTCATTAGAGTGAATGAACACACCTGTCTGTCTGGGTCCAGGTGTTCCCTGCAGGAGATGATGCACTGCAGCTATGCTCCAGCTGGTGGCAACAGGCCCTTATTTCATCAGGTACAACAACCACCTCACGCTCCTATGCCCTGCAGGTCTGTCTGAGTAATAATAGGAGGCTATTTAGTTGGCTACAGGCAATATGATGAGCAACTATGCCCCAAAAGTCTACCATTGGAGATTAAAATGTTAAATGTGCCCTTTGTGTATAAGCATTAGGCATTTTATTAGCATCAAACTGTTTCTCATTTAGCTCTGAAAATACTGTAGGCACAGAATAAAGTTACTGTAATCTGTTCAGTTCATTTATTTAACCACCACTTAGTGAGTTAAAAGAGCCTCATTACAGCAATTCTGCATGCACTGTCTGATCAAAGATGGTTAATGCTGGCATTGTTACATTATCATTTTGGTTTAGTTGTTAAACGTACTGCCTTTTTTAAACAAAATGTTCTTTTTTTACGGGGAGTTTTAGGCAGACAATGCATCACCACTGGACTTGGACTTAATTGACACTTGTCTGTTAACAATTGCTGAAAGTCGTCCAGTCACTTCAGGTTTGAAGCAGGTCTGACATACTCCTGGAAATCTTCCACTCGGTGGGGTTTGCGTCATACGATTTGGACAAGCTGCAGCAGCTTGGACACACAGCATCCAGGATTTTGACTGTTCAGGCTGAAAGGATTTATTTGTCCAATTCATCCATTAAATACCAGTTTAACTAAAAGTACATTTAGTTGCAACACAGCAGACAGAGTGTCATTTTGATTCTGGTTTTAATATACTGTATCTATGAGACCAACTGGTAGCTGCATATGTTCACTCAAGAAATCTACTCAAGTACAATTTACAGGAATTTGTAATCCACTTTATGTGAAAAATAATGTAAATATAATATAATATAATATATATAAATGTAAATATAAAAATAAACTCCAGCACATTTATAGTATGGCTGTAGTTTCTAAAAGAAATTGATTAAAATACAAAATGATCACCTTATCCAGATATAATGTTATGTTCTGTAAAATGTTGGAAACTAGTTAGAAATGCGCTATACAATTTCCCTGAGCCCAAAGTGATATGTTTAAATTGCTTGTGTTATACAACCAATAGTCCAAACCCTAAAGACATTTACTATCATATATGACAAAGAAAAGCAGGAAATGGTGACATTTGAGAAACTGGAACTATCAAATATTTGGTTATCAAAATAGTTGCTACATTGCATTTTATATGATTACCACTGGCGCCATTGGGTTTTATGCCCTCCCTTGCACCCCCAAATCCTGATGCAAGGCAGAAAAAAACATTGTGATAAAGTTGCCACAGACTAATAATTTCCAGTGGTGTTAGAAAAACTCTGAACGTGACCAAACTACTTTTGAAAAATGAATTAATTTTACTAACAAAGCTACAATACACACACGTAGCTCCGCGGGCAAGGATTTTCGGTCTCTATGTGCATTCCTCCTTTAAGCAGTGGCCAGGTCAGAGCTTAACTTACAATGACTGCTCTATTGGCCACATTAGTGGCAGAAGAAGAAGTTGCTAAGTCATGAAGTTGGTGGACAAAAGTTTGTGAGTGACAAATATTATTGGACAAACCCAAGTTTCTTTATTATAGTAACATTACAGTTAGCAACTTTTTTTTCATCTATACAAGCCATCCAAATGGAAATACTTCAAGTACAAGTATCTCAATTTTTTTATTTAACACAGGACTTTAGTAAATGAGTTATATTCAATACTTCTGTACTTCTACTTAAGTAAAATTATGGATGCAGGTGATTATTGCTTTTACTTAAGGAAAATATAGCAATAATCCTTTCCTCCACAGATGAAACAAAATGATCTAAAAGAAACTAAAAGCTGCTGTCTGCAAAAAGACTAACTGAGCATATGAATCTCACTACATGCATGGTGTGTGAAGATGTGCAAAATGGACTAATGAACCACAGGCATCAGACAGGATTGTATGCAGCAGAGCAGGTGAAAAATGTTGTGATTAATATGAGAAAAGCAACGAGGCATAGTGAGACAGCCACGAGCGAGGAGAACCAGAGCAGCCAAATACGCTTGTTATCAAGTCAAGTCGAAAGGATTCAGCAGAGCATGCGGGGCAGAGCTAATACAGCCCAGTGGAGATGCACTCTGTTATGTCCTGTGGAATCCTGTAGGTGGAGTGGATCCTCCTTCCTGTATGTTCCCAGCAAGCATGATCATCAGTCCACCATCTAAATCACACTGGTCTGTCCGCTTGTAAGCACCAGCCCTCCTCTTTATTGCTTAGGAATATTGAGCTCTGCACAGTCACACTAGCAAGTCTGTTTGATTAATGTTTCAATTAAAGTTAGGAAAGAGGGAAAGATAACTGAGCAGATGCAGGGAGTGGGTATTATTATTAGGAACATGCTCCGTTTGATTATGTTGGATGGGAGTTCAGGAAAGTTCATTTCATAGCTCAAGCGTTCCCGTGGACAGATGGAATGAGAGTGGAAATAAGTGCATGGTTAAAAGAGAGGGAAATAAATATTAGAAAAGTGGGGTTTATACAGGAGCTATGAAATAAATTTCTAAACATTTATGGGATTAAATGTTTAAGCTCAGATGTGGGTAAGATCCCGTTTTGGTTCTGGGCTGAGTTAGGATTTGTTTTTATGGTTATTTCAGGGTTTTCTGCAGCGAGCCAGCTGGCGGTAGAGACTGTGGAGGAAGCAGGTGTTTCAGATTTGAGTGGCAGGTGGTGATCTATGCAGATCTATGCAGCCAGAGTGAACCACTGGATACATCCATAATTTGTTATTACAGCATGCTGAATCAAAGAGACACACTTCTGTATTGTCTCTTTTTGATGCAGATTTACAAATATGACTCAAATACACCTAAAAAATAAACTTACTTTTTAGCTAGAGGAATAGTTCAAAATGTTTGGAAATATGTTTATTTGCTTTCTTGTCAGGAGTTAGATGAAAAGACAGACACCACTTTAATGTCTGTACGGTAAATAGGAAGCTAGAGCCAGTAGGCAGCTAGCTTTGCTTAGCATAAAGACTGGAAACCGGGGGAAACAGCTGGCCTGCCTCTGTCCAAAGGTATAAAAATCCATTTCACGGCATCAAACCACTCCCTAATTAACATGTTATATTTAGTTTGTTTAATCAGTACAAAAAACATCACTTTTTACAGCTGTTTCTGGTCTTTGTGGTGTTAAGCTAAGCTGCTGGCAAGTGAAAAAAATCAAATTGTAAAAACAACAATGTGCAATTACATGACCAGGCGTTCTTACACTTTGTTTTTTCAAATTCAGCAAACAAGATATAACTTTAGAGGTGCTGGACTGGGACATGCTAGTTGTTTCCAGCATTTGTGCGAGGCTACGCTAACTGGCAGCTGACTCTAGCTTCATATTTAGAAAAGCATATTTCCCAAAATGTTGAACTGTTGCTTTAAAGCATCAGTGAACCTTGAAGAATATCCAGGTTCTTTCCTCAGCAGGTGAAGCCGATTTTCCATTTTCACCCTTAAATAACACCGGACAACCACAACACACAATCCCAGTTTGGGAAATCAATCCCACCCTTGTCCTAAAGCTATGATCTCTAAACACTAGCTCTGAAAGTATTTACTAAAACAGTGGTGGCTCCTGGCTGCGTGTTTTAACTTGTAATCTGTGCTCAGATTCACAGCTCGCAGCCCAGGAATGCAGGGCTTTTCTACTTGCTTGGGGTGGTGCTGTCGCTCCCACTGTCAGTCTATCATTATGCCAGAGTTGACACAAACATACACATACATGCATGCACGCACATGCACACGTAAACATGTGTAAACAAATACTGCAGAGGTATTGCATTGCCCGCTTTAGCCTGTAAGATTTAGCCCAATTTGAGCACTAAAAATCTTCACATAATGATATTATGGAATGATGAAAATCAACATTCAAAAAGCTTTGGAAAGTGTTTTGAGCTAAAATAAATTATGGATGACTACGGATGTTGTGCCAACATTGATTCATTGTACTTTCAGACCACACCAGAGTTTGTTCATCGAAATGTTAGCTGTGCCACACACACACACGCACACACACGCTCACGCACACACACACACACACACACACACACACACACACACACACACACACACACACACACACACACACACACACACACACACACACACACACACACACACTCATACAAAAACAAGATGCATTAGGATGATGATCACACCTGTTCTCTGTATCTCAGAAGCTCCAATGATCAATGAGACTATGAGATGAAAAGGAGAGGGCAGAGGATTCTTGTTGCAGTACCGAAAGTGATTCCAATCAATTTGAGAAGAGGTACGAGCTGCTATGCTGAAAATGTAGACTATTACATCCTTTCCTCGTATGACAGCTGATGTTTCTCAGAAGGTCGGGGAACAAAAAACATTGACTTTTCTCCAGCTCCAATGGAAACTTCAAACCCCTGGCCGAGACCTTTATCCTCACACCAAAAGTGTGGACAATGACAGAGAAATGTTTCCATTGTTAGTGTGTATATGCACTTATATAACCCTCATATGTACTTCTGGGAATCTGCATAATGTGTGGGCACTGACATGATCATTCTGACAGAACTTGCAGTTGCTGTAGGCATTAAAGCTGACAGGCCAACAGTGTGTCTCCTTCCCAGACAGGTAACTCACCTTACAGGTCACCGTCCCCGGATATCTCAGGGGGCAATCTGTATTGTCTCTCTTCTCTGTGTGTTATCATCATGAGGTGAGAGAACCAAAAGATTGGATGAGCTCACATTTATTCACAGTCTTGAAGAAGACACAGGAAGGTGAAACAAGGTGATTACTGGCTCAGGGCAAAAGGGGACAGTGGTTTTGAGGCTGCAGTTCTGAAACTTTGGAGCTCTCCTCCATTGGACTTATAGACTGTGGATACCTTTAATAAGCAGCTCACGTCCTGTTTGGTTAGACATGCTTTTGTTTAGTTTTTGGTACCTTATTTATACTTCTTTTTGTATACTTGATATGTATGTACATTTATAGCATATTTCTTTATGTCTGCATTTCGAGTCTGTTGCTCTGTTTTCTTTTACTTGCTTTTTTGTCCACTGACATCTGCTCTGAAAAGGTGCTTTATAAATAAACTGACATGCTTACTATGACTGCAGTTCTGCAGTTTTTTCTATCTCTATGTTATATCTATTTTTCTATCTTTTCTATATTTTAGTAGTAGTAGTAGTAGTATTAGTAGTAGTAGGAGTAGTAGTTGCACATACGACTTTGAATAGTATATAAAGCTAAAACACATGTTTCATTATGTCAACTTTTCCCCAAAATACAATTACTATTTATGCTGTTCACATCCACTGAAAATACTGGGTGAAATAACCAACCCAGTTTCAGGGTATGTGGCCTGATTAGTTTCTCATGCAGCAGGAAACACACCTTTAAATAAGAGTGTCAACTGGACTATTTTGCGTGGAAAAGTCAAGTACAAGAGAAAGTCACTGCTGCAGGTAATTTGCATTATTTAGTGATTCAATTTAGCACCATAGAGAGTATGGCGCATGGGCCAGTGCCACATATCGCAAAATTTATAGCCACATTTGCAATCCTTATCCCATAGATGGACCTTCATACAAATGCACAAAAGTCCTAGCAAAACAGCTATAAACCCAAGAAATGATAAATTTACCATAAAACTGAATGACAAGCACCTGATCATTCATTACTGATCCCTCTTTAAAAGCTATTTCAGCATGAGTATTCTGCTTTTAGTGTGCCTTTTTATCATTTAACAAGAGAAGCATCTGGCTTTGCTACCTCTGGCTTAGTTATTTAATTTAGTTAATGAATAAACAAATAAAATAAATTGTTATATTTGCAACAATCATCATTTGTATAATAGTTTTTGTATTTTGTACAATAGATATTGGTATTTATTTATATATATGCATTCAGATATTATTTTCAATAAATATCACTATATTTTTCAATATATGTAATTGTGTGCTTCATAAATTAAACTGTGTTATACAGCTGTGTGCCCACAAACAGTCCTCGTTTTGAAAATTCATTACACAATATGTGTCTCAGTTTGAATAAATAAATACTTTTGTTTTGCAAGCGGTGGCAGTGGAGGGATTTTGTGAGCGATGAACCCTTAACCTCTGCCTTTGGGCTCTTCACAGAGGAACTTCCTGTTGTTTTCTTAGTTACACTGATTGAAAACTCTGAATGGGTTTGGAAAATCCGTCTTTTACTCTCAGCCCTGGGCTATGATTATAAAATAACAGATAGCTGAAGGCAACATGGAGATACTTTTAAGATAAGAGCTACTTGAACCTGTCCTCTTCAAGACGTAACATCCAATACCTCTTAATAAAAGACTTAAGTGGACATCATGCTGTCTGCGGTTCTATAATATATAATATTTTGACGGCATTTAAAATGACTAACTTTAATAGCATGTGCATTCCTGTCTGAGGGGAAATTGTTCAACAGTGTAGGAGATTTTCTACACCTTGGCAAATACCTTTTTGGCAGCTCATTTTCAGTTTAAATCTCCTCTATTTGTGCAGGTATATTTCCCCAGCAGTGAGAGTTCCCTAAGTCCACCATGCAAGTACACGTCTCAGGAGATTGAGTGACATCTCCTGCTTTTAAGAGGATTTTATTTTGTGAAGCCAGGGAGATGGACCGTGGTGCTAATCTATTCTGACACTGCCATGCTGGTGGATCTGCTATTCATTCAGGCAAAGCAAACAGTGGAGGGAAGACAGATCATTTTGCTTACTCTACCCTCATTGTTAAAAACCTCAACTCCTTCAGGTGTCTACGGTGATAATTGCAGCTAAATATTGTGATTTTACATCCTTATCATTATATTTGCTCCACTCACTGGTGAAAATAACATAAAAATTGTAACAGCAGCATGTAGTCCACACTGAAATTACCTGCTGATAAAAATGCTCCTGACAAGGAGGCTTAAAGAGGGTTTAAAGAGGTATATTTAAATTCCTGTGACTCCATGTTGGTGGGCATTGACGTGGTCTTTGATTTTCCAAACCAGCATGAGGGCTAACAATCTTTCATATCATCTCACTTTTTTTCAACACAGGCTGAGACAGGCTCGGGATTGATAAATTCTAGCTAAACACGGCCATAGCGAGGAAGCTCTCTCTCTCGCTGCAGTATGTCATAAAAAAGTTTGCACGGGCGATCTTTGAACCTGAAAAATGATTGCCCTTGGCCATCCATTGCCACTCCTACAACAAGAAATGTTTTGAGTGAGTGAAGCACATGGTGAGTCACGTCTCCTTCAGAGGCTTCTTCTTCGCATTTTTCACACTGAATGTTTTCATTCGCTTTTTTCCTCCCTCAGACTCTTCTCTGCAGATGATTACTGTTGCACTGTGATGACAGGAATCCCATGACATGGCCAAACATGCAAGCTTTTGTTGGGGGCTCGCTGTACTGTATAGGCAGCTACAGGTGCTTCGGGAAGAGAGGCAGAGTTTTTACTCCTTAAACACTGGGGCTGAATACAGGGAGGGCTTAATAAGCAGAAAGGAAATACAGCCACATTTCTGAGGAACTCCTCAGTGGAAAATGAGAATCCTCTGATGTAAAGCTTTGTAAGGGCCCCGGTTATTATGTACCCTTTAAAACTCTAGCTTTAGGATTAGCCCTCTCCCATAAAAACTAATATTTTGAATTTTAAAAATAACTGCTGTGCACTCTGTGAATATATATTACTTTATTTTCTTTTATATTACTTTATTTTATTTTAAAGTCTGTAAATGCTTTTAGGCCTTTTTTAGTGTGGGACATAAAGGAGACTATCCCTGGTATTGTAATTGCTGTTATGATGTATTATCTTCCACATTAGCCTCCGTGACAAGCATCACAACAATCCTATAATTTTATGTTCAAGCCCTGGGATTTTCCAGTACCTCCATCACGTCTTTAGAAGTGCAAGTCACAGTGTGCGGATCTGGTTAGCTTTTCAGAGCAGGGTGGTAACTGAGTCCTCCAACTTGTCCCGACAACTCGGCAGGTTGGGTACTTCTCAATAGAAACACCTCGGCAGCGTCACGTCTGCTACCTGCACCTGCCACAGGCAAGTGCTTCTCCCTTACAAAGGCATAACTTAATGCTGAAGCAGGTCCCAGCCTGCATCCTCCACCCCTGCATCCTCTTACTCAGCCCTGCCTTGTTGTTCTCACTGCCTTATTGTCAGACCACAAGGAAGGTAGGAAAAAGTGGCTGCCTGACCTTCTTCATATGTCACTTTCTTTGCCTTGACTTGAGAGAGTAACTTTTACCCTGAAAAAACTGTCAGATTGCTTCCAGCATAAGGACGCTTTGAAATCCTCCTCTCAGCTGACGTTATGGCTTGCAAAATGAGTGGCACTGGTAATACTGTTTACAAGCAGCACACAATGTGTCTTGTATATTAGCATATCCAATTTGTCTTCTCTAGTGGCCAGCGCTCTGATCAGGTCTGGATAGCTGGGTTTTATTGAAGACTTCTTTTAGAGATGCTACAATATTCCTCTACAATATCCCCACAACATCACTAACATAGGCGCCCTGAAATGTCAGATTTCCATAGCTCAGACAACTATAAAATGAAAGCACTTGGGCAATAGTGAATCAGTGAGACAAAAGTCAAAACACGATCCCTCTGTGCTCATGATCATCCCCCTCCATGCATGCCCAAACAGATATTATTTTGGATTCCTTCTCCTTTATCTCCATCTTCCTCCGCATCTGCTGCCAATTACATCATCAAAATGCTCCAGTTCCTGTTTCCTCCCTCCCCTGAATGGCTGATCACCTCTCAGTGGCAGTCGAACAGACCCATCATGACATAAATTTAGAAGGTGCGCGTACTGTGTATGTCTGAATGGATGAAGGGGAGTTATTAATGTCTGGAAGATACAAAGAGCATTATTCTGCTCCAGAGGGCGGAATTAAATTCATAATCATGAACCCTATCTATCTATCTATCTATCTATCTATCTATCTATCTATCTATCTATCTATCTATCTATCTATCTATCTAACTATCTATCTATCTATCTATCTATCTATCTATCTATCTATCTATCTATCTATCTATCTATCTATCTATCTATCTATCTATCTATCTATCTATCTATCTATCTATCTATCTAATTTCTCCAGTATTATACATATATATTATATATATATTATACATGTAATTACACAGTACATGCTTCGATTTGTGATTTATAAATTTGCCATAGACACAAATGTCTGACAATCTAATGAGAGTTATTTTTTCCCCTTTTCTTCTTTGGATTCTTTGTAGTAGTCGTCGTGGTGTCTTCTAAGCCCAAGAGGGCTGGCCATGACACAGTAATAAAAACTTCATTCATTCAATCAAAGTGGAAACATGTAAGAACAATGTGGATCAGACAAGACGTCAAGCAACTTCCAAGTAGGAAAAGGGATAAAGTTTGTGGCAGTGACATAGATTTTACCATATTATTATTCCTATTATATGTTAACAGTCTGCTGTCAGACCACTGCAGTCAATTTTCAAACTGACTACAGTCACAATGTTTGACCCAGTTGAGGCACTGAGGCTGAATCAATGTATATATTGAAAATGTCCTCCCTATAATGACTTGTGCTGGGTGTTTTCACTACTCAGTCTGTTACTTTATTTTTTAATTTTTTTTCTCCTGAGTCTACTTTTAGTGATGGACAGGAATGTAGGTCAATACGATGACCGCACATAAAAATGGCTGTTCTTTTCTTACTGTGCTCGCTGAAAAAAGCCAAGTCATTTGTCATTGATTTACCCCCGCCTCGCCTTCATATTACTCTTGCTCCTCCATGACGCCTAGTACCTCTGGGAGAGTGCAGAAAAAGTGGGCAGCTACACCTGCGGCTGCTGAACAAGTGTATCACTGTCTGGGTGCTCTGTCCTGGCTTGTCGGGCCCTCTCACCTGGAATGTGCCGATGAGACAATCAGGTGCAATGGGCGCGTGGCAGCTCGCTGCAGGGAGAGATAACCTGCTCTGAGACACCGAGCAAAGAGCAGCGAAGGACTTTCCATCCCCAGTCGACACCTTTCTAAAACACAGAGATGTGCCAATACAGACAGAGCCACAGTGGTGAGCACGGTGGCTGATTTCTAAACAGCTCTTCTCCAGGAGTAATGTCTGTAGATTCATCATCATGTAGGCTTGTTTGACTATACCAGCATGACTCACTCAAAGGGTGGAGTGCTGTGAGATTTTGTTTAGCCTGAGGAGGAGAAAATTTCATTTCTATCAAGAAAAGGTCATGAGCAATGTTCTTGCTTCACAGGAAATGCATCAACGCACATAATTGGATAACCTATCAGTTTTGGGGGCACAGTGATTGAAGTGACACCATTTGCCAGTGATATTTGGTCAGCTGGATTGGAAGTGAATGAAAAATGCTGAACGCCATGTTGCTCCTCGGCTGTGAAGTACCAACTGTTGCTGTAGCATTAATCTTTTAGTAGTGTGTGGTTGAGAAACATCTTGTGTTTAAAGATACTGTCACAAGAGTTGTTGAGCTTTACATGCCAGTATTGGATTATATTTATGTATAAACTGCTCATAATCCAATTATCTATCTGATTTCCTACTAAAAATAACATTGCCGCATTTTTATTGGCTGGCTCGTGTTAAGATTTTTCTAAGTAACACAAATAACCACATAACCTCGAAACTGTTTAATTTCCAGAGAGTTATAGTCTTCCACTCCAGTCACACCCCCTCCACCCCTCACCCACACAGTTAAACAACTTAAATCTTGGGTCACAATGTGGTTTCTGGTTCTTTCTTTTTTCTACACAAGACATCATAATGCTTCACTACTTATGCATTTAGATTAATGGTTTGATAACAACAGGTCTTGTATGTATTATCTCAAGGCACTTTTGTAAAGCTGCGTGATTTTCCCTGTCTGAAGGGAATATTATTTACCGCTGAAACCCAAGCAAGACGTTTTGAGCAGAAAACGACCCCTCTCAAGTGTTCATTTTTCCAGAATGTGTGTGTTTTTGTTGTCTAGGTTTTCCTTGGTGGCAGTGAACAAAGCGTTCTACTGTGGAGTAGTTTCAGCAATCGCAGACACAGTGTCTGTACAGGGAGTTCCTGTCCCTGGCCCAAACCCACAGACCAACAGCAGAGAAGGACAAGGTCAACCATTGCCTCTGCTTTCTCTTGGCATCAAGGCAGAGTCAAGTTGTATTCCTGCAGGCTTCATGTCGGCGGATTTATTTTTCAGTGAGATGAAAAATGGAATCTAGAAAACCATTAAAACATATTTCTACAGTAGCGTTTCTTCAAAATCCGTCCAAGCTGCATTTATTATGGCAATTTAAAAGACTATATTAGTTGGTGATGTAATAAAACAAAACAATACACAAACAGGAGAAGATAACAGTGTAACAGATAAATAAAAGGTGGGGGTGAGCGTGGGCGGAGCAGCTGCTTCAAGGATAGGTATTACAATATTATGATGTATTTACAGATAATGATGAAGCTGTTCATCACAGTGTCTATTTCAAATGACAGAGTTTAGACAGAGCCATAATTCAGGACAGTTTGTCCTGCCATATTTTTTCAGATTTTTCAGGGGAACCACAAATCATACATGAGCTTCTCTAATTTAAAGGAATAGTCTGACATTTTGATAAATAGAGTTAGATGAGATGATCGATATCATTCTCATGTCTGTATGGTAAATATGAATCTACCACCAGCAGCCAGTTGGCTTAGTTTAGTATAAAGACTGGAAACAGGGGGGAACAGCCAGCCTGTCCACATTTTGTATAATCTGCTTTCCAGCAACAGTAAAGCTCACATATTAATATATTTGTCTATGTATCTCATTTGACATAT
This sequence comes from Lepomis macrochirus, assembly GCA_024633595.2. NCBI lineage: Eukaryota > Metazoa > Chordata > Actinopteri > Centrarchiformes > Centrarchidae > Lepomis > Lepomis macrochirus. The sequence goes on from JALXJV020000012.1 coordinate 22,055,816, forward strand.
CTTGTTTGTGTAACTCGTGCAAAAACTGCTCCCAAACCAAGAAACAGTTTAACACATGACGCCATGTTAAACCACATTTTAAACATGTTACTTTGTGAGCTTCCTATGGACAGAGCCAGAGTAGGTTTTTCCGCTTTTCCAGTCTTTGTGCTAAGCTAAGCTAACTGGCAGCTTGGCAATAGTAATAATTACCATAGAGATTACAACCACTCTCATGTATAAATGTTAAATATGAGGCAGAGGCTGGTTAGCAGGGGAAAGCACTTAGCCTGGCTCTGTTCAAAGAAAACACATATCCACCTGTGTCATATTTTCACTTTAATTTTTGTACAGATTAAACAAATGATATATGACGTTTTATTTAAAGAGCTTTAGAGGTGCCTGTAAGCAGATTTTGTTACATCGAGAGAAAAGCCAGTCTAGCTGTTTTCCCTTTGTTTCAAGTTTTTAAGTTAAGCTAAGCTAAGCAGCTGCTGGCTGTAGCATATTTGTCGTATACACATGAGAGTAGAATCAGTCTTCTCTTCTAACTCTCAGCAGGAAAGCGAAAAAGCACATTTCCCATGTTGAACCATTCCTTTAACTTTAGAGAAATGCAATTGATGAAGCGCTGTAAACTGAATCAGGCTGTGCCTAGTAGGCTACAATACTGAAGCTGCATTCCCTCCATGACCTCTTCCCGTTGCACTTCTCTTATAGCCAAACCCATTTCCATCCATTTCTCAGTTGACCGTAAATGAAATTTAAAAGCAAAGATTTAGAGAGAAAGGTCCAACATAGCCATCTTTGTTACTTGTTGTGAGCCAGTTTGTGAAAAATTTTACAGTCCACGTAAGTTTAACTCTTTGCTTGGGTAACCAAAGAGTACGAGACAATTATCAGAGGCTGGAATTCCAGACTGTGCTGCACATGATAAGAGAAGCTCAGCAGTTGCAGAAGATAAAAGCAGAGACACCAATGAAAACAGCCGAAGCCTTATCAGATTGTGATAGACTTTGTAGATCCTCCCTAATCTGTGTGTACTTGCTTTGAAAAAGCTTTCACTGTCACATTAACTCTCTCATATATGATTTGTCACCTTGGTCTCTGTGGGAATTCATGCTGTTTTTTGCTGTTGTTTTTTTCAAATAAAAATATTAACTCATTCAAGAGAATTGAAACGGCTCCATGTTCCAGTGCAGTGCAGCAGACGGGCAATCATACTTTCACAAGCTAGAACATTGATTCAATTTTTTTAGATTTAAAACAGTCAAAATTAATTGTAGCAAGTTAAAAGAAAGAGTGACAGGATAAGTATCCTAATTTTGCTTAGATTTGTTTTTGAAATGTGCTTCTGCAAAATAACAAAAAGAGAGAATCTGAAGTCAGCACAAAGAGCACAGGATTTCATAACATGTCACTTTGTAATACATTCAAATGATGCACACCATTATAAAATACACCTAACAGGGCATTACAGATGATGCAAGACTTATTTTCTGTGGTATTACTCTGACAGAGAGCTTACACATCCTCTCTGACAACTGCACCAGGCCTGCAGGGGGATGTCTGGCCTTTTGCAATGCACCAATCTCCAGCGTCATTTTAGTTCCACATTACAGAGTCCATGCAACGGTATCTGCGAGCGTGGCTCTCTACAATGCTTCTGCAGCATTATGTGGAATCTGACCTTTGGCTTCATGCTAACACTGACATCAGCCAGAGAAAACAAGATTGTACAGCGTGATCTATGACAACACCGGCAGCATGTGTTTTGACATTTAGACCTGACTAATGTACCTATACTGCTTTTCATATAGTCTCAAGATGTCTGCAGTTAATTGGTATTCTGCAAAAGGCACATTTTGGCTACTGAGCAAGCTGAAGGAGGGGAAATCTCATTATCAAACGTTCACCAGTGAGCTTGTGCAATTTGTGACACTGTTTTTGGACTGATGGTGATAGATTTGGCATGTTTTTGAGTCCTCTATTGAAAGTACAGCTGCTCAAATGTAATTGGCAATGCAAAAGCAGCAACTAGTTCTCTGTTAATTTTCATATTCAGAACATTTCTGACAGACAGCTGGAACTCAGTGTCACATGACTATGTCCAAATTTGAAGATGAAATATGAAACTATTCAGGATTAACACATATGTCTGGTGATGTTTTATTTATTGTCAACAAATCTCAAGAAAAGAGGCAAGCCAACAATGAACTGATGTTATTAATTAATTAAGTGTTGTCTGAAAGTCTAAGTTTGAAGATTATAGCCTGTAAATTATTCATCTGTGCCACTGACCTCCATTGTTTCCCAAAAACTATTAAAAACACAGAGATGAAATATGTTCCTTCATTATCATGAGCCTGGATATTAATGCAGCTGAAAATAGTCCCAAATAACAACACAGTTTACTCCTGTTTTAGTAATGTTTATTAAAAAACCACAGTGCCCAGCCAGGGAATCATTTAGCCTTTTTAAAAAGTGAAAGCATAAATTTATAACTTGAACAATTTACATCTTCTGCATCTTCTAAGCTTGGGGCTGAATGGAAAGTTGGAAAGTATTGAAAAACGCATTTGTTGACAAAAATACATCTTGTTGTTGAATATTGCAAGCCATATCCTTTAAAAGAATAGTTAAACATTTTGGGGAAATACAAACATGGGAGTGATACCAATGTGCAAAAAGGTACATTTCCCAAATATATTGAACTATTTCTGTAATGCACAACTTCAGACTTCACCTCAAACTCAAATGTGACAAAAAACGTCACATGTCTCAAGTCACTGGCTCTTTCTCAAACTCTTAAACCAGAATGAACAGAAAATGCTTTACCATACTTTCATATGGCAAACTAACAACTTAAAACATACATTATGTAACATAAATTGTATTTCCAAATTTACTGCTTTGCTTTTCAAGTCTTTGATGTGACACCCCAATGAGAAAAAAAGCATAACAGGCCTGCACTTCATGATAACAATACAATTATGGGACATTATTGGCCGTGGTTGTTGCTTATTTTAACAAATCATGCCCATGCAAGCAGATCCCCTTTGGGAGCTCCCTTGTCTACACCACATCCTAGTGAGTAAGACCAGCTCCAGACACTGATGTACTCCGTTCCCTTCCTACTTCTCCACACCTACCCCACCGTGTCATCACGGTCAGGGCTACTCGCTGAGCTGTAATTACCTTTGGGCTGACACACACAACAAGGGAGATGCCTTCAAGTAAACACAGTCCAGATTCTGGCCCTGCTCACTTCAAAGCTGGAGCATGCTGATAACAAAGCAGACCCTGGAGAGCCCCCCTCTCTCCTCCCGCAGAGCGGGTGGCCAGGGCTCATGGGGGGCCGACAGTGGCGGTGGTGTGAGAGAGAGACAGAGGAGGTGTGAAGTGGCTTTTGACAGCACAGCACCTGCTGCGTCTTCACTACCAGGCAGCTCCTCTCCATTTGTTACGACTGACCAGTTAGCTCGGACGGGGAGATTAGACCTAACGGGGGGTTCAACCAGGAGGCATGTTGATGGGGAAGGGTGGTGTTGAGAGAGGTGGGGGGATGTTGTTGTGTGATCGGACACACCTTCTGTCATCCCAGTGGAACATTCCAGCTGTCTGTGGCAACTAACGCTGCTGTTGTGGGATGATGACGTGTCTGCCCCTACACAGGCCCTCAATTCATACCCAGCCCAATGCTCAGTGGTATGTCTCGTATTGATGCTATCATCTGTGATCTCAAGACAGAGGTGGTTTTTTTAGTGCTACTTCAATAGAGGTCTAAATTAGTGTTAATCTGGACGTCATTAGCATTATCTCCTAATACAATCCAAATGCTGCTTATTGCCTTTTAAGTCACGCCTTATCCCACATCACTCAGTGTCTTCCCGGTCTCTTATCAGCTGTGGTTTTCTTTGCGACTCATGACACAGCTGGATCAGTTCTCCTGTGATCAGTCCACTGGAATGAAAGCATTGGTGCAGACCAGGCAATCTCTGAAAAAACTCAAAGGCTGTGGTGAACACAGAGGAATGCACCAATGACAGAAGATATTTGTGGCAGGGAAGACTGTGACTACTAGCTTGGAAAGACAAACAATCTGTTTCTCGGAGGGGGATTGTAATATTGATGCAGTGTTTATAAGACTCATAATTGCAAAATATCACTGCATACAAGTGTTCAGTTGCCTGATAGGTTGTGTTTGAAATGTTGGAGTGCTGAAATGTTTCAGACTTCACTTGAAAAACAGGAAAATCGCAATAGCAAGTTTTGTTCAACATAAAAAAGGGCAGTCCCAGAGGAGTTTTCACTTCGCTGTGGACAGTTTTGTTGGCTACTGTTGAATGTATTCTGTTCCAGTGATCACCGAGACATTTGATTGAATCCACCCCTCCCCCCCAAGCTTAAAATCACCGGTGCTTTTTTGGTTATGAATGCAGATGTTATTTTACGGTGCGCATCCTATTGAAGAGTGTGACCACATTAGATTAATTATTTTTAACATTTACAAGTATGTTTAAGTAAAAAAGTAGCACTCTTTGCTCTTTAAATAAAAATTACTATAATGGAAATCTATCAACAGAATAAATTATGTTGTGATAAATCTTTTGTGGCCCTGGCTCAGACTGTTCAAAGCGCTGGCTTACTGGCTCATCATACTGATAACAGAGGTCATAAAGCCCAAAGACTGAATAAGCAACTCACCTTGAGACCTGAGTGAAAGTGTCCCATGGTGATGGAAATCCTATGGTGATGTATTAAGGTTTAAGGGTGTACACATGGGAATTTTACCCCTACAATCAGGGGTTAATCCTTAAGTAAGCATAAATATCACAAATAATCATGTGTGGATCCAGCTATCACATATCTCATGGTCAAATTTGGACAGAGGTCCAAAATGGATGGGTTCATCCTTTTAGAAGCATGAAAAATTTTAATAAGTTTCATGTCATTCAGACCATTACATTTTTATATTTTTGCTTTATAAAGTGATATTTTGTCCTGATGAAAGTGCTAAAGGAATGGTCAGGGGTCACCAAAATCTATAAAGAAATCCACAGTTTCATGGAAATGTGGCCTTTAGTTTTTTAGTACCTTGTTGTGGAGCAAAAGGTTGATCCAAAATATTGCTAAATAACATTTAATGGCCCGCAGCTGTGACTATTTTTCTCTGGACTAAAGTATCAGACCAAAAAAACCAACCCACCAATATCTCTGGTGTTGTAATGCAAAGATCTGTTCTTCTGTGAGACTGTATTAATATTATTAATAATAAAGCAGCTCTTCCTAACTTGGGGATTGTAAAACAAATCATAGTGGTCAAGAGGTGATCAACAGGATCCATAGCAACATTTTTATGCAAAGAAAATTATTTTTAAAAAAAAAAGACCTTTTAACTTGACTTTGCCTTTTTATGTGAATTACTGGATGATACCACTTCATGCCGGTACTTAGAGGGAAGACTCACATTTTGGTTGAACATGGTCACAACACAACCTGTTGACACCTACAATGTATGATGTGTTGTCCCAAGTAAACTTTATTTATACAGAGATTTATTTTAAAGATTCACATGCCAAAAGGTTGGAAACCACAGATTTCAAAATGTATGTAAAGGACCATTTTAACAGTACAAGGATGTTCCCTTAAGCACAATTAGTACAATGAAAACATACTTTAAAAAGTAAAATCATCAAAATCCTCAAAAAATATGACAATGTTGATGTAATGACAAAAATATAAATGCCCATTTTGTGATATAATGCAATATAAGACTTCTATATTGATTACTAACATTGTGAAACTTTAATGAATTTTGAATTGCTGTTTACGTCGCATCATTGATGTTGATTCAACTCTATTATTGAGCTGTAGTTTGCACCGGTGTTGTATTGATTGCATTGTGTTGTAGGGTTTTCTAAAGTTTTGGCTCCAACAGTGAAATGGATAAAATATTGTGAAAACATTTAAATATAATGCCGCCCAAAACAACACAAAGTGCAGCCTCTAAATGTACCATAGAACTAAGTCAACACAGAAACAACTACTGTAGTCTGAAAAAAAGAACTTGTTATGTAAAGCAGTATTTCCTGCAGGGCTGCTGTATTACATTGCATAATATCTTACAGGTGTTTCTATTTTATTAGTTAGTGACATTTTATGTAGTACAACATTTGTGATTTGCTACTTGGACATCCATCCTGCAGCAGTAAAGATACAGATTGTCTACTTTTTTTAAAATCCACTCAGATCCTTGTTGAGAAAGGAGCCGTACCCATCCCCAGAGAAGCTTTTCTGGAAGATCACGTCCTGTTGAGGCTTGTTAGCAGAGTACAATACCCAGAGTCTGAATAATGTGGCCGGGAGCTAGTTTATTCAAGCACCTTTTGTTTGTGCTCCATACTCGCCTTTTTGTTGACTGATGATCAGACAGGAGGGGGAAAAATCCAAACTATCTCTAGAGATGCCCTAGCTGCCACTGGCTCTTCTCAGAATGTGTCTCAGTGGATATTGTAGACTGGTCTCAAACTTCTTCATGGTTTGGGGCTAACACCATTCATCTGAGAAATAAATAAAAAAAATCCACAAAGCAACATATTCAAGTCTTAAATGTGTTGTGGATGGCGCCTAATATCTCGGAGGCCCAATGTCATGCTGAACTACAGGGTGAGCCTTTCTCAAGCCCCCAGAGTATTCTGTTTCACTATTTACCCATAAGTTAAGAGAGCTCATGCAGTAATGTGTGTGTCCCTGAACAGCTGCTCTTTGATGTTGGTACCTGTGACTCTTCAGGGATACGCATGTTTCTATGACAAGCTCACACAATTAGATCCAGTTAGTGTTGTGCATTAATGGAATAGTTTGACAGTAGATGTTAAATTAGATGAGAAGCTTGACACCACTGTTGTGTCTGTCTGTTAAATATAATATATATAAGTTTAGCTTAGCATTAAGTTTGGAAACACAGAAAACCAATGGCTGTCCAAGGTCAAAAGTCTGTTTATATCACCATGGTGGGTTCACGCCAACCTTGTATAGTGACATTTAACCGAACCTTGAAGCGTTTACCTCTTGGTGCTGTTCATTTGGGTCGGTGTGAATGTTGGACTTGGTACGTCTGTGGTCACAGACTGCTGCCAAGCGGATTATTTCTGGTGTGACCACCATTTGAACAAATAAAAGAAAGCTACCATTTTATGTTTCATTTAAAATAGTACTTATTTATTATAACTGTACTTTTTAATGTAATATTTTTTTTACTTAAATGTCATATTTCAGAATATGTTCTATTACCAAGTTGGTTTTCTGCTGTTTGCCAGTTTTCCTAGGTGTTTTGTACATACAATAAGCATATTACAAGCTAAGCTAAATGACTGCTGGCTGTAGCCTTATAATTAATATATATTTATATTACATCATCTTATTTAACACTTGGCAAAAAAGCAAACATCAAAGTAGTCTGTTAAAAAATACAAAATATCCCATCCTGTCTTATTCATTGTATTTGAAACATCGAGCAGTCCCACTCTCTCCATGTCTGCACACAACAACATGTGTTAAGCAATGTACCTAGTGCCTCTGTGGAGTTCAGAGCATCTCCGTTGTGTTTGGCTGCTTTGTTGAGGCTGTTCATGCTGTTGCTGTGGAGTGTAAAACCATTTAGAAAAAGGCTGGTGGCCAGACAGCTTTTCCCAGCCCTGATTCATCATAATTAGGTCACTAGCTCGGTCTGCTGGCCTCTCATGGATCATCTCACACTCTCACACACACCACTGTGCACCACCGACGTCGCTCAGATAATCAGTGATAAGAATAATACACAATGAATGTGCAGAATTCTTTCTCTTGTTAACCTGCAGCCTTCTTTTAGTATCCGTGTCTATTTTATTGTCTTGTGAATCCTTCTCCGGCCCGTCTGCTGCTCTCCTGTGTGATTGGTGTAGCTTTGGAGAGTGAAATCAATTAAGGATAATAGCTTTTGCCTCACGTCACCTCATCAGTGGACGTCATGAAAAGTGCTCCATAACATTTTCTATATTCAGTGTGTAATGGATTGGAATGGAAATAAAAAGTGCATTAACATGCACAGTGCTTACCACAACAGGTAAACACAGTGAGGAAATTAATTTGAATAAATGACAAGGGACACAGCTGTACAATTAGAAACCAAATTCCATTTCCATGATGATGATTTGTCTTAAAAATTTGTCTATATTGTAATTTCTCCTTATCAGGATGAGAATGAACACAGCCACAGTTGCAATTGGACCCACACAGCTGGTAAATATGCAACTAGCGTATGCCTACCCCACTATTAATTTGTTGCTCAGGGCGGAACCTGTGAAAATAATGTAATCACCTCTAAAACTGGAGATCCAGTATGAGGATATGATGCTTCTGCCCAGTGTGGCATACATGAGCTGGGTGGAGTTAACTTAAAGGTCCCGAAGGACAAATAACCATGTATGCTGTAATTAAAGTAAACATTTACCAACTCTTATTTAGATGTTCTAAAACTCCTCATGCATGTTCTCCAGTTCTGTGTTGTATCTTCTTATGTCACTCTCATTAACTGATACTGTGAACTTTTTTCTTCATGAAAGAATTATTGGTGCCTTAAAATTCATTACGATAACCAATTACTGACAAGCTACCAACCTGTTTGAACACAGACAGTATATGTGAAACTCCAGTGGGATCAATTTACTTGTAACTTCTGATGGCTGTCAAAACATCGTCTGAAAGAAACATACCAAGTTTTGTGTTGTCTTACTAAATGAGGAACATATTAATATTTCATGTTTTTGAAAAAGCTACTGCCGAAAATAACGATCAAAACATCTTTCTTGTCGTGAATATGAAACAACACAGATACCTCCACAGAGTCTATTTATAGTGATTAAGTAGAGCAGATGGTGCACAAATAATGGTGATACGATGGTTTGGTTCTTCAGCAACAAAAAATGTCTTATTTGAGTTTGTTTAAGCAGAAATGAGTTAACCTTGAATATTTTATATAAAAGTTTCATGTCAAACACCAGATAACATGCAAAGAAAACTTCAGAAGTTTTGAAGCTGACTTTCCCCCGTTGACACTACAATACAAACTCGGTCTTTTCAAGTTTTTCCACTGGTATTAAATGTCGACATAGAGGATAGAGGACCTTTAATCTGTTCTAGTTTTTTATCTGTTTTGAAATGACCTTGGTTTATCTATTTTTAATAAAAATTGAGCTCTATCGGCTGACGGTCATTTTACAATTAAAAGCTCCAGAACAGTTACTATATTAACCTTGTGGTGAGATAGTTTTGTCAACTACTGTTTCCAAGGTCAACAGTGAACTATCTCAACATATAAGCCAACACAGATGAGAAGTCCTTGAAGTGCTCAGCAAAAGAATTCCACGACAGCTGTGTGATGCAATTGAAAGCTCCTGAACAGCTACTTAATGGCTCTTGTGGTAAGACTGTTTTGACTATGGTTTCCAAGGCAAAGAATAAACTTTCAGTCTTTCAGTCTGAACTATTTCAAATGTGTTGTTGCAAAGTTAAGAGACATGCTAGCAGCTCTGCGCGCTAAATGCCAATGTTAGCATGCTAATATGCTCCCAATCACAATATGCTGATGGATAGCAGTGTTTAACTATCTTTGTTTAGCATGTTACTGGTATTAACTATTTGCAGTTAATTAGCACTAACTAAAAACAAAGTACATCTGAGGCTGTTGGGAATGTCATTAGTTTTGCAGGTCTTTGGTCGTGATTAAAGGATCACTCTAAAGGTATTTTTGAGTTGATGATGGCGCTTGATGAAGAGTCAGGGGATCATTAAAGTTCTTCCAGTTCATCCTGTGGGGGGACACGAATGTCTGTGCAAAGTTTCATGGCAATCCATCCACTTGTTATCAAGACCTCATGGTGGCGCTAGAGGGAACGTCAGGGGCTGAACAAAGTCATTAGAATTCATCAACTAGGAACAATGAATGTACAAAATGTTGTGCCTAGAAGAAGTTGCTGATGTTGAAATCTCTCACCTGTGAGACCAAAAAAGGCTGATCTTATCTTCTCTTGCAATATTTCAATGAGTGAAAACTTGGTGCTTGTTTAGTGGAACAACGATGATTGGATCATCAGGATTAAGTATTGTTGCTTATCATTGCCATTGCAACAAAATTAAACATTGTGTTTACAAATTATGTGGCCCAGGGGGAAGCACGTATGATTCAAAAATTGAGTCCAGTGGAACTTCAGATTTTGATGTTCGCTCAAAAGAAAGATGAGTTTCCACCGGTGAAATAAAAGTTTCTGTTTGAGTAGAGGGAGATGAATCAGTCAAGCGCTGGGCAGGTAATACCACCCTGTGCTTACGGCGTTGAAATTTTAAATTGGATGATCAACGGTGTCAAAGGCAGCTCTGAGGTCTAAAAGGATTAAAAAATGAGCAATTTGCTGCATCCGCTTTTCAAAGCATGACATCATCATTATTCAGATTAAAAGCAGGTCCTCCCCACAGTGTGACAACGGCTTTGCATCACACTGAGTCTCCTGCACCACTTTGTAAAACTGTCAACCGTTCAGAGGTCCCTGTCAGAATATTATTTGATAACTCTGATGTCTGTCCAGCATCACCGTGTCCTGAAAATGCAGCGGAGACGACTCTGTGAAAACATTATTCACCTGGATGGTCTCTGTTCCCTGTGACTCAAGACTCAGCTGTGGAGAGCTGTATCTTCAAGGAGTCACAATCCAAATGAATTACCATCTAGTGTAATCAGCAGTAAGTTATGTGGTTACATGCACCTTTATAAAATCTCTATATATGCATGACAGAGCTCATCTTGCATATTTTGAGGTTGTATTAAATAGCGCACTTAATCATGAAAAGAATCTCTGAAAGTTCGTGGGAGGTGTGTTTCAAAATCTGTCGCACAGGTTTATTAGGTAACACTTTATTTTAACCTTCTATATTTCAAATAAAGCAGTATAGAAACACATAATTAATTGGTTATAACACACTATAATGTAGATTTAAAACATTTTAAGAGATTAATTTAGTATTTATCATCAATTATGAACTACTCCTATCTGTAACTGGAGGATAAACTGTTAATAAATGAACACAGTATGACACTGTTATTATATTTAATGATACATGTATACACAATAACGAATCCTTGCAGTGTGTTATAAAATGTTAATTAAGTGTTAATGAACATGTAGCATTCATTCATAGGTACATTTAAAACTGTTTATAAATGTGTTCAAAACTCATAAAAGCATGTTCGGGGTTCATTCTTTAACTTGGAAAGAGTAGCCAAGCGTAACAAAACAATTCTCAACTCAAGGTCCACTTACCACTTATTCCAGGACTTCCACCACATCCCATAGCCGTCATCCACGGCAGGAGTTTGCTCAGTCGACATATGAAGAAGTATAAAGAATTTCTGTATTAACAGGATACAAATAAATAATAAAAAAAAGGGAATAAAAGATGATTAATGAATTGAACCGCCTGCATAAATACTTCATATTTCATGTTCCTATATAAAGATATGTTTTAAATTGTGTGACATTCATGGTGTATTTACTTTCTGAAATCTTTATTACTATGCCATAATGTTTTCGTGAAAATATCAATGGGAATCTAGCCAGCAAAGTTATCTCAAACTAGCTACTGAGATAGCCACGGCTAACCTCAACTGAAACTAAATTTACTTATTGATTTCCTCCCAGCTGTTTGTTTGCATATTTATACATTAAAAAACATCAATTTTGATAAAGTAACGGTATCTGCCATCTCATCTTATGACTCCAGTGGAATTCATGTGATTTGGTGTGGTTAAACTACCTTTGATTTACATATTTAAATGTGATTAATTGTAGATTAAATTATTATATTGATTTCTACATAAATATTAGTAGTAGACACAAAGGCACCTGCTAGCAAAGTAGACTTAGGCCTACATTTAATCTCCATGACAATCGACTTTAAATAGTAAATTTCTGTTGTACTACTGTAGGGCAGTGCAGTTGAATACATTACAGACCACTTAAATTATTACAGCTTAAATATGTACAGCTACAATATAGTGTGTCTTAGTGCAATAAAACATTTATTAAATGTTTATGTAGTGTTTATTATTGCTAAATATGGTGCTTAAAATATAAAAGAACAACATTCAATCTGTCAAATCACCTGGGCCACAAAACATCGTGTTGTTTACAGCAATGATCTTGTGGTCATGGGCTTTAGTAGGTGGAACATTAAGAAGGAAATACAATAAATTAAATATGATCACATGATCCTTTGACAGCTGACCTCTGCTCTACAAGAAGGCAACAAAAAGAGACCACAGAGATATTGATTAAGACAACACTGCCTTGTCTGTCTCCACTTGACTCTTCACTTCAGTGCTCGTAATGACACAACGAACAAAAATCATTTCTGACCTACGTGGAAGGTGACACACCTGCAGCCTGCAGCATATCTTTCTTTAAAGTATTTCAGCAACAGTTTTTGCCCCTTTCCATTAACACTTTTACTTTAATAAGATAAACACATACGACTAGAAGACAAAGCAAAAGTTCAAAAGAACTCATCTTCCCTGCTGATTAGATTTTACCCGCTTATCTGCATGAATCCAATTTATTAACAAATAGAGTGCCAATGCAAAGGACGCCACACAATTAGAGGCACACAGTATTATCTGGAGAATATGTAGCAGAAAAGCAGCGCCATTCTAAGTAGCTACCAAGTCACTTGAGTAGACAGCAAAAATGAAAGAGAATGGTTTTTAACAAGATGCGGAAGCTCAATAAACAGGCAAACATTCCTCCAGGCGCTTAGAGTAAAGGGGACTACACAATCATTTCTTTTCTGATGTGGTGGGGTTAGAGGGGGGCTGGGGATCACTTCCCGGCTAGGACAATCAGCCCTCAGAGGACATCCTTAACTTTATTTGTTCCACTTGATGGTCATAAAGGAATCATGCTCCCTGATTTACCATAAAGTCAGCAGGTTTCTGAAAGTTGTCTTCTGCTTCACATCTGACACACTGTTGCTGCTGCTCTGGATTTTTATTTCACCCTATGCACTTATATGTGTAGAGTGAGGACATTTATTTTAGATGTGATATAATGTACGTGATAAAATACAGAGTATTATGAATACAGGCTTTAATAATAGTGAAAAATCAAAAGGATGGGGCACCTAATGAAATGTGTAGATGGCTAAAGTGAGGAATCATATTTTATTTGAGTGAGAGAAAATGAATCTGCAACTATTTTGATTGATTTTCAACAAGTCCAGACAGTCTCTGGTTCCATCTTCTCAAATGTGAGGATTTTGTGGTTTTCTTGAAAGTAAACAAACTATTGTTTGGGTTTTGGACTGACTGACAAATCAAACAAGAATAGATCACCTTGGGGCTAAGGGAAAATATTACAGGTTTCTCAGATTTTCTAGGCAGAAATGAATTGATTCATTCAGAAAATTATCTGCAATGATGAAATCAGTTGTCATTTCTACTGAAATTGATAAATGACTTAATTGAGGCCTTAAATATGCACAACTTCACTGACCTTTGGGAAAAAACAAATCAAAATTCAAACTTATATTCACAAAATGTAACTGTCAAATGAAATGAACAGACAGCTAAAGTAAAGTAGGCTCCGGCAAAAGGATTTTTTATTTGCACTGGAAATGATAAACGACTTAATTCGAGCCTCAGACATGCTTATCCTAGTTGACTTTTGGGAATGACCAAATCAAATTTAACTGTATTTTCGCAACATTTCAGCAGATAGATTGTTCTTTTTTTAATCTAACTGCAACACCAACAGGGTCTCTACCTACTTCTATGGGATTTGCAAATTAAACACAACAGTCTCCACACCTAACAAATATTTGATCTCACATTCTTTAACACATGCTCTAATAGCCATATGCTTTAAAACAAATGAGCTCCTGCTCCTTCTCCTCCCACTATCATCACACAGCTAAATCAAATATTCATGTCGGAGGGGAAAGCATTTAACACGTTGTTGTTATCTGAGAAATCAGTCATGCAGCTAATTGTTGTTGTAAAAAGGGGAAATCTTGCAAGATTGTGAAGCTAATAGGCATAATGCACCCCCCTTCTCTGACACCAGTATGATAAAATGTTGTCTATGGAGTGAAAGATATTAGATTCTCCAAAGAATAGTGAGGACAAACAGCTACACTATCTCAGCAGTATTAGAGTGCCCTCTCGATGGCACTTTTCTTTAATGAGGCAAATGATCTGAATAATAGGCCCTGCCGTTTGCAACGTTTATACATTAGGTCATGGCTGAGGTTTCTACCGTATCTGTGGACCTGTGGCTGTGGTTTGCATACCTCCTGGTTGCACCTGCTCTTCAGCGAGGCTGCTAAAGAGCCCCTGAGCCACCTGGCCCAATCCAAAGTGCGGCGGCAGGCACCTGGAATAGCTTCATGATGACTCACAGCGAGGAAAATCTACCTACAGGGGAGTTAAGCCCCTCGCAGTGAAAAAAACAAGTGTCTATTTGTCAGATCACATCTTTCAGGTCAGCAGCTTTGGGGCATTGGGGCAAATGGGAACATACTCTGGGGTTTGTTAGAAAGAGTTCATCTTTGACTGTACCCCTTAAGGCATTGCACTTTTTGTGCTCTAATCTCTATCTGCTGCAAGTAGACAGCATATGGTAAAAGACAACAAAATGTAGCCCGAGGAAGTCTATTTAATCCTTGATGGCAAGGATCCCAGAAATTCAAGGAGGTTGTCAAAGCAAATGCAAATGTGAGCTTTTTGTGAAAACATATTAAAATCTAGATATCCGACTGCCCTGTGCCCCTGCAGTGATTGCTGTGATTGAGCAGGAAGATTAAAAAAAACACATTTTCTTCAAGTTAGATACATTTAGTATGTTTGATGAAATTAGTTTTAAAATGAGTATCACTTGCTAAAAAGAACTATGTCCCTTGCATTTCAACTTTACACACACTGGGTAAAGAAATGGGCCCTCAAAGGGTATAACAAGTGAGTGCAGATCAATATAGCTAGTATGTGTTAAATTTCAAGATTGTTTGATGTCTGGACAGGTTCACAGGGAACAGGTTCAGGCCTGATTCAGAGCTGAGTCACCTCTCTCCTCATTTTTACATCCCCACAACATGAGATGGTGCAAGCTGGATTAAATATCATTTACTTTTGTGCAAGTTATTCCCTTTGAAGCGTGTGACAATCAGTGAGTCCTGCTGAAGGAGCTGCTCACACACAGAGGGCTCCACAGATGAGAGGCAAGTTGAAAGATGCCAAAAAAATATATATATACAAAATGTCATGAAACTTTATTTTCCAAAGTGTCATGAGAATAAGAAAGTATCAAAATCATTCATCAGCATCACAGTTTTCACTGTTAATATACAATCATCTCAGTCACGCTTACATTCAAAATATAAAAATATAAAAGGAAACATACATATTATTGCCAAGTAAAACTGAGGCACTTGAAATATTTTGTTTTGCTATTTGAGTGCTGGCAAACTGTTTCTCATGACTGTGCAAAAGTTAGAATAATTTCACCCTAAAAAATAAGTTTGCACTTGTTCCCTAAGTAAAAATGGCTTCAGTTATATATACTTATACTGCCATTCACAATGCGCCTTTTGGTATTGTTTGTGTGGTTCGTATAAAAAAAGTGGAGGACTGCACAGTGAACAGCCACTGAGAGACACTGGTACAAACACTGCAGATAACATTGTGAAGGCATACAAAACATTCTAGACATGCAGAAAAGTGCATGAATAGCACAGGTAGGTGAGTACATGGAATGACAAAGCTCGGCACTGATTGCAATCACAGAAACACTGCTTGAAATGAGAAGCACGTGAGCGCAGAGCTATTTCTCACTCTGAAATGAAATCGACCACTTGTAGAAAAAAAAGTCTTTGGAACAAACCCCCCTGTCCATGTGATTCCCTGACAGTTCTCCTGGGCTTGAAAATATAAAGAAGCAACAGAGGTTCTTTTTCTCTTTCTGGTGGTGGTATCCCAGTTCAGTGTGCTACACAACAACCAGATTCCTCATGCTTGTGCAGAAGAGACATCCTGGAGAAGGTTTTGGAGCAGTTCTTGCATTGGTATTTTTTCACATCCGAATGGGTCTGTAGGTGAGCCCTGAGATTGGACCTGTCCGCAAAAGCCCTGTTGCAGTGAGGGCAGGAAAACGGCTTCTCTCCTGTCAAGGCAGAAATGAGAAAGAAGACATTGTCAAGGATAGTACACAGACATAATAAAATAATAATGTAATGTAATAATAAAATGTAATGTAATGCAATAATGAAAGACATGTTAAAGGGGCATCTTGGCCTGCGATTTTTGGCAGATTGCAACACAACATTTTAAAGAAAGGCACTCTGCTGAGTATATTATGTTGCTGGTTTATTGTAACATGACATCTGTCAAAAAAAGCACAACCAAATGGAAACATCGAGGAAGTGATGCCATTCTGAGAGCTGAACATTGAACACTGAATATTTTTCCACAGCAATATCAGCCTTGGTGTTAAAAATAACTGTTGTAAGCTGCATAACAGGGTGCTGCAAAGGCTATTACATCTTGAACACAATTAGTCTGTGCCTGCAAAAGCCCTCAACAACTATTATGCCTCTTCAGTCAAAAGGCCCCTATGTTATTCCACAGTCACTCACCAGTGTGCGTCCTGATGTGTCCTTGGAGCAGCCACGGTCTGGAGAAAGCTTTCCCGCATATTTTGCAAACACAAGGCAAAGTGTGAGTCCTGATGTGCATTTTGAGAGCTCCCAGGCTTACATACTCCTTCTCGCAGTATTTACAGCTGAAGGATTTCCTCGTTTGGGCGTCGCAGTGCAGCTGTTTATGCTTGAGCAGTCCAGAGTACGTTGAGTAGGACTTGCTACACAAACTGCATTGGAATTTCTCTGCCTCCACTCCGTGAGGGTCTGTCAGCTTGGGCAGCATCTGCTCGTCTTCATCACTCCTCGGGCTTTCAGAGCCGCTGTGGTCTTTAGAGGAGGTGTCGGAGAGCGATGAGGGGTATCCGGAGATTGGGGAGAGGTCACTGGGGAGCGGAGATAGCGGCAAGTTGTTGGTTGTCCACACTGTGATGGGGCTGTAGGCTGCCGGGCTCAGGATCTCCGGCTGGGGGATGACAGGCAGGGGGAGGCCCCTGTAGATGTGCGGCGTGAAGAACACTGAAAAGAAAGAAAGAAAGTAAAATGAAATGAATGATCATGTGTTAGCCTATCTGTCATCCTTTGAGCAAGGAGCGCAGCTCTCAAAAGTATACCGCTAAGTTTAAAAACAATAACTTTTGTAAAGTGAAAACGCGACTGCATGTAAGAAACTTTGTAAAAGTCTGTAAAGTCAGACACGTCCTTTACTTTGAAAACTTTACCTGTTGGGCTCTCCAGCTCACTATAATTTGGCTTCTTTGCGGAGTTTGTGTGTTTCTTGACCAGAAAAGAGCGTGGCATCTTGGAAACAAGTGGACAACTTTTGGCAAACTTTTTTGTCAAAAATATAGCGTCAACGTCAATTTACTGTGTGAAGACGGAAATCCTTAATGCTTAAGTCCAGTGGAGTGTCATGGTGCTGCGCTGCACTCTTGGAAACAGTGCATGGGGAAGCTGTAAAGAGCTGTAAATACTCCCTATCAGGTGCATGGGAGGAGCCACGCACTGCCATCCACATTTACTGGGAGCTCAAACCAATTAAATCTCGCTCTCGCCACGGAGCTTCTAAAATGTGCTTTTAGCCTATAGGAGGCATAACCACCACCCCCGAGGGGCAGGGTTAGTGCCATTTACTCTAAGACAGGTGCTTTGTGCTTGACTTGAGTGTGCGTCAAGGATGCAAGTGCACATGCTATCATAGAGTTGGCGTTGGCTGTAGCAGAGAAGATTACTGACATAAAAGCAGCCAAAACGTGCAGAGCATTTTAAAAAATTAAATTCCTGCAAACTACAGAGAGATCATGAAAGGAGTGCAAGGGAAAGAATCAGAGCTACAGGGTGAGATATACAGGAGTACTGCTAATGCAATCACTGCCCTGAGTGTGCATGGTGCTACTGATGATTGTTGTGTTACAAACCTCTGGGGACTTGATTATCCTGTATGGGTGGCATATTTTAATTGGAGAATACCAACACCAGAACTCCTAATAATGATGATAATGACCCGACTGAAGGAAGATAGAAGGTTTGACATCTACGTGTTTACACATTTTCTCACCGATTCTATTGAACAAATACATTTATGACTTCAAGCTCAAACCAATAACTGGACCAGCCTGCATGCTACCATCCACATCTTCATTCTGTGGCTTCGCCAATGGATGGCCCTCCCTAATGCAGTTGTGTGTGGAGAAAGCCACACATTTCCTTGCCTATAATGCAATAAGGCATTCCTCCTTGAAATGTAAATTTAAGTGTAGTTCTCTCTCAAGGTCAGACGTGATACCATAATCAAATTTATCCCTGCTGCTGCTGCTGTTGCTGCTGAATTGGTCAAGGAGAGGCAAACTTGGCAGTCTACGCCCCCTTGTGTTCAACTCAGATCTTCTTATGTTGGGCGTGAGTTGCACATCTAGAAGTAACAAGGCAGGGGAAAAAAGAAACACATAAAGACTTAGCTATGGTGATATTGAAAAGTAGCTCCTGGAGCAGTTTGATTGGCTAGGTCAGCAGATATGAAAAGCTCTTTATGTCTGGGGCAAGCCTTAAGTTAATTGTGAACTGCTTATCTTATCTAGAAAACATAATTGCAGATCATGAATAGTTTCCCTTTGTGTCTGCTTGGATTATAAAGGGAAGCGAAGGTTATCTGTGCATACTAACTCCTGGCTGCTGTTACACATTCGGCACTCTGTATGGCAAGTAGGAAGTGGCGTGGAATGGTGGTGGTGATAGAGCAGAAAACATTGTGCACTGTAAAAGATAATTCTTTGAAATCAATATTACCCACCAACCAAACCATGTCCAAGAGAAGCAGAGCTTGCATGGCCAGGTGAAAAATGCCTTCCTGCGGTTTTCATGCTTCAGTACTGTTCAGAACATGTGGATGCTGTTCTACTGACAGCAGTGAGGGAGGGAGTGTAAGCATGGAGCTCCAACTCAAATCACATCACCGATTCTGAAAAACAGAGGCTTTAGTTTATGAGCTCGAAATGAAATAACAGAGATGAAGCCATGTATCCTTGGCCCTGCATTGTGTTAGAGCAGGATAGTGTAACACTAGAAAAAATATGCTCAATTAAAACATGAACATACTTTTGATTTCATTTCCAGCACAGGTAAAATTAAAACATTTGATTTGCTTTTTAGAGGCAGCAGCAGCAGCAGCAGCAGCAGCAGCAGCAATACAATATCCAGGTGTTGGACCGTCTAGGCATCTTAATCTTCTTCAAGTCTAAGCCATGTGGTCACATGCTGCACAGTGTTTTGTTGAATTCAAACTATTGATCATCATCTTTCAAAAAACATCTTACACAAACATTTGTAAATTGAAATTACGGAATTGACTGATAAACAACTGCAATGAGAAGTAATTCTTATATATTTATATTTCTTTTTTTCCCCTTTGTTTTGAAATTGCCTTTCCATACCTCATTATTTTCATTTAATGTAATCCCGCTTATCATTCACTGAGTTTTTCGGAGGTGTCTTTGTATAAACTTTTAGCCTCCTACCTTTCTTGCACAGGCTTTTGTTTACTTTTAATCCATGTATATCTGAATATATGTAGGTGTATGTATATGCTGAATATGTCTTTGTGTGCATATTGTATTTTTAACAATAGTTGCATTTTAGTATGCAAAAAAAAATCACCCAGTATATTAAAACTGTACATAATGTACATGAGCTTAGATGGGTTAAAGCCCCCTAAAACTTGGTTTCATGTTCAATGTTTTATCAGTAACAGTAAATATTCATGACTAAATAAGCAACAATCAAAGTTAAAGTTTAGCTTATGTAACATCTATCAACAGTATAAAATCATCTAACCTGCTTCTTCAAGGCTCTGTGTGTATATTGATCAGATTTGCTGGCAACGTTTATCACATTTTGAGTCAAATGTTGCCCATTTCTGATTGAGGCATGGAAGTATCATCTTTTTTTCCAACAGAGCCTTGCCCACTTTTAACCAGTGATCAAAGCTCTGACAGATATATCTCATCTGAAACAACCTAAACTGATGCAACTTTGGCAGATAATGCTTGCGATAATATAGGACCCCCATTGCTCATAGTAAGTTGACTGAGAAAACATGTAGGGAGCGGTGCACTGATACAACATTTTATTTCCTGATGGCACAACCTTTTCCCCCAAATTTAAATTCTATAACTCACTGTAGAGAAAGTTTGATAAGGCACTGAGTTGGCAGGATGGTGTAACTAAATTAATGTAACTGCTAGCAGAAACACAGGATTCTTCCAGTAAGCTGCCAAAGAAATAGCTTAGCATGTACTGTGGATTGGTCACGTGCTGGTCACTCAATAAGCCCAGAATCTGTGCTGAACTCGAGGCAGCATCTGTTTGGGACATCCAGTGGCATTACACTGGGCCCTGTACATAAGGATTCTCTATGGGCCCCTCCCCTCATTAAAGGCTGTTTGACCCCTCCCCCAGATGCACATCCCTGACAGGTAGAGGGAGGTCAGATTAGTTAAAGGCACAACATGGTCAAATTGCGCAGTTTTACAGAGCTTCTTGTGAGACCTGAAGGCTATCCAAGAGCCATAATCTGGGCATGAATTACCCTCGGTTTGCTAATGGATCACAGCAGGACTCCGCATACTGCCCCAGAGCTGCAGGACTTGCCCTTTAATCAGCAATCTTTTCAGAATAAGAGACTCGATCTGTAGTGGGGTGCAAGAGTGAATTGCCCATACTGCGTTTATTAATACTCTGTGCCTGTGACTCGCTGCTTCCGTCGGTATAGGCAACATGTAACGTCAGAAGAGTCAACTTGCATCATGAGGTCTTCAGCTGGCATGATGACAGCATGGAAGATGAGGTGCACCTGGCCAACCTTGCGCAGCTGTTCACGCTAGGGCCTCTGGAAGGAGTCCAACTACTGAGAACACATAGGCCCATGTAAAGTGTGCGTTCATTGACAACACAAACTGAGTCACGAGAGTCTGACGGTGCAAGACTGAAACAATCCACCCATACTTGTTTCTTTTATAAGCCATTTATCTCAGGAAAGTTGTAACCCGCATGCAGACACACGCTCGCCTTTCATGTAAGAATAACTGAAGTAGGCTATGCATAGACAGTAAAGCAAATGTTATTTTTTCTTTTGTATTTTGCCGCAGATCTCATTTATAAGCGAGCAAACCTGGGTATGAATTCAAACACACATGCACACGCACACACACACAGAGGACCGCAGTGCACGCAAACGTAATTGGCAGAAAAAGAAAGAAAAACGCTTTGTAGGATATTTGCGCGTCTTTCACTCGAGTGCAACGTTGGACGGAGCAGCAGATGTCCCTAGAAACAGTAAAAAAAAAGTGGAACATGTAATATTAATGAATCCGGAGTTGTGCGGGTGCCTTGGGTAAACGAAGTCGATTGACGCGCGCGTTAAACCAGCCGCATGTGATTCCCAGCTTCAGTCATTTTGGCAGCACGATGAGAGAGAGAGACGGACACGGAGCTGTGAAACTGGACCCTCTGCCAGAGATGTCGACGGAGAGGAATCCCTGAAACCGCCGCTGCCCAGGAAATGTGGACAAATCTTGTTTTGTGGGCTGTTTTTCTGTCGGATTTCTGCGCGTCGCTACAGAGTGGAGTGGACCAGGATGCCGTGTGGGCGATGCTGCCACAAGGGATGCATTGTGATTTCGCAGAGATGTTTTAGCAACCGTTGCATAAATTAAAATAAGACAACCCGTCACAGGAAGGGATTGGGAGCCCAAAGGGATCTAATAAGACATCACCACCTGTTACTAGAAAATCAGGTAAGCCTCGCAGACCCTTTTCTCGCTTGTAAATTTACAGTGGCTTATGATAGCCTACTACAGTGCATGACGAACGTAGGTAGTTAATTGTTATGCCAAACATCCATCAAACGAAACATTAATCCGTTTACAATGTACTTTTTTGAGATGTAATTTGCCTTTAATGCTGCGCACCAAGATTTACGTACCAATCACCTATATGATCCGATGGATGATAAAGCATCACATCCTCTTAACAGTCACGTTTGTGGGATGCACTGAGCTGAACACTTCACTTAATGATGGGCCTCATGATGAAACACCGTTTCATTATTGTACGATTTGCAGGGAATATGTGGACTTAGAACATTTACATTGGCTCAGTGCAGGTAGCCTACACATGAGCAGCTCACCCGCAGTTGCTCCAGCCAGTGCAGTGGCAGCAGACCTCTTTTCATCCACAGTGCTGTTAGTACTCTCTCTGCACTGGATGCCAATAATCGTATACATCTAGACTACCTACCTTAAAAAAACAGGACATTTTAATGGTCAAACGTTACTGAAGTATTCTCAAATCGCCCGTCAGTCCTGCGCCTTGTTTCTGGATCATCAGCAGCTTCTTCTTGGAATAAGCACCAAGGCAACATCCTTCTGTGATAAACCTGAGGAGTATTTCAGCACAGCCTGCTGCTGCTGGTCCGGTGTGTTTTATTAGCCTCGCAGAAAGCCCCTGAATCCTCCAGTGTTTCACAAAATTGATGCTGCTTCTTTAACTGTAAACTGGTGTGGCTTGTTTTTTTCTCTCATTATGGGCCGCACAATGATAGACAGTCACTGCAGTTTGTGTCTTAGAAGGCTACTGAGATTTAGAAATCAGATTTCACATAAGTGATTTCTGGTTTTCTGTGCTTGTACAAGCACATTGATCCAAGCGGGTCCATTCGCTGGTCACAGGTCAGAAGCAATCTGTTTGATGTACTGGAGGTCTCACTTCCTACAGAGGGAAAGATGTTGACATGTCATTGATGATTTGATGCCCTAGCACATGCATCCCCTCCCCCTTATTTGTGCTTATGTGCTAAATCAAAGAGCAGTTTGGCCAAGTGACAGAGGTACACTGGCAGAAAATCAGGCCTGAGTAAAATGGTGTCAGTCATGTCTGGTCAGTATGTCAGGTGGGAAGAAAACGAGAGCCAGGGACAGGAGACTGTGGCAAAGTTTTACCCAACACAGTCATGATCTAAACACCATTCTGGCATCACTCATGATCTGGAAACAATGTCTACACTGCATATCAAAGAGTTCCTCGCACTTTATCTTTCCTTTTCCTCCTTAAGTGATCAATAATCCACTGTTACTCCTGCAATTGAATCCCAGTGGGTCACTTAGAAATCCGGACTAGTTAATTCTCTTGAAATATACAAGTGGGGTAGGTTGTCCATTGCATTACTAGAAGCAGTGAATGTTCACATCAACATCATTTATGTATGTTAACACATTCAAAGTGCTGTTACGCTCCCACAACATCACACAGTAGCTTGATATGTAATAGTTGTTCTGAATATTCAAGGCTTACCCTTTCAGTACTCATAAGCACAAGTTCCTTTTTAATGCCGTGTGGCTTTATTCAGTGACCTATTTTGACCAAAAAATGAGATTGCTGTGCTGAAAAAGATGTATGGGGAAAAAAACTGACAAGGTCCCATAGAAATTAATATAATAATAGAAGAAGCAGCAGTGAGTTTAGGGAAAGCAATGGATAAAAACTAAAGCAGGAATTTGCAGATGTTTTGTGTATTTAAAGAAAAGAGTTCTGTACCTCCGAACAGAGTGATCCTTTAACATTTTTCTCCAGCGATTGTTCTGTCTAAAGGGCAGCCAGGAGGGCCTACAGTATGTCACTGTGAGGCTGGACATCTTCATTACAGTCCAGCCCCAGAGCCCAGCAGCAGAGAGAAAAATGTAGTGTGTCTGATGTTTCTGTGGGGCTTTTATAGCAACTGTTTGATCGACCAGCCATACCAACAGCTCCAGATGTTGAAATTGAACAGAGCAGAAGCCATATGCTTCAAATAACAAATAAAAGAATCTGTAGATATCTCTCTCAGAGTGCGGGAAAAATATTGGTGGTCTGTGCCACAAAGTCACTGTCATGCAACAAGAAAACCATTAGTCTGGCTTAGCAAGAGACTGATGGCTAATGAAGCGAATGCACACCAAACTCTCGTGGCGGGGAAGACAAGACACAACTCTCATTTATATGCGCCTCATATACCAGCCCATCTGATTTAGAGGTTCAGGACTGCAACACAGACTAACGCACTGAAAGCTACACATAAGTGATAACTGCCCTAAGAAAAGCAATAAGGGGTTAGATTATATATAATCATTTATGATACTAGCAGCCTGCTTAACATACAAGTGACACAACCCTCAAAGATAACATCCATACATCCAAGTGCTGCATTTCTGTTGAGCAGCATTTCCTTTAAGCTTTACAACGTGCTAGTATCCCAGGCTGGACAATTTTAGGTCACATTTGATTAATATGGAGAGTCTGCTTATCCGTTAAGCACGGCTGCCTTGACAGCACGACACAGCAGCAGCTCAACCTTGATGGAAGGCAGTCTTGTACCCTGTATACTGCATTATTGTGTTTCCTTGGAACATTTGCGATTCATTCAACCTGTGAGTAGTAAAATAGCCCCAAGCAGCAATTAAGCTACTTCACAATTTCTGCTTATGATGGCCGGACAGACAGACCGTCATAGTTTCTGTTTACTTTAAAAGTTGTGAAGTTGTCTGCCCCTCTAGCATTTGTTATAATTATTATTTTCATTGATTAATTTTTTAAGTTATTTAATTCATGCATTCAGTTCAAGCTTTTATTCTGTTTTATATCACTGCAAGTTGCATATATTTCCATTTTGGACTCTTGTTCCAACAAAAAAATAAAAAAGCTTTTGGAGGACTGGACTCTGGGAAACTGTGATGGGCATATATATATATATATATATATATATAGTTTTTACAATTTTCTTATTTTATACACTAAATAACTGAACTATTAATCATAAAGCAATAAACAGAAACAATGATAATAAACACAGCCATTAGTTGCAGCCCTATATATGTAGTCATAGTTTATTGGCAGTTTTCAGGGGAATAGGGTCACATTTAACAGCTGGAAATGACCCGAAGGGAATCATGTCAATCCTCTAGGAAATAAAATAAACACATGATAATCTACTGAACTTAAATTATATCTCTGAGATATTCATTTGTTTCATATCACGCAGTTTGAATTCATAAATAATTTGCCCGAGCAATCAAGAGATAGTTCTATATTTCCCCACTTTATACTTAGTAAGTAAGCAGATGTGTCCCTCGACTGTGCAGCTTCATCTCAATGTAGCCTAGCCTTCAGCAATATGCTGAGCTTTTTTAATCCCTTCATGTACTCTACACACAGCATGGCACAATTTCTAGGCCCCCAAGTCTTTCCCTGCAAGGCTTAGTTCTCATTGGTTGAAATACACAAGTTACTGTATACATACCATATATAACATATATATATATATATCGTATAATTAGGAAAGTGAATCATGTTATTCAGCGTAATATAAAAGTGTTCATTTGTTGAGCCTAATTAAGACCCTCATGTAAGATAATATGCTTGAACTGTCCAATCCATTCATCCAAAGGCGCCGTAACGTCGTATGTTAAGGAAGAAGAAAAAAAGAGATTACAATCCCATTAAGGAACCTGTCAGTAGCAAACATGCTGCAGGATCAGTTTCATCTAGCTTTAGTTTATTATCCCATGTATGTCTATTTCTACTCCTTAATATCCAGTGATATAACAGAGAACCAGTTTGTGAAATGATTCTTGCTGATTTAAGTTGGCACCCACCTGATATCTGGTGGCTCCCTGTTGCCAAAAAACGTACATCATAGTCAGGAAGGTCAAGAGCTCAGTCTATAAATGTGTCCATCATTAATTTATTCCTCTGCCTATCATTCACGAGCATCTGGCATGGCAAGCACCGCTGGCTGTTAGCGGGGCTCAGGTATTGACTTACGAGGTAATGAAAGACTTATTTTTTGACAAATGCTCTAAAAGAATTGAAAACACCAGGAGATACTCTTTCTATCTTGCCTGAATGATCTGTCTTGAACATAATCTGAAAGAAAAGAAGGAGAAGTGGCACCTCCAGCAGCACACAAAACAGGCCCAGTTGAATACAGGATGTGCTCTGTAAATAAAGAACTGTTCAAACAGCTGCCTCTTGACACAAGCCTGTTCACTGACTGAGGGTTGAGTTTATTAATGTCATGAATTGTCAGGTGCCAAAGTACCTGCACGCAACCAAAGTTTAAATACTATTCTTTAAATTAAAACTATGTCGACGTGACAGATTCTGTGGTTCCAGCTTTTTAAATTCGGAGGATTTGCATCTTCTCTCTGGTTTACATCACTATAAATATAATATGTTAGGTTTTTGGATTGTTGATCAGACATAACAAGACATTTGAAGAGGCCTGGCCTCTTGTAACATTTTTACATTTTCTGACAATTTATAGATTTTATTGATTGAGAAAATAATAGGCAGATTAATCCATAATAAAAATAGTCATTAGTTGCAGCATTATAATTGCCTAAAAAAGACCTAAGCAAAAAAAACAAAAACAAACATTTGCTGGTTCTAAAGTGTTAATATTTGCTGGTTTTCCAAATCTTCTATGATAGTAAATTGAATATCTTTGAACTATTTGTTCAAGTATAGGCCAGATAAAACAAGCAATGTGTACATGTTTCTGGATATATGTCACTGATAGGTTTTACTACTTTCCAACATTTTATAAACCAAACCCTCAACCGATGATGGAGAAAATCATACAATACAGTTATAATCAATAATGAAAGTAACTGTTAGCTTTAGCCCTAAAACCAAGCAAGGAACAATAAAAAATTTACCTTATCTTTCCTTGCCGCTCATTTTTCTAGGAACAGGAAATATTTCATACTCCAGAGATAAAAAATCAGAACAGATCTGTGCACCCACGCATTAATTAAAACTTCCATTTCAATCCATACCAATTATACACCTACGTAAAACAAACAAACAAACAAAAAAACACAAGTTAGATACAGTTCTCAAGTTTGAGACACAAAGAAGCAACACTTATGTTTTTCAAAACAAGTATGAGGAAACTAGTCACAATAAATAACAATAACACGCAAAAAGGGGGGAAAAAGTTGTCACACAAAGAGTACAAACTAAACCAACTACATCTTATATCCTTGACAAAACAAATGCCTACAAGCCTCAGTACTGTAAAATGTACAAATATGAAAGAAAAGGGACCAGGAAATTCCAGGTTCATTTCTCTAAAGATAAAACTAGTTGTTGTAACTGATCAAGAAATAACCTGAATGTTGGAGCAGTTCCTTTCAAGAAAACAAAAAAGTAATCTGTTTTCTACATAATCCTCCATTTTCAGTAGAAAGATTGAATATTGTGTTTAAAAATATACAGACTACAGGAAGGTGTACATTTTTGACAACAGAGGAGGCTCAGAAATCCCATAATGTTTCCTAACATTAACTCTGCAGATCCTGTGAAATTGTGTCAGTATGACGCTGTTGACGTTGAGCAGGATTCTTTTTTGGGATGCCATAATGTTTGAGTAACATGATACCCCCTATCAGGCAAATTAAAAAGCTAAACTCCTAGGCACCATATGTTCTGGGTCACAGAACAAGTGAAGATACAGTAAGTGAAACCTATCTCAATTTTTTGTGTAGTAAAACTACATTTGCTGGAGCACTCTGCAGGTGGCTGCTCCACCTGCGCGCACAAATGGCCATTCATCATCCTGTATGGGCCACAGCTGTCCTCAGGTCTAAGAGATGGAGATGTCACGTTGCAATCTCCACATCATCCAGGCAATTTACTCTGCTCCTCTCTCTCTCTGTTTCCTGCCATTGTGTCAAAGACAAGAGCGTTATTTGAAAAACATTGCTTGGCAAATTGGTAGGTCTGAAAATATCTGATGGGGTGGTTGTAAAAGGAGTTGCGCTGACTCGACTTAAAAGGCACAAAAGGTTCAGGTCTGTTTAATCTTTGGATTCTTACACACACACACATACACAAAAAAGTTAAGTGCTAGCGTCTGACAGGATGTACAGGGGGGCACCTGCTAAGCCAAAGTGCTTGTCTCAGAGCCCCAGACACATTTTTCAGCTGAACACGTGAAGACATTCATTTTTTAAAGCAGGTCCACAAATGATGTCAGGATTTTTCTTACATCCATTACAAAGCTGGCTCGCCTCTGACGTAGACAGCTCCATGTGTGGAGAGTAGGGGCAGGTGGAGAATAAAAAAAACTGTGATTGAGGTCAAATTGAATTTCTGAAGTCAATAAAACTTCAAAAACAAATCTTTGAAACATACATATATTGGAAAAACAACTTCTTATATTAATAATAACATGGCACATAACACGGTCAGACTCCAAAATATATTTTGAAATGCATGTCAATAATAGTTTCTTAAGTAATGCAAAATATATCATACTTCAGTATCACGTATAAATACAATTACTGTATATTAAACTGGGGCCCAACTTATGATTGTTTTTATTGTGGATTATTAACTGCTGAATTCTTTGCTGATTAATAGATCAGATGTTTGATCTATTAAATATCAGAGAAGTGTTATTTGTCTGAACTACAGTCCTGAACCCACTGATATTCAATTTATCATCAGACTAGACCAAGAAAAGCAAGGAAAGTCTTCAGAACTGATAGATTTGGGGCATCTTTCCCACCACAAATTCACTTAAATGTAAATGAATGACTAATTGAACAATTCTTACACCTCTATATCAAATCAGCAATGTCACTATAATTTTCTGTACACCGTAATATGATATATTTCTATTACACTGCAAATAATATTAAATGTAAACTTTGTAAAACACAATACAGTTCCACAGCACTGCAAACTACAGCTTCCGAAATGACCAAAAAGTTAAATCAGCATTTAAAACCCAAGCTGCACATTATAACATTCATGAAGGTTCATTGGAGAGCTGTTGCATTAGAGTTCACTAGTTGAAACTGATATCTTATACGTTTCTAATAATAAGCAGACCACTGAGTGTACAGTATTTCAACATATTAGATCCACATAAATGAGTCAAGTGTACTTAACCTTATTGCCATCACAACAAATTTTGTTTTGTTGACCTAACGGTGCTCAGCAGACAGGGCAACACTTGAGACAAGTTTCAGCACCAAACAAAACATCAAATAAATAAAACCTATAATACGGTATACCTTAAAGTGCCGAAGGATACAATTCAAGAGTACATATTGAAAATCACAAAATGCCAGACATTATTGGAAAGAAAACCAGGCGAAAATAAAAAAAGCAGTAAAAGGGCCAAAGGTTTAAGTATACAATTGCCTCAGGATTTTTTTTTCAAATGGATTGTATTTTTCTTTTATATAAAGGAATGTTAGTTTGATGATCTGATCGTTGAGAAGATTTCTTGAGTGTTTGCATGGACGCTCTTCCCTCTCAGGGCTTTAACAAATACATTTTGCAAGTTTCACTGCTGTTACTCTTACTGTATAATCAGGAGTCAATGATTTATGCGTGAAATGTAGTTTGAAATGCATACACTGTAAGTTTTTTTTTTATCCTGTAGAACAATGATCATAGTAGGAAACACTGCTCAACAAAAAGGTGGCATCGTGCCAACAATGCATACTAACGAGGAGGATTTCTCAAGGGTGTGCTATTGGAACTTGATAAACACTTTGGCAGAGTCATTTGTGCTTGGTATACAAAGATCCTAGAAATCTTGGAATATCTTGAATATGAGTTAATTGCATTTTGGCATTTATGCATATGAATCCACAGGTTTTCATGAGTGAGGTATTTGAGATGGTCCTTCATAGGCTAAAGAATGAGATTCATACTTTTGAGTTTGCTTTTGAATCTTTTTTTTTGGTGCCAGGTGCTTATTTTGTGAAATAAAGCTGTAAATTGCTTCTGATTCAACATCCCACATACATGCAGTAGTTATATTGACATCACACTTGTCTGTGTTGCTGGCAACTGTAGATTATATCTTTTGACTATTTGTCAGAAGCTTTTAACCAACAATATTCAGCTCTGTATTTGAATCTGACGACTGAAATTTATTTATTTTGTTTGTTTATCTCAGGTCCTCCAATACTGGGTTTAGTATTTAAATAATACCTTAACCACATCCTCCTCCTACTACTGCAGCACAGCCACCGATCAGGGACCGACAGGAGTAAAACCTCACCATACGATAGCCTCATTCTGGGACTAATCCTGCAACACCTACAGCCAGCCAGGAGAGGTGACAGCATTGCTCTCCTACCACCCATGTCTTGACAGCCATGACTTGGGAAGGCCCTCTGCTACGGCTCAGATCAGGGATCAACTCGCTGCTCGATGGCTAGATCTCATCACACAAAGAGCTGGGGGCCTTTCTGTTGAGGTAAGTCTCCGATTCCCTCTGCAGCACAGGTTCTATAATTTAAGTGTGAGCCGTTTTTGTTCTGCACTCGTTTTATCGAGTCAAGTGGCAGTCATGTCTGATTAAAACTGAGTGGAACTGGTTTATGTAAATGAGGCTCTCACATAACATTCCTCAAGATTACTTGTGTGTGTGTCTGTGTGTGTGTGTGTCTGTATAGAGTAAGTCACCTGATTTTAAAATTACTTAGTGTTCGTAGGTAGTGTCACAATACATTCCCCTCAGTATGTGTTGCCTTTATTGTAGTGTTTTCTCCTACTAGGGCTCAGTTTTACGCTCTCTCTGAAAAGGCATCATTTCTGGGAGCACTGTATTCTATATTGAAACATTTATTAGGATACCTGGGTCCTCACCTTTGCTAATGAATTATTCACTATTGCTTAATGGTCTCCAGTTTTCTCCCAAGATTGCTCAATGAAGATTTTTTTAGTGTGGGGGGTGTTAGAAGAGGCACCTTTCAATGAAAAATCTGTTTTCCTCCATGTTCTGTTTGAGAAAGGCAGAACTATAATGAAAGAAGGCATCCCGCTAACAATGCTAGTTTAAATCAGCTGTACGGTTTTGCTGCAGCGAGTCGGTCATGTCATTACGTATTTGCCTCCACAGTCTAACTCAATCTTGTTTTTCTCCTTTGCAGTATCCCTCACTGCGTAGTAGCACATGGATTTCAAGACTTCAAATGAAGAGGTTGGTAGGATTCAAATCAATTCACATTTTGACAGTGAATTGACTATGATTATAGAAACCGCCTTGGCATTTTAAAGTGCCTAAAAGCATGTCGCTACAAAAGCGGGATAGGACATGATCTGGGTCCCGTTCATATGCACCCTCAGTGGGCCCCCGTACACTTTTAATACATCCATTATTACACCTGTACAAATAACTGAATCAACTAGGCCTAATGTTGGCCTAATATTGTATGTTTTAGTCAGCCAACAGTAGAAGTTTACTTATATTGTTAATAAAGTGAAAATTCAAAATTGCATATAAAAACAAACTTTTACCTGTGTTTTTGAGAGCCCTCTCCATGTTGGGGCCCTTGGTACTTAGTTCTACGTTCCCCTCACTACTACACTACAAACCTGAGGCCATTCAATGTGAAAACGGTGTGCACTGTTTTGCAGTGGTTTCCAGGTTGAACGGCATGTTTCTAGAAATGTTGTGAAACAGCGGGCAATGGGCTTTGAGGGCTCTCGTTGGGCAGGTGTGTCAGAGGTGTTACCCAATCAGCAGCAATGTGTATAAACGCAGCTGTACTAAAACACTGCTGTATTAAAAAGGCAGTGTGCTTGTGTAACACAACAGGGTGTTCAACGCACCACTGTTTCTGTTCTGAAAAAAACGTTTTGCTACATTTTGTCAGGGCTGAACATGGGTTAGAAAGACTTGTTGCAGATCTGGTGTTATCTGCATATGTAAATAGTCAGATCAGAGAAGATGTAGATAATAACGAAGGGGTGTTTGGATGGGATAGCAATAGAGAAGCATAAAACAGGGTCAGAAATAAGGCTAATTATTTACAATGCAATTGCTGCAACAGGTCAATGCTCAACCACGTGAGAGGCTGTCTGACCCAGCTATGCACAGTTATGGCACTACTGCCCTCATTTTGCTCGGTTAATGACTCTCACACACACATTACTTCATATAATGTGAATTAATGACTCCTTCATTTCATTTCTCATACTGCAGTTGCAGCTGCAGGCTGGGGCTCATTTCTTCACATTCCTCATTACGGGTGAAAGATAATATGCTCCATAAACTGACTTTGATTCAAGTTTGACCTGCAGTTAAGATACTCTCTCTAAGAATAGCATCTATGCAGCCAACTGTCTTGTTAACTGATGAGCGGCACATCCCGAGTGACAAGGATGCTGACACAGGTGCCTTTTTTCTTTTAGCAGTCTTGTCAGGTGAAGGTGCTTCTTTTATTTAGACCTTTTTAAGTCAAGGACAGGGCAGGCATCACAATTAGCCAGGGAGGGGGAAGGATATGCAGAATGCTAATTTATGCGGATTAGCATGTTTTAAATGGATCATTGGAAACAGACACAGTCCTCACACAAGAAAATGTTAATGTAGAGGGTGAGCTTGGCTTTACACTTAAAGTAAATGAGATGATATAATATGAAGTTTTTTCTTTCTCAGTATGGATGTGTACAAAGCAACCAGAGGGCACCGAGTGTTATCACCACTCATAACAATCTGCATCTTAGAGAGTCTGCTCATTATTTGAAACCACAAATCAAAAGTAGTATTGTGTTTATTTTTGTCTAAATGTGTGTTTATTACTCACAGTGCTGAATTGTGGTTATTTGTTCCAAAATTAGCATTAACAAATAAAGTAGTCAAAAAAAAACCGACTCTAATTTCCATGTTCATCCTGCCACGAGTATTCTCAATGACATTTCATTTCATGGCCAGTTAATTTAGTCACAGAGGGAAGATGAATGATTTTATCTTTCTGACTATTCACAGACAAAGACTGGGATTTATTTGATGCAAGAAGGTAATGAGGAGCCGTTTAATATTCGACTACACTTGGCCAAAGATATTCTGACCATTCAAGAACAAGATGTCATCTGTGTGTCAGGAGAGCCTTTTTATTCAAGTGTAAGTAACTCACAGTTGCTGACATGCCATGCTTTACATTCTGCACAATAAATGAAAGTTAAAACACATACATACTGAGAACACTCAGTCTTGACCTGCATTAATGACAAATCTACATCAGTTAATCTATTCCTCATAAATCAAATGTAGCTATTAAGTAGTGATTCAGCTACTGGTTCATGGTGTATAGAGTCAAATCTTTAGGCTACACTTGTCATTACGTCTGACAACCTTTTCTTCACGTTAATAAATTCAGTTTCCCATTAAAAAAAACTCCATTGAGTCCGTGACCTTTCTCAAAAAGGAATTATTCATTCAATATCATTCTGCTGGATAAAAAAATTGAAAGACAAATGGAGGAAGCGCTTGTGTCCTCTGAAACTCTATTACTAATTAATTGAAAGGTCGAAGGCATGGATATGCTAATACAACCTTAGCATGCTAATACAACCGCACATAGTTTTGGATGGGCTTAAATAATGTTAGAGGCAATGCTTTGTTTTGGCAGTGCAATAGAGTGACTGAACACTGATGTTCTGTATAGCTGGGGCTGGGTGATATGGCCAAAATTATTATTATGAAATACATTTTCCAGTTTATATCAGGATATTGCAAATGTGTGCAAAATCACATCCACATTCACCAATCTTACGTTAAAAGCAATTAACTGAGTTACATGTGTGAAACAAAAACGTGGATATTGTACAAAGTACACTTACTGTCCAATAAGTACGTGAGGTCAGTAAAATAGATCTAGGAGGTGATTAGCCTAGCTTAGCATGAAGACTGGAAGCAGGAGAAAATTGGTAACCTAGCTAAAAAATGCACTTACCAGCAGGCTAGCTGTTTCCTCTGTTTATGCTGAGCTAAGCTAATCATATTTAATGTTTTGATAGGACAGGAGTTTCTTTTCATGTTACTCATGCCAAGAAACTTAATAAGCGTACCTCCAAAAATGTCTATTCCTTTAATAATTCATGTACGCAGATGCTGCCTATAATCATTCATTTGTACAACCAACATTTACAGAATGAGAAATTGACAGGCTTATATCATCACAATATGATTGCACTAAGGGTCTAAAAATGATAATATTGAATTATCACTGCTATGTACAACTTTTAAAGAAAATAAGCTACATTGGTACATTTAAATTACAGAAACAAATGGGTGTGTACCTTCATTTTTGCAAGGTTTTATCTTACATCATTTTAGCAACATGATTATTGTGTTGTTAGGATTAAATGTTCTGACAAAAGCAACGCTTTCCATTTGTTGTGTTGTAAGAGCTCCCACAAGTTCAGCATCGGTCTGAACTAATTTCTTGGCTCTAACTGCATCTCTTCCAGGAGAGGACTGTAACGATCAGGAGGCAGACAATTGGAGGGTTTGGCCTGAGCATCAAGGTAATTTAGATCCCAACAGATTAGGCTGCTCCTCCCAACTTCTTTAAATTAAGTCCGAACAAGTGTTATTGATCATTTTCTTGTCAAAGTGTTATAACAGCGTTCGCTAGGGATTCACAGAAATTGGGTTGCTTTCAAGTGTCTTTGTCTCGTTCTGTGTTTGTACCTTTGTAATTCAATTTAATTTGTCTCCTCAG
The DNA here is from genome assembly GCA_024633595.2 of Lepomis macrochirus. NCBI lineage: Eukaryota > Metazoa > Chordata > Actinopteri > Centrarchiformes > Centrarchidae > Lepomis > Lepomis macrochirus. Next base: position 22,090,582 of record JALXJV020000012.1, read on the forward strand.
GGTGGAGCAGAGCATAAAATCCCTGTTGTAATATCAAAAATATCAAAAGAACAAAAAGGTATACAGTTGTTTTTGGAAAAGTTTTACAGCTCCTCCCCTTTTTACTCCCCTAGTTTGTTTTTGCTTATGTGATTTTTTTTGTTTCCAGCTGAACTCTCTGGGCTGCTTTTTATCGGAGACGGCATCCTTCAGGTAAAATGCCAAAACTCACATTAATGCCAGTATACACATGTCATCCTACTCTAAAACAACACACGCTGCATCTTTAATCATTCATGTGCCACAGAATAATTATGCATCCCTATAGGCAAATGTCACATCCCAAATCTTTAATTTGTTATGTATTTCTGGAAAAAACTATCTCCCACCTCATCCCTCTCAGCTCATATGATCCAGAGGAAACATTTACAAGCCGGCCAAAGATGTTCTGTATTCATGGCAACTGTGGATGTGATTCTTTTGTTTACAGTTTTCAGCACAGATGCCATAACAGTTATTGTGCTTGCCTCATTAATCATTTCAAAGATAGAGCACCAGTTATAGGATGCCAGCAGTATTATTTAGGGTAACTCTGTTACTTTTGTTTCTAGATAAATGGAATAAACGTTAGAAGTTATCGCCACGAGGAAGTGGTAAGCTGTCAACTCGTATCTCATATTTTCTTACACTCCAACAGCTCTTTCAGCAGCTTATCTTGTCTCACTTCATGATTTTTATCTTTTTGACATGTAAAGCCAGTTGTTTTGGTTTCCTTTTTTTTCCAAATGTAACAGCAAGAAATATGTATGTAAGGAGCATAACCTCTACGTCTGTGTAAAACTCCAATGTTGGCTTTCCATTCATAGTTAGACATTAGCACACCATGTTTCATCACAGCAAGCAGCCAGCAGAAAACCTCACAGTTTACAGCTCCTGCAACAAAAATAATGTCACATTTTTTACCTCCCAGGTCCAGGTTTTGAGAAATGCTGGTGAAGAAGTGACTCTTACAGTCTCCTTCCTAAAGAAGACTCCAGCTTTTTTGAAACTGCCCCTGTGTGAGGATTGCACATGTAAGAAACCTCTTCTCACACACTGTTTAAATAAAGTTTATAATCACCATTACTGCAGTGCAAAAATAGTCAACCAAGACTATTTATATTTAGTGTTATTTTCTGTCAAGGACTGGTTGTCCTGGTGACAACAAATGTGAGCCTGAAGAGCCACTTTGAAAAAAATAAAAAAACATAAATTCAGTTGCTTAACTTTTGGACTTGCTCATCTTGATAAGCACCAAATTAAAAAAGCCTTCTTGCTAAAGAGAAGGGAGAAAAAGAGGAAAGGACTCATATCAAGCTTCACAAAAGATGCTAAAGACTAAACTGAGAGAATTGGCATTGCTCATTGTGGGCAACTGATAGCTTTTGCATGGGAAGGCTTTAGTGCGTCATCAGACATGAAAGCTTTTATAAAATCCTTTTTATACGCGTATATAGGCCAGGTTGACTGGCCGTCCAGCCAGTCAACTGAATACAAATTGGCACAGAGCAGGAGCCTACAGTGGAGGAGAACAAAGTAACACACTTTTGTTGTGATTCACTGCAGGAAACCTTGAAATACATGTGGGTCTTGCTCTGAGTTTGGAGGGTTTATTGGCTTTTTTGCATGTCCCTGCTGTACTTTCAGGCATCCCCAGCGACCAGAGTAGTGGGACATCCTCTCCTCTGTGTGATAGCGGCTTACACTTGAACTACCATCCTAACAACACGGTACTTTTTTCATTAGCCTCTTCTTTGACTGACTGATTCTTTAACTCTCCCTTTGCAATAATGCGGCAGCATTGCCAGTGCCAGAAAGTTGTTTCCATGCAACCATCGCTGTTCACTGATAACCGGGATGCTCTATCTTTATCTTTTGAGGAGGCTGATTCAGCTTTCTTGTGCAGCTTGCGCTCGCTCGGCCTGCCTGTGCACCTGCAGCAACAACAGCAGCAGCAGTGGCAGGACTCAAGCTCTTGACATGCCAACTGTTTGAAATGTGCGAGGTGGGAAACGACAAGCTCTTCTAAATTGCGTTTCACACTTCTGCAGGACACGCTGTCCTGCTCGTCCTGGCCCACATCCCCGGGGCTTCGCTGGGAGAAGAGATGGGTGGATCTACGCCTTATTCCACTGCTCCACTCACGCCTGTCACAGTACATCCCAGGCTCTGACGTCTGCAGGTGAGCTGCGGAACTTCATCTTGAAGGGTCGGAGCTGGTATCTCCCTGTAAAGCTCTACAGGACAGTAGTGCTATGATCTCTTACTTCTTAAATGCTTTGGGGTTTTCAAGCACACTGCCATCCTTCATTTGTATTCGTTAGTCTATGCCTTACACAAATAAGTAAAAGAGTTCTGTGCATCTGTTTTAGGACACACCTACTAAATAGATAGTAAATAGTAGATAGTAAATACTAAATAGTGGATGCTTGACGTAATAAACTATTAAGCTGTCAATAAACACATTTCCATTTTGCTACACTGGAAAATAACAAAATAACATAATTCAAGTAACACTACAGTCTTTGCAAGTGTATATATATATATATAGCGTAGTAAATCAATCTCAAGTTCATGGGCTGAAAAATGAAAAAACCATCGCATGATCTTTTGTTTTTTTCTCACTTCTTTCAGGAAAAATGCTTTCCAGGTCATAGCCGTGGATGGAGTTTGCAGCGGGGTTGTACAGTTTCCCGCTGCGGAAGACTGCTTGGAGTGGCTTCAGGCAATAGCAAACAACATTTCCAGTCTCACCAAGCACAATGTGAGCATGAAACAATAACACCTCTTAGCTTTGCCGCCTGTCGCATTCCCCCATGTAAAAACCAATAAGAATCGGTTGGGTGTTAATGCAACAGGCTTTCAATTTGTGGATTGTCTAACAATACCTTTGCAAATGTCACGGCATTAGGTAGACACATACTGATGTCTTGTTGCTCTATGAGTAAAGTACACCCTTATTTCTAAGAGCCTGGGGACAAAATAACAGCAATTGCACTGCACTACTGTAATATATATAATTCACTATAACACATTATACAATGATAGCAAGGGGCAGCAAGAAACCAAGAAATAACAATGCTGTATTCTTATTATTAGCATGTTTCTGTGTTTCCAGATGGGTGATGATGCTCATCAGGGAAGTCAAATACAAACACTGCTAACAGGCTCCATCATCAAAACCTGGCAGAAAGTGTCCCATTTTAACACACTTATCAACATATTTAGATGTATTTCTATACAGTAAGTGACATTTCTAGAGAGCCTGTAAAGCCATATACAGACAGTAGTATTGGTTCTTCACTTGACATGAATACAACATGGAGTGAGCAGCAGTGAAAAACAGGGTTTTGTAATTATCATGTGTCCACTGGTGTGTGTGTGTGTGTTTGAGAGAGAGAGAGAGAGAGGAATAATCTCTGGGGAATAATGGAGCCCTGGTTAATTGGAGTGGACTAAGTGAGGGACTAAACATAACACTGATCACTCACTGACAGAATGGACTCAATAATCGAGAGTATATTTCTCACTCTGGCCTTGGCATTTTGTGTGAGCGAGCTAGTAACCTATATGGAATCAGGGAGAACATTCTAACATGTTTTTTTTAAAATAATTTGTGTTTAATTGTGTTTACGTGTTTTCTGTTTTTATTTCAGCACTGCACAAATAATTGTACTTTAGGGACAAGTAAAGTGGTTTATTGACTGATTTATCAGCCTGAGGATCAGCCAAAAGCCCGACAAAAACCTTAAAAACAATACAGCAAGAGAATGTATTTAAGGGTTGTGTAATCAAAGTTCCATCTGTTTTTTAAAACTCAAAATAAATAGTAATAGATAGAACTTTTCAATCAAAATCACTGGGTTCTACTTATTAAACAGGAAACCTTGCAAATGAGATGTACAATTTGACAAAAAATAGCACAAACACCTTAAAATATATGAATATCAAGGACCTCATGCGGAGTAGGTTCAACCTTTGCTTGCAAAGCTTCTTCAGTATTTCTTGGAAAACTGACACACAATTGAAATGAGCTGTTTGTAATCAGATATTGCACCATTCGTCATGAAAAAAACGCCTCCAGGTCTGTGATGATGAAAATGGAATCCATTCTGCTCTCTACAAATGTAAAATGGTAATCTGCAACTTAATTCGTAAATCTGATAAAATGGGAATTTGTTATTCCAAACATAGTAAGTATAGGCTACCATAAAATAATTTATATATATATATACATATATATATATAGATGTAGATATGATCAAACAGCATTGGAGTTAACTGCCGTGGAGTATGATGTTATAAATGATAGTATAAGCAATGAAAAAAGCAATGAACAGAGTACAGTGCTGTACTCTCGAATAAAACACAATGTTTCTATGAAATGCTGTGGATTAGAAATATAAAGTCTCTCAAAACAGAAATACCAAAGTCAAGTACCAGCAGCTAATTCTACTTAAGTACCACACTTATAAAATATGTGGTCCTAGTTAATTTAGGTAGTTTTTGAAATTTCTCCTGTGTGTATTTCTGGAGAGAGTAAGAGATTCATGATTTGTTGTATAACTTGAGGAACTGGAGCCCCACAGCCTTTTTTCTGATTTGTGTCAGAGGTGTATTAGACCTGCAGTCACTGTGACTGGCCACAACAACACACAGCTGAATCTGAACAAACCCGCTGTCACTGGTCCCATATATCCAACCCCAGCTCACATCTTGACAGTTATCTGGCTTGTTTCCTCTCCGTCCCCTCCACTGAAAAAAAAGACGCACATCTTGTTTCCTCCCTCAGCAGAAACTTTAGAAACATTTCAAAACAAGCAGTTGTTCTCACCTCTGTAGAAGGACAGGATCAAGTCTGGATGGCTTAATTTGGTGTTCTGCTACTAAGAAAGAGTTATATTGATAGTATAGTGTGGATTAGGAGCGAGTGATACCTGTGATGTGTGCAGAATGTTTTAATTTAAAGCCTGACTGCTCTCTCAGTAGTTTCCCCCGCTTTTATTATCACAGAGAGAATGGATTTTTTTAAATGGATTTTTTTAGAAGAGCCTCGGGTCCTTGTGGAAATGACTCTATCTATCTCATTTTGTAATTTGCATGCATTGAATAAATGAAGTAGCTCTAACACTGTTCCTTTAGTGATGTGGTTAACATGTTAGCGTGACTTCTGTGATTCATAGTTTATTTGTTCTTAGATGGATTGTCACTGATTAAGGGTCCCTACAGGGGCCCACGACTATTTTGAATTCTATCAGTAATTAGTGTCTGACTGTTAGCAGGAGATATTTTAATGAGTTATTGATGTTCCTGTTCAATTTAACAGGTGAAGAAGATTAACCGAAATTTTCCAGTTAACCAACAGGTAAGATGTTTCTGCATGCAGCAGCTGGGGGCGCCCGCTGCTTGTTTAGATTTTCTTCTTGCTTTGACTGACTTGAATTTGTGTATTTTATCCTTATCTTAAAAATCTAGAAGTAAATCTAACCAAGTCAGTCAGTCAGAGTAAGGACGCAGCTCCGTCTTGCCAGCTATTGCAATGCAAGGAGAGTGTTTGCATCATTAAAGTCCAGCCACTGAGAAATGATCAGAAAGCAACTTAAGTGCCTTCAGTCAGTCGACCCGCAGCGTCATCTTGGGGAGTAACACATGGGGAGTAAATGCGATAGTGGGGTTCCTTTTTTTGTTACTTATTTATTGCGGCTCCTGCCTCACAAAAAACACTGCATGAATTCACTTGACAATTCATTCAAGAAGTTAAATAGCATAAGACGCGACTGCTTGTCCCGAATCTTTCACTGGCTTGTTTTGCCATCCATCAAAGCACTCCCAAAAGAAAAAAAGCAAGCAAACATTTTACTTGTGTTGCAATCACTCTAACTTTAATGATTACTGATGGTAAGATACACTTTATGTCTAAAATCATGTCTCAGAACATCTGCAGTCGACGCTTTGGCTTCTTTCTCTTTGTTTCCCTGTTGGTGTGACCTCTTTTTCCCCCCCTCCTGAATACTTTTTGAGTTTCATACTTTTTGGCTTCATGTTGGGGTTGGCAATATGACGATACATACTGTTGATGTAATTTTAGCTATATTCAAAGGACCTCAATGTGTATTAAAGCATTGTGGCATGACACATGATTTATGTATTGTTGTGGTAATGTACCTTGATTTCAGGTATTTAATCTGCTGGATAAACCAAAAACAGGCATACCTGGAGGGTTAATCTTTAAAGCCCCTGAGAACTTGGTCCAAATCGCAAGTATTTCTCAATGAAATGTAATAATCATGACTAAATAAGCAACACTCCCAAAAAACATCCCTAGCTACTATTTATTAAGAGTTTATTTCTATCAATACTCTGTGGATGGGTTTGATCAAGTGTGACTGACCTTGCAAAGTCAGCAAGCAACCCCACAACTGCTATTAATTTTTCCAACTGAGCAGCTGATTAGCTGGAAGGAAACAATACACATATTTTACTTCTAAACACATTTTCATTACCAGTAAATTAATTACAAAACATTTAGTTTTTCTTATGACTTTAGATATAGATCTGGTTAGATATAGAACTTTGGCAGTTTTGTTCATGTAAGACCCCGTCCTGAGGCTCATAGTAAGAAACTGATTGAGTGAAACAATTTCTCAATTGATTTTTTGAGAAACATTATGACATTGTGATATAAAGTAGGGGTTGACAATGTGGACCAAACGAAAATGTAATTTTACATTTTCATTTTTTCCACATCGTCCACCCCTGCTTTTTCCTAACATCCTTATTATTGCATGCCACATCCCTCATGTCCAAACTTGTATGTTACTTTTTCACTGTTTGATAGATTATCTACATGGGCTGGGTTGATGAGAAAGAGCAGGATTCCGTTCAGGACCGAATGTATTCACCAAAGTTCCTTGCTTTGAGGGGTTCCTCCCTCTTCAAGTTTTCAGCACCTCCTGTAAGTTTTCTCTTGGTCCTTATTTGTTTTATACCAACTTTTTAAACCACCAAACTTCTGTGTTTGAACTGATGTTGTTCATCTCCACAGGAGATTTTTCATGTGATGTTAATGTATTGTTGAGAGAGAAAGTGCTTTCCTGTTAGGAAAAAGGAAGCAGCTCACTCATAATAATTTGTGCTGTATTGATCTTTCTCTTGATTGATGAGGATCATTAAATCTGTTTACATTCTGCCAGCCACTTAAGTGATTATGACAAGAGGGATAAGCTGTCGATGGTACTGGAGATGGGAAAAGATTGATAGATAACTGAAATTGCCCGCTCAACTTGAATATGCTGATATAAATGGAATATGGTAATGTGAGTGGATGGTGGAATATAGTATTCCTGTGTGTTCAGACGATGTGACAAGCTTCTACATTACTTACTTAGTTACTTACCCCTCAAGTGACAATATGACTGTTTTGAATTCAACAAACGTTCATCAATAACTGACCATTTAAACTTCGCCCTCGAACATTTATTGTCCAATCATAGCTTAGTTACCATAACTAGAAATGACAGGCCTGTCAAACTTGGGATTTTTCCACATGCTGAAGCTGTGTGCATGGGACTGTAGTAAGAGCAATACTATTTAATAATATAAAGAGTATGGAGGATGGTGTCTTTTTATTGATTTCCAAAACCAAAAACACAAGAGCCAAGGTGTGAAGGCTAACTAGCTCCCAGCCTACGTTAGTAGTAAAATAGCGTTCCTTCCAAAGGAAAGGTTACGTGTCTTTAACTTAACTTAACTTATTATGTGATTAGGCTACAGACTTACAATAATATCAGTTCCTTGTGTGGCAGCCAAGGTGCCACGATAGGCTATCATAGTTGGTTTGGGGAAGTTTACACTCCAGCAACTCTAGCCAAACTTGGGTTATATATTCATTTGTCAACCCTGTGCTCATTCCTCATCTTGAAATCTTTTTCTCTTAAAAAGCATATTGTTCGTCCAAGTTGCATCAATAGTAAGCATCCGCACCATCTAAGCCTTATGTTCGAATAAATAAGGAATTTATTGTTTTGTATAGTATTTTTAACATTAGGACTATAACTCTACCCTGCAACAGACAATCAGTGTCTAGTGTCATCTAGCTATGTGGATCACTAACACCATTAGCATTAGCATTAGCATTAGCACTAGATAACTACAGCTGGTAAAAGCTAGCAGTTGCCATTTTAGCTGACAAATTTCAGGTTGTAAATCTGCCAGTGTTATGACTGTAAACATGGAGAGGTTGACTGGCATAGCAACAGTAACTAAGATTGGTGGTGGATTGAACAAATGGTCAATTGTAATTTTATTTTGAAGTATTTCCAAATGAGTTGTCTGTACAAACACATGCAGCAGATTTACTTTTAGGGACAGTTCATCTGCTTTCTTTCCCTTAGTTATAATAGTTTAATCAAACAAAATTATGGCATTTTTCAGGTGACAACATGGGACTGGACCAGAGCAGAGAAAAGCTTTACTGTGTATGAGATAATGTGCAAGATTTTAAAGGTAAGGCAGCCTTTGCTATTTAATTTCCTGAACATTTAGACGCAAAATAAAAGGAGAAAATTGAGAAATGCACTCATGTAACTCACTGATTTATTTGCATGTGTTCCTCTTCAGTCCCACAGAGACGATCGTCTCAGATTGTATTGTTTCTCTCTGCAGGTTCGAGGTCACTGAATTTGATTGTGAGAATTTTTCTGCAATTCATCATCTCAAAAGTCATTATGGCAAATTGAATTCATATAGATTCACATATTAAATCAAATATAAGTTGACCTACACTGACATACCTATTACGCTGTGTCACTTGGGTTGCATAAAGCAATAAAACAATACATTACTATAAAAGATTGTGTGGTTCAGCTTGCATATACTTTATATGCATTACCTTCAGGATATAGACAAAAAGACTTCAAGTACTCTGTGTGCTGTCTTTACTCTGTTGTCAGAGTAACTACACCTCCCTTTAGCTTCAGGAAACTGCATTGCTGTTGCTTTGTCTTATCTCCACGTCACTCTGTACCTGATCAGCATGGCAGCCGTACTGTCTTATCTTAGGATAATGACCTTCTGGACAAGAGGAAGCACTGCTTCAGCGTCCAGACGGAGAGCGGGGAGGACATGTTCTTCAGCGTGGAACTTGAGTGCGAGCTGCTGATCTGGGAAAAGGCTTTTCAGATGGCCACTTTCCTGGAGGTGGAAAGGATACAGGTCCGCACCTGAACAGTAGGCAACGTGCAGGGCATTGTGATGATTTTAATCTAGCACATGGTTCCAGCTCAGCTGGTTTAGTACAAAGATTGATGCTCATATGACATTTTCAGCAGAGCAAAAGCAGCTTTTGTGTCCTTGTGTAGCCCTTGTGGGTAACATCTTGTTCTCCTATTCTGTAGTGTAAAACGTATGCCTGTATCATGGAGAGCCACCTTATGGGACTAACAGTTGACTTCAGCATGGGCTTTGTGTGCTTTGATGCAGCTTCAAAGGTGAGTGTGGGACAGTCTGTTATCATCAATAAAAATATGTAAAAGAAATCCTTTCAGTGGGAGATTTCAGACAACTGTATTGTACACAGTGGGTTGAAACTAATCACGATGCCACAGCCCTCCCCCTTTCTCTTTTCTAGAGCTGCTAACTTATTCTGCACTGTGTGCATTTTGGGAGTATGAGCACATTTGTTTTGACGGCTGGTTCCCCCCAGCTCAAACCTCTCACTCCTGCCTGCAGTTCATTTTGGCCTTTCCCCAAGTCTAAGAGCCATGCAGACTACTCCACTGGTGCATATTATGTGGATGAGCAGGACACAAGCACTGCCATATTGTTCTCTAAGATTTTGGCCCTAATTCCGGCAATATGAAGCAACAATGTCCCCCAAGGATGCTAAAAATGTTGCCAGCGTATTGTTTACAGAGAGAAATGCACAAAACACAATCCATATGTACACTGCAATTGCAGACAATACACTGGGTGGGATTACTCAGTAATTAAAAGCTGCTACTGGCAAATTTCAAAAACCATGTTAGAATTAGTTTCAATCGGAAACAGCACAAATATAACTCTTTCAGCTCAACTGTTCGACAAGTTGAGCTGTAATCTGCTGGCCCAGAATCCAGTGAGAAGTTCCACCATGGCTCTCGTTTTTTTAATCAAAAGCAGCATTTAAAAAAAAAAACTCAATTGGAACATATCCAGTCGAACAAGGGTGACAGTACCAAGACATATACTGTATTGAACCTGCTAGCTGGCTGGGCCCTTTCTGTGCGGAGTTTGCATGTTCTTGCCATGCCTATGGTTTCCTCTGACAGTCCAAAGACATGTGGATAATGGTTAACTGGTGACTTAATTGCTGTAGGTGTAGATTGCCGGCTTGTCCAACACCCTGTAGCACCAATTCAATTCAATTCAATTTGCTTTATTGGCATGACTGTGAAGCAATATTGCCAAAGCATCATACATATAACATAACAACAATCAACCCCATACATTTCATTAAAGAATTAAAGCGTAAAGTAATCAAAGCATATGTGTTTGTGTTAAAAATAAGAAAAATATATATATATTAAAAAATAAAAATAAATAAAACAGTGTGTGTGTGTGTGTGTAAAAAAAAACGAAAAATAAAATAAACAAAACAGTAAGTGTGCGTGTGTTTGTTAAAAAAGTATTAAAAATAAAATAAATAAAACTGTGTGTGTGTTAAAAGAAATAAAATATACTAAAAATGAAATAAATAAGCAGAACAGTAAGCGTGTGTGTGTTTGTTAAAAAAACCAAAACAAAAAACCCCAAAAAAACATAAATAAATAAAACAGTAAGCGCCAGCTATGTGTAAGTTCAAATGTAGCCTAGTTGTGATGTAAATTATTATTAAATTAATTAAATAAATGCATATTTTTTTTAATAGTTACATGCCATTTTGCAACACAGTAATCCCATAGGGAATTTATTGATTTTATGATATTTCAATATCGATATAGCGCACTGTGATGCTCAAAGTGACTCATGCCAGACAGAAAGTGCTGGCATGAGCCACTGGACGTTGTATGCGCATTGCGCATGGTAACCAAGATGCTGGAACTCTGTCATTGATAGTTGATTGGCCACTTGCCTTAGTTATGACTTTACGTCAAAACTAGTTAGTTTGTGAGCCAAGTAAACGTGGCGCAACCCATTTTAGTAGCTGATTTAGTTACTAGTTTAGTTACTAAGCCTCTAGTGTTGACTTTAGGCTCCAGCTCCCTGTTCAGTTTAAATGGGAATAAAATGTGTAAATTGATAAAGATGTAGAATATGTAAATTACATTATATTCATATATCAAGTGATGGTTTTACAAAGAGCAAGCGAGCCGCTTAGAAGAGACTAGTGGCTCTGACACCTCTGAGATGTTAGAGCGAGCTAATAGGCTATAGTTAAATAATAGGCTATAATTGGCGTGTAGGAAAGTCCTTTTTTATTCTTATATGCTAGCACATGAGTAAATGGCAGTCATCCCATCCTGTAAACGGCATTATTGCAGTGGTGTAAGAAGTATTCTGATCCTCTACTCAAGGGAAAGTGGCAATGCTACAGTAGAAAAGGACTCCATGTACTTCAACTAAAGCTTCAATTTTGGTTGAGGGCTATTTGTTTAAATCAAAATCAAACTTGAATTGAATTTGATATCAAAAGGCTACTCAGGCACCATATTACTGTAGTGAACACAATCAAAACAATCCATTGTCCATTCAGATATTTTGATATTTTGCAAACAAAGAACAAACTAACCACGACACCAGCTGCCTCTGTTGTTCAGGTAAAACACCACAGGCCCATCCAGGTGCATGTTGGGTAATTTAATCTATCTTAATCTTAAAATCTTAATCTAACACTGTATGAATAGGTTTTATAAAGTCATTATAATTGTTTATTTATGTGAAAATCCTAATATGTAAAGGAACATAATGTAAAATGTAGCGGAGTAAAATACAGAGCACAATATTTCCTTCTAAAATGTAATAAAGTGGACATATAAGATAGCATGGCTCCTAATGAAGTTATTGACATGCCAGTGCTGCATTAGAGCACAACAATAAGGTAACTTTGACAAAAATAAAACTGAGCTTTGCAGACGCTGAGTCTCATGAGAATGTTACCTAACGAGGAAACAGAATTAACACCAAATGTTTTCCATGTAGGTCAGAATACAGATATAATATTAAGTGCTTGTGATTGACATGAGGGAGCTGGTGATATCATCTCCTCTGTCACAGTGAGCAGAGTCAGATTGGCTTTTAGAGGAAAGTTGGAAAGGTGACTCTCTGCCTGATACACTCATGAATATCTGCTCTGATTTAAAAAGAAACCCATTTAAAACATGTCACAGTGAGATTTCTTGTGTATGACATGTTAAACATTATTTCTCATGCCATAATTAATCTGACTGGTGTTACAGTAATTATTACAGCGGCAGTAACAGTAAGCACAGCATTGCAGTATATGTACTGATACATATTCATGTGAAAAGCGTGGCCAGCTGTCTACCTGAGGAGCCTGTCTGGAAACTGACTGTTGTCTGGCTCACTGTGCAGCTTTTGTTTATTCAGTTCAACACTAATTGAATCACTGAAGCTCTGCTATTTCAAGTGAAATTGCTGTGGCTTGTTAAATTTCCCAGTGGCAAAAATAACAAGTTTATATCTCACAACGACTGGTATCTGGTTGATCTGCTGACGTGTCCCATTTCTCACCATATCCATGTGGATTTTAACATGTATTGAAACAGTGACGAAGAAGGAATTCACAAATTTGATTGCAGTAAATAAAGATTTCTAGTTATATTTTAGGGGTTTAAAGTTTAATTTTAGACTCATATAATCTGTCATTTGTACATTTTAGGCAGTACTGTGGAGATACAAGTTCTCCCAACTAAAAGGATCATCTGATGATGGAAAAAGCAAGATCAAGTTCTTGTTCCAAAATCAGGACTCCAAATCTATTGAAGCAAAGGTAATTCACTTTGAAAGATATGTTATGTTGTATGTCAAGGAAAAAGGTTATTCAACAGGAATTTCAAAGCAACAAGGTTATAGAAAATGAATTGCTTACATATGACTTGAGTATTGATTTTTTTTCCTCTCTCTGTCAGGAGCTGGAGTTCTCAAACCTCTTTGCGGTGCTTCACTGTATTCATGCTTTTTTTGCTGCCAAAGTTGCTTGCCTGGACCCGATGTTTGTGGAGAGCCAAGGCAACGCGACTACCACTGGGTTTCCCTCTCTTTCCAGTATCTCGTGTAATTCACAGACACCGAAACTCAAATATGCCACTTGACAGGCACTGCACGTCCCAGACCCCATCTAGAAGGACTCTGCACTTTGTAAAATGGTGGACAGGACAACTGGAAAATGGTCGAATTATGACATTATGGAGGGCAGCTCTATACAGTGATCAAATAAAAGACCTCCTTGGGAGTGATATACGGTATCGGGGGGGGGATTTCTGGAATAACTGTGGACCTAAACATGAACCTCTACTTTGAGAAACATCCCAAAAAGACTACATGGACACAAAATGTGTGATTAAAAATATTTTTCAGTGAATGTGTTCTTCTTTTGATCCTCAGACATGCTTATAATCAACACATCACAAAGAAAAATGCAGCGCTTTTCTCCCAAGATAGTCTGTTTTTCTATGTTCTAATTTTATTCAAGATTTGAGGAGTTAAATCAAAACAGATTTTAGCGTTTTTGTTCCACATCAGATGGTACATCACTTGAATTTCTGCAAGGATTTGTCAGGACACTGGATATGATGACGTGGTATGAAGACACTTTCTATATTATAGATTGACATTTACCTACATTTGTACATGAATTAGTAGTTTTAATTCGATTTTCCACTGGAGTGTGTTAGATTCTGACTAAAAGCTAAATGGCAACATCAATTTGATTCTGAATCTAAATTTTGACTAAACTTAATTACACAGACAGCATTGCTGGGTGAAAGGACTCCTTTAGATGGGTTTGTGTATGGATATACTGAGTAACCTCATTTATTTCTCTCTGTATATGACACAGACCCACAGGTTGAGGTCAGAATATAACTATTTCCTGGATTATTGAATCCATTAAACGCTGTATGAAAGTGTAGTTTTTATTGTATGTATGAAGAATTACACCAATAATAATCAGTTTCACCATCCACACAACCTTAATCTGACAATACCGCTCTAAACATGATTAGAAACACTTCATCATGTTTATAGCATTTTGTTTTCTCCAAAAGTTGATTCTGTAAATAAACACTGACATTCAAATGAACTCAAAGAATTATGAATTATCACGATTACTTGAGGGATTACTTGTAGGGATTACAGCATTTATTAATTTGATGTGCACCAGAGATGACTAGGTAGATAGCTCATAGCCTCGTCCTCTTTACTCTATGGACCAAGTCAGAAGAAAAAAAATCAGCTACAGTGTATTTTTGGAATATTTGACCTTTTTTGACTTCAACTTGTAAATATGATTTTTTTTAAAACAAAAAAACCCCCATTTCGTTGAATTAGAAAACACACCACAAGGAAAATAAAAATATGTAGCGTCATGGCCTCCAAAAGGTTTCAAGGATACCCCTTTAAACTTCATTCTATATTAAACTGTTTATAAATGCAGCAGAGGGACAACTAAACTATCATATTCAAAAAGAGTTCAGGTCAATTAGCGCAATTAGTCATGCTCTTACCTTCCATTTACAAAGTAGAAGAGGCCCATGGGTAAGTAAACTCTAGAGGATAGCAAATTAAATGGGGTCAGTAAAGTGCTTGGTACTGTGCGGGCTTGTTAAGCTGACATGAGTGTCTGAGGGAGAGTAATGTTGGTGCAGTCTATGCAAAGAAAGTCTGACTGATGCTTTTGTGCTTTAAAATGATCTTGGTTGCATACCCTTATAATAGGATGTAGAGAGTGAGTTTTATTTTGTTTTTTGCAGATGTTTTATTAACAATTATGCTGTGTAATAAATTAATAAGACCTTTTATAACATGGCTCACTTGTGGTTAGTTTTATTTTTCTCATGTGGGTATTCCACCGATTTTACACATCAGGTTCAGTGTACTGTCATGAAGAGCACTCAATTCACATTTTCAGATGTTATTAAAATATATTAAAGTGTGTGAAAATGTCCTCTGATTGCACATGGTGCTATTTTGTATTTGCAAATCAAATTGAAAATGTAGCATTTAGTGTATTAATGATACCTAAGTATACAGCTTAAAATATACTTGACTACACTTACGCATGTTCCCGTCCTTACTCGGACTGAGATGAGAAGACTGATACCACTGTCACATTTGAGAGTGGTATCAATCTAACTCTCGCCAAGACAGTGAACAAGCGCATTTCCCCAAATATCGACATGTAAGCAGTACAACTTCAAATATACTTGACTACACTTCAGAGCACTTGACTGTGCTTGACACCATTACATTATAATTAAGTCTACATAAATACACTTACTTTTTGTGCTCAATATGGACAAAAAAATAACCATTTGATATTTACATATTAAAATTTTATTAAACATATATTTTTTATATTAAATGTGTATTAAGAGACCAAAAGATATACAGTATATAAGACATCTGGTGCTGACAAAATAAAGACAGTGCTGAATTTGAATAATTAGATATGCAAAGAATATATATGGCAATTTTAAAGACTTTGGAACAAGATGATTTGAGCAACTTTAAAGTTGCTTAAGGGGAAATTAAAGTAGAAAACTGTGTTAACTAAATGTTATAGGGATATTGTACTTTAGATGTGTAATGCACACTCTTGGGTTTTATGTTCAGATAAGAGAGTGTTTACTTATGTATGGCTGTCTTACCCTGCACCAGGCATGTAGATGTAACAGCAGTTTATTTGTTCATTGCTCTACCACAGCCTGCCACTAAATCTCAAAAATCTTCTTATAGCTGGATCAACACAAGCTTTAAGTTCAGTGAATTCGTAATCTGAAAGAGTAGCTTTACAATTTCGTATTGTATGAATAGAAATATGTAGCGCCATAGCCTCCAACCAACAGCTTCTGTTTCCTTCAGAACATGCATCTTGCACCCATGTTTCCTCTTGTTGCTTACAGTTTGGGCTTTTATGTGCACATAATGTCCTGTTTACTTGTGTCTGGTTATCGGATGAGCAAGTTTACAGTTTATTACAAGAGCTGTAACTGAGGTTTATTTGTTCAGTACTCTGTCATTAAATATTTCATTGATCAGCACACACTTTGTAACAGAAAATGCAGCATGTGCATCATCCATAAATGTCAGAGAAGCCAAAGATGAAACGGAAACTCTGTCTCTCTCTCTGTTATCAATTCAAAGCAGCGGTGACAAAAACAACAAAAGGTCATCACAAGCTCACTAAGGATGCCAGAGTGGCACTTTTACGACTGTTTCTCAAAATAACGCCTCATTTGACTCCTTGACCACGTCGGACATACTTAGGGGAACCAAATAAGATAATAAAAAGAGCAGTTACAATGATTAGAAGAGGCATAACGTGATTGTGACCTTTATTTTTGTGCCAAACATTTACGGAGAAACAACACATTTTCAAAATGAACTGCACACACTATGAGAAATCAACCTAGGCCTGATAAACAGCAACAGAACTGTTTTTTCTCTCTTGACAAATTAACTTAATATAAAAACACAGAATTGGTTATGACTTGGTGATCACCGGCTGCCATTTTTAAATAGTCGACTCTCGTCCACATTAAATGTAATCACAGCAGTCCCATTAACTTTGGTGCAAGGTGTGACCTGAGAGTCGAGGTTGTAGGTCCCCTGCTTTCAATACTTAATGTGCTCTCTGATTAGCAATTACTTTTTAGATAATGGTATACAAACTGTTTGCATGCCTGTAATTGGTCGTGGAATTTAATGGATACTACGCAAATCAAGTGGGACTATGTTGTTATTGGTAATGTTATTGGTATAAGCTGAGAATTTATTCCATTATTGCTTACTTGCAAAGCTTCTGATGAACGTATAAAAAAAAAAAAACCTTACAGAAAATAAATGTTACCTCTTCACACACAAAAACTACTAATAGAATAATCACCCCCTTTTTCAAACTAAATATTTTTCATTACACCAGAAGAAAATGAAGACCTATATCACTAATATATCTTATCTATTTAACAGACAGCAGTGGAGATTTGATCTACAGAGTTCCCAGTGTCAAGATACAGTACAGCAAGAGGGCGCTACAACAAACCAAATGCAAATTAAACTGTATGCAGAATAATATAACAACAGATATATCACTTTTATATTGAATAGAATTATTATCAACAACATTCAACTCAGCTTTTGGAATACTAAATTATGCATTCAAAGTAAGATGAAGGAAATTTCCAAGTCTGTGACCGTAAAGCATAAAGTAAAAAGTGTGACATCTATCAATGATGCGTGGTTTTCTTTTTTCACTGTGGAATGTTTTTTTTGTTGTTTTTTTTGTTGTAGAAATACACCATGGTTTGAGTTAATTTATTGTGCCAGAAAGCTCACAGAAGTCCTAATGTGATGGGGTACATTGGCACTTAAAAGCCATCACTATCAGGTAAGTTCTGCAAGCAAATTGTACTTAGATTAAACAGGAGTTACATTACAAGACGTCAAGTCCCCAATACAAATTAAGCCAAAAAATGGCACCTCTTTTTTTTTTTTCAATTGAGGACTGCAGAATAAGGTGCTTTGTTGGACACTCCTACAGTCCAGTATACAAAAGGCTTCAAAATCCTCAGCGATTCTGACTTGCATTGTTGTTGATAAAAAACAATCTACTATACAGGATTTTAGATTTGTCTCAAGGCCATCTAATTGATTAATATTTAAATCTTCTTTTTTCTTTTGTCAAAACATTTCTGGACCTGATCACTTGGGACATCATCTCCAGTGACCAATCACAAGATGTGAAGAAAATTCAGGAACACCCAACACATTTACGGTATATTCATGCATGTGCTCATTATTGACCAACAACTCCCCTTTACCAGTTCCCTCAAAAAGAAAAAAAAGAGCTGAAAACGTGTACCACCACCGAACCTGTCGTTATTTTGAACGTCTGATATGACTGATTAAAGTAATATACTCTTTGCATCAAAAATGGAAAGCAAACCATGGAGAGGAGAGGGCCTACAACACCTTATCATATCAAGTAGGATGTCAGCTACTCATGAGAAAACACAAGTATGTAAGCACCCTGTAGAAAAAGTTACGTTAAAAGGTGCCCTGTAGAAAATATTATGACCCAATCTAGTCTCTCAATGATCTCTTATAATAGGAAGGTACAAAACGCTTTGACTGAAAACAAAATATCAAGAAGAGTAATGACGTAAGTGTCCCGTTCATGATTATGCAGAACGTCTTACTCTTGAACTCAAAATGGGAGGATGTGGTTTTATTTGCCTTTCAGTGTCTTTAGCTCATTTCAGCATCATTAAATCACCAGATGCTGATAGTAAGTTAAAGCTTCTAAAAAAAGCCGCAATAAAAGTCTTCGTCTTAGCATGATCATATTTTAACAAATATAGTAAGAACTTTGTTTTTTTATACAATTTTTAATCTGCACACTTCTGCAGAAAATCCTGACATTGTGATAAAATCTGAATCTCAAAACAGGTTTCTGAAACTATGTCCATTTAGTATACTTTTTACATTTTTTTTTTTTTTTGAAATACAAATCAAATGAAAACGTCAACAAAAACTAACAACTCGTGACAATCATAACATTATTATCCAATATTATCTATGACGTGTCTTTCCATTACAGTTTTGCCATCAAGATTTCATGGAAATAATGCTACATTTGTACTGAAAAGGGTGAAGAAAAACATTTCAGCTGCACCCGTTAAGAGTGGATATCGAGTGAATCAGTCATTTCTCTCTGTAATACAGCAAGTATGCTTTCAGTGACTCAGGCAGCGGTAAAGCCATTATTTGGTCTCTCAACACGTTCACTTGCTTGAGGATTTCAATGTCGCCAATGTCTCTTTCTTCCTCCTCCTCCACTTCCTTGTGTTCTTCCTCGGGGTGCTCCTCCTCCTCACTCTCCACCATTTGGGGGATCAGCTGGTTGCCTACAAAAACGTAGGTGTTGATGCGTCGCCGCCGGCAGCGCCTGCGTTTGCGCTTCTGGGGAACTCTTTGTACCATCCCCTTCCCCTGGCTGTCCTCGTTGGCCAGATTTCTGAGCGTGCGGCGTATGTAGATCCGAGACAGATCCTGAAGGCTGCGGACAGTCACCGGGGCTGAGGACAAAGAGAGATGACACAGTCCTTCAGGGCAATAATCCATACAGCTGCATCAGTCCTTCAACTAGGTCAGCATAAGCAAGTGAGGCAATCAAAGAGAAAACTGCATCTCAGTATTTCAAGGAAAAGAAATATCTGGCTCTACTTAGTCGCTACAAGGCGAGCTTCATGTGTCAAAGCAAATATTGCTGTAGGAAACGTCTCATTAAATCACTTTGAATGTACTGTTTGGCTTTAAAATAGTGCCTGCTTTACACTTCAAGACCAGTTAAGCATTTCTTCTCTTTTGTTTTTTTGCTGAGGACAGAGGCTGGAGAACTTACGCAGCTGGACGGTGTCAGGCTTCTCTCCATCAGCTCTGCTCTGCTGGACCAAAGGGGCAAAGGACACCGCCAAGATGTTTTTGCTGTCCCATGTGCACTGGCCAGTCCTGGTTATCTGGGTCAGCTGCATAAAGAGACAAAACCTGAACCCAACACTGAACACTTATAAAATATGAAATCCTGTGCAACAGTATGGAGTGACACAGTTTCATCTGTTGGTGAAGTTACATCTTGGGAGTGTTTTTTTTTTGAAACCTCTCTGTCATTGCTTATTGTGGATTTACCACGTGGATAGACACAGTATGCTTATTGCTTATTAAATAACATTCACGCATCTAATGATTTTACTGCAAATTCCAGGTGTGCATTACAGTTGGCAAATGTAAATACACTGTGTAAACAGAGAAATACAGTATAAACCATGCCCCTGGTGAAAAAAATAGGCCCTCCTTTAGATTAGCATATATGCTGCTATATCAAATAGGTGCATGATACATTAACTCCATTTCCATGCTTGTTTTGTATTTGAACAGATTACTGCCAGTGGGCTTAAAGGACAATCTAACAGACATGGAAGAAACGGTATAGAGAAAGCTCTAAATGGTAGAAAAACTGAATCATTGAGTTGTTTGGTCCATAAAACTTAAAACTAATTTTAAAAATGCCCCTCATATTTTGTTAGAGCCCAAGGCCTGCAAATGTATTGTTTTGTAAGACCAACAGTCCAAAGTTCAATGTATTTATTTCACTATAAGATGCTGTAGCCATCAAAAGTTTGTCACGTTTGCTTGAAAATAACTTAAGCAATTATTTAATTCATTTAAAAAAGTAGCCAATTAACTAGCTCATTTTTTGACTGATCATTTCAGTTATAGAAAACAGGACACTGTCATATTGCTAGCCCATGCCAGACAAATCATCAAAATGTCTGCTGGTGTGATAAGCTGGCCCCCAGTAGATGACACATGTCTGGTGGCTCAGGCCATAACAAGTAATTACCAGTATGACAGGTATCAAAACATAATTATACCACATGAGGTTAGCTATGATAAAGTGAGTGTATATCTTGGTAGGGGGGAGGTATAATTGTTTGGGGGGCATTCAAGTGGCACACAACAAGTCTATTAAAACCAGCACATACTGTAGGTCCCTTTAAGGCAGATGTAAGGTTCATCCATTCGTGGCCATCTTTAGTGTACGTCATTCAACATGATAATAAAACTGTCATAGTGCAAAGTCTCTATGTGATTACTTTTCTCAGTATGACAACAACACTGTAGGTGTTTCCATTCATATTATTTCTTTAAGGGTCATAAATGCTACTCGCTGACCAAGGCTAACAGCAATTCCTGCATGAATATCTTTTATGTTTTTGAAAGACGTCTACAAGCATACGACATGTCAAGTTTATCATAATACATTTCATTTCATTATACATACAGTGTGTGTATATATATATATATATATATATATATATATATATATATATATATATATATATATATATATATATATATATATATGTGTGTTGTTTTAACATACAAATGAGTAGAAAAAGATGGAGTTACAGATGACAAAGCTTGTTTAAGCTTTGAGATGCTTAATCACAGTACTGTCAGCATTTTCAAAAAACTCTGTTCTCCCCATATAAAAATGTGATGTTTCACATTTGTCCACTCTGGAGACTAATTTTAAAAAGCTTTTTTGGGGAGGGGGACAGCGCCGGCTTGGTGCTCATGAAAGGCCACAACAAAGAGAGAAAAAAGATGGTGTTTTGAAAAGTATTCACATTAGTGTGGACATGGCCTGAGTTAGATCTCTGATCAGACTTATTTCAATTATTTTCTGCCCCATGATTCAATGTGTATGGGCTGTTTGTGTTCTTACTAATGCCTTGTAGCTTCTTTAAAAACACAGCATAGCATCCAATTGATTTCTTTTACGCATGTTGTATTCTCTGCAGAGAGTACATTCAGGCTTTGGTTGAATAATAAATAAAATAAAATAAAATATCTAAATCATGTGTCAACATCAAATCTTAGTCAAGCTTTGCTTCACTTCAGCTACCTTTTCCTTTAAATGTCTTACATTGCTCAAAATCCCTAACCATGAATCTGTCAAGATCTTTACCCTCCTTACTAGAAGTTTCTGCCAACCATTTTCTCCACTGACTTCCCAAAATACGCTTAATGCCCTCTTACTTGCCCCACAGCTTGTCCACACTCACACATCCACCATTTTAAATAAAACATTTATTTATACAGCCCTGTGTGTGAGCTCCTTCCATGGCAGCTCAAATCCAGGGTCAGTTGTGGCTCAATAATGCATGTGAAAGTTGCATAACCAGCCTTATAGGTCAAAGTTATTGTACCTTGTTGTTCCCTCATGTGTTAGCACTCTGAATAGCAATCATGATGTGTGGATTCAGTACCATTCTGATGGCTCACCTGGTCCTCTATAGGCATCACCAGAATGCCTCCAATTTTGAGCAGCACTTTCATGTAATTTTCATGGTCTTTCTGCACTCCTGCGCCACAGTAAATGCGATCGTATTGGTGACTGTCTGTTGAGATTTCAAGGCAATTCCCCACCACGAAGACAGGTTCACAGAACTCAAACCTGTGAAAAAATAACAAGTACAGTGATAATACATCAAACAACAATGGAAAACACGTTTTCACATCTGTGAGCTGTGACAGAAATATTCCAATTAAATGAGTAGAATTAGAGTTAAATGGAATTAATTTGCAAAAACAAAGTGTTAGTCCACAAGAGCAAAACTGGGAGGTAAAACTGATACTCGTGCCTGTAGTTTGAATAAATCCGTTTTTTGTTAAATGAATAGTTTCACATTTTGGGATATACTCTTGCCGACAGTTAAACGAGAAGATTAATACCACTCTCAAATCTGTCAGTGTTAAATTTAAGGCTGCAGCCAGCAGCTGGTTGGTTTACCTTAGCATAAAGACCAGAAACAGGGGAAGAGAAATGAATAAGACATAACACAAGTCAGTTTTAGAGGTGCTGGTAGGCAGATTTTGTTACATTTGAACAGAGCCAAGTAGCTGATTCCCCTGTTTCCAGTCTTTATGCTATAAACTGACTTGCTGCTGGCTCTACTGTTATAATTAAAAAAGGGACAGATTGGTATCAAATATTTGCCAAACTAAATATTCGTTCAAACAAAGCATGTACTTACTTATCAAAGCTGTCACTATTCTTTACAAACTCATCCAGTTTCTCTCTGGCATATTCAACCACATCCTTATGGAGCTCAACTCCATGGTTCACACCAAACGGACCTTGGAAACAAAACACAACAAGAACAATACATTCATAGCATTACCTACTACATATTATGGTATGACTTAGAGCTGAAACAATTAACCATTTTATCTGTTGACAAAAATATTAATCTCCACCCATTTTGATATTTGAATAATTGTTTAAGTCATAATTATAGTAAAAAATGCCAAATTTGAGGATTTGCTTATTTTCTTTGCTATATGTGATTGTAAACTGAACATGCTTGGGTTGTGGACTAGAAGACAAAGCAAGTAATTTGCAGATCCCTTAGGCTTTGGGAAATCATGGTGGTAACTTTTTGACATTTTATAGATCAAACAATTATTTGATAGATCAGGAAAATAATCGGCAGATTACATAAAAAAGAAACTAATCATTGCAGTCTGTTTATTGTTGAAGCTCATTAGCAGGCACACACTGTACTTTTACAGTAAACTTGTTTACCTAAACTTGTTTTACTGAACATCTGTGCGCTTCCCACACATAAAAAAAACACAGCTGTGAAAAAAGGGCACACTATGCTTACCTATGATAAGGCCAACCATTGTGCTCAAGTAGCCAGTTCCACTGCCCAGATTAAGGAAAGAAAGTCCCGGCTGCAGTTTGAGGGCCTCCATCACCTCAGAGTATATACACGGAGCAGACAGGTGTATGTTGCCATGCTTCCATGCCAAGTCTTTGTAGGCACTGTCCCGGTAGCCATCCAGATAGTAATCACCACGGTCTATGGCCCGAAAAGCCTGTTCGACTTTTTCTGTGCGTATATACTGGGCTTCCTTCAGATTATCAATGAGGTCGTCATTGTCCTCCCCAGCGCTCACGGCTCCCCCCATGGTGATAGAGAGAAGAGAAACACAAGGGCCGAACTCGTACTCAGGATGAGTGATTCCTCCTCAGAGTGGCATGGAGATGAATGGCTGGCTGAAGGATGCTGCCGCTGTGAATCCTCAAGTGTCAGGTCAGACAACGGTCATTTCCAGGCAGTAAGTGACCTGAGAAGAATTCCATAAACAATTATGGCAATCTGCCTGCTGGGGGAACACAGAGTGTGGTCAAATTTAGATTTATTCATCTTTTCCCACAACTGGAATTGTTATGGTAAATTAACAACTGTGAGAAACCAACTGAAGAATTAACAATGCCTTATGCTATAGCAATTTTTTTCCCAAATCAATTCCCCTCAAGGTGAAAACTTCAACAAGTTATGTTTTGCAACACCTTTGTAAAAGACTTGTAAAATACTATAGCAAGAGATGAACCCCCAAACACACTCTTCCTTTTTATCAGTGTTTTTACTCGTATTAAATGTATATAGGGCTTTTTCACAACAGACACAGTGGCATGTCAAAGCAAGAAGAACACAGGTGTAATTAATAACCTTCCTGATAGCTCCATTCAATTTAGGTTCAAGGGCCCTGGTATTATACCGTACATGGTGGCTCACAAGCACGGCTTCCACTGGATGGAACAGAGCCATCATTACCGTAATTTGTTACACCTGTTTTCTACACCTTTTACTGCAAACACACCACAAAATATCTGCAGGGAAAAAGCTCTACTCGCTAAAAGAGGAGGGACAAAATGAAGTTTATATATCTAACACAAAACAACTACATGTATGTGTTGCCTAATGGTTTTAGAGCAGACATGATTAATTTAATTAATCAATTCCATCTTCTAAAAATATGAATTTGTTGTTTTTCTTGTTGACTTCTATGATAAACTGAATCTCTTTAGGTTTTAGATTGTTGGTCAGACAAAACAATGTGAAGATGTTAGCCTAGGCTCACTGGGAATCTGTGATAGATATTTATTATTATTTGAAAATTTTATAGACAAAAACAATTAATTGAGAATAAAATTGCCAGATAAATCAATAATGAAAATAATCATTAGTTGCAGCTCAAATATTTTTAGAAACGTATTGAATTCACTTACTTTTGCCAGATGCTGCCACTACCAAAACCTGGTATAAGGCAGGTAAGAGTCATGGTACACATGTCTGTGGAGCCTGACATGTCCAGAGTGTAGGTGTGGGGTTATAGAATACTAGCTGACATTACAAGTACCCAATATGGACAAAAACCTCCATTATGGCTCGTGTAATTTTACACGATTTACAAATATTATATTGTCATATTATGACATCTCTGAAAAATCTACTGAGAAACAGAAACAAATGTTTTACAGCTAATCGATGCACAAATCATCATACTATAACACTGATATTACTATAAAATCATCCCGCTCATTGAGTTACAACACAAAGGCTACAAATGCTGAAATATTATAAACAATTAGCTACCAGAGTAGAAACACTATGGCAAAGTCCCTAAAGGTATAATTATTTATGTTGACAAGTTATATATCGTCATGTCGCCCAACTCTAGCTAACATGCACATCTTTGGAAATCTACATGCACGGGCCAAACCATCAACCTAGAGATATAAAAGGTCACAGAAAGAACTAAAATATTTCTTTTTTTCTTGAAAAAGCACTAGATACTTTCCCCACTTCAGGCCTCTAAAAATCCCTAGTAAGGCTGCAACTAATGATAATCGACTGATAATCGATCAGCTTTTTATTTTCTCGATTAATTGTTTTGTCTAAAATACCAAAAATAGTGAAAATAGTGAGTATCCCAAAGCACAGATGTCATCAAATGTCTTATTTTGAGGCACAGTCCAAAACTCCAAGATATTGTATAATATAATAATATAATGCAAGACCAACAAAAATAAGCAGCAAATTCTCATGTTTGAGATCTGAAAGCTTTAAATGTTTGCGTTTTTTCCTTGAAAAAGTCTCTTAAATGATTAATTGATTCTCTAAATAGTTGCATATCTTGAGTTGAATTTCTTTTCTTCAGATTGTTAATTGTTGCATCCTTGGAACGAAACAGTCTGACAGGGCACAAAAATCACTCTTTTGTTAAACTGCTCTCACACCTAATGTCCACACCAAGGCCATACGCTGGGATGTGGGGTCACAAGCAGACATTTCCCTTCACGTTAAAGGTACACAAGCCAAAGAGGATGGGAACCACTGCTAAAGGGCAATGTTTGCTTGCAATAAAAACATGCACTGACTGGGTGATATGTAAGTCACTAACAGTGTAAGTATTGAGCTACTGGCTTTAAAGAGGAAATTCTTAACATATGCTGGCCTGACATTTTATAGATGATCTGATAACTAAAAAAAATCCACACTGGCACGGAGTGAATCGGTATAGCTGGAGATGCAGCCGAGGGAGACAAGTCTTGAATTCCCTCTCTGCCTCCTCAGCATCTCCACATCTGACTCAGCTAATAAAGATTAAATTCAGAGGTGACTTTGCAGTGGGAGGGCTGGTAAGGTAATTTTCCATTGGCTCATTCTCGCAGGAAAAAATAATCATTGATTCGCACCCCATCACAGTACATTTTTCTATCCAATTTTTCCCCTTAACCCTTACTGCAACGCAGAGTTGCTTGCAGTTGAAAGAAAATCTAGGAAAATGGGCCGGGCGAGGTATTATACAAGCAAAGTCCTTTTGAACACCGCTGTACAGTTGCAAATATCAGAAGTCCTGAAACAGTGGTCATAATTTACCCACTTCTTTAATACAAATCAAAAAAGGACCAGTTGGGTAATAACATTTGTTGCTATACTGAAGCTAGTCCTGCACAGAAAAAATGCCTATTTGTAAACAAGAATCCACTGGTAAGCACACGCAGGATGTCCTGGGTGGACCCTGGTGTTTATGGAAAGTGCATCAACACCATCTCAGGTCATGCCTGGCTTCTGTGACCTGGTTAGGGTCAACTCACTGAACTATGCAGGATGACGAAACATGTAACAGATCCTCTGTCAACACGAGAGCCACTCTAGTGCTGTAATAAATACTGAAGGCTCGTCTAGCCAGCACACTGAGACATACACACTGCTGATCGACAGACAGTGTGAGGTAAACTGATAATCCTCATGGTTACCAGCATTTACAGTGTGAATTCGGGCATTTTATCAGCTAATTTGCAGCTCTGTTAGCAAAGCAAATCATGCCCATACCTCTGTGGCAAAATACCAGAGCACTATGAGTTGAATTAGTAGAAAATAAGTGTATCAATAAATCTCACAATAAAGCTACCGTCTCACGTTTGCTGTAAAGAGCATTTGTGATGTTGTAAAGACAGATTACAGCATTTGTGATTAGTAATGAATTCAAACTACAACAGCCATGATATACACATTTTTGATTGAAGATTTTTTTTAATAACAACTTGTGAATATACAAATCCTGCCTGTGAATTTATTTTTCTTCAGGCTAGCGTGTGAATGTTTTGTCCCATATTCACTGCAGCATGAGCATGTTAGGTTGACATTGAAAGATAAGACACTAGATGAAAAAAAAAGACAAGACGGTGTAATTGATGTGATCTGGCTGAGTGGGAAATTAATTCAGCAACACTTTTCTATGTGTGTGTCAAATATATTATACAACATGCCTGCAAATATGTTCTACCAATGCAGACTTCATATTAGCGCCCGTATTTTTGCTGTAAGAGGTACTGGAACGGAATATGTTATTGAAGTATTCCTCTTTGCAAAGAGGCAACTAAGAAGGAACTGCGCTGTGTTTCTCTCCACCCTGGGTGACAAAGACACTGTACTGAAATTCAATACAACATTCCTGTAATAAATCTTAGCTTTGTGCTAATGGCACAGCTCTAGGGATAGCAATGTTGGTTGTCAGTTTGTCTTTTGGTACGAATGAATTTCATGATTGCCTGAGTCCTCATTCAGTGACACCAGCAGGTCAAATGTTCCACTTGTCCAATACTTTATTTCATGACAAGGATACCCCACAAACGAATGACCCAATTCCCATTGAACCTGCTGTGAACATCCAGGGCACGCTGAAAAGATAAATCATAATGATGTGGGTCACCCAATAACCTTTTATTCAGTATACCTTGACATCTGAAAAGTGGAATATGATAATAGTTGAATATAATCTCTCATTAAATTTTCTAAAGGTTTTTCTTTTTACCTACAAGACCTTAAGCAATTTCCACCACTGTTTTTAAAAGTTTTGGGGTGGGACAAAAAGAAATCAAGAGCCATATATCATCTTCTGATACAAGATGTAGTAATACACATGTACCTATAATGGTACATTATTGATATGAATACAGAGAGAGTCATTTCCCCAATTTACAGTTAAGCTGGCATGTTGTTGTGTGTTAAAAGGGCAAATCTATGTACTTCCTAACACACTTGTACAATTCAATTGTCTATTCAATTCTGTGAGAGGAATTTCTTGTTATTGCACTACAAGTAGCTTCATATCAAGACTTATTCTTTCATTTCCACAACTAATATCCCAGAGTCTGATGAGTCGCTGACCATAATGACCCTTCCTTTGGACTGCCATGAATACCTCTGAACATTTTACATTTATGTGGATCAATCCTTTAGGTTCAGGTAACAATATTTCTTTTCCTTTGACTCCATCTCTAAGTTAGCTAGTGGTGGGGATCTTATGGTGCAAACAGACTGAGTGGAAAGTCTATTTGCATCTCTTTTTATTTAAGCAAGTTTAATCACTGGACTATGTTAATTAGCTGCAGCAACTGGATGTGACAGTAGAGGCTAACAACGGGAACCAACTTCATGATGACCTGTTTATGTTAAACAACTCAGATTTTCTAAATTTACCAGAACTCCCGATGTTTCTCTCACTTTGGTTCCTAGTTTCTCTGCGTATTCATTCAAATCAAAAGAGGTCATGCAGTCTGGGGATAAACCTGAATTTGTCTCTAATTTAACCATTTTCAACTCAACTTTTTGGCACCTACATGAACCTGCAACCATTTGCGTATGACCTTTGACTTTGTATGTAATCACACAGCTGCCAGTATGTGATGCTTTCAGTCTGAACACATCTTTATAAAAGCAAACATTTTTTCCATCTATTTTTCTGTTGTGTTATGAGGACGATAGCATCACACGGCTGCCAGCAAGGCCATACACTTTGTGGACACAATATTGTTAAGTGCTGTGAACACTGTGTGAAAGAGGTATGCATTCAGCTGGAGCTGAAGCTAAAAGCGGAATAATCGATTAGCAGACAGACAGAAAATTAAATAGTAACACTTTAAAGTCTTTTTAAGTAAGAAATACCAAACAATTCATTGGCTCTGGCTTCTGAAATGTAAATATTTTGGATTCTGTGCTGATGGTTAGACAAAACAAAATATCTGAAGGTGCCACTTTGGACTGAGGGAAATTACAATTGGTACTTTATTTAACTATGTTCTGGCATTTTATAGACAAAACTATTACCTGAGAAACTGACCAGTAGAATATTTGATAATTGATAGTCACAGCCATTGTCATCATGCAGATTGTCCAGAACTAATAGCTTTAGCTTTTCAGTTGTGATGATTTGCTCCTTTTCTTTGTCTTATGTGACAGTTAAATGAACATCTTTGGGTTTAAGACTATTGATCAGACAAAACAAGCACAATAATTATTTTTCCTTGGGATTTAGCAAATTGTGATGGGCAATTTGCACCCCTAGTCTTAACTGTTTTTTTATTTATTTCTGTCTGCACCTGCGAACTCTGAGGTAGTTTGCATTATTTTCTGCAGTGTTGATTTCACAAACAACTATAGTTGTTTAGTAGTGGTGGTGGAAAGTAACTAAGTTTATTTACTCAAGCACTATACATATTTTTAGGTACTAGAAGTATATAAAAGTAATTTAAATGATCTCCACCTTTACCAGCTGCAACATTAAAGTGAGGTACACATTAATGCCTCAATAATTATAATATATATTCTGAAATGGACCGTTCTGCATAATGAGCACTATTCTTTTTGCTAATTTAAGTATATTTTTATGCCGTAATTTAATAAAAAGTAACATTTCTATATGCAGGACTTTGTACTTCTAACAAAGTATTTCTACACTGTGGTATTGCTACTTTTACTAAAGTAAAAGATCTGAGTACATCTCCTACCACTGCAACTATACTAAAGTAACGTTGTACTCAGTACAACAGGGTTGTTGCTTCACACCACATAGCCTTGATGTTTCTATTTTTCTGGTCACTCGGTGTACATGCAGGGGTGTGTTCACAGTCACAGATGTTCCTCAATCCCTACAACTGACACCTGATGAAGCCAATCAGCTCTCTACCTGGTCACGTGCTGCAGTTGCCACACAGACAGCAGCCTGTCAGCCAATCAGCTGCCTGAAACACTTTCTTCGCACTGCGTGTGCAGAGGGAGCAAAACAACAACAGCGCATTCATGAAATGTTGTCAAGCGTTATTAATCCTGCCCATTTCTTAATTCTGCCCGGTGCACATCGGTGAGAAATACATGGCGAGTTGAGCACCCATAACACGAGCTGACAAATAATAAAGACTGTGTGTGTGTTGGTGCATCCATCCGGCTTTTGTCCCCATTTGTACACCAAAACGCAGTTGCTGGCCACCTCTCTGCAGTGCGATTAACCTCGATATTTAGCAGCGACTTGCTAGACCGGTCAGACCTGCATGTTTTAATAACTGCTGCTGGAAAATCGCAGCAAAAAGCACAAACAAATCCCAAACTAACCAAGAAAACGTGTATTACTCGTAACCTCTTTCGCCTGATGCAGCACACATTTGTGACAGAAAAGTCTCCACAAGCCCGCTTGTGCTGCATGTAACGTTACACACATTCAACCCGAAAGAAAGGATATTTTACAAACGTTTGTCACTGTTGCTGACAAGTGAAACGACGAGCTTAAATGAACAGTCAAGTGCATAAGTTAATACCTAGTGTCGGAAAACGCCACCTGAGTTGCCAATGAATCTAGCTAACGTTAGCTTTTGTGGGCCTGAGTGCGCCATCATCAAAACAGAGACAAAGCAGGTTAGGTAAGCTCGCCTCTTTATCCGTTACACAGCTAGCAAACACACAGCCCAGCTAGCCCAGTGTGTCACGTTTAATAAAGCTAACAAAAGTATAACCTGGAAAGACTGCCAACTGTACAAACAGGCTAACAAACAAAAAATGACTGTTGGTTTAAAGAAATGTAGAAATACTCACAGTGCCGTGTCGTGTGAACTCACTCCTTGTAACTGGACGTGTAATGCGACGGACAGTGACGTCCAGCAGCTAACAGCCTCCTTCAGAGTTTAAGTGATAGTTAACTGAGCTAACTAGCTAGTTGGTTGAAAAGGTGAAGTTGTAACGGCGAGCCGTTATGTCGAAGTGGACGAAGAAAGAAACAGCTGAGAGAAGAGGATGTAAACACAGGTCACGTGGTTTTAGAAAATGTTGTCGATAGAGGGAAGCACTGTTGCTCAACACTGCACATTATCTATCTATCTATCTATCTATCTATCTATCTATCTATCTATCTATCTATCTATCTATCTATCTATCTATCTATCTATCTATCATTAGCAGTATTTAGTGTCCATGCACTTTTTATAGTGTGTTTTAGAATTAATTAGTTTTTTTCTGAAAGAATGTACTTCATTACAGAGATAAGATAAGAGATATGATAAGAGACTTCAATGTCCAGCTGTATACAGTGCAGTACAGCAGAGGAGTGAAATTGTGTTCCTCCTGGTGCCCCCTGCAAAACAAAAGGGATGAATGATGCAACAGTCAGTGGGAGTGAAGTAAACACAGACTACACATATTGTAAGGTGCAAGAGTGCAAAACAAGATACAGAACAAGGTACAGATATGTAGTGCAATACTTGGGACAAACACTCTTACAAGCCTGCCAGGAGCCAAGTTTGCCAGTACAAACAAAACTGCAGCCGTTATGGAGGCATTTACTATTGTACAATAAGTCTACCTATGCTTTTACTACATTAAAGGCTATTTAATAAGTCTGCTCTTTAAAGTCAGCTGTTGTTAATTTGTTTTTCGTGAAGTGGTGTACTGCACTAGAAAAGAAAATGACATCCATTGCAGCGAACAAATGTCAGATTGGAAATTAGACAATGAAAGAAATATGTAATTTGGCTTTACTTTGTGTAGTTTATTTTTCCCCCTTAAAACGGTCTACTTTGACATCGCTCATTGCATTTGAAGTTAAAACACCATATCTATCTATCTATCTATCTATCTATCTATCTATCTATCTATCTATCTATCTATCTATCTATCTATCAGATAAATGTCAACAAAAAACATAGTGTGAGAAATAGTTTAGAAATAACATGGCTGGTCCACTAAGATGAGCCTGTTCATTATCATTTTCCTTTATTACCTAAAGAGAATACAAAATTGGAAACATCGTGGAAAGCTTCACCCACCTTGTAACCTCACACAGTTCCCTAAAGGAAAGGCCTAAATTTAGCCTGCAGCTGGTTTTCTGGCCTGTTCTGGAAGTGTGGGAATAGATGATCACTCAGGTTTAATAAGGAAGCAGTCATGGTCAGCAGATGCAGGCAGGCTTGATCAGCAGGCAAGGTTTCAGGGACCTCGCTTCGGCAATCTCTTTTGATAATACTATAGATTTGCTTAGGTAGTTTTTGTATGCAAAACATACAGTCAGTTCAAGAACATTTTCAAACCAAGACTCATTTATTCTGTTTTCAGTGTCTTTGCTCAGACTATGGGGGTGTTTCAGAGATGCATTTGAAGGCTGCTGAAGACTACCTTTATTTTTCTACAATAATAACAAGGACAGAACTAGAACAAGTATTTTACATAGAAGATAAAGACTCAGTTCTCTGGTTTCTCCACAAACCACAAAACATTCTGGTTTAGTGCCGAAGTGGCTGGCAGAACAGGAGAGCTCACCAAATCTATCAGCATTCATAGTGAAATATTTTGATCTCACTTTCTTTCATTGTAAATGTTTTAGTGGCAAAATACGTGACCACTTTTTTGCAGAGTGCGGTTTTGTTCCCCTGCAGGTCATCTCCTAAGGTGAAGAAACTGTTTACTTATTTACTCTGTCAGTGGTTTTATTGTGCCCTACTTACATTACAGAAGGTTGGTTCATTCAAGTTTTTAGTAATTAAAAACTGTACCTTCTCACCTTAGTCGTGTGACGCATGGCCATAACAGGCCTGACTAATGAGTCAAACAGCATCTCAGCATCTCCACTCCAATTATGGCCTGTTTTTAGCTTCATAATTAGTATGTGACACATGAAACCAGGGACGTAGCCAGGATTTTCTCGGTCTCAGTCTTGACGAGCCACCAGAAAATTTTCTGATTTTCATATTTTATTCATGCACCTTATCAACACTGCTGAGGATACAATGCTTATAGAGAAACACTAAGCTAATTTAGTGTGTTTTAATTATTAAAAGTAAATTCTTTATGTCTAAAAATACTCAAATGTTAACATAGTGACAGTAAGACTTGAAAACATGCGCAACTTGAGTAATTGTACAACATAAACTCATCCTCAGGTCATTCTAGTACTGAATGAGCTGATTGTGTCCGCAATAGCAGCTTCATGAATACATATGTTTAAAAAACTACTCTAAATTTTTGTTAGAAATATGTAAACAGACATTGTTTTCTACAGCAGGGTTAGCTGAGGTCAGACCCCATGGGTATGTATGTGGCTGTCAAGCTACTTTATACATCTGCACCCCAACCAACTCTCACAGCCTGCACACACAGCATATACATTACAGGAAGTTAGGTCCCTCCGTGCCATGACGGAAGTTATGTTTGTGGTAACGCTGAGTGTGAGCTAACAGCCTCAGCTTTTGAACATTGTGTTGTTGCTACACCACAAAATAAACTTGGTTTATTATTCGGGTAATGCTCTACCTTTGTTTCAGTGGCAACGTGCATATGCTTACTCTTATTTCTCACTTGAATGGAGGTCATTGAATAAGATACAGAGATTTGACTCTGTTTTGGAAGACCTTTTTTGTGTGACAGTGGTGATTGAAATAGGATTAACAAGTTTATTTTAAAAAGGCCTGTATGACTGGTTTGACTACTGATAAATTAATTAAGTGGTTTTGGGGGAAAAAGAAAAAAGAAAAAAAAGAAAAAGAATTCAAACTTCACTTTGACTGCCATCCCCTTTGTTGGGGGTTTTATTAGTTTTGAAATGTGTGTTAAGTGACAGATTTAGGATGCCAAGAACATCTTTTGTACCCGCAGCTGTGAAACCTTTGAATGACATGATACTTGTTTGCTTGAGTGTTTCCTGAGATATGGGGTTGTGTTTTTTGACAATTCTTGTATTATATGCTTTTATGATTTTAATTTTTAAGGTTTTTATTTTATATTTATTGCCTTATGTTTATTGCTCCTTGAAACTGGACTAATATTAGTCCAGTTTCAGGATGTACCAAATGTGGTCAGCCTTTTAATTTAATAATTGTTTGACTGAGATAAATACTACCGCAGGCACCTGAGCTAAACTAAAATCCTCTTTGAAAATCAGCTTGTGTGTTAGTGTTACTACTGCTGTAGCAGTATGTTTTTCCATTATGTATCTGCTGTGACCTCTCTGAAAGTTATCCAAGTTAGAAATGCAATAATTAGTCAATCGACAGCAATTATTTTGATAATTCAACCTTTGTGCTATTTTTCTAGTTAACCTAATATTACCTAATATTAATTCTATATTGTGGGAATTTGGCATTTCTTTGTCTTAGTGAACTAAATATCTTTGGGGTTTGAATTTATTTATTTATTTTTGACAAAACAAGCTGTAGGAAGATGTCACATTGAGCTTTGGGAAACTGTGATCCTCTATTCTGGTATCTTATTGACCAAACAATTAATCAATTCGTTGAGAAAATAATTGATCATTAATTTATAACAAAAAAAATCCATAGTTGCAGTCCAAAACTAAATACACTGACGACTGTGTGCACTATATTTTGACTTATTTAACATATTTTTTTGGTCATTCCTTGCTTTTATTAGTACAGAGAGACAAAATGAAGGAGAGAGACAGGGGTGACATGCAACAAAAGTCCCTTGATGGATTCACATGGTCAGCACCTTAAACCATCAATGTGTGCTTTATTTTAATTTCTAACCCCAGCAGCTTGGTTTGCAGCTATCAGTACCTTGATTCCAATGACCACTCCCTATTTCTGTAAATGTAATATCCAGAAGATACCACAAGGTGATGCTAATGTCTAAGGAAACTGAGTGACAGGGTTCACATTTGACTGACTCAGTCTTTCAGAAACCACACAACCATTTGAAAAGTTTATTTCTACCATACACAAACTGTACAACACAGCGCATATCTGTTTATTATGAAATAGTAAAAGTAATAGGAAGTTTCAATTTACAAACTACTTCAACTGAAAAAAAGCATTACATTTTAATGTAAAAGAAAAGAAAATACAATACAATTTCATATCATACTAATATCGGTCCACAAAAAAGCATTTCACATTACAAAACATCAAATACTAACAGGGAAAAAATAAATATTATTCACAAAACTTCCTGAGCAAACAATGTGTGGTATAGGAATTAAATATACGAAATTATAAATAAAGGATTGTTAGGTTTAAAGAATGTGATTCAAATTTTTAAAGGATTAAAATTCTTTAAAACAGATTGAGTATTTGGATAAAACACAGTCTTATTTTTCTGTAATTTGGCTCTTTTGCTGTTACATTTTGTTTTCTTTGAAATGTCCTAGGCTACATATCTTGACTTGTATTTACGGAAATTAAAAAATGTATTGCTCAAATGAATTGTCATTTTCACTGGGGATTAACTTCATGTAAAATTTAGACATGTATAGTACAGTGTCCCATTTCCTTCTTTTTGTTAAGTAAAGGGTGGTGAACTAAAAATACAAAATAATTATAAATAAAAAAGTGCAATTGATGCAAACAAACAACTGATTAGCCAACAACTGTCATTTGTCTATGTTTTCATTTCTTATTCTTTTCTTCTTCTTTTTTTGTTGGTTTTGCATTTAACATTTGAAACTGAAATGCGAATTGTAGTGGTAGTCAGCTCGGTTGTGAAACAATTACTATTCAAATCTGCCCCAAGCGTTAGAACATTCAAACTCTAAGACTGGTTGAAATGTTAAGGCTTGTAAGCAGATAAAACAGGAGCAGATGTTTCTTTTTTAAATTCACTCCTTCCTTTTCCCCCCCTATCCATGCTAGCAAAAATTAAAATAAACACCATACTTTTCAATCTCAGTCATGATAGTTCAAAACCTGACTCTGAGATTACAGCTACTGTGACGTCATCAGGAACGTTTCCCCCTATGAAAATAATTGTACTGTATAATAAATTAGACACCATCCACATAATACTGTCCTACCACAAAACATAGTACTCGTATATTTTTATGAATTCATATACATTTAGGCACATACTATATGCACACTCCAAAGTGTGTGCACAGAAGGCAGTTTAATATCTATATTTAAAAAAAAGACATCTTGACAAAGTGGATTTTTGATTTTTGTTGCACTCTTCTTGTGGCACGCTATGCAAAGCAGAATCTCACATTCAGCTCACCTAATGATGTTGCATTTTTGCTTAGTGTCACTTCCTGGTTGCATTCAGCTGTTATTGGTTAAGAAGAAAAAGGTACAGTACAGTTGCATTGCATTTCTTTTAAATCTCAGTGTTCACTTTGTCTTCATACATTCAGGTTCCAATAAACAAAGCAAAAGCAATGCTTAAAAATATTGATGCTTAGTCGTTTTGGTAGGTCATTACTTTGAAGGGAGCTCCAACTTATGGTCTAATAATAATAGTAATAATACACGCTTTTCAACACTAGATGGCGAAAGTATGCCATGAAATTGGAATGTGCTTCTATGTAATTTACAATGTGCAGAAAGTCAAACAGATTCCTCAAATATTAAGCATTTACAATTCTAGAAATAAATAAAAATCGAGGAAATAAATACACTGATGAACAAATATAATAATAAATAGCGATAATATAAGAATGACATGAACACATATAGATTAAAATCAAGCAAACCATACAAAATAATTAAGTGCAAGAGGGGTAAAAATCTCACCAGGATAAACATATCAAGTGAATGCAGAAACAGTAAAAGCATTACAAATCTGGCTGGTAATTTTCTCAGTGCAGTGTATTTACCGGGAAATGCCAAACACATTTCCAAAAGCCTTGTCTTATACATGCAGCCAAGCCAGCACTCTTCAGTAAAATAGAGCTATCTAGTGCCATTATCCCAAGTCAAAGAAACCTCTTGGTAGCTCTACAGCTTAAACATGGATGCCCTTAATAGCCTGTTTGATATTATCCAAGAGGGCCTTGCACTCTGGAGAGTATTCATGCTCCGAGTTGTTGTACATATCAGTTAATGTGTTCACATAGGCTTCAAAATTATGCTCACTGATGGGTCCCTGCAACAAAAACATGTTTGACTATTAGTGAAAACAGCACAGCAGAAATGACAATTTATAGAAAATGAGATTTCTTCCAGGACAGGTTAGATATAATGAGTTGTAGTGGAGTCTGTGGTCAAGGCTTACTGTACCATTTGAGGCAGCTGAATGTCTGTTAGACTGTTAATGAGAGCTTGGCTAAGGCGAGCGAGCTCCTTCAGAAGGCTGTCGTTGTGCTGTTCGATCATCTTGTTCTCCTCTTCAATTGTCTTCAGGTTACATTCCATAGACGATATCTGCTTTCGGGTACAAAAAACAAAAACAAAACAAAAGAAACTTGTCAAATTGAGCGAGCAGAGATCTGAAACCTTTGTCCTTTAAAATAAACTTGTCAGAGTGGATATTTACCTGGGTTTGAAGCTGCATCATATCTGCTTCTATTTTCATGTTGGATTCATTCAGTTCCTTAATCTCATGATCCAAATGTTGAATATCTTCTTTGTTTTCAACACCTGAGTTGGAGCACATTATCTAATTCGTCAAGCTCATATATTCAAATATGGATATTCTCTGTGCCAAAATACATGTAGCTGTATACCACACAGCATGTCAGAGTAGCTTACCGCTGCTGGCTTTCAGTTTGATAGTCATCATCTCTTCTTCTGAGTGCTTTTTCTTGATACTCTGTGCGTTCAGTGGGCAACCCGACAAGCTAGTTCAGCAGGTCATAAATGACAATTTTTAGGTGGGAGAATATCACAAAACTGACAAACTTTAGCATCAATAGAGATGGTAAATGACAGTAAAAGTGCCATTGTAAGAATGGAACATGTCGACCGGCAGAATTGTTTAGAGATAAAATGGAGGACGGGCGACCTCACCTTCTGTGAGTGGCAAACACATTATTGGCATGTCCAAGGCCATTGCAGCCAGGCAAGGGACAATGGGGCAGTTCCTGTTTATTGGCCTTCCAGGCAAAGGGCAGCCCATTGATGGACGACTCCTTCTGTCTTTTGGCAGCAAGCGGACAACTGCCTGCACTGCGGTGGGATGTGTATTTTCCCGATATATGGCCCTGTCCGTCACATCCTATTACTGGACACCTACCAGAGAAACAAACAAAGAGTCTAACATGTTGTTAACCTGCAAACACTGCTGATTCACACAGGGGAAATGTAACTAACTTGCATTTAATAACGTTTCCATGCTACAGACAAAACATTTAATTGCTCAAAAAATAACAACCACATCATTAAAAAAAAAATCTCCCTTTCAATAACTAGACCGGAAGATTTGTTAACCATTAAGTTGATTAATCCAGCCAAATGCTGATTAAAAATAAAGTCGCCCAAACTAGAAATAATCGCATTAACTATAAGTTACTAATCCACTAAAACTTGAGGTAGAACGAAACGCTCTGTTCAGCGCATACGTTTGGAGGTTGCTGATATTTGTGCTTGACAACATAAGCACAACTCACGCTGAATATCATTAAGAGTTTGTCAGTTGCATTTTCAGGCCTGTTTTCTGCAGGTCAGTAATGGAGTGACATGAATTACAGATAATTGTCATGTATCCCCTCATGCGAAAGAATGTAATTTGGAGGTGGCCAACCCTTTCCCTTATTGATAAAGGTGAAAGGTCACCTGAGATGATACAAATGGCACACATGCTGTAGAGTGCTGCTGCAAAGAGCCTGTTTCAGCAGTTTGTTACTCGACAGCACAGCAGCACTTAGAGGACAAAACAACACCAGTCCCATTACTTACAACTACCACAGGTAGGTAGCTTGATGCAAGGCATCAGGACAATGGAGGCATGCCATATGGCCCACTATTTACAATAATCTAGGGACATTTGCTACCATCCCCCTGTCTCTCCCTTTTTCTCTTAATGTGTATGAGATCTATTCCAGTCTAATTCCTAAGCTCATGCCCTTGCATTAGTAATTAAAAAGAAAAAATCAGTGTCCAGATGTATAAGTAAACAAGGGCTCATATATCTGACTTTGGATTTAAACTGCAAATCAATTACATTATTCTTTTTCCAATAACACTTTCACAGACACATGATTAAGCTGCAAATGAGTGCATTGCATTGGAGAGGGCAATTCAACATTTTCTTAATATACTATAATTATAAAGAAAGCACTCAGTGAAGAGTAATAAGTCAGATATTCCATTCAGAAAATAGGAAAAATACAAAACCCTGGGAAAACACAGTGCTAATCCTTAGAAAATAATTCACTAATGTTACAACAAGAGTAGTATTATTTTCTTTGTTTAACTTAATGGCCTCCAGGTATAATTCCCCAGGCACAAAGGCATGACGCATTTTTTTCTTATTTTATTTTTGAAACAAAAAACATGACAGCATGGGATGAGAAAAAGAAATCTCTTACTTAAGCTCTTGCTCATCTTTGTCATCCTTGTTTGGTGTGAGCTTCAAACCTCCCTTTCTGGCACGTGGACATCCTGACAAGCTACAAATG
The DNA here is from genome assembly GCA_024633595.2 of Lepomis macrochirus. Classification (NCBI taxonomy): domain Eukaryota; kingdom Metazoa; phylum Chordata; class Actinopteri; order Centrarchiformes; family Centrarchidae; genus Lepomis; species Lepomis macrochirus. The sequence goes on from JALXJV020000012.1 coordinate 22,130,350, forward strand.
ATTGGAGACCGTATGGGTTAACGTGAAGGAAATCTATTTAAGAGTAAAAAAGAAAAGCTCAATCGTTACAGGCAGCTGTGAGATATATGGAGGTTTGATTGCACATGTTTAAATGTAAATCTATAAATCTAAAGACTCTGCATTAGCACATAACACCCTGTTCTCTTGTTGTAAAGTTGTACGGAAACACATTGTTTTAAATGTGATTAAATTAGGACTTAAAAACGACAAATAAATGCTAGATAGATAAGACAGACAGATAGATAGATGAAAAGGCAGCCAAATACATCAATAAAAACAAGAATTCAAAAAGTGCAGCATGTTTGCAGCATAAAGTGAGACTTTCACCATCTGTTTGAATGTCATGCATCTGACAAATGTATTTCATGCTCAGTTGCGATGATTTTTCTCTGCTACCTTCTGTGCGAAGCATAGTTCCCAGTCACATGTCCAGATCCATCACAACCAGGTGTTGGGCACCTGCAGGTTGAGAGACAGAGACCAGGTGCTTTTTACAGCAAAAGACTGCGAGCAGAGCGGTGGATTCATGCTAATATGCAGAAAGGTAGCACAAATACCAAATAACTTCATGTGGAGTACATACAAATCATGCAGAATGTGCAGTAAAAAGGAAAGGAAAGGAAGAGGAAAGAAAACATTGACCCAGGCAGAGGCAAAAACAAGCTGCCTAGTTCAATGTGAATGTGAAAAATCCTTTAGCAACAATAACAGTTTTCAAAACACATACTTTAGTTCCTGAGAGTTGGCTGCCATCAGTGATTTGAGTGTTTTGTCAGCCAGGGGACATCCAGACACACTAGAGAGGATAAAGAGCTAACAGTCATTTTAATGCACTCTTTGATCACAGCTGAATTGAATAATCTTAATACAATGTCTCAATGCATATTTATACAAAATTATTTGAAAACACAACTCCACTTCCTCTTCACGAGAGAGCTTTTTCATGTCTCCATGTTTAAAAAAAAAAAAATGACGTGATATATAATATATCTGTATAAGCTCTGTGACACATTTCCAACTGTAATAATCAACATAATTAAACAATCAGCACTGTTTTCCTTGTCTGTATATCTGCTAGCTGGTACTAATGAGATCGTAATTAATTACACTACCTCCGATGCGATGCATAATTCCCCGTCACATGGCCGCTGCCGTCACAGCCTGGGGTCGGACAGCTGCAGGAGAACACAAAGCATTTAATGCACAGATTACTCTACTTCCCATAGACTTTGCCAAGCTTGAACTGAATCTTTCTTTTACAACCTTTTAATGGGCATCAAAAAGAAAAAAATAAGAGTTAGTACAGCGGGAAGTTTAGTAGAGAATTTATCCTTATATTGCTCAACATTCAGTTTAAAAATGTCTCTGAATGCCACTGAGGGGGTGCTGTGCTGCGGAAACTAGAGGATCCTACTTTTCTCATTTGTGATTCTCAAGAGGAGACCCAGCAGAGCATGCACTCTAACTACAAGAGTCAAGAGTTGTAAGCTTGTACAGGACATACAGGGAGAAAACTCACTTTCAAATAGATACATTTCTGCTCCACATGAACCTGCAGACATACCAGTTACAATGATAGGCAACACAGTGAGTTTCACACTGTCCTATTTAAAAAAAGGCATGGTTTGGAGTTACACTTTGTATTATTCATACTGACCATTTGTCAACTAAAAAGGGAGGCTCACATCATTCACAATCGACTAAATAAAGATGCCTCGAGATGTTTCATGCTTTCACGTAACATACCTCAAAAGCTCTTTCTTTGAATCTCGTAATAGCAGCTTGGCTTTGGCACTCATCATGCTGCCATCTCCTTGATAGTGTTGGTCCTCCAAGGAGACATGGTCGTAATCTTCCTGCTGAGAAAGAAGAAAAACCTTGCCGTAACTCTCTGAAATGTCCAACCTAGCCACAAACTACAATGACCTAAAAGTGAATAATTAATGAAAATCCCTGTATAATACTCTTAGAACACACGCCCTGGGGGTTAGAGTGCAAGTCAAAGAGATTATGCTTAAGGATACTTATGCTGTAGTAAACCATACATCCATTTAAAGTCACACATAATCCACGTAGTATTTATGATGTATAGCCATTATTAAACCTTTATTTAACCAGGCAGGACACTTAAGAACGTCTTATTGACAATGACGTATGGATTTTTCCCCTTCACAGACAGGACTGTGCAGTCACCAGATGTTGTGTATGATTTAAAAGCAGGTCAAATGTGATAACTCCTGATATGAACTACAAATGAATACCACTTGTGAAATAAAAAAAAGAAAACTCTTACAGCCCAGATTAAGATTCATTCACACTCTTGGACAAGAATGTTACTAGCAGGGCTAAAACTGTAGCATGTCTGTATTTTGCCCTGAATATTTGAGGATTTTAGTAGCCTGGGGTGAATTTAAATTCTACAGTTACAAAGCTTTTTAGGTAAAATTTGACTATTTTTGAAGTAAACTTGAACACTTTATATAATTGATAACTTTTACTGGTGTTTTTAGACTAAATTTGACTATTTCTTGACTAAATCTAACTATTTTAAAACTAAATTTGACTACTTTGACTGGTGTTTTTAGACTCAATTTGACTATTTTTAGACTAAATCTGAGGCCAACAAAGTAAATACATAAATAGACACTCAGTATTTCTTTAATTCCTGTCAGAGGAGAGGGCTCTTTTAAGAGGACAGCATTTATATCTTTATGTTGGGAGATGAAATGGTAACACTTCATTCCAGATCAGTAAATTCCCAAGTTTCCAAGATAGAATGATATAATCTGCTAACAATTACAGGTAATAGAGAGAGAGTTTTGAGGTAGTTATTTCAGTTAGAATTTAGTTAGTTGTGTTGTATTTTTTCAGAGGATACTTGCAGAAAATATGTTTGCACAGCTAAACTGAGTAAATAGAATATGAAAAATCCAAATGATTTAAGTATTTTAGAGAAATGTAGAGAAGGGGAGTGTTGGGTATTTCAATTAATGACCTCAGTGTTTCTAAACTCCTGGCTCTACATTTTTAGATCACATCCAAAGTGCCAGTTGTTGTTTTTTTTACCTCTGCGTCCTGTAAAACGTGTGCTGTGCTGAAGTTGACAGGGATGGGGCTCTCCCAGCTGTCTCTCTCACACAGCGGCTGGTAGAAGGAGGGGCTGATGAGCACACTCCCGCCTTTGACCATAGTGGACTCAGAAGGGGACAGCGGGTCCTCCAAAGGTGTTTTTGTCTGGGCTTTTACATTTTCCTTGCACTTCTTCATACTTAAGTCCAGGGTCCCATTTTCATCCACCTCTATAAGCATGTCCTAAATCAAAAGAAGTTTAATCTTCAACTTTTAATCAATTAATACAAGTTACAACATGTTGCAGAGGGGTACAATAAATAAAGTGTGCCCCACATATCATTGCAGTGTGTACTAATGTATGAAAATACATGAATCAGGGGATAAAAATAGAATCTATTTTCTAATCACTCTAAAAGGAATGTAAATAAAACAGTACAATGTCTCATTAATATGACAGCAGCAATATGGTAAACTTGAACCCAACAACATTTCTCTGGAGACATGAAAAATGACTTGAAGTGCAGAGCAAAAAACCTATGTATTTAAATAATACATACAGTGGTTATCTCACACCAGACAAAGTACCATACTAAGCCAGCGTTAATTCTGCTGAACACAAAAAAAAATAATCACTGGTGTGTGGTTTTTCAGTGACAGCTGTGTCATCTGTTTTCTAGGACACACAACCAAGATGGCAGCTGGGGGGAGGAGGAGGGGAGTGGCTGCTGGTTTTAGGTCATCATTATTATAGCAAAAATTAAAAAGCTTAATGTGGCATAAGTTTCCACACTGACAGATGTGTTAGTCGTTTCTGTGCTGAAACGCAATAGCATGGTGACTTATGGCTGTTTTATGGTATTAAAAGTTTTACCTCATTAAATGCTGAAATCCTTTTCCATAAATGAAACCAATTATTCAACACATATGTTTCATTAAACCCTATACATCATTATTTTTTTTGTAACAAAGGGGGGCTTTTCAAATTAATTAAAGAGGATAATTTACATGAACACTGGATGTGGCTGTCCACTTTAATTATCCAGCCATTTGATGATGTGTGTATCTAATCTAAATAACACCAGTGTAAAACTAAAGGATGTGCAAGACTTTCTGTCATTTATTTACAATTTTAATGTTGTTTTTAACTGCAACTAAAAACAAAAACTCAGGATTTAGTTCTTTTTTTGTTGTTGCTATTATTGATGAATTAATTATGCATTTAAGCATCTCACATAGTTAAATAAGTTAAATCAACTTGTATTCACGCTTTAAAGGCCAGCTATTTGGTACTTTTTGTGTGCGATATTTCAATGTGTAATATAAATATGCAGATAAGTTAAAGCATCCGACGACATATAACACTCTAAATATGGCCCCTTTTTTCAGACCTGAAAGCTGTTCTTTATTCTGTACGTCTCTCCAAGACAACTAAGCTGTAAATGAGAACAGATGATTAACTTGCTAACACTGTTTTATTCATTCAGTGGGCTGGTACCTGGTACAAGGCCACATTCTCAGCTCAACAAGCTGGGAGACAAGGATCTGTGCTGTGTAGGTGTGGAAACCTTGAATCATCTACAGTACAGTGTGCACGTATGTAACCCACAGAATGTGATCAATATTAATCATAAAGTGAGTTTGGAAAAAGCTGAACACAATGCCACATTGGAGATAATGACAGCAGATGAGATTTTGGCTCTGCACACATTTCCAAGAAGAGTTTGGATTTTGTGTGAATTAAACTTTTCAGATGTTAACTCCTTTAGCTGATTGGCTTAATCCGTTAAAATGCTTTTAAAATCTATCTGGTGTAGACACACAGCCTATGCTGGATCATATAACTAAGCAAAATATCCTCTGCCATCTGCAGCGGGCAAGATGCAGTTTCAGACAACAGTTCAGGGTTTTTACATGCCAGCTGATGTCGAAACAAAATACACTACCACATGTTTATAAAAAAATATGCGAGTAGTTGTAATTGGGAAAGAAGGCTGATTGTAATTCTTCTTCTTTGATGTGATTACACAAATTTTCATTTGTGTACATTAAAGCTTTATGGAGTGGAAACCTCCTTGTTTTTCTGCCACCAGAGCGCCAAGCTCCCTTTGCCAAATTCTGTCTTTTGATGTCTTCCCTTTTTATACACAAATCAGAGTTCCTTTAAAATGACCACATTAAATACCTTTCCAAGTGGTCTAATTTGATTACCTTTGTGGAGGTTGCCAAGGGCCGGCCGGCAACAGCCTCCATGTTCTTCCGGTAGCGAGTGGAGAGGTTAAGGATGGCGGCGGTTGCTGCTGCGGCTTGGAGACCATCCTCTTTTTTGAATTGACTTGGTGGGCTGTGCTGACCAGAGGTGGGCAAACGGCCACCAGGAGCACTAAGGAAGCCAGGATACTGCTGAGGTGCTAAAAGACAAATAATTAGCGAATAATTTAGTTACTGAGACACCAAGCGTTCTATGCAAACTTAATAGTACATAGAAAACAATTTGATATTTGTTGGTTTTAGCAACAACCACCGATACAAAAGATGGATGCCATCCTTAAAATGGATAAACAGGACATCTAAATGTAGATCTCGGTTTGTTGTAGACTAACATTCATTGTGTGGCTGAAACAAAAGGTCCATACTTAAAACCTCTGACAAAAAAATTCACCTTCAATAACATGTTAACTTACAAAAAACAAACAAACAGTTTTTGTTTACAATAAAAGATGAAACTTACAATCAGATAAATGTGACATTTCCTGGTCCTGGTTGGTCCCCATCAGAGGCTGTTTGCCGAAGACCTGTGCATCAAAGCTGGCATAATCAAAGCGGATTCTACTGTATTTGTCCATGTCTTTCGTGAGGCTCGTTTGCAAGGCTGCTACTGGATGAGAGAGCCTGTAGTTCAACTGGTTCATCTCGAACTTCTTTATCAAGCCAATAGCTCTACAAGGAGGAGGAAAAAAATACTTTATTTTATTGTGCAAAATTAAAGTGAAATAACAACTGCACAAAAAGCTCATATTAAGCACTTAAGTATAGATATTGTTTTTAAGCATTCGGGGATGCCAGTGCTTTTGTACACATAGAATCTGGGATCTGATGTGTGTTGTAGATCCACAGCCAGGTTGCCAGACTAATTAATATAGTAGGAGTGGGCATCCTGCCCATGATATATCCACAGGGAACAAAGAGTTCTGCTCTTTTATCATCTCTAATAGAGAGGAACTCACAGGACCACCAAGCGTTGCTTATGTCTGCTTGGAAAGCCTGAAATAAACGTTCTGCTGGGATCAGTGAATAAAAATATCCCACACCCTCCTCAACCATAAGAGCGTTTATCACTTTTTTTGCATAACCCCAGTTACACTTTTACAACTTCAGTCCACTACAGAGCTGAATATGATTTCTGGATGCTTGTTGTAATTGTTTTCCTGCACAATGACCATACTGATTGCAGTGAAAATCCTCAATGTTATCTGGTACCTTGGTGAGCGGTCAGGTGTTTGTCTGCATTTCAGGCTTTCGTCCTGAGGTTTGGAGACTTTCACTGCAGCAGCAATGGGGCAGCCTGAGAGACTGGTTGGGGAGGAAATCAAACACATTAGCCTGATACTGTTACTCATCTATGAAAAGGGTGCAGATTTCTAATAGCTTTCTCCTGTGGATGTACCTCCGGTGGGTGCTACGGTTGCTGTTGACATGGCCTCTTCCTGTGCACCCGGGTGTAGGGCACTTGAGGACGTTCTCATGCATGGCCAGGACTGAGAGGACGATGACAAAGAGAGGACGTAAGCTCAGAAACATAATTCCACATGTAAGACATAATCAAATTTAAAGATTATAAGATGGTGAAAACACAGACACACACTGCGCCTTTTGCAAATAAAACAAATACATTTTCATACATTAAATGATGATTTATGTAACTGGTTGGTACATTAATGCCTATAGAGCAGAGATGCTACAGAGACAGAAACAGGAGAAAAAAGCAAAAGGCTTTCTTATTGTGAGGAATGCTGTAATGTGGCTGAAATGTAAATAGCTTAGTGCAAAGAGGAGCGTAACAAGCCAGCTGATTATATTCTTCAAAACAAACACGTCGTTAAAGGTCCGCTCTGTATCCTTAGAAACTTCTTTGCTGTACATATTCTCCAATTAGTTTGTTGGAGTTGTCTATTTATTTTTGAATGCTGCGTTAGCTAGCCCTTTGATTTGCAAATACTGGCTCCAGTCTAAGAGCACGCGCTTTTTTGAAAAAGTTAATTACTTTTTCTGTTCCTTTTGTAACATTACTGTTTAATGTTGAATGTTTGTGGAGTTATATTGAAATGACTTAACAATCGCCAGTGTGTGTGTGCGTGTGTGTGTGTGTGTGTGTGTGGAGTGGGGGGGAGGGAGAATTCAATATTCACACATTACAACACATTATGAGAAAGAGAGAGAGAAAGAAATCCTTTACATTTATTTGAAAAGTTTCATGCACATCTTTGAATTGAACTAAATGTATAAGCAGGCCTTTCTTGTCTTTGGGTCTGTGCTAAGAGGATTTCAATTACTGTGACTGATTGTAAATCCTAAAACTGGCAGTTTTTAAAAGTATAAATCATCCATTATACAGCATCTACACACAGAACGGCTTATGTGACTTACTCTCGGGAGGAACTCGGACTTTATGAGGACACCCAGATAAACTCCTGTGATGTGGGTACAGGCCGGTCACATGACCTGTGCCATCGCAGCCAGGAGTCGGACACTTTATATCCTTTTTATCTGTGCGCGGAGAATCTGTGGACACAGTAAAACAAGATTTCATGATAAATAAATATAATACAAATACTGTACCGCTGCCTAAAAATATCAAAGCCCTTCTGTCTTTATATGTCTTTATCAAGAAATGCAGAATAAGGGGAAATATACCTATAATGCACTTGTACTATCCTGGATACATATTCTACATAGGTCAACAGATTGAAATATCATGCAAAGCCAGACACTTTTTCACCATAATGCATCTATTAATCTGTCATTTTAGTTAAGGCTGCAGTTCAACACAGAGTATTCACTTCTTAATGCCCATCCATCGAAAGATTACATCTAGGATTACACATTTAGCTGCAGTCATTTGAAGAATCAGAGGGAAACATGAGAGGTACTTTAGGAGGATTTAAGACTTATGGTCATGGTTAAATATCCAGTTGATTCCTATCAAAATCCAATATTCTGAGTAGTAGCAATTTCATCAGAAAATTTTGTTCTTCTTTATTTTAGTCTGTTTATTTATTACTTCACTTGTTGCCAAAATGTTTTAGTACTTAAGAGGATTTCCTCCCTCTGATTCCCCCCTGCGTATGCTTCTTTTATTCCTTTTAATGTTTTTTTTTGAGCGCCCGATCATCCAAATCACATGTGGTCTATCTGATTTGTGAAAACTGTTTGTTCCCAAACTGAACAGTTTTGATTCTTAAGACTGTGTATATCTTTAGATCAGCTTCATTTTACTTCAGTGGTCATTCCCTCCACATTGTTACCTTTTCCTCCATGATAGGTGAGTCTGCTGTCCATGTCCATCATCCTATGGTGCCTTCTCTCATTGGTCATCTGCTCTATGAGGAACCGGTCCATCTCCCTGTAGGCATGGTGTAGGACCTGTCTTTGCTCTGTCTGCAGAGCTATGGCCTGCTCCAACAGGCTGAGGTTCACCCTCCCTCTGTTCATTTCCAAGCCTCTCTCGTGGAGGCCCAAAGGCCAGCCATCCAGCCGAGGTGGCCTCTCCGAGTCTGCCTCCACCTCCCCTTCACTGTCCTCCTCTGGGGGGAGCGGCCTGTATCTTAGAGCCTCAACCTGAAAAATACTCGCTCTGCCCATCAGACTACCTAATTCTGAGTGTGGCTCTTCTCTCGTGTGGCCGTTCCTGCCTAAAAGGTCTTCAGAGGCTCTGGAGGGACTGCAGCCTGAGCCATTCACCTTGGCAGACAGAGGCAGCGGCTCCCACTCAGCCTCGCTCATGTCTTGGTACAGATTCTGTGGTGACGATGCAGCGCTCATCCTGTCTTGACTTTGGTCTTCTTCTTCATTATTAAGGAGCTCCTCATCATCTTCATCCATCAGACGTTCAGATGTGTCCGCATCACACAGCGGAGAGTCATTAGATGTAACTTCTGACCATCCGAGAGAATCACTGGACTTTGCTGCTGCATCATGGCAGCCATTTCTCTTGGCAACTCCATTGATTGCACTCAAGTTTCCGTCTAAAACAAAAAGGAAACACTTATTTTATGCATTTTCAAGACTTGACAGACCAAACATGTTCTTTTGTGACTCCTCCGTCACATACAGGATAAGAATTGTATGTCCTCAATAATCTTCTCCAAATCCTTTAAAGGTTTTAGATTTTGTGTTACTTTTCTACAAATAATATCTTGAGAAAAAAACATGTTTTTATAACCTTCTAGGGGATTAATAAGAACACATGTTGCAACAGAAATGATAATCATAAGGTTGCAAGATTTCAAAGCAATTCAAGTATATTTTAGATAACATGACCCTTCTGTCTGCTAGTTGCAGCATGAAACCTGGAGATGAGAAACACAATTGTTTTCTTTTTCTTCTGTGTCTCCAATTGGAGCAACAACCCAATATAGATTTAGGACAAGATTATGGAGGGATTTACTGTGTGGTGGACAGTGAACATCAGTTTTTAATTAGTTATGTGTATCTGTAAGTGCAAGCTAAGCATCAACATGTTGGCATCTTTGAATAAAAAAAAAAAAATGTTGTTTCGAGGGATGAGAACAAGGAAAGTGAGCAGAACTCCTGAAAACACAGATGGAGGAAACCACAAACATGAAAATAAAGGAGAGAAATCTCTGTGAGCTGCTGCTGCTGCTTGTGTGGCAGAACTTGGGTTAAGGAGACTCCAAATATACATCTGAGTCAAAAAATTGACTGAGAATGAAGACTGAAAATGTGATAAAAGCTAAGAAATGAGTCTCTTGCTTAGTGACTCAAAGTTGCTTAAAATCCAACTAATTACATTCATTTTAAGAGCTGAATAAGAAGTTTTATATTGAATTCACTTGTAGAATCTTAAGAAAAAACTGTGAATGAAAAACAGCTTAAAGATTAAATGAAAATAATAAATGCCACGGGATTAAGAGCAAAATAACTTGTCTATTTGTGTGTAAAAAGCAGGGTGTTTTTAATGTTTAAAAGAAGAAACATTTGTTCAAATGTTTTTTTTTCTAACGTCAACGCTGTATATTTTAAAAAGAAGTAGTTATGTGGGTCTTTCTCAGCTTTTGTCCTGGATAATCACATAGCATAGCTTATTATTTTAGTGTATAAATAACTCATAATAGCCCATTAAAATGCAAGATGTAGCAGAAAAAGATTGGTAGATCATTTAATTGAATGTTTTGTCAAATTAGAGAGTTAGAGTAGCTTTCTTTTTTAATAAAGTCATGTATTTATTTTTTAAAAGATGAGTCACTAAATTCCCAGCTTTTGAGTTTTAAAATTATGTGATAAGACAGCATTTATGAGAAATGTAGGATCATTTGCAGATTAATATACTATATATACATTTATTCTTGAATTTTACACTAATTTTGCATAATCTCTTTTCTACATCTGAATATGCTGAGTACTCTCAATAATTTAATTTGCATGACCTTTTGCTGTCTATCTTTTAGCATAAATCCAGAAATCCTGGTCACATGTACAGAAAGCCACAAAGATTGTGCGAAGCCTTACACACTGAAAGTCTGATCAGTGGAACAGACAAAGAGGGTTAGGGTTATCCCTAAAAATGCATTTGAAACAACACTTTATTAACACCACTGATTATATTAAGTCACTGATTAACAATGGAAACCTATCATCTGGATTGACTCAACAAAATCTCTCTTGATCCTCCAAAACCATTCAAACTTATGCTCTATTAAGGCTCTTTGCTCTGTAAGGGTTTTTACTTTCAGTAGGCTGGACTGTGGGCCTATATCCTCTTAAGTGGCTAGACACCAGAGACTGAACCTAAAGTGGGATTCGATAGGTTGAAAAGATAGACAGAGATGGATTGTGAGAATCAGATCACACACTGTTGAGCATGATACAGATACAGGCATTATCAGACAGACAGCTATGACTTATTAATGGGAGCAGCACAAAAACTTAATCCTCACCAAAAGAGCTTTAACATAAATTATGTGGCACTAATAAAATGACAAACTGTTTTTGTAAATATATGATTTTATATGATCATAAAATGCAGTGGAATTTGACGTCTGGTTAAATATGCATTTTACTCCGGCAACATTACAAACGGTTAGTATCAGTTCCCTGCTGTAAAAAATATTTAACAAGAGGTGTCTAAAGACAAACCCTGTTGAATGAAAAAGTAAAGCCAGTTGCACGTATTTACATTTATGAGCCGAGCAATGAGGGTTTTGTTTTTCATCCAGATGGACTCCCCGGCCTGACACAGCCGCATACAGTCAGACAAGCACACAGACGTATACACACACACACACACACACACACACACACACACACACACACACACACACACACACACACACACACACACACATACAAGCACAGAGACACAGAAGTGTAGTGAAAAAAAAGAAAGAGATGGAGGAAAAAAACTTGGATCCCTCCGGTGGTTTGTGTGTTGGAACAGGTGAACAGTTTGTACTCCAGAATAGCCATTACCAGCACTCTGCAGCAGGGCTGCAGTTGGCTGGAGTTGAACGCAGTGTGGCTCGACCAAACGAGAGGCTTATTTTTCTCCCTTTTTGTTAAAATGCAGATATGACCAGCTTCCTACTGCAAAAATTCTTACTGCATCCAGTCCACTTTTCCAATTTTTGTTTTTCCACAGAAAATAGCCCCCAAATTTGACAATAACAGCAAAATATGTTCTGAAATTGTTTATCAAAAATCTGTGTTCACTTAACACTCTTTAATTCTGGCAGTATTTTGTTTTGTTTTAAAGCTGGTCCTCTGAATATCAGGTTCAAAAAAGGAAAATATACAGCAGTCAATCAATGTTGGATGATAAAAAGAAAAAGTATCTAGAATACACAACAACAAAAGGAAAAACTGATGATGCACAGTAAATTACTTAGATAATTGTAATGTAATATGAACCCAGGAAACAAATAAATTCCATTTCCAATGAATCCACACAATTCAGTGAGCTACTCTCCTGGTCCATTTAACTACACACATGTGTACTATAATGAGCTGTAGACATTATGCCTAATTATGTATTAGACTGTGTTAGAGGGCCTAACAAAAGCTTTTGAAAGGGACAATTACGTTTGTTGCTTAGTTACATCGTTAAAAATATACCAAATCAGTGCAGATTATAGTGGGCGAGAATGCACATGTACACCACGAACATTGTTGCCAAAATGTACAAAATTCAATTCATTAGGAAAAAAGAAAACATTTTCGCTCCTGAAAAGGACAGTGGCATAAGTGAAGATAAACAATTTTAAACTGTAATGATGAAATGTTCCCGTGGTTTAGTAAAGTCTCTGTAAAAATAAAACTGCAAAACATCAGCCAAGTAATGTTGACGCCTCAATAGGCAACTTCAATAAAAAATTTGTAGTTTAATTTAAATCAAAGTTAATTGGTGCACTCCCCCATTCAGTGTTTCATTCTATGGATTCAATGGGTTTGGACTGGCTATTAAAGAAAGACAGATGAGGGGTCTGAAATCTGGCCTCATCAAAAGAGGGTAAAGCCACGCCAGAAATATCATGGCAGATCAGCTGTCAAAACTTCAATTTGTGGACGTGAGACACAACTAATGTGGACCCAGCAGTGTAGTCTTTCACTTTCACTGCACAATGATTGCGGCTGCTGGCTGATGGCAGAGGGAGGGAAATATGAATGCAACAGATGGGATTTTAAAATTCAGCGTCAATTGTTCATCAAAACAGACAAAACAACAGGACATCTGTTTACCTGCTGGAGTGTCAATGTTCCTCAGCTCTTCTTTGTCCTGTGGCGGTGCCAGGTCCTCGCTCTCCTCTTCACATGCCTCGCTGGGGCTGTAGTGGCGGGGCTTCATCAGCAGGGACTTTCTCTTGTTGACGGGGGCGCCCTGCACCCCTTCCTGAGCACTCCTCTTCCTCGCCATGGACCCATATGGGCTGGAGGGAAGAGAGGAACGGACAAAAGGCACAGCAGGGTCAACAAAGGCCTCAGTTGGCTCATTTTAAAGGTCCAACTATTCAAATTTAAGACTTTTTTTATGAACTCGCTTAATGAGTCACATCTATGAAATGGGAAGAAAATACTTCCTTTTTGGCATTAAGATGAAAAAGATGAGAAAACTCTTAGTGTTCACCTGTGAGTCTCAGTGACGCAGTCGGCGAGCCCTGTAAAATAAAGGCCAAAAAAGAACAGATAAAAGTCATGTTTACATTTCCACTACAGTAGCACAGCATCTGTCGACATATTCTTCATCAAAGGTTCAAGGCAACTCACTACTTTTGGGCTGCTGTTAATGAAATTTTTTACAATGTTCTGTAAATATTTGTTTTGTAGATAATGTTTTAGGGATGACACCACCTGGGCTAATACCGCTTTATGCAGCCTTTTACCATAGATTGTGTTCTCTTTTACGATGTCATCAGGTATGGGCAGCATAAGGATGGAGAAGTGGTCTCATTGATCTGAAAAGCTTTTCATTCAGGCTGCTCATTCTCTGGGAGACCAACAGTAGCTCATCCTTTGACAGCTTTGACAACATGATCTAAAAGGGTAAATCAATTTTCCCAGAGGCCTGCGTAAATCTCATTCACAAGTTTTGCCCCTACTCCCATGAAGCACAACCAATAATAACACTTTTCATGAATTTCCCCAGATGTAGTAATAGCTCCAGCGTGAGCAGGCGGGCCTCAGAGGCCCTGAACACTTGCATAATGACATATCCAGTCTAGAGGTTTTCAATCACACAATATATACACACTCCTTAACTAATTTGAGCCAGTGTTTCAATTTAATGAAGTTATTCCCCTCTGAATAATGAAATGGCAGTGCAGTGCTCTTCAGACCGGTAAGATAATACATAAAATTGACAGTTATAAAGTTGGATTGTTGAACTGATACCCCTAACCGATGGCGGTAAGTGGAATATTTGTGTGTGCATGCATGCATGTGCGTTTCAGTTAAAAGTGAGCTAAAACTGAAAGCTGTACTCACCTGTGCTACTGTTACATGTTATCAGGGTTTGCTCCTCACCATCAGAATCCATCTGTAAATAAAACATTCAATGTAAAGATGAGCCACTGAAGAATTTGAGTTGAATGAATTTAATTTATATTTTTTAATTTATTATTTTATTTCATTTATTTGAAAAAAGGCTTAAACACTTAGATAGATTATCTGTGATTTTTCAACCAGAGCCAGTGAGCCTTAAAATCAATTTGTGTGCACGACAACATCACAAAGCGCTCTTAAAACATCAGTAATATGCAAACACATAAAGTATAATGTTAGGAGAAAAAAAGTTTCAAAGGTGAGTAAAAATGTAATGACACTAAATAATGACATTAAAGTACAGACAGCACCTCACTGTGTGTGTTTAGACAAAAATAGTTGCTAAAATCCATCCACTCTCGCTGGCTGTTGCTTGTGGGTCCCAAATAAAACCTATTAAACATAATTATTCCAGGCTGATGGTGGCGTATAGTGGTCACAGGCCAGTGAAATCTGTGAGTCATAGGATATGCTGTTACTTTTCCCTGGTAATGGGAAACATGACTCCTCTCTCTCGTTTGCTGTTGTGATTGAAGGCACTGACCTGTCATACATTTATAATAGGGGAGCAGGTGTGGCAGTGATGGACCTTAATTTCCTTTAATAAACCTTTTATGTGCCACACTCTTAATGCCACGCCGGGCCCTCAGAGGTCCTGCTCATAATAGGTTCATTACTTTTGATTACTACAGCCTATTGAGACAAACAACTCCCAAACACTATAGATTACATTCTGTAAAAACGAATGTACCTCATTAGTTTGTAACACTTTTCCACACAGACTTCAACATTTTGTATAAATTTGTTGTTCTGAAGGCAAAATGTTGCTTTTACATCCTACAACCTGAGATTGTAACATGGACATTAATCAAAGTTCAAATGATGTTATCACTGTTCCGAAATATCACCAATGACTCACACACATTTATAACCAAGGTGTTTTTTCCCCTTTAGCTGACATTTTGGAAGTGCCCTTCTCATGTTAATGTTTTAAAAACAGTATTTTATCGTTTAACTTGTTATATTTATAAAAAACCTCTCTGGATGAATTAGGAATAATATGTTTGTAAAGATAACAGCATGCTACAATAAAAAAACAAACAAACAAAAACTTAATTTATGGTCCAACTAATGAAACAAAATTACACCATACTATACGTCTGATAGGCCTTTTTTTATCATGAGCTGCATAACCAGTTTCACATATTATGTAAGTTTGAGTAATGAAAGCAAATTGAAACCTTTCTTTCGTTAGCACTGCTTTTAAAGTACGTGACACGTGCATTTCTGACACAATTATGACAAAAGTGATTTTGACAATGTACAGGCTACTGTATATCTAATTCATATAAGAAGTCACAAGTAACCCGACGACCAGGAAGGCCTCCTTAGATGCTCTGGTGTACTAACAGGTAGTCCTTGCATAGCAACAGCATGGACAAACATGTGACGCTGAGTGTTTACAAAAGCAGAACAAATAGATACATTCAGGGTCAAATTGGAGCTTTTATTTAATCTAATCCATCTAATCTGGCTGAGAACTTTATATAATTTACCTTTTCACTATTATTCCATGACAATTTTTGGTCCAATGTATCATTCATTTATACAGAGTGCGATATTAATTATTAATGAAAGAATCTGCCATGCGAGCTGTTGAAAGATGATCATGGATATATGAAAGTGGAATGGGAACAATACTTTAATCCCCCATATTAAGCCTTTGGAAGCAGTATACTACTTAATAAATGGTTTACGATGCATTTTAATGTAGTTGTAAGGACATATAAGAGTTTATTACTCCTCCTGTGAGAACCCATAAGCAGCAGCTCATGTGTGAACATAATGAATGACATTATGCTAAAACCAAGTTGTATCAATATAAAATTGGTCTCATTATTATAAGTGTTGACAAAGACTATACATTAATAAACACTTTCATGCTTTCAATCACACCATAGTGTTAAAAATCATTAATACCATATATGTATATAGTGATTAGAAATGGCAAATAGGGAGTTAAAGTAAAGTATTACCAGTGGAATTAAAAAATGACATGTACTTCAAAATGGTCTTATTCCAGCATAAACCATATAATAAAAGTGTAAATACAGAACACTGCTATAGTAATGTGTGTTTTTAAGTGATTTTGTTTTTCAGTTAAATAAATAAAATAATATCATGTTGTAGTGTTTCCATTTAAATTTTGTTTCAGCTATTTCTGCATGCTTTTGTGTAGCTACTAACTACTCGCATAAAAATTTTGTAAAGAAAAAAATTGGGATTGTGTAGGGTCAGTTTTCCAAAAGTTAAAGCAATGTTAAAAAAACTGCTATCAACTAAAGCATGTTTTACTGCAAACTATGTTGACTTTACATCACCGCTAAGCATTTTCCAGAACATAGACTTTTGTATCTTACTGAATGTCCATTGTATTTTCCCTTTGGGCAGAGTTCTATTCATATCTAAATAGTTTATATATAGAAATCCACACTCACATAGATATTTGTAACATAACTGATCACAGTGACCATTATGCTGATTTAATGTTACAATAGTTAAAGCACAGGTTTGGTCCTTTAGACCTAAAAACCTTGTAACAGATCTCTCTAAACTTTCTGTTATAGTTTGAAAGGAAGTTTTATCAGGTACAAATCCAGCTGAGATAACCTGACAAGTATAGGCAGCCATCACTTAAGAAAAAGCAAACTCAGCAATACCTTTTAAAGTGTATATTATATGCTGCCACCCACAGCTCTGCATAAGTAAAAAAAACTATCTCAGTTTATGATCACTGTGGTCAAAAGAGCAGTGATGCTCCATCACTTAGCATGCTACTTATCCACAACACTGTTACACAATCATTTATTCCCAGAGACTTTTTGTCCCTAAAAAAAGTTATTTTCACTTTGTATGTAGAATTTAAGCCCTATCTGTGCCCCATCTGTGTCAGATTATTTACCTTTGATTGTAGTTTTTCGAGCACTCTGTAGGATAAGATGCCAGATCCGCACTGTCCACCCTGGTTGATGCTTTCACACTTATTATCTCTCAGGAGGCGATCATGTAATTCATTATCTAGAACAGAAAAAACACCAGACATATACACATATATAAAAATCTATAACTTGGTTAATAATTTTACACAATGGAAGTTCATTATATATAAACATCTTTCTAAAGGTTTTATTTATTGCATTTTGATAATCTAGAGACATGGATGTGAACACGCAGCCAGAAAAAGGTGGAAAGAGCATATTAACACCTCACATGGAATAAGGAATATGATGCAAATTGATTGCTTGACAGAGATCAAATTGCTTGCTTCTAATTAATACAAAACATCCAAGAGGGAAAACAAGGATGAACACAATGAGTACATTAAGCCTCTTCACTTCACAGATCTTATTATGGAATTATTTATTTCTGTTAGCTTTGAAAAAAAACAACAAAAAAACAACATCTTCTTAATTATAGCTCACAGAGCGCTTCCCCCGAAAAACAAAACTGGGGGGAAAAGAGGAGGGGGGAAGTGAGGGCGGGTTATTCACTGAGTTTCATTAGCATATGAAAAAAAAGACTCACTACTATTTGAGCTGGTTCGTCATCTGCTGAATCATATTTATGCACCCCACCCCACCCCACCCCGCCCCTCATGCACACACGTACGCACACCAAGTCCAACACAAATAATGCCTCTCTGAGGACTGTTTCCCCGCGTCTAGGGCAGATTTCTCAGGGGGAAAGGAGGCAGCCTGATGCTTAGGGTCTATGAGATTTTACTATGTGTTAATCTGGCTGCTAGTTGTCCTTGAGCCCAGCCCATTCCCCCCTAACCCCATCTGCTAGCATTCCCACCACAGAGGAGAGAATGGGCTGCGACTGGGGGTAGAAAAAGCAAGAGACCTTCCCAGTCCAGCAATCATGAATAACCATTGCCTCGCACCATTATCAGAAAAGGCTCGATCCAAGCTGAGATGGTGGAGAGGAAATATCTGTAAAACACCCCAACGCTCCTGACATTACTCTAACCACACTCTCGCATTTTGTTGTAAGTGATGCTATTATGATTATTTTCATATAATGCCTTATTAATACCGTGCAGCTGCTATGGATATTCATCACTGACCTTGAGTCTTTGTGTCCCCTTGTTCCCAGCTTATCCATGCACTTGGGATGCTCTCATGTAATTAACACAGACATTATTGTGATGGAGTAAAAAAAAACAAAACTCAGTGGTACTGTGCTGATACCTCATCTTGAAACCAATAAAGCAGGCCAGAGTAACAAAGTAAGATTCTGGAGACCATAAAATTAATTACATTATTTACATTTCCTTTAGATAGGGGGTACAGGCGAGATGATAGAGGCGAATGAGATTACACAAAATAAGATTTCAAAATGTCAGTGCTGCACACTCAACCAACCGACTGTTATGATTAGATTACTCTTTTAATATAATTACTGTCTAAGGCTGTGTGTGGAAACAATGCATACATAAAAAACAGGAGCCATGTCTTAACTGATTCTCATCCTTTTCTCCACAAGCCTTTTTCTCTTAACCTTTCTTCAACAGTATCATTTTGAATTATAGGGATACGGATGGGTGTTCTGTGCAAGGTCACTGTCTGGTGTGTACTCACCCCCCACCCCCTCCTTGTTTTTGTTTCCTCTTCCAGAAGCACACTGAGTGAAGGGTTAAAACTGGAATGGATTTAATTATGGAATGAATGGAATTATAATGCGCCTGCAGCAAGTTTTCCTCCTTATTTATTAAAGCAGCTGATGGGCCAGGTTTGATGAGCCACTTCTGGCATAATTGAGTCATCACACAAAGAGGGTTCCTCGCATTCAGAGTGGTTTTATCAGCAGCAAACAGACCTGATTACTGGCAATTACACTCTGATCTAGGGGAAGGAGAAAAAAAGGGTAAATGTGCGGGGTAACTTCTGTGTTTATAGTTTACCCCGGGAATAATTTTCACATTAATTTTACATGCTAAGTGTTTTCTGTTTATGTATAATAAAGAGCAAACGGCAGGAGATAGCACCTTTTACTTTCATATTTCCTTGTAATGAATGTCTGAGGATACAGCAAACTGATCACAATTTATGTTTACCCTATAGGAGGTTTGAGGTGTGCAGAGAACCAGCAAAACATAAAGCCAATCTAGCTGAAGCGAAAGGTGAGCTGGCAGGAGTATACCTGCTTGGAATGTGTTCACACCTATTCTGTGGAAAGCAGGTGAAATTGTACACAGAAAGCAGGCGATTGCTTTTTTGCCATTTTTTATTGAGATGCAAATTGATTCGAGGTGAGTAAATTAAACTCTGCTCAGAGATTAAAATCAACTTCTGTTCAGAGAGTATTTAGATAAACAACTTTTCTTTTTTTTGTCTTTTTTGTGAGGTGGCCAGGGAGCTATCAGACACCCCATGCCTAAATACCAGCTGGACATTAGAATAATAGCTGATATATTTTAGGAGGGGCAAGGGGACAAAAGAGGTCTACGATGTCTAATTTATTTCTAAAATGTGGCCTAAAATCCTTATTTTACAATGCTTAATTATTGTTTAATTATTGGTAACCTACATAATAAAATTAACAGACAAACATCATTTGACTGCAGTGTTGAGGAAATATATTATTTTTCAATTGAATCAAGGAACATAAGATACTGAACAGTTAGTGTAGCCCATTGAATGCTTTAAATATTAAGATGACTCTACTTAGTATAATATAAATTTTAGCAAAAGAAAATTATCAGCTTTTATTTGTGCTGTGTCTGTATATGCCCTTTCCAATAAAAGAAAAAAAAATACTGTATCTGAAAAAAAAATTCTGCCGGTAATTTACAAGCATTCCTCTGCCTGGATAGAGGTTTCTGGATTCATGCAGACACAGTCAAAATCTTGAAGTCAACTGCGATTTCAGATATAACAGCCTCACAGCTACCCTGACGGCCAAGCAAAGTGTTTGTGCCTTTTGCCAAAGAGTACTTTTATAGAGAAGCGTATTGGCATCTTATCACTTCTCCAAGACAGAGATGCTTCAATAAAAGAACACAGCTCACAGAATTCTTAACAGACAATTAGGAGCCTGGCTAGCCACTATCGCTTCAATGATTTGTTATGATGGCATAACTACAGGGGAAACTTGTTATTGGATGGAGTTAGCAAGCGTCCCATAAAAGAGTCAGATGGTGACACCTTTGCCGAGGTGATTTATGAATCTTGTAATCGTTTTCCAAAGTCATCCCAAAGCCTTCCCTCTAAATTGAGTTCATCTGGAGCCGGACCACACAGAGGCACCAAGTCCAGATTGTTTCTTCTGACATCAAAGAGCCAATTTCTGTTTTTGACCAAATTTCTGGTGCTTTTAGTTCCCTTATCGTATGAAAGGGGACTAGATGATATGCTATTTTATTTGTGAATTTCAATCCAATTAAGAACACCAAAATATTGAGACAAATAAAATTAGTATCTTCTTGCTCTACACTATGAATCAATAGCATAATAAATGGAGTGGCAGACAATTCATCCATTGGCAAGTCTCCAGTCTGCCAAACCACTCTCATGTTAGTTTGAATCTTTGAATTCTGTCATGAACATGTTTTTTTCAAACCTGTCTAATTTGGGGACAGGTGTTTGGGGAAAAAGAAGTTCCAGCCCCAGTGTAACAATGAGCAGAGTAATCCTGCTCATTGTTCCGGCCCAAGGAGGCCCTTTCATGGAGGAGGTTGCATGAATGCTACCAGGTGGTCTGCAATTTGGAGAAACGTAGTAACCGTTCCAGCTAATCCCCCCGTCACAAAAGGCAGGTCTCCAGTGCTCAGGGGCTCTCCGGGGCAAAGGGAAAAGTTTACCTCGAACACATAGTGTCTGAAAGGAGTCAGGGACTCGAGCAGTGATTCCTAATCAGATTGCGCTGAAGTGAACAGCTCGCATGGCAGCTGTAGTTTTCCCAGGGTTAATTACCTTTCACTGCTCTCTCTAAATGAGTCAGCTGTTCCTGTCATTAAACAACTCCACTCTATCTCTGCTCCTCTGTCCTCCACACACATGTGTACACGTGTGCGCACGGTCACACACACACAAACACACACACACACACACACACGCACGCACACACACACACACACGCACGCACACACACACACACTAACCTATACAGCGATGCACCTTTGTTTATCTTCCAGTTTTTCTAATGTACTGGGTATGGCGACTTTGATCACTTTACTAATCACTGAAAGGCCATTGAAATAGAGGTAGCTGTCCTTTGTATTTATGCTACTGATATTTATGCAGATCGAAGGCAGTATTCCCAGTACACCTCCCCTATCCTGGTGAAGCAAAATAATACCAATCTGTCAGGGTCTTATTCTAAACAGCCCCCTTTAGTACTAATTGAGTATATATAGGAAGCAGACATGTTCACATATGCACACACACAAACACAGGCATACGCACAAACACGAGGATACACATACATACATGCACACACGCACAAACACAGAGTCCAGCTCTGATATAGTTGTGCTGTCATCAATTTTGAACAATCTGTCTGCTTACTGAGCTCAGTGGCTTAGGATGTTGGGGGAGTTTTAAGTGATTTTTGCCACTGTATGGTAAAATCCCTTGGCCACCTGGATTACAAACTCTAGTCCTTTAACTCATGCCAGTATAAATCCGTGTTAACTCGGATTTACCTCTGGCATATGAATTCTCAATCTGCGTAAGCTTTGTTTGGAATGAGTCGAACATAAGTATTTCATGCAGTAAGGATGCCCAATGGTGAATTCCTATTTCTGTGAAACACACACTGGGAGATAGTTCAGAACTAAATCAGTTATCAGAATAACTAGAAAAGCCTTAAGCAGTGTTTTATTACACTCAAGAGGTGAGGCCTGTATAGCCGTTCACAACCAGGTGGAACTCTGCAATGCTGCACTGTGAAATCCATGTAACCATGGTGACAGATATAAACTCAGAGATGTACACTGTGGTCAAGAGTTTAATCAGATTCCTTATACCAAGATTTTGCTTTGCTTATTGTTAGATGAACATTATTTGCTCAGTTGTTCAAACACAAGCCCTGGTCTGCTACCAAAACGATCATGATAAAATAAAATATGGCACGAGCAGCCTGGAGGATCTAAATTAAGTATTATCTAATATCCATACAATCTCTCACACTCAGACTCATACACACACGCACACACACACACATACGCACGCACTTCTGGGCTAGAGTTAAGCCAGACTATTTTGTACTTAAAAGGTTAGCAGGGCTGTTTTGTGAGTTTGATCCATGCTTGCCAAATCAGCAGATGGTCCATGAATATGATTATATGCATCAATAAAAGGAGTAATCTTTAACAAAATGTAAATTTGACTTAAGTCCAGGGTTTAATATACGCGATGGACTTTAACCCACTTTCTAGCCTGACAGTGGAGCATGATAAGCTAATGCACTATTGCATTTTTGTATTACAGCAATCACTAATGATGCTCCAGAGCTACTATTCGGAGATCAAAAAGATGAGTCCGAGGGAAGGTAAAAGACATCTGCACAGTGTTCAAAATATGTTGAATCCATTCACTTTTGAGTATCTAAAGAGTTCAGCAATCGCTCCAAACTGAGTCTGGGTGCTTAACAAGAACCTCTCTTGTGCTGCCATGCTTTGCTCTTTCTATCTCTATCTATCTATTTCGGTGCTTTGTAGACAAATCCAGTCCAGCTTTACTCAAGGATCTACAACAATAAACACACCTCTGACTAACTCTTAACCATTAACAAATACAGGCATGGACATGAAAAATAAACCTTTGTACTTTTGTGAATAAAAACCAAGTCACAGCTCTGGCACAATCTGACATAAAGTTCAAGTTCAAGTACAAGGCAAAGAAAGTGGCTTACAGAAAGAAAGTTTTAGCAGCGATTCAGAAGTTAAGCATGGAGGAAGTAAAATGTGGTGATCTTATTCACACAAAACATCACTGTTACTGACCCTTCCATGAAGCTACTTATCTGAGCCTGAGGCTTACAGTACACAGCACAGCACATCCTTACACAGACAAACAGAATCACTTGTCTCCTACATCTAAATGCACTCATGTTAACATGTCCGACAGGGCAGAATCGCGAGCTTGACTTACCATGCCCCTTTTAGCCTTTGTTTTGCATCTCATAGTGACGTCGGGGAGGAGACGGAGCAGAAGGATATCGAGGTGGGGTACAGGGTAGTCCAGAGTCTCGCTGCTGAAGAGAGTGTGTTTGGTTGGTGCATGTGTGTGTCTGTGTGTGTGTGCAGGGACACTGTGATATTCACCCGAAACGCTAAGCTTTCTTTCTTTTCTTTTTTTTGTAGCCTTTGTGTCATTCACTTAACAACCAATCTCATTAGCTGCTGGGCTACAATGGGCTGAATTATTTTCTGTGTAAATAAACCACATGGTGATCCTCAAGGTAAGACCTCTGAAGGTCTTTTTAATCACATAAAAGATGAATTCACCCCAGGAAAAAAAATAAAAAAAATCAATGACTACTAGAAAGAACAGACTGCTTGCTGCTAAAAATAATTGAACAAGACAGTCATTTACAGTAATTTCAATTGAGAAATTAAATTTATATTCCTCAGGGTCAATAGTGAAAAGAGTGTAAACGTATAATTATGTGACTGTAATTAATATAACAGGTTGATATATACATGTGGTCTTGACTTGAGAATGATTCTTTGAGCAAATATGAAATGGGTAATAAGAAAAGATGGCTGGATCTTCAGAAGTGAAGCTACTAGGATTTCAAAGCTAAATTATATGATTATAGTTTATAAAAACAGGTTGTTTCAAAATAAAATAGTTTTTTTTAAGCAAATCTCTTGCTGCAGTGCTTGTTGATGCAGAACCGTGAATCCATGTAAAATGTAACTATTGTAAGTACTTGAAGTCATGACAGCTGTCTATAAGCATCAGGGACATGTCTATTGGCCAACTTGACCCTTGTTAGAAAACAAAACAAATACAAAAAGAGAATACTGCAGCCTGGGACTGCCGAGCCGGGTCACTGGAGATTTTCCAGACAAACGCCGCACAGGGGAGGGGAAGGGAGGAAGAATAAAAAGGACAGGCTCAGAATCTCATTTTAACAGACCGCACACAATCTGGGCTCCCACAGAACTATCTCTGCCTGACCGCTTTCTATTTATCCCTTATCAGTGTTTACCAACCGCTAGTTTTCTTTCATTCACACTGTGAGGCAGTTCTCTTACTATCAGTCAACAGCTGACACCGTGGAACAGCCTCAAAGGCAAGAGGAAGGGATCAAAACTAAACCAAAGCTGTTTAAACAATACAACAGAGGAAATAAATTCATAAATCCTAATTCTTCCCAACCCACAAGGGTATAAGCAGATCCTTTATAGTTAGGCCAACAAACAAAACCACAGCCAATGAGGTACATTACAATCAAGGTAAATTCTGAAATATATTTTTAAAAACAGAAAGGCGGAAATAAATCCCATGTAATATTAATTGGGAACATTTCATAGTCTTGCCCTGTCAAACAAATATAAGTACATTCACGGAAAGGTTTTTTTTTCTGTTTTATTTAATTATCTTTTTAGGAAAACCCCACCTGATTCATCCTTGTTAACATTTTAGATCATTTTACTGTATTTTAGAACCAAGCTAGAAAATATGACGCCATTATACACAACTAACATTTTATTACGATTTTCAATGCTTTCTAATAAGCATTAAATGTCAAGGTTTTTTTTATATCTGGTTAGAGTGCACCTCTAATGCAACCAGAAAGAATTATTACAATTACAGTGTAAGCCTATATAATTTATACAATGAGGATTAATGTTCTGCACACTAAATTATATATTATACTATTTAATTTACTATAGGGTGAACACTAATTTATGCTATATTATTATTAATATATTAAAGTAATGTATATTGCCAGTTTGACACATTCCTGAAAATATATGGATTGTACATTCACACAAGACCAATTTTAAACAATATTAGAGGCTACATAAGACACACTGTTAAAAATATAACATGTTACTGAGAACTAAAGAGGATAAAATTACATTTGAAAGGTGTATATCACACTGTTTCTTTACATTTTCCAGTAGGACACACAAACAGCACTGTTGTTCTGTAATACTGTTCAAAAGTTAAGTAATTAATTACATTTATCCTTTCACCAGCTGCTCAACAGCAGATGGATCATTTCTGAGACCTTGTTGAATTAAATCCACATAATTCATTTTCCTGGATTATCCAACTGAAGTTTGAGTAGGGTAAAAAAACAGGTAACACAATAAGTATCAGACTGACATGTATGGTGAGCTTTTTTGTGCGATTTTGTTGTTTACATTATGTGTACCCGACGGCACAAAACAAGCTGTTAGAAATCAAAAGATCCCAAAGCCTGAATAACTTTTTATTTTTATTTCTTTGCAAAATTTTTACCCACCACATCAGTTAACTGTGTAATGCAAAGTATGTGAATAACTTTGTGAATGCAGTTCTGTTGAGCAGCAGGTACCATGGACAGTTCCTGGAGGTGAACAGAGGTTACGTTTTTGTGTTGTGTAGCAACTTACATCCTGCTTTGAGGTGGAGGGTGAGGAGCAGAGAGGAATAATGCCTCTTACTTATCACTGCTTTACCACACATCCCTGCTATAGCCTGTGCTGCTTTTGTAATTAAAACACAGACTAGAGGTGTAACTTTATTACCTCGCTTGCAGGTGCTGTCTTCATATGTCATCGTCTCTAAATAACTTGCCAAACTTCTCAAAGGATTATCGGGACGTGACTCTGCTGTTACCCATTGTCCTTTGTTGCTCTTTTCTTGTTTGTTGGGAGATGTGAGCTCACTCAAATAAGCTGATGGAGTCATGATTAAATGGATGCTAATAGGCAGAATGACAAGTGGCATTTCAATTTATTTTGCCACTGAACACCTTCATAATTTTCCAGAGATTCTCCAAACCTAAAAATTATTTAACACCGCAATCACAGAGTACAATGTCTCTGAAAGACATTGCAATAGATATAGTAGATAATGTTGGTTTATATCTTTGACTCTTTGGTGTATTGTTTATTTTCTGTTGATCAAAAGAATACAGAACAAAATCTAAGGAGACATTGAAGTTAAAATAATATCAGGACTGCAAATTCATCTCTACCATAGACCTGATCTCCCCTCGTTTAAAACAGTGATCAACTTAAAGGTGGGTCATCAAGCTGATTCTGAGCCATTAGTGTGCCGCAAGTTACAAGTAAATGATGAACTTTTCTAACCAGTATCCGTCCTCCTAAATCAATAGTTGCTCTGGAGACTGTCAAGTGCTATGGCCCCTCTGAACTTGTTCAAAGCTAAGACTTGCATGTAACACAAAAGTTCACAATTGTAGACTGTGTTTCGATCACACTACATTCAGCACTAGCCTATCATTTTTAAACTTTGACTCAGTTACAACGCAAATAATTACAAATACTCCAAACAGAATATAATGCTGTGGCCCTGCTGAATTTGTGCCCACAAAGTACAATACAAAAGCTGATTTGTAAACAATTTTACTGACAAACTGAACTCAATATTATCATATAGTTATTAAACAAAGACTTAAATGTAAAGTACAGAAAGCCACAACAGGATGCTATAAAATACTTCACTGACTGTTCAAATATGTTACTGGAACACAGAGTCAATGTTTAAGTGCATTAGGCTCAGTGGTCTTGTATGTACAGCTGTCACTGTCAAAGCCACAGGCAACCTGACAATGCTTTGTCTCTGCACACAATATGAACATGTGTTCTTCTAAGACAAGCTTATACTCCACACAAATGCTGTGAATTTAATCTAGGTAGACAGTATCTCATGCTATCTGGATGATCAAAAATAGGTCATGCCTCTCAAAAAACAGTTTGAGCCATTTAATCTCCTCTGAAACTGTCTGAAACCTGGACAGAAGCTGCGCTCGCTTTCCAGCAAAGATTTTAAGAACACTGATTTGTATCAAGCAAACAATGTTCATTACCAGTGCAATATTTACTACATACTTCCTGACACAGTTCAAAACAACTATTGGCATAAATATATTTCACATAATCTCGCAAAATCCACGGAGCACTTTAGCTGTAAATCTCGGTACAAATCTGAGTAAGTTTCTAACACTTGTCCATTTCAGCTCCTGTTTTAGATTTCATATGACAGCATCTAACAGCTTGAGCTAAAAGGCTTGTCGTTCACAAATGCGATACAGAGTATCAGTGATGATAAATGCTGACCAAACTGACAGTACATTCAATAAAAAGAACTTTGACACCAACCTAGTGCTGTGATCCAAAAAGTTTGATTTTCTCCCAGTCTCTTGATAGCTGAGCTGGTGCTGTGGCTTTGAAAGGTAGTCCCCAGGAATATGACATACTGTGCCTTTGACAGCCTCGAGATAAGCACCTGCGTTCGGGTCCCTTTTTACGTCACACCTCCCCATTCACAGCCCTTCAACATGATGCACATTTGCACATCAACAGCCACCAACCCCCCTCCTCGCTCTACTCCCACATCCGCAAAACACACAAACAGGCACACAAGAAGGCAGATGCGCGCACTAGCCTCTACTCATGCGCACGTACACTCGCACACAGACACATGCACAGACACCACAGATTTTGTGTGCGCTTAGTGAAGATGCAACATACATGCGGGAAAACACACACATTTACACACGTACACACTCACAGGTGATTTATTCCTTTTTTTAACTCCTTCAACCAGCCTTATTCATATATCGATCCTTATTCTCCGTATTAAAAAAAACTTTCACTTGCTTTGTCATAAGACCGAGGCATATGCCCTCCCAAGCTCCTCATACATCACTCATCATGCAAATGAGAGGGAATGTCACTCCTCAGCAGCAGATGGCCAGGGATGATAACAATGGCTCAACAGACCAGTTTCAATGTCTGCGACTTTATCGCTACGGCAACAACGAAAATAGATATGAAATCCTTGTCTGTTAATTTCATTTCCCCCCCTTTTTAATGTTTGTACCTGTCAGTCTGTTTCATTTCTCCTGGACCATTTGAATGTAAAAGCTTTGTCCGTGGTTTTCTGTCACCAGAAGTCTGGCTATCAGTAAAAGGCAGAGACCTGGAAATGATTTTTGGTGACTACGGAAGGCTGCTGCCTAGCAGTTATTCAAGTAATTAGGTGTAATTCCTCCCTGTAGGCCATGTTAGCCTCCTGAGTTAGCTCATGCGTTCGACAGGCCTGGATAGAGACAGGGAAGAATAAAAGAAGAAAGGGGCCCCGAGAAATCACAAATGCAGCTTTTCAAACACAACCCCCCCCTCCAGCCAAAGTGATGTCACCCTGCGTCCTGCTGACTCCTGTTCATACAAGCCCCCATAGCAGAGAGTAAACAGTGGAAGCGTTTAGCAAACAGGGCCAGATTACAATGACAAAGGCAACCACACTTCTGGGTGGAGCCTGGGGCGAGCGGGGCAAAAGAGGGGGGTGGGATGGTGTGGCTCAGGATTTAAAATAAGTGATACCCAAGAGGGGGCCCCCCTCAAGATCCAAGCGTAGCCCCTTCCCAGCTGATGGTAGGGGCCACCCAAACATGCTTATCTGTCGGTGATGCCCCCCCCTCTGTCCCCGGGGACTGACGTGTGAACACAATATGTAATAATAATGTATTTTCAGTTCTTTTTTCTGTGATTTGTGCATTTGGTTATGCAAGGCTGGGAACTTGAGGATGGAGAATATCATTACTTAAGGTTTGGCAGTTGATCATCACCTTGTTTAATGCCTCATTTGAAAGTCTAATTTCTAACTGTCTTCAAGAGCCAATTCATGGTACACTGTGAAAGAGACATACAAAGAGAGTAGACCTGCTCTGTTTTCCCCCTCTTTTCACCATTTGTGCCGGATATTCATAAAAACATATGAAAGTAAAGAATCATCTATCTAAGCATCTTATCCAATAACATATTCTTTGTTTGCTGATGCAGACAATCTCTCTGAGAGGACACAACAAGCTTGTTCTAAGGATGATTATTTCATGTCCCGAGCTAGACATCAGTATTTCTGTGAGAAAACACAAAAAGAATCAACTCATGTAAAGCAATCTTGACAAATTGCGAGAGAGCAACATATTGAAGACTACACTGCACTGCCATTACAAAATGTAACATTTTCTTTTGGCCCTAACATCTGTTCAAATCTCTAAAAAAAAGAGAGAGAGAGAAAGAGAGAGAGAGAGAGAGATCGTTCAGAGCAGGCATAGAACATAAACTAGTGTTTTGTCAAGCTATTTCATCAACTGAAAATGTGGGCATAACTGGAGAGAGCTGATGGAGAAATGAAAGAGGAGTGGGTTGGACAAAATTACATGTCAAACAAGGGTTCACGTTTAAAAAGTCCTGCTCATATTTGTAGAAAGTGTTTGATTGCGTTTAGAAGGGTATTACAATGGGTCACATCTGTGTCTAAAAGCTTTTTGCATTCTGCTGCAAATTATGTAAGCAAAGCAAAGGGTCACAGCACCCTGTTGTTTTGAACACTATACCTTCCTCCTGTGAAACCTACACAAATATGTTTAACTGAATTCTTCTAATGCACTGCAGGATCAAAATGTCAGCAGTATAA
This sequence comes from Lepomis macrochirus, assembly GCA_024633595.2. Taxonomy (NCBI): domain Eukaryota; kingdom Metazoa; phylum Chordata; class Actinopteri; order Centrarchiformes; family Centrarchidae; genus Lepomis; species Lepomis macrochirus. The sequence continues at coordinate 22,160,391 of JALXJV020000012.1, forward strand.
CTTCAACAAACCCTCACTCAACACCCCTCCCTGTAATTTCAACAAAGCAACGCGACTAATTTCGCATGGCAGCCCGTACATCCAAACAACAATGCATATTCACACTGTGCCACTGAATATGATAGACGTGCAGAAATCTATATTAAACTGTGGTTAATTTCAGCTATAATGCTTTAAGCTTGGTCGAAAATGACACCAATGCTTCTTCTTGGTGGTACTGAACCCTCATTGTGCAACCACTTGATGCCGCTTGTTCATCACAGAAAGTCACATAAAAGGACTGAATTAAAAATTTAAAAAATGTATTTGCATATGCAAATACAAGGAACCAAACACAAGTACATGTTGTTGATATGGCTCCAGGATGTATAACTATCTTTATGTTAATGTCAGCAGACAGGGAATATTCTTTTGAAAATACAGTACATTTTTCATGGGGATCATTATCTACACTGCATGTCACTGTGTCTCAGTTAAAAGAAATGATTAGATTACTTCCCAGCAATCCCCTTTGGGGCGATTTGTGTGTGACCGTGGGCAACCTTACAATATGTTTATTCAGTGTCCTTTGAAGACACTTCAATAACATTTCAAATGTTTTATGGGCAAATATAGGATGTTTTCTATCTCTGCCTTGAACTGATGGATTTGGATATGGCTCTGTTATATTTTAGTTTGTTTTGCAAACTCACTAAATCTTCCTCTAATGAAGTATGACATACACAGATAGTCCTCAAAAACTAATAAAATAACTAAGTAGCCCAAAATACAGTTATACTAGATGTGACAGGTGTCTAAACATGGACTTCTGTGTTGTAAAAATTCAATTAAGGCTGTATATTGCATGTATGGAAAGTATACATGCAATTCCTAAATCCGATCTGAGTATGACCAACTGGCCAAAGATCCAGTTTTACTAGATGTGATAGGTGACCGCACTTCAACTTTTGTGGTGTAAAATAATATAATAATTAAGTACACTGTGTGCATAAACATTCACTAGTAATTCCTAAAACCACATGTACATCGAAAGATATTCAATTAACATGGTTCCATTTTTTAATTATCTATATAACTGCATGTTTAAATGATTCACCTTATCAGTAAGAACTAAAAGCATCATGCCTTACATTTGCTGCCCTCATATGAGAGGATCTGATTACTTACATCCAAGAAATCAATGCATGACTGGTCTGTCGATGTGTGGCTTTTGTGGACCTTAGGCCGTGGACTCATTGTGTTGTGTCATTTAGAGGTTAGATCCTGATCTGTGCGTCTCTGGGGGTCCCTGCCCATCTTTTCTACTCAGACGAGCAGACAATGAAGCAGACACGCCTATAAATGGCCAGATAGGAGCTTGGATGTTCAGCCAAAAACGAGCATCTAAACAATGGTAACAGGTGTGTTTAATGCGTGCTTTGATAATGACCTTGGTAGCCGTAATAGTATGTCTAGACACAACTAACAGGAGGCATTTCTGTCTGGTCTCAGAAGTGCTGTGGGTGCCCAATTGCAAGATTCTAAGGAACAGATATTAGTTGGTTTTTAGTCATTAAAAGTAAAAGAAAAAATGTGTTAGATGATGTAACATACAGATTTGTTTTAACTGTGACACTGGAAGAATGAGAAGCATCACAAAAGTTAAGTCTGCCACTCAAAATAATTTTTCCCCCTGTCTTTAAAATATTTGTAGGGTAGTTTGCATAATAAGCTAAAATCATCTTGAGTATTCAGAGATATGCACTTGAATAAATAGCAAAAACTCCATTAATGTGGATGGCTTGCCATTTTTGATTGCGCCAGATACAGGAAGCTTGCTGACATGAAGTAAAATGCAAATGCCCTTTGAGCAAAACAAAGAAATTGATTATGAAGTAAGTTTCTTCAGCACAAGTAGCTGGCTTTGAGTGATTAATGGGGGTGGGTCATTGATTTCCCTTTGTTTAGATCTTGGTTAACTTTCTGGAGACACAATTATAATTTGTTTCCAAACAATAAATCCAATCTAGCTTGAGCAAATTAAATTTCCCTGTGGCCTCTTCTGTGTCATTTTACATCTGAAATGGATTGTTATCAAAAGGCATTGCATGTAAATGTCTGCTTTTTCTGTTTATATTTGTTACATTTCTGATTAGATATTGTTTTTCTCAGTATATTGAAAGGTGAGCACCTCCTATTATAAAGCTTAGAAAGAGCTGTTTACAGAGATCTGCATGACTTGTTAACCACGGTGCCAAAGGTTAATCTTCCAATTCTCACTTCAATGGCTGTATGTCACACACATCAACATTTCTGATGAGCCACCTATCTGCATTATATGAGAAATATTGTCTACAACATGCCAACATATTGTGTATTTGTAGAATGATCACATATTGTATCACTACTTTAGCTCTGCTAAAGGTTGGTGAAATGTTTTTCAGTTATCGCGGCACAATGTACTTTATATTTCTGTATATTTGCAAGTCAAATTGCTGTGTTACAGACTACTTTATTGGAAGGCTTTTGCCATATTCTTTCTATTCTCAGCTTTACAACTTTGAAAACTTCCACAGATCCAGACATTTATACTTCCTGATTTCTCGCATCATCTCTCCAAGATAGTGATAATACGATTTCTGTGTTTTTCGCTGTTGAGAAACAAACTGGATTATGAACAGATCACTACATAAACAGCTTTCTAAAAGGAGGCAGCTATTTTAAAAAAGGCTGAAGAAATGCAAAGAGGGATTTAAATTTTAATTTGAATTTATTCCAGCAAGTGAAAGGTTCTTTTGAGAGGGGATTTCAGCAAAGATGATGGTATTTAAAAGTGATAAACAAGCATCTAAACCTCCAGTGGAAAACAGTCATTTTGCTTCTTTCTAGTGTAGGGGAGGAATTGGGCTTGCTATGGTCACATCCAAAAAATAAGAATAAGTAATAGTAGTAATTAAAATGTAAATAAGCGAGATCCATGGAGATATTTCAACTGATCTCTGTCATAAATTGTGTAATTAACATTTTGTCTTGACACACCTTGTGACTCTGGATGTATAGCTATATGTCCTCAGGTGGAAATTCATGTTCTCTGTGTCCTTGGCATAGCGTACTTTATACTGTATATGGATGCTTAAAAAAATCTTTCACACTTATCACATGCAATTTAAATTCTGTGCATCAACACTGGAGAGTAATATCAGGCTAAGTTCAAAATGAAATGCCTTACAAATAGGACTTGTGTTAATTAAGGGCTGTTGTTGTGCAATTTGAGACAGTACATGGAAAATCTAAGTGAATCTTTAGATGAGTGATGCACTCTGAGCAGTCACGTGTCAAATTTCTGTGACAAAGGATGAGTAACCAAAGCTGTCATCTATTATATTCATAATATATGGATTAGAATGTGACTGGATTTCAAATGTTTCTATTCTCTCCTGGATGACCACTAAACTTAAGCAGAGAAACCTATGCCACACAAGAAAGACAAAGAGTTACATCATTTTGTTGAACAGTTAATCCGATCATGGACCAGTGTTTGTGCATTTGCTATCTTCGGAAAATGCCAGCAAAGGCGTTAAGTAAACCTATTTTACAAGACTCCCTCACAAGGATACAGTGCCAGTATCGGGATAAAATTTCACACAGCGGCATGGCTCAGTCACATAACCTAAGCAGGCTTAGGAAAATGGAACACTACAAAGTATTGCACTTTCTTCCTGTATGTCTGTTGCGGCACACAAAATGCTCGGATGACTGATGTGAGTTTTAGCATGAAAGCCAAAGTGAACTAATGGCTGAATAGCATGTAGATACTGTTGTTAATGCTCTGAGATGTTTAAAATGGTAGATTATGGAAGTGTGCACCTGGCATTCTGCAGGCTAGCCTGGCAACACTCCTCCCTTATAATTATAATGAACACACAGTAATTCAGGGTTGAGGCTGAAATACGAATGATGTCCTCTGAGACAGCTTGTTTTAATGGCTATGCAGAAGAGTTCCTAGAAGTGCAGATGGCAGATGCAATGCCTTTCAAGCTATTTACAGATTGTTCACTACAAGGTATGGACAGACCCATAGCACAAGGCCATATTGCTCTTCTGTCCTCCTGGATTAGACATTAGGCTGGCTCATGAACCACTAATGAAAGCTTAAGATACATTTTAGAGTATGTTTACTGCAATATTGATAGCCCATTATAGTAACAAGTTAGATAGCATATTAGGAAATAACGGCCTGATAAGCACTGCATGGCCTGTTTGTTTCATCTGAATTCCCCACTGTTCTTACTTTGTCCACATAGGGGTGCATTTGCTCAGAACTTGAGCCCTCATGTAATCCTTTATTACAGCGTGTCAGAAGCCTAATTTAAGATTTTTGGAAGGATACAAATGTCTAAGAATAGAGTAGTCCACATTTTATACTATATGGAACATAATAGGCTGCAAATGAGGTAAGCGCCAAATGACATTGACCACAAATGATGATAAAGAGTAGACTGAAAGCCATACATCCCTTATGTTAAAACATTTTGGATCTCCATATAAACAAGGAACCATTAGAAATGCCTCCTCCAGGAATCCATAGTGGAGTCAATGTACATACTTTAAATATAAACATAACTGTATAATTTTAACACAAATAATGACAATATTTCACTCATGATTTTAAAAGCCAAATTGTACCTTTTGCACTGAAAATATTCCACCACTATAAAATCTTCCTTTACATAGAGCATAGTTAATATATCTCTATCCCTGGCACAGTCCCAAACCTTTATAAAAGAGTGTGGAGCCTTTGAATCAGACCACTACTGTGATACAAGAGCAGGTACCGAAACAACAAAAATGTTGTCCAAGAAAAAGTTTTGCTGCATTAAAGTCACATAGGAGCCACATTAGCATGTGAAAAGAATAAACAGAGGCATTCTCAGTTACACACTCCACCTGGCTGCTAACCAACGTCCTTGTCAGAAGTCCACCCACCGCACTGGCTAACACTGAAAGACCTCCTGGGGACCGCAGTGACCATTCACTCGGTTCTCTCTTTTTCCCATGCACCTGTGACTGTTTTTGTGTTTGCTATTTTTTGCTTTGTCTTTTTCTGGCAACACTGTATCATCGGAGACACACTTTCCCTCAAAAGGAATTCTCCTGCCCAACAATGTGGTTTGTTTGTTCACCGGATATGGCAGGCCAGAGAGTCAAATGAAAAAAAAAAGTCACCACAGTAATAATTAACATTGCCACAAGAAAAATAAGCTGAGAGACACAGTAGTATGAATTGACTTGAAATAAGAAAATAAGGTACTTTTACCAACTGGTTTCTTGCCGAGTTGGGGGGCTTCACAGGTGCAGTTGGAAAGGCTCTCCTCCTTACTCTCCTCGGACGGCTCATCCGGCTTCTCCATGGTCCTGGACCTTAGAGAGCTGCTTTTCCTTTTTCCAAAGGACTTTGCCACAATCGCTTTGTCCGCTCCTTTCATTGTTTTCTGTAAAACACATTTACAGCATGACTTCCCAGGTTTATCCCTCTTGTGAGCCATCTGCCCCCTTTTTTGGCTCTCAATAAACCTGGGCTCATCTTTCCCAAACCCAAAGTAAGGGAGAATTAGGGCATTGTGTGCATATGCATTCTCTTAAGCATTCCAGAAAATTTCCTGATTGCCCTGGCATCTTTTTTAGAGAGTGCTTGGACATTGTTTTTCTCCTGACATTTTCCAATCCTGTGTGGAGAGAGTGCTACTGATTGAAACAGTATAAAACAATACTTTGCAAAGTACCCACACAGTAAACAGTAGATGGAAACTGAAAAAAACAAACATGTTTTCACATTTAATCCAACTTAAAGGAAATAAAAATAGCACATTATGCCCTAATTGAGTGCTGTACAGTCCGCAAATACTATTACAAGGCCGATCAGGATTAGCAGTGGAACATACCTAGTTATCTATTTCTGAGTGCCAAGACTGCTAGCAGTGGGCAACTAAATTTCAAAAGCTGGCAAATCCAGTTGTCTCCTAAATACAGAAAGTACTTAAATCCAGAGCTAACAGAAGAAAAAGACGGATAAAGGGTGCTCTGCATATCACCGAAAAGCTTGTGCACTTTTCAGAATCACTGGCTAGGTTAAACAAATATGCTAAGTAGAGATCAAAACAATCCTTTGATCTGCAGCCTAGTTTCCAGAGGAATAGCTTGGCTGTTGTTGTAAATAACTTGTATAAATCTATATACCATTTTGCCTTCAGGTAATATCAAAAGTGCCAGGGATTCATAGGCAAATACCTTGTGGTTAGGAAATAGATCAGATAAAAGCACATAAATATTTCAGGAACATTGCACTCTGTAATTTTATGTATTACAGCTGAGTTTTTAACCCCATATGATCATTTCACTTTAGTTACTAAACATTAAAACATGAATGAGAAATATCTCATAGCAAAATTACATTCTAGCCTTTTCTATTTTGTAGTTTGGAAAAATGTTCCTACCTTCAGCATGCCATTCAGGTCAAACACAGTGTAAAACATTGTGCTAAACTTCATACAAAAGAGGCTTGAAGAATCAGAATGCAGAAGCTATGCAACTTGCTGACTAACTTTGCCCTCTGTTTTGATCGAGCACACAAAGAAAAACGCTGTCCATTCAAAACAGACAGCATAACTCTTTTCAGAGAGGGGGGACCGTGAACAAACGAGGCCATGTCCTGAGCTGCAGTCAGTTTCCCGTCAGGCCTGCACAGTGCACGGTGAGGGCCGCAGGGACTGGGACCGGCTGACACCACACTCACGGGCAACAGAACAACTTTTGTGCAAACTATCCTTCTCTGGAGCTTTTTTTCTGTTTTGCCAAATTGGACAAGTTTGTTTTTTCGTTTGCAGCTTGCTTTACCTCAATCTCTTTGGTCATACTTCATAAACATGTAGTCAAATTAACAAACTAGTCCAATACTTTCTGCAAACAAATTTGATAGCAATAATAATCATCAGTAGTATATTATTATTATCATCATGATAAAACAACACATAGCAAACATAACAAATAAAATTAGTCAATTGTAAAGATCTTGACACATTTATTCCAGCAAAAATCTGCATACTATAAATTAAGCAAAATTAAAGATTAAAGAAAATTAGCTTTTATTAGCTTTTAAGTTTATTTGATTTGATACTATGCTCACTAACAGAAATTATGATGTTAGCTAACACAGACTTACTAACTAGCTAACTTACTTTATAGCTAGCTTAACATACTGGTTCACTGACTAGCTTAAATTAACTTAACATAAACATAGTCATCAAAAGAATCGCTGTAAACAAAAAAATAAAAAAAATGCTTTAATAAAGCCTTAAAGGCAGGTATCATGTATATGGAACAGCCTGTTGGGATACATTAAAACAGAAAACAATGAAATGCTTTGTTAACTGACCAATTAGCATAGACTGAACTTAAAGTTGCTACTCATTGCTGTTCAAATTATGCAATGCAATAGCCTACTTTTTTTGGAGAATGTCACTATGTTCAATAATTTGTTATTGCAAACAGGTTGTGCTAGCTAACATAGCAGGCAACATATTAAAAGACAACTTTATGTGGTTTGTAATGACTGTTCAAATTACTACATTTTTATTACTTTTTTTGGTAATGCTATCATGTTGATTCAAAAACACACAACCCCAGGTGTCCCCGTAACGTAGCACAAGTATTTGCTACAGCATAGTGACTTTTGTAAACTTAAGAAACTCTATTTTCATCCTACTGAGATACATTTTCTTTAGAAACATCCATATCAGGCATTCAAACACCACATTCAAAACATGTTTCATGTGGAAGGTGACTGTTTTAAATAGCCAGGCCTGCTCGTTCACGCCTCTGATGTCCTATCTTACTGTGAATGCTATGTATATGCTGTATGTGAATGTACATTGAGTGTTTCATGTGTTATGTGACTGTGGGCTTTCTTGTAAAAGAGATAACGCATCTTAAGCGACTTGCTGGTTTAATAAAAGTGAAATGAAAACTTGTATGACTAAAGGTGAAATGAAAACTTGTATGACTAAAGGTGAAATGAAAACTTTCAAGAATCACAGTAAGATTCAGGAAAGGTAGACAGGTGTGAATCTTCATGAAAGAGGTATTGCCTAATCTCATTAATACAAACTATTTTTTACTCCTGGCCAGTGTTTAAAATTCTAAAAGCTCATCTTAGGTGTTTGAAGGATATCATGGGAGCTTTATCTAGCTTCTCCAGAGTCCTGGAAAAACAATTTTGAGAGAGAACAGAATGTACCATATTCTTGACCCGTCTGCCTCAGATGCTTGCTGTATATGGAACTGAATACTGGACGTGAATTGTATCATTCTCTGTGTCAACTTGTTAGATGGCAGTTGCTGTAGTGGAGTGGTGAGAGCGGCACATATGCATTATAGGAGAAAATTGTGAAATGACAGATTCCGGGTGTGATACTGAGGGAATGACTAACTAATAGGAGGGGTGCTCCAGGCTGTTAGCTTTGAAAAGCAGTTTGCACATTACTTTATCTTGTCAATCAGATTCCTGGAATGGAAGAGGTGACTGATAACTTGAATTAATTATTTTCTTATTGCATGCATGTGTTAATTCATGTTAATTTATGTCCCTTACAGGCCCAAGCCAGAATATCCAGAGTAAAGCGCCACCTCTGGCACCCAGATCACCACACTACTCTCTTTGCATATATTTATATCAAATGAAAGACTTTTTTTTAATCCTGTTGGAACAAGGACTGACTGCCAAATTTGATTTTTAAATGTACTTTTAAGCTGTTCATGGTTTACGTTTGCATTTTTTCTTAACAACTGAACAACACGGAGCAGTATTTACAGCTATGATGGGATTTGAAAGTTACAGATTATTTTTTATAAGTAAATCCTGCCCCTTAAAACATACCCCCTTTCTTCAAAACAGATAATGTAGCACAAAGTCAACACTCATAAGGCATACCATCTACATTCTCTATTTCTATATGTGGTGCATTTTTTAAATGATGTGGTTCACCCTCCAAAGGTCTAAGGTTTACATTCATAAACATGTTTTTACTGTATTTGATCACAAACAAGAGCAGTAGCAATTCTGTAGAATGTACAGAGTACACTTTAAACAATTGCATTTGACTAAACATCTTTAAACATTTTGACAAATTTAACTTCCCCTGAACACAGAGGATAAGAGGAAAAACATTTCTCTGATGAGAACAGAAACAGCAAGAAGTTCTAACAAGGAAAAGCCTGCCAGGTGGCGAACTGGCTGCACCAACAGAACGCACAATCTGTCTGCTTCTCCTTCCAAACCATTGACAGCTGCCATCACCAGCCTTGCACACTCGCACTCAGTGGCTCCTCAGCTCCCTGCCCATCCCTCTTTAGTGTTTCCTGCTAACCTCAGAGACAGGGTCACCTGGCCCCCTAGTTGCCCGTCTGTGGGGCCCTGCTGGCCCCCTGGAGACCTGCCTGCATGGGGATGCATGGCTAACAGAGGTCTAGCAAATCCTCTTTAATATGCAAACCAGGGGGCTATTCCTTTGACCTGAGACCATAGCTTTTCTAACAGTGAAATCCAAAAATATTCAAGTGATGTACAACGCTGAGATTTGATGAGCAGTTTTTGATCTGCAGTCTATTTGATATTGAATATTATCAGAGAAAAACAGTACAGAATTCAGGTATTTTCCCCAAGCAGGTAGGATATTTCACTTTAATTAAAGTGAGTGAATCACATTATGTTCTCCTCAACTAATTTGAAAAAAAATAACAATCTACACTTTATCATTTTTGTAAAATTGGAACAGCATTTCTCCAGTGAGTAAAACCTAAGCACACAGATGCACAGAGGCTAAACTGAAGAGTGTTCCACAAAGCTAGCATTGCAACTGGTCTAAAAATAAAACCTGGCAAAGTTATTCTGATCCCTTATTGGTCCCATAGTTTGATTTCACATTTAGCATTTGCATTCCCCTCCGCATAAACATTTCATTCTTCCCTTCCTGCAGTACAATGAGACTTGAGTGACTTTGGCAGCAGATTTTGGATCGGTGCTCCTGAATCCACCAGTGTATGTTATCAGCAGGTAAACAAGCTTTCGAACAAAGCCATAATGGAACTGCAAGCGGCATAAAGAGGCTCATCTCAAAAGCTATACAACCCATCAAAGCTGGTGTCATTTCCTCAATACTGCACTGCAGCTGGAAAATGCATGGCTGTTAGTTACAGTTTAAATCGCCTGTCTATTTTCAGACACTTCAGAACTATTTGTATTGATTATTTACTTGTCAGTAAGCAGCCAGATTAGCAAAATAAAACAACAGATTTTTAATGTTTACTGGATTCTTTTCCGTTTTTTGTTTTGTGGTAGGAAATCAAAAACTGTGTCATGCACTAAATTAATGGGATTTGCACTTTAGGGTATTTGAATAATTATTTTCCACTGAAAATGAAATACTTCTATCTATATTTGGAAGGATTACTGATGGCATTGAACTAGTGTGAAAATAATTTGCACTTTAAATACGTAGTTAAGTTATAGCCTACACTTTCTGCTCACCAGATGCAATCTTGTTAGCCACACGCCTGGATGCTTGTCACCAAACTTTCCACATATTTGCCTTTTGGGTACAGCACATATGCACAACTAAACCTACGCACTCTCCTCCCAGTGAGTGGAGAAGCCTCAAAGCTTTCCTTTCATATGCTGCATTATCTCTATGGCGGTAATTATCCATAAAACTATGCCATCAGATGGTGATGATTTCCAATATGAACCCAATAAATGTGTTTAAATTTTGAATTATCATATTTATGTGGATATGTGTTACTAATAGTGATTATGTTTGTCATGTGGGTAGAAAATCAACCATCCTTATATTGCGCGCTCTCACATATTTCTCAGACATTTCATCACACATTTAATCTGCCCCTGTCTAAGATTTTCCACTGAACCTGTAGTCAAGGCAGAGAGGGGACAATAACGGATGAGATTATGAAGCATGTCTGTTAAAGCATGTCTGTTTGATCATCATTCTGTTTAGGTGAAGTTCTCTTCTTGGTCTCTTCAGTCCCTGACAGCAGATATATAACATAATCTCTTCCCCTAACCCTTTTCTTAGGCATGAATAGGGTGGAAATGTGATGGCATTAAGTCGATTTACTCCTTGGTTTGCAGTTTCAGCCTTAATGCCTCTTGGCTCTTCTTCAACACACTCGTTCCATTTAGATTTTGAAAATATAAATGTTATGTTAAGGCTTTCCTATTTATTTTCATTTACCATCATTTGAAGTTCATGCATATATTTACTCCACAAATAATGCTTGTTTATTTGCAGCTCCGTCTATCTAGTATAGTGTCAGAGATATTGGAAAATCAAATACAACTTGTGTATTATCTTCAGATACACAGGATATCAATAACAAAGGGTGAGATCTAAGACTGTATGACAATCTTTGAGTTGTCTCTGACATCATTTTGATATTTCCCATTTACTCATCTAAACCTTAATTTAGTGCCTCCAGCATATGTTGACATGCAAAGAAAAGCTATTATACTGTGCCTTTGAATTTCAGCTGATGGTATTTGAAAGCTGCATCAATATACCTGTCCTCTTACAATTATCGGAGTGCATTTGCGAAGAAGGTATGCTTTTGTACATAAAAGTTTCAGGCTACTTTTGGACTTGGCATGATAGACATTAAAGACATTATTTTGAATGAACTTGTGCATGAAGATTTATTGTTAGTTAAGTCAGTATTAAGTTTAAGGGGGGTCTTCTCCTCATGGATGAGTTTATAGGATTCAAAAGTAACGTCACTTTAGTATTACAGGAAAAAACATTTGTCCAAAAGAAGTCTTACAGTCCTCAGAACCCTCAACTCTGTATAAGAACTGCAAGGGGCAATTTCTGTATAATTTGTTATTGTCCATTAGAACAGGTGGTAAAACTGTGTCGTTAGGGCGCCTCAACTCAGACTTCCATAATCTTCTTTTATATCGCCTCTGAAAACTTATTTTATTATTTGATAAATATCTTATATTTATTATATTCTATAACTTACTTTGTCATGTGCTTCCATGTGTAGGTTGGTGTTTGTCTGTAATACATATGTACATGCATTTTTTGTTTAGGACCAACTGGATTTTAATGTCGTACTATTTTCAGTTTGTATATGTATTTTGTTATTTACCAGTAAAGCACTTTGTAATCTCTAGCTTTGATAAATGTTACAAAAAAATATTTATTTTAAAACACGCCTCATAGAAGTTTGTAACATTTTTTAAAAACAGTTGAATTAAATAATAAATTCCTGTTACAATAAATATTACAAAACAAAAACAGAGATGCAGACCACATTGTACTATGCATACAGCTGAACACCCAATTTCACAATACAGTACTGAAAGATATAGTGTTCTTTCTATAAGTGTTATGGAAAGTAGTTTGACAGCAAGTGAAAGGCAGTTTTAATAGTGGAACTAGCTAGAGACTACACATGGCAATGTTAAATCCCATTCAGCCTGATGAGAGTGACTCCCAGCAGCACTGAGCTCAGTGGGGGGTTGTAAACATTTACACTAAGAGCCTGTCCAGTGCACATGGTTGGTGCTTGCCAGCCACCTCGGTATCGAATGTTGTGTTGCATATTTTGTCATTCAGGCCTGTCCCGAAATTGTAGGAATCACACCATCAATTTATGAAGGAGCCATCCAAATGTGACAACAGGCTTATGCTAAATGGAGAAAATAGAGCTAAACATTGTTAAAACACCCCTAGACCCACATGGTAGAGAGTGCTCGGCAGAGAGCTGCTATGCTCCCCGCTGTGAACTGGGAAAGTGATGTTGGTGGGCTTCCTTCTCCATGAGGGCCGCATCGTTCTTGGGCCCCGATTTGAAGCCTTTTTGAAGTCTGTTTCCTGCAGTAGTGTGCCAACATTAATGTTTCCACAAAAGCAAAAACGCTAAATCAAATGAATACACTATACTGTGCTATTCCACATTGACTCCTACATCCACGAGAACATTTTAAAAGCATCATTAAAAAGCTGTTTACTATATATGTTCTAAAAGTCATTAATGTGTATTTGTTTGTATAGTATTTCACTATAACAAGCCAGAATAAAATGGCTTCTCAATACAGTAGCTAATACAGAAACTTTTAACCCCTAGTGAAAATTCTATGGGTCCAATAGCATTGTGTATTGTCCTTTGCATCACCTATAATTCCCAAATATAGAACAATAATTACACATATAATATGTTTGGGATCAATCCTTTATTGTTTCAAAACTCTATCTTTTACAATACAGTCATTTTTTGTTACATGTGTGATTTGATGGGTAATGTACAATGTCCTCTGATAATGAAACACAGTCACAAAGTATTCCTTTCTACATATCAATATTCTATAATAGTGAGAAGTTTGTGCTGATATATTTACTTAGTTCTGACAGCTCAATTAACTTCCCTTTTCAAATCAACAAAAAGCATTGTTTTTGAAAGTGCATTTCAAGGATTGCAAAGACGACTGTTTCCATCAGTCAGCCATAATGTACATTTCAGTATTGACAGAGGGCCACACTGCTTTTGTGAGTAACAAACAGCATTAACTACATTTCCAACTACAACATTTATCTGGATAAGTAAATCAAAGAAAATATATCAATATGCATGCCATGAACATTCCTCCATAAACATTTATAATAAATGTATATTTTTATTTAATTATGTTGAGAATGACAGTATTTTCCACAAAAGGACAAATGCTGATAATGAGAACTAATATTTAACATCCAAATTTTGTTCAATTTTACACACAGGGCAAATGGCATAATGCCACAGTGTATAGGGCAATGCCCTAATAAAGTTAATAGCATTTGGTCCACAATAACAAATCTGGGTTTAAAAGAAAACAAAAACATGGTAGCAGGTGGGATTTTCAACTGAAACTCAAAATAGCATGATGACTCTCTTAATTCTTTCCATTTTTAAGGTCTTTCGATTTTCAAGTCATGAATTATGATGTGAAGTTTCTTTTCAAAAATTAAGCAATATAAATATACATTTTAGCTCATTACTTGGCTATTATACTTTTCTGTTCCATGGAACAGCTTTCACTCTGTAGAACTTGGTTCCTAAAGGAACCTTGAACCTGTTCTGGGCCTAGTGAAGAAAAAGACAGAAGGAAAGAAAGTATTGTAAGACAGAAAGAAGGTTCAAACCACGCATACATGAACATAAACAGCATTGCTGACATGGATCGAGTCAACACATCAAAACAAAATTCCCAGTGTGGAAATATTCACTATGACAATGAAAGACATTTACAGAACCACACTGAATGAATGTCAATATACTGGTTCTTAAATATTTATGGAAAACACAAGTCTAACACTTTTGGTGAATTCAGTACCTTTTTTGCCTGGCAATATTCCTTCTCCATCACCTTTCCAAGTACCCACGGCCGCCTTGAGGTCCCTGATGCTAAAAAAAAATTAAACAAATTGCCTTATCAAATAAATACTCACTGAACACTCAATTAAACAACAAATAACTGATTGTGTGTGTGACATAAAGTTTATAAAGCTAATTATAGCATCATCTGTAATTAGTTATAACTGATAGATATTTATATTATTAGTAAATTAAAAGTCAAATGTTAACACATCAGTTCTCATTATAGTCACAAAAGGTCTGGCTGAATCTGACCTGGTTTGAGGTCCAGTGCAGTGAGAGACTCTGAGTGGAGGAAGTAGAGGGTGGGACCAACTGTGAACAGCACGTAGTTGTCATGCCTTTCATCCAGGATGATTAGAACCAAATCGCCTACCTGGAAACTGAAGCACAAAAAGGTGGACAAAGAGATAAAGGGATGATGACATAGTTCTGCAAACTGCAAACAAAAAAAGACTACACATTAATAGTAATTATACAATAATGTGTATAATTACACTGCATGTAATGGTGGTCAGAGCTTTAGCTTTTAAAAATGGTAAAATCGCATCAGCAAGTGCATGTCAGTCCATATGTTATTTTTTATTTACTTACTCTCTGATGGCGATTTTGTCTGAATGCCGTGACGACACAGATGACATGCTTTGAGACATCTACAAAGAAAAGGATTAGGGCAATGTTACACATGTTAAACTGAAGAGTTAACAATACAGGCTAAATTGGCTATAGTTCACTTAACATTTGTCTTATTGGGCAAACGCTAGAAACAGGCTTAGTAATGAATATTAGCAACTTTCCCTTGTTATACTCTAATGTAATTTCTGTTTTATCCTCCTTGGTGAATAATGCAATATCAGGGCTGATTAAAAGATTTTAACACTTATTAGTATATATGTTTTTGTTTCAAGCATGCTATTTTACTATAATTCCTCCCTCTACACATTCTCTACCTAAAATTTAAATTTTCTTCACTGAGCTCTTTGGCCTCCTGGGTCAGGATTTTACTCTTTGATGCTACTGCCACCTAGTGGAGCAGATGTTACATAGCCCACAGAGATAATAAATAACTGACCAGTCTTTGACTGAGGCGCTTGTTTTCTTCCTCCTTCATGTGTAAAGTCTGAAACATATATTAGATTGATTAAACAGATAGAGACATCCAGAAACAGAGTCTTGTACTCTCAAATGCAACGTGACAGACAGAGTGTGTCTATTTACCCTCTCAAGTAAGAGTATCCGCTGTTTCTCCTCTGACATCAGGATGTTATCACTACAAGAAAAAGAAAAAAAATCTCATTATCAATACATGCCCAACAAACTGTATTTATTATGTAGAAAAAGAAAATGAATCAAAATAGGAATTGGTTCTCAACATTAATCTTGTAACTACTTAATAGGTGTTAATCTTAATAGTAATAAATAAAAAACTTACACTGTCTGATCCTAGCCTGCCTTCCTTTCTTCCACTGTCAAATATCCTTCCTGTCCATCCACTTTTGGCTATTTTATACAACGGTCTTTTGAAATTCTTCTTGAATAAACGCAAAGACATGGTAACCAATTTCATGTCATCACAACAAAAGACTCTATACTGTGTGTAAGTGCTGCCGGGGCTGCTGTGAGTTTGCTATGGTTATGGTGTATATAGCAAATGTGCAAAATATTATTAACATCATAATTTGATTGATAAAAAAATAATATTTTATCTAAACAAAATCATATCCCAAGAAGATTATGTGTCACTATTAAATGTATTAGTTTCTGTTTGATCCTTGATGCCAAATAAAACCCATGCTTGTGGAAGCAAGAAAATGTATTCTTAACCTCTAAATGACTAAGCTAAATGACAGATTAGACAATAGCAGCACAGCATTACGAAGAAACTACAGTGCAGTGGAGATGAAGACTGACTGCTATAATTAAGTGGAATTTATCTTTGATTGTACTATACATACAATACATTTACACTCACTACAGTCTAATAACCTGGTTATTGTCAGCTTTCTGCCGTAATCTAACATCATGTAAACAACACAGTTTTCTTTGTCAGGTTAAGAGAAAAAGAAAACCTGTTTTACCAGAGGTACACTGCTTTTGAAGAAACCTGATTTCTGAAGGGGTGATGCACATAAAAAACAAAGGAACTGGGGAAGTTGCAATATGAGCACCGCATAGAAATTAAGTGTGAAAGAAACTGTATGCACTTGCATCAAAATATTTAAATCCATTCCAACTTAAATCTAAATAACACAGTAGATTATTTTGTAAAACAGATGTATACTGTAAAGGAAAATTGTGTTGTATCTCTCTTCTACACAGATTGCCCTCTCAGTGAACTGCAAAAACACTGACCTAAAAAAGAAAATCCCTTCTGGCTTCAGCATCACATACTGTATTACCAAACAGGTTTCTTATAAATCATTAAGTTCTCTCGTGTGTCAATCTTGATTCAAAAATAAGGTGGCTGGCTATGTATGTCAACCTTTATATAGGTTAAGGCAATGCATGTTTATTGTGTGCATGAAGATATATAACTTAAATATATCAAGCTAGATCACAATCACTACAATATATCTCAAACTATCAACAAAACAATGTTGACTGGAGAGAAGATGCTTACTGGACTGTCACCATGCTGGCTTCTACCGCTGAATCAACATGTTCATCATCTCGAATGGCTGCCACAGAGGCCAGTCTGTCACTTTCAGCCATGGACTCAGAGGAAAAAGGCCCAGCAACAGGCAGAGCTCTAGCTGCTGCTGCAGCTCCTGCTTCTGTGACCTCCTGAGCTGACGGGTTAGGAGTGAAGAACGCAGAGGAGACCAGTGCAGTGCTGCGCAGGCGGTTAAGCTCTTCTTCCAAGTGTTTCTTCTCCTGCATGAGACTAGCTCGGTCCTCGGAGAGTGTCTCTATCAGACCTGCAGTAAGTTAAGATAAATAAGAAACACTGACAGGCACAACATGCCAATTTAAAACATGGAACCTCCAAGAATGGATTTTCTGAAAATATGTTAGTAAGTACAGAAAAAAAAAATGTTATACCTAATAAATGGTTATAATCAACAAAATTACATTAAAATGTTGTTAGTCAACACCTTTTATTTAACAAAGATAGTATGTTTTTAAACATGGGCATCATGTTTAATACATTAAAAAAAGCACTTAGTATGTACCCTTGTCCTTATCTTGCTGTTGGGTAACTTTTCGCAACTCCTCTTTGAGGTCACTAATGATCTGCTCCTTCTTCAGCTTCTCTCGAGTTAGAACAGTGTTGAAATTAGTCTGGAGAAACAAAAAAAATGTTTTTAGAGTTTGAACAAGTCTAAAAGCAATTTTGGTCACAACAAAGAATTTCAACAAAAAAAACAAATGCCTTGAGAGGATGTCTTAACTGCTAAGTTCCAACAACGCAGATCAGCTTGCAGTCATTGGAGTTACTTGTTTTTTTTTGTATTGTCCCAAATCTGATTGTATATTATACCCAGTAAGAAAAAACTAAAGTACAATTGAATTATGTAATTTTTGTGCAAAACAAGTCTTTTCAGCTAAAATTATAAAGGGTGGTGCAACACAGAGGGGTCAGACCAAGATTAGTAACAGACCAGACAAAAAAATACATGGCATAGTAAAGACTGATCTGTTGATGTACTTAACTTGAAATTGAATGCAACTGGTTGATAGTGATGTTGTCAATAACTATTAAAAATTAACGGTTTCAGAACGAAGGTACTAGGCAGTGCTTAAATGTAATTAGGAAAGAATTCACACTAGGTGTGTGATGATACCTCGAAAGATTAGGTTACGAAACTCACACAATTGACATTTTTTACATCATACTTGTGCTGCACATCAATTTTCTCACGCAGTGAAAAAGAAATGTACAACTGATAACGTCGACTCGCGAAGCGAATCAGCTCCACCCAGCTGATACACCACAATAGTTATCAACTCAGACAGTTGAGACGAGTGGTGATGTAGTTGGTAGAGATATGCAATATAGACATCTAAAAACTGAAGTGCAAGCTTGCTCTGTTTGGGACTGTGAGCCGCATATTATCTGATGTGCTTAAGTTAACAAGTGTGTTGATTTGTGGTGAGATTTCTGCCTGATCATTAGTGTTGTTGGTAGGTTTCAATTTTGCATGCAACATGCAATCCCAAACTGTCCGTCAAACGGTCTGAATGGAATGCTACCACATGAGTAGAACAATAATCTACCTGCAATAATGTACCTGCCCTATACTCTGCTGTGCAGGTAGACTTAAAAAGTATTATGAATTCTCTTTAAATGACTTCTTCTTGTAATATTAAGACTTTTTTCTCATGAGAGATATTAAGAGATTTGTAGATGTAGATTTTAAATGTGAAAAAAGTTTTGAACAAGAGCAGAAAACCTGCCGAAACAAAGGAGGTTTAACTGAATTAAAATGAAATAATCTATCATTCAGGTGAAAAGGTTCCACAATCACTTACTTCCCTAAACAAAAAGACACAAAGAGGAGGGAAGACTAAATCATTTGTGTTGACTTAGCAGGGATATTACATGAGAAAAGGTGATCTACAGGAGAAACATATCTGAAAGCAACACAGAATGCCTGAGAGCTGCACTGCATTATATTATTTGTTTGCCTTTACATAAAAAAACAAACAAAAAAAACCCCGACCAGAATGAAGGAAATTAAGTTAATGCTGATATGTTTCATAAAATTCAGCACTGAATATTTCTTTAAAAAAAAATTAGTATTACAATCTTGTCTTGTCTGATCAGCTAAGTGTCTTGTCACACCCCTTATTTACACTACACTGTATGCACTCTTTATCTTTATTAGGTACATCAAGCTAAAACGAATGCAGTCTAATGCAACCGTGTGTGGCGCTGATGAATTGTATTACATTGTACCAAATGGTTTTCAAATATTTGGTCTATTCTCAGTGATATAAATGGAATGGACCAAATATTTGTATCCCTGTCTTTCGCTAAATGTTGCAAAGCTTACTGAATATTGATGCATTTTCTGTGTACTTTCACACAAATTGTGAACAATAGCCAATAGCTGTGCAATATATTTTTAATTATGCAACAATCTACTATAAATTGTCTTGCAAGAAAATTAGATAAAAGATTTATGGGTACACTTCAACATCACAAGACAGTACTTTCCCACCTATTTCCAACTCAAAATACAAACCTGCTGTTCTGCGATTAGTGATGTCTTGAGATTCTGTATCTCTTCGTTCTTCTGCTTCTCCAGGAGCTCCAACTGGAACTGTAGCCGCTCTTGTAGTGCCGAGTCTAGAGACAGAGGTGCTCCAGCATCGGCACACCCCTCAGCATGCAGGGGCAACCCTTCATCACTGAAAGGCAAACATATAAACTTTAATTGTGGCAAAGTAAAGTAAATTATCTGGACGTACAAGCACACGCAAAGACACAGACTAGTTAACAATTCATTCTCAACTAACAGCACAATAGACTGTTTACTTATCTAACCCAAAATTTTCTTCGATGTAAAATTATAAATGTAAGCAGCAGATAAAATTTACACAAAAGTTTGACTAGTCAGGTTTTTTTAAAACCACGCAAGATTTCTATATGTGGTGCATCTGCCATTGTGATCAATCATTTACCTTTTTTGAGGATTTTGTCTCACGAAGCTCTTTTTCAAGTTGTCTGATTTTGTCTAACAGTCTCTTCTCCATCTCCTCCTTTATTTGCTCTAACTCTTTAAAGGCATCTAATGACGCAACCTTTGAGGCCTCTTCTTTTTCTAAATCTTTCTCATTTGCTTTCCTGTCCTGCTCTACGTTTTTTGGAGAGCAAGTCTTTTTCTGCCAGCAAATTGCTGATAACAGTCCTCAACTCTTGCTCCCGTTCTTGGAAACTCCTCAGCTGCTGTTCTTTTTCTTCACTTAGAGCAGCCACTTGCTGGTCTAATTCCTGCTTAAGTTTCTGTTGCTGCTCAGCATTGTTCCTCTCAGCATCCTGGGCTTTCAGCTGCAGGGAAGAGAGCTCATTGCGCAACAAAATAGTCTCCTCCTCATGTCTGTCCACCAGCTCTGAGATGCAGTGGTCCTTCTCAATCCTCATGAGAGTCCTCAGCTCTGCTAGATCCACTTCATACTCCTCATTTTTGACCTGAAGCTGTTTTTTGAAATGTGCCAGCTCTTCGTTAAGGATTTTGGTCTTAGCCTCCACCTGGGACTCCACAGCCTCAGCCTGCTGCATCTTGGCCTCCTCAAATAAGAGTCTCACCTCTTCTGTCTCTGACTCTTTGAGGGCTAGCTCCACCTCAAGTTTGCAGCGAAGTTCTGCCAGCTCAGTAATTCGAGTCTCCAGGTCCTTAATTTGGTTGTCCTTCTCTCTAAGCGCACTAGCATGGTGATCAGCTGCCTCACTTAATTTTGCAGAATTTTCAGCAGCCAGATGTTCCAGAGCCTCCTGGTTACCCTTAATAATGGTCTCCAGTTCTGCCTTGTGTTCCTGCTTCATTCTGTCCTCCAGCTCCTTCAAGTGGGACTGCTCAACCACTTCCAACTCCTCCCGGATCTTCTGCTGGCTATGTTCAATCTCACAGTGCAGATTCTTAAGCTGGCTCGTCAAAGAGTCTACTGAATTCAAGAGCATCTTGATCTCTCCAGCTTGATCACTGATCGTCTGTTCTTGGTTTTTGATCCTATCTGTCTGGTTACTCTCTGTTTCAGCCCATCGTTCTTTGTCGTTCTCGAGCTGAGTAAGTTCTTTCTCTTTGCGCTCCATAAGCCCCTCCAGCTCTAGCATTGCACGCTGAACATCTCTGACAATATTCTGATTTACTTGGTTTTCCTCTGTTAGTATGTGAACCTGCTTCTCAAGCTCTTGCCTAAGGGAGAGAAGCTCACTTTGATGTTGCTCCTTCAGTTCAAGTTCATGGGTCTGGCAGATACTGTCCACAATGTTGCGCACCTCTGTGTTCAAACTCCTCAAGACAAAGCCAAAGTCATGTTGTTCTTTTAACACCAGGCCTCTTAAGTGACAGAGGTCATCCTTCACACTTCTTAAGTTGGAATGGGACTCCTCTGCCGCTGATCGGTACTTGTCAATAACTTGTTTGAGGACAGTGATCCTTGAGTTCTCCCTCTCTAGTGTTGTGGTATCCTGCATACGCTTGTTGTCAATAGCGTTGATGACTGAAGAGTACAGCGACTCCACCATCATTTCAGGGCTGATAGGGTCACTGATGGGGTTAGGAGAGGTCAAGTTCTCTTCAATCACAAACTCATTAACAGCAGACATGAAGTCAGATTCAGGGCTTTCTGCTAGAGAATCCAAGTCAAGGGAGCCCTGCTGCAGGACTGGATCCATGTTCGGATGGCCAATGGTTTCAAAGTCAAATGTTTGTGCATCTATGCTGTCTGGGGATAAGTCCTCTAGAGGAGCTGGGACGGGAACATGTATGGGCTGGCAGCTGGGTCCCTGAAGGCTGAGAGAGGATGGGGTTTTGGAGGACATCGGTGTCGTGGTCCCAGGTATGCTTTCAGACTGTGGAGTGAACAAGGCTGATCTCTGACTATAGGATGCCTGCACAGACAGAAGAGGAGGGAAATACATAAATAATGAAGAAAAGCAAGAGCAAAATTATACTATGTATAAAAAACATTTCATACTGCCTATAAGGAATATTTACAAGAACATGTTTTGATTTTACAAGTAACCAGCCTATCAAAATTACTTACTTACTAAATAACACAAATAAAGGTTGTTAGTGAAGCTGTCATTACCCTTTGCTCACTTAGCAGGTCTGTAATAGTTCGAGACATCTCATCCACACTCTGTGCAGCTTGGACTAGCTGGTGAAGCGTCTCTACATGCCGATTTAAGGGCTCGAAGTCGCACATTGTGGGAAGCCTGCAGGAAAAAATATTAGGAATAAAATCAAGAACAGAATGTTGATTGTTAAAACATATTTGATTCTCACATCAATTTGAACAAATCTTCCAAACTTCCACATATGTGTGCTTTTATTGGCCATGTATTTGAACATTTTCGGTAGTGCCACATTACTGACAAGGTTATACCTAAACCATTTCAATAACTGAGGACAATGACTTACATAAGGAACGGCTGCACTTCTAAAGGACAACAAGATTTCAAGTACTGCAGGTCCTCAACGGAGATGTCGGGAAGTTCATCATCAAACCTTCTGGGCTTTCGTGTCTACAAACAATAAACAGAGCAAAACCCCTCAAAATATAGTGGATATAATATACATCATAATACCGACTTGGTCAAAATAGCCTAAAATTTTAACTTACACAAAATGATGTTGGTGGCCATGAATCAAGTCCTCTAAACAAACGATTTCTGAGGAAAGACTTCCCTGAAAGGAAATAAGTACATAGAACACAAATCTGAATTTGTGTGTTATTTCAAAGGCACATGGAGCTCAACAGTGACAACTCAAATGTCAAATGAGAGTTTTCAAGATACACTTACTGAAGAGCTTCCCAAAGGATTCCCTTTTGAACTTCTCGGCCTCGTACAGTAGTTTCCCGTCCTTCACAAGTGCATAAGCCCACTGAAAAGATTAACCGTAAACATCTTACAACAACAAAGTAATAATTGTGTTTCTAACAATGCCCACTCTCACTTGGTGGCATTCTTTAGCATGTTTTTTCTTATTGCCGTTATGACGCAATTTTCTATTCCAACTTTAAATATCAGGAAAAAAAAGATTTTATTCCTGTTCAAAATTTTAGTGTGTTATTGTTGCAAAAGAAAGAGGTCAGTCTCTGAAAAAGGAAACTCTTTAAGACACTACAAAGGGAAACCAAAGAAATGCAACGGGGGGGGCTTCCTGTTGCATTAACTACAAGGAAAAAACAAAATCAGCTTAATAGATACAAATGAGCAATGAGAAAAAATCAATTCCATTTTAGCTTCTATTTCCCACTCTTACTGTGCATTTAGACATAGCAATACATAGAGGAAAGACAGCAGTCATTATCAGTTGGAGCATAAAATATATGCGGCAGCCCTCGACAAAGATTCAAAGAGCAGATAAAGTTTCAGCCTTTTGCTAATGAAATGGGCACAGCTATCAATAGCCCAACTCCATCACTCCTAGTCCTTCATGAGCCTGCTAAATAGGATGTCCTACATGAAAGGGTACCAAGACCGGTTTAATTATCAGCAAACATACAGGACTGCAATGCCAATCAAAACCAAGCATTCCCTCCAAAACATAAAAACAAACAATAAAATACAAAAAAAACCAACTTAAAATGAACTTAATTGTCAAGCACCAGTAAACATCGTAATAGGCCTGTTCTCTCTTAATCATAGTGGCAAAATCAAGAGCCCAACTGGCCAATTAGAGCTGAATATGTAAATCATGTGCAAAAGCTACATTTTCAGTGAGGCAAAAAATCTTACCTCTTTGTATCACTATGTCTGAACGAGCGATTACTGTCCAATAATGGCTTTTAGCACTGACCTCTCTGTAGTGCCGCATAAACATTTTCCTCCTGACGACTTCCACCACTGCCAAGCAGTACATCTGGGGCACCGTACTGAGGGCCTCCACCACCCTCACTCTTTCCATTAGCTCTGTCAGAAGTCTGAGTAGAGCCTGAAGTTTCTCGCCATCCTGGTCTGCATGAAGCATCACGTAGCAGCACCATCTAATGCAATATCAATTGAACCGTTAAAAGCTGCAAACATGATTCTCTGGACCAAAATTGACCAAAATAGAATGAGCCAAAAGCACTATGCACAGTGAGTTATAAAACAAGCACAACAGGGAATAAATATTGGGGATGAAAAAGTTTTCAGTTTTACTTGAGTCGGACTTGAAGGTTGTTTGCAAGTTCTTGTTTGGCAGTGGTGCACTTCTTTTTGATGTCCAGCAGCTTCCTGTGGTTGTTCAGCATGATCATCAGCTGGTTGGTGTGACTCAGACACAAATCTGGCAGAACAGATGTATCCTTCAGGTTTTCAGCACGCTTCTGATTGGCCAAAAATCCCTGCAAGAGGCAACATGTAAGCAGAATTCATAACAAAACTTAAGGAAGAAGAAGTCATATAATATCTCTTACATCTCATATGTCTTACTTTACATACCTGAGCAAGTTCTTTCTGTTCATTCACCAACTTCTTACAGCTTGCAATCATTTGGTCTAGAGCATACAACCTGTCCTCAAGCCCCTTGATGGCTTTCATATTTTGATTATCTAGCTTGGCGATTGTGTCACGACAATCTGCCAGGAAGGGCTGAATGATCCGTGGGTCAAGCTGAAAGAAACATCTCAGTAAATACTTCCAGGATTTTTTACACCACAATTTATGGGTAACTATTTAGAAGACTATTTTGACACGTCTATTCATACATCTGTGACTCACCCTATTGATGGAGTCAAAGCATTTCCTCACAACTGATTCCACATCATTGGGTCTGTCTTGCACGTTGATCCAGTCCAATAGTGTGACATTGAAGGAGGATGGGTTGGCAAACTCTGGAGTGTCATCATCCAATAGTGCAGCTCTCAGCCCACCACTGTCAGTCATTTCATTTGTTTCTTGGTCTCCAGTTGGCTCACATGTGGCTGCCCCTGAAGCAGAGAAGGATGCTGATAACTTGGAAGGCCGCTGTGCATCAGTAGGGCGACGCACAGAGTCTGTGGATTTTTCTTCTTCTGTCTCATCTGAATGCTTTCCTGGGGTTGAACTGGACCTCTCCATGCTCTCTCTGTAACTGTGTCTTGTCAAACATTCCAGCAGGGGTATCCTCGCCATTACAGAAACTGCTGTCCCTAACCTGCAATCATAATAAAATGTACATTAAGTTTATCAAGCTCATTTCTTTTTAGCAATATTACCACTTTTGTATTCACTGGTATTTCAGTTATTCAACTGAGCTAAAATTGTGATTAAATCATTTCTAATATTACTTACTAATTAATGAGCATACAGTAATATGTATTTCAAGTTCAAAATGATTGGATAGGATTACCAAAGTACAAAATATAATTTTCTCCATGTCAACACTTACTTCGTTAGTTTCACTTTAATTTCTTCTAAGTCATGTTGATAATTTATGTATGCAGTGTCAAATTTCATGAGTAACTTCTGATAAGAGAGTGTGCAGTCGTCCAGATTAGCCATAATAGCAGCCCAGCCTTGGTGTTGAAGGTGTTCATCATGAACCAAACGTTCACAGAAAGAGCTAAGTTTATTGGCAACTTCAAACATTTCCTGGAGAGGCAAAAAAATACATATATATAAATGGCAGGAAAAGTTAAAAGCATTCCATTGTTAACAGATTAGTAACAATAACTTTATATTATACTTCAAGAGATACACATTTTTTTTAAATGTGGTGGTGTACAATGACAGGGAAATTTCCCAAAGCAGTTTCTTAAGCCAGAGATGCCCAAATGAAAAAAACAAATACAGTAAATAGATAACTACCAGAGCAAGTTGTGTTCGTGAGGCAACAGTGTGAAAGACAGCTGGCATCAGTAGAGACTCTTCCACCTTAACCTGAATCTCACTCTCAATTGAGAAGGTGGTTTTGGGGATCGTTGGATCCCGGTCACACAAAATCATCTCTTTGTTGAACAGAAATATGGGGTTGGTTTCCTGAAGACCAACAGAAAAACATCAGTAATCAGAACTTCACATATGCAACCTGTACACCTTCAAGGCAAAAAAAAACAAAAGCACATAGCAAATTGTGTAAACTTACAGTGCCAGCACTGTAGCTGCAGACACGTCTCTCTGCAGCCATACATTCCCCTCCATTGACAACAAGGACTTGATGTTGAATTGCAATCTTATATTTGGCTTGGATGGCATGTTTAAGCTCCAGCACACTGAAACAAAGGAATTGTTTAGGTCACAATTGCCCAGA
This sequence comes from Lepomis macrochirus, assembly GCA_024633595.2. Classification (NCBI taxonomy): domain Eukaryota; kingdom Metazoa; phylum Chordata; class Actinopteri; order Centrarchiformes; family Centrarchidae; genus Lepomis; species Lepomis macrochirus. The sequence continues at coordinate 22,186,739 of JALXJV020000012.1, forward strand.
TGTACTGACCACTATTTCTGATTAACATTGTCAAAATTCAGGGTTCTTACGTTTGGACAGCAAGATCAGTGTCAAATGTCAATGTGCTGCCATTGTTGACCTGGAACACATACAACTTCATGTTGAATCTCCCAGAGTTCTTTGCAATTGCCTATCTTGCTCATTTAGTCATTCAAGGCCACCCTGCAAAAAAACACAAACATGAAAATGAGATGACAATACTATCAGTTTTTATTTTTTATATTTATTTTTACCATTAAGTTATGGTAAGAGGTGACATTGCTCTTACTCAAACCACAATGCTTTATTAATCCTGTACCCACGTGAGCTGTTTCCTTGCTACAACACAGAGCATACTTACGTGTATGAATATTATTACCATGGTGTATTTATAACATTAGCTTTAACGAAAGAACGTGTCATTTCATCCACGCGAAACTGTAAAGACCTTGCAATTTCGTGTCTACTGAATAACACCGGTAGTAACTTAGCTGAGTCACCATGTCGTTGGTGTAAGAATGTGTAATTTTTACGTTGGTCAAGTAACATGTAAAGTACGTTGGTGTAATGTAAGACAAAGTCAAACTTTCAAAGACTGCCTGAAGAAGATACTTCATATTTGTTGATGCTTTTCTGAAGAGTGACGAGACAGCACCGATGAAATAACAAGTTACAGATACGTGTTAGCCGTAACCAGTACCTGTTGTTAGCGTGACAATATTAAACATTCAATGTTGCTATCAGAGATGTGGACGTTGGTTAGCTAATTACCGTCAGTAACTGCTTGCACGTCTGCGAGCCTCCTATCAGCCAGGGCTACCCGATTTATTAATGTTTATCTTTGTTGTTTATATTAGGACTGAGAACACTGGCACTAAACTGTTTTACCCCGAGGCCTCCAGTTAGTCATGGTTACAGTGCCAAAGAAGGAGCCACCACCAGCTGCTGCTAGCAGGCTAGCTAGTCAATAATAACCCGCTGACTGCGCTAACTGGCTATTAGCTAACACAGCTGTCAGGCTAGCGCAGAATACCCATTTCAAACGTCGATGAATTTGACAGATGTAATAAGATTAGCCAAAGTAGTCAGTATCACCTGCTTGAACTTATATTGGCACAAGGGTGACATTCCCCACTGCATTAATTGAATAAATGATTTCGTTGGTCTTACCTCACTTTGCTCGCATCTCCCTGTTCTTGGTCTCCACCTCGTCTAGGCGAGTTGGCTAGCTAACAAGCTAGCAACTAAGCTAGCTAGCTAACCAGCTTTAGCTTGGCATACATAGAGCTAGCTTAGCAAGCCATTTAGCTAACGTTAGCTGAACTAAATTAGACTACAATAACTGACAGCCATGGTTAGTTGCACAGAAGAACCATATTGCTGTATAAAAAATGTAATTAAGCAAACTCCAGCCAAAATGGTGTAACACACGGACAAAACCAACAGTTGTTTATTTCAGGTAACTAGCTAACTACGCTAACACCTTCTCTGTAGCCCAGTCTGTTTTGTTGTTGTCATCTGCTGATGTGCTGTCTGTAAACGATTCGACCAGCAGCCGTCCAACTGAACGTTAGCATAACAGTTGTTTTGCAAACTAGGTTAATTTACTACTTTTAAATTACAAGTTAAGAGCTGTACCATTTATGCAGAATTTATATGCTTATGCATAGTTTTTAAAAAATGCATAATTTCAATTTGCAACATTAAAGATCCAAGTATAGCACTGAGCTAAATGGTGTTAAGAAACATTGTCAGAAACAATCTTTTCTTTCTTTTTTCTTTTCTTTCTTTTTTTTTTTACATTTGAATGTAACTGTAGTAAAATAAATGTTAGCTTTTACTAGTCTGCTTTATTAACTTCAGGCTACATTCAAACATTAGTCTGTTGATATTTGTTTATTCACTTATTCTTTTTATCTCACCTTAATACGTCTTTTCATATGAAATCAAGTCATTTTCATTCATCTTTCAATGAAATATTATTCAAGAAATTCAGAGTAATATCAGATCTAACTTATACTATAATATTTTTTTCATGTTTTTATTTATACAATTTTATTCTTTAATCAATATTTTTGGTTTGTTGGTCATACGTGCATAGACTACTGGGAACAAAAAGGAAAATTTACAAATATGTCTATCCAACTGAATAGGTTCAAAAGATTCGGCTCTTACATCGATGTCTAATTTCCCATCTGTATATGCGTTCGTCACTGCACTTCTCCAGGTGCATTCTGGGAAAAAACTGAAAAAACGCTGTGGAGTGTTTTGCTGCAACATGAGAAGGGGTGTGGTTAATGTAAGGCTGCAGTGTGTGCATGATCCGTTTTGCTGCAGAGAGGAGGTAGTTTGGTGGTAATGCCACCTCTGGTGGAATTTTACTAAACAAAAACTTTTCATCGTCTGATATATTCTTTATTGGACATAACTGTAGTAGTTTAAGGCATGAAAGGGAGAAGGAATATGCTCTAAATAAAAACACCCATTCAAAGTTGCAGCAGCTGATTTTGATTTTCTCTGGTTAAGTGGATGAGCTTCAACACCAGAGAGGATGAGAAATTGATATAACCGATATCTCTGGCAACTAGTCAAACCAACAATCAATACAGTTTTATCCTTAAGTGGCAAGTTTTCATCTCATTTTTGCATCCCAAGCTGTTTTATTTAGAAAGACCAAATACCTGCTGCCAAGTAAAAAAAATAAAAAACTGCCATAGTGTCCAAAGTCATAAATGAAAGTAGTACAATCATTAATGTTATTACTCCCCAATGTCTACTTTGCTAAATTGAATGTATGCTTGTGGGAAAGGAGAGGCTAGAGCCGTATCCCACATATAATCTCTATACATTATGTACTTAATTTATTAAAATAAACAAATCTATCCCACATGAGTTGGCTTATTAAAATTATGCCTAGTTACACCATAACTGTCAGTGATGTATAGTGTGAATAACCTGTTATTAAGAGTGTTTGTGTTTGACAAACTGTAAAATACAAATTTAATTGGAATGGGGCAATTAAACTACATGATAATTTATGTTACTATTTTGTTTATAAATTGTCATTTAGCTGAACTGAACCTTTAATGCTTGTAATGTTTTATAAGCCAAACTCACCCTAGAGGTCACTGTATCACAATCATTTATTTCACCCAGACACATGAAAAGGAAAGAAATGGGTGTTTTCTTTATCTTTCTCTTCTTCTACCTCTGACATTGTCATTTATCACTTCAGTAAAAATTCTTGGTACAAAGAGTGTTCAAATATGTCACCTACCAACAATGACCTCCTGTACAGTGCACAAAGTCACTGTGCTAGAAGTTACTGTAGCCCTTAGAAAATGTCAACTCCCATGCTGTTATCTTGATCAGCAGTGCAACAGCATAAATAGGATGCAGTTCTTTAACAAGAGGATCAGGGTTCAAAAGTCTGCTGTTGTGCTGTTTGAATGGTGCAGAAATAGTTTCCATGTGAATGATTTAACCACACAATTTCAATTTGCACATTTAATGAAGGTGACAAAATACCAAAATGACCATAAGATATTTTTATTACACCAAGTAAGGACATATTTCACATATTACATGTTCAATGGGCCATGATTGCCTACATATTCTTTGGCAGCCAAAAAGTCATTCCCAGACAAATAACTGTACTGTATGTTATCCCACATCATGTTGTTACTTAGATTTGTGTCAGTCAGACCCCAGTGAGGCCTGATTGACCTCCAAACAGCTCAAGCTCAAAATCTTCCTAAGCAAGTCTCATAAATTAAATTAATCATGACATATACAGGTAATAAATAATGTTAGATATGTTTTTTAGCTGAGAAGGCACAGGGTCTCCAGATCTCTTAACAGAACAGTGGGATTACAAGTGGCCTACTATTGTTTTCTACCTGCATGTCCATTGATCAAACATGTCTTGCATGGCCAAGCTTTGTTCAAACCTATAGAACACCGTCAGATTTCAAAGGTGACAGCTTATATGAATCACTGCAACGAGCAGAAAGAAATATTCTATCATTTGTGTGAGAAAATATGGAAAGTATTGTGGCTTTTGTAAATTTGTTGCTACAAAATGTGTTTTTAGGTGCTGTTTTGGAAAAGGATAAACCCTGACTTTCTTTAAGTGTCCAATAGTCATCCAGATTTCTTCTCATTGTTCATGTGAACTGTGAACTGTGTAGAGTTACTTGTTCTGCTGTAATCAAACTCTTTATATTATTTTTCATTTTGACACAGATGCATTCTGTAACAAGTTACACAATTACTTGTTTATATAGCTGAAAATAAACTCCATTAAAAAATGTATTTTTTATTTTTGTGCAGTGTATTTGAAATAGTTTAATTAACTTGAACCTGAGCAATAGAAAAAATTTTGAGGAGCCAAAACAGCCAGCGAGGTCACTGGCCTGATCCAGGCACCGCTATCTCAAATCTGAGAGGCCTGTCTTTGTGAAGGCCAGTGGCTCTCTTCACTGCACTGGTTAAATTCTTAGATAGTAGTTTAAGCAGATGTGTCTGGATGGCATGCTAAAGTGCTTCACCATAAAATAGAATCAATTGTGTTCTGCAACTAGTTCATACAGTTGCTTATGAAATGATATCGTGTCTTGTGCACGCAAGTCTGATTTTGCCCTGAGAATTTTTACCCTTCATTAAGCTACAAATGTACTCTTTTCTCTCATGAATTCATGTTTGAAATGTTTTTGATGATGGTAATGTATTTGTGTTATTGTCTTTTTCATTTAAATATCAGTAAACTCTGTGTGTTAGACCCAGAGCATATTCAGGGTTTTGTTTACCCAGACTTTTATGTCCATGGGAGACAAACCAGAATGTGTATGACCACATTACACTTCTTTGTTGCCTCCTGTAAAACAGAGGTTCAAAAACGAAATTGAGCTACAGCTATGAAACTAGTTTTATATTAAACAGTCATTTTTTAGATTTAGATAGTTTAACCTCAACATTGAATAATACTTCGCTCTATGTTTTGTTAAATAGAACAGAACTCATTTTAAATGACATACATTAGGTTATGAATGAAGTTTTGACTGTCCACATGAGCATGAGTTGCTCCAGACCATTTACTTGCCTAAATGGGTAAGTCAAAGGCTCTTGCTTTCAGTTTGTTGACTTTTTATTTTAACTAGTAATCTCATGATCAAGCTTTCTTTTTTTAAAGATAGACCTCCATACAAGAAAGAACACATGATAGCATAAGCAAACAAAATTGATTAAACCACACAATTATATGGACCCTAAATAACACATGTTGGAGAAATTGTGGAGCACAAATAGGCAATCATTTCCACATGATTTCCTCAAGACCCACAGATATCCTTATTAGGGGTAAAACCTAAAGGCGTAGACAGAAGAGCTGCAAATTACTTATTGCAGATCTTACTAACTGTGGCAATTTATTCAATTACAATGAATTGGTTAAAGTCTGAGCAACAATTTGTGACCCAAAATGATCTGGGATTTCTGAGAGATGGCACAGGTAACCTATTCTCTAAGGTTACAAAAGAACAAATTTGATCCTGGTCCTATAATGAGCTTATTAATGCAGTAATAACCTCATTTCAACATATGTGCGGATAAATGCCATGATAACGATCCAGACAAGCTTGTTAATGTAGTGATAACCCCAACACACCCATCCCTCTAACCCCTGGCAGATAGATATATGGATGTACTTATTTCATTTGAAATAACTATACATGCAATTATTTAGTTTATTTGTATTTATTTATTTATTATTTTAGTATTTATGTTTTACTTATTCATATGTTTCCTATTATGTCATTATAAAAAACGGATATGATGTCACTGAGAATAGAAAAAAATCCCAGAATAATACAATACAGGAATGATTAAGAAAACTGAGAGCTTGGGTGTAATTTTTGAAATCTTCAAGTAGAATAGATAGATTTTTATTTTAATGTTTTGATGGAGAAATGCCACTTGAGGACATAACCAGATAAGATGGAAACTTAAGCAGAGCGAAAACTCAGCTCATAACTAACCATAAGAACATCACTATATATGAAACAGTGTGTCTTTGTTTGTCTTGTATGTGACTACTGTTAGAGATTACATCACTTAATGAAAAAATAGAGGTCACAAATGAGGGAGGCACAACTTAGCCTATTTACTTAAGATACACATGATTGGACTGCATATTTAAAAATGTCAGCTAAATGAATAAATATAATGCAATGTAATGTATATTTAGAGTGCTTTATATTTTCCATCTGGCAGAATATTACTTTCTTTTTGTTCTAAATGAGAGAAAATACCTGAATTATCATTAAAGAACATGATCAAGCTAAAGTTGCAAGTGCATAAAGTCTTCCCTGCAATCTTGAGTGGCATTACAGCTCTTCCTTTGATTCTATGCTCATCTGCTCATGTGCATTATATGCAACTATGGGTTTATTATCTGATCAGCAACAATGCAACTTAACTTCACTCTGTTATATAGAACATTGCCTATAGATGTTTTTCGGGGGTCATCTATAGTTGGTGGATAAAGATGCTATAATCTGAGTCTGGCTCCATCTTGTCTTTAGGAAAGCAGTGTGATTAGAGTTCAAGTGCACGATGTGCTCCGTCTGAAATAGTTTTATAGTGAGCCCTTTGTAAAGATTCACATGACGGTTTTGGCCTCAAGGACTTACTATGATAAGAAAACATCAGCTGGAAGATTTGTATTTAGTCCTCATCTCTGCAAGTTAAAATAAGAATCTATAATTCAGACAAGTTTCATTAAATTGCTCTCACACCGTTGTTCTCTCTGGGTTTAAATGAATCTCAGCTGTTCTAGTATTCATGACTCCAGTGTCCTGGAGCAGTTCTCAGAGGCTCTCGCAGATCATTTGGCGCAAGTTACCAAATGAATGAATTGGTAGATGTTTTGTATAGCTGAGGTCATTGTGCAGTTCTGTGAAACTTAATATTTAACTGTTTTCAACTTTTACTAGTGATTAAAAACTATCTTCTTTTTTATTAATGTATTGTGACATATCAAAGTAACCATTTGCACTTTTACTGGTAAATGACACTGGACATTGTGTACATACAATTTCTAAGAACCTAATTAAGATGACTTAAATTTCATTCAATAAGAGAATATCTTCTTAGATTACATAATACTGAGTCTGTGTGTCATGTTGTATACTTGTTTTATATATACATAAAGTCAAAGCCCTGCAGATGACTCATATGTCACATCCCTTATTACACAAGTGCCAAGATGAAAAGCTGGTCCATAATAACAGTGCCAACATTATCATGTGTCAATTCATAGTAAATGAGCCAGAGAATTAAGTGCATAATTCATGTAAATGCACAGAGCAGAGCATGAAACTCTAGTACAGGCTGCAGATAATCAGATATGTGAAGTTATTGAAAAGTCAAATTTTAAACCAAAGGTTTAAAACAACTCAGCTGGTTTTGTTTTCCACCAGATTTAACTTGTGGCTCCCTGCTGCATGTTATTTCCCAGAAGATTGTTCTATTGTTATGGAAATAGGTGATAAGTGGAACATTGCGATGAAATGAACTGGAGGATGACAAAATCTTTATAGCCAGATTAAACAATCACCATTTCTTATAAATGTTGTTTACACTAAAATGGAGTGCGACAGGATGAGCATAGTAATGTGTTTCGGTAGGGAAAGTTCCGTATTTGGTCAACAGATGGTGGCAGAAGGCTGATGATAACACATGCAGAACGTGTGGTACTTTGCAGAAGTGGTTCATTGTTACATAAAGAGAGAAGTATACTGCTGACTTCAGATTTCCACAATCTATCGTTAACAGTACATTTTGATAAAATAACTGCTGATCAACAGCTATACAATTTTGGCTTCTTAAGATTTGGGGAGCTCTCCCTCATCACAAGCAGAAGAGCAAAATGAAGACACAGTCACATTGCAAGTTGTTTACTTAGCACAGCATTGGTCATTAATTCATGAAAGTCATAAATAATGATCACAATCTTCAGAACAGCAGGCAATTGTTGCCACTGAATGTACGAATGCTTAGAAGCGATGCTGCACTATCAAAGAATAAAAAGTTGTGCGTCATATTGCAGCTGTTTAGAGATGTGCATCACAACAGGTTTGGTTACATAATGACTTAGAAAAACATAATTACCTAAATATATGGAAGAAAAACAGACTTTCACGAGTATTAAATTAAAAAAATACCGTGGCACCCATTTAAAATGTATTAGAAACTATTGGCACTGTACGTCTTTTAAAAATACTGAACAAGCCAAGGTGGGGTTTTTCTGAATGATTTACATTCATTCCCCTTGGAAATCACTCTGTGGTGAAACCAATATTAAACTAGATTGAAGCTGTGTTTCCACCTGGGTAGAAGAAGAAGAATAATAGAGTAATAGTGTGCTTGTTAATGTGTGAGAAAGGAGTTTCAGAGCTGCAGGCTGCCTCAGAGCTCAGGAATGGATTTAGATTTGAATGACTTTTGTTGCATATAAACTTCTTCATCTTGGCAAAGTTTCTTTTTCTCTTTTCCTGTATTGAAACGTCATGACACTTGACCTAAAAGTATGAAATGTTACAGACATACAAATTACACTTTTGTATTTACCCAGTCGTTATTTCAAAAGGCCACATGGCTGCACAACCTTGACTAATTGTGACAGGCAGCTGGCCTTGAACAGCTGTTGTTGTAATGTGCATTCAAACCAGCAGGTGGCTCTGTCTCTTTCTTTTCAGGTAAGGAAGATCCACTATGCTCCATATCACGCCACCAATGAAACCTGTAATATAATGGGTAAAAAGAAATAAGACCCTTTTAAACATGCAGTGATATTTGTTGATCAGTGCTGTGGAGAAGGTTGGCCTAGTGTGACGTGCTTAAAATAATAATAAGAGTGACAAACCTCTACTATATCACTGGCTTGTTATGATTTATCCACAATAAAAAAATACTAATCATGTATCTTTTATCGTTGCCTGATACACCATGTGTATGTCAAAGAGATGGGACCAAAGAACATCCAGTTTAAGATAAACAGTAGACTATTCGGACATTGTGGTGCCAGATATCCTCATAATGTGCTTTGATATAGCCTAATCTATATAATAATCTGATATAAAGTTGTGTTTAAACTTGAAGTGTTAAGCGTTAGATTTGGGTGAACATTTGGCGCAAAGAAGCCCCTTTTTGCAGACTGTGTGTGCTCCTGCGCGTTCAAGTGTGCGCGTGTGTACGTGTGAAAGTGTGAACGTGTATGCTCACATGGGGTATAGCCTAATCGGGATAATAACAGCCATACATCTCTAATGTAATTTGAACATCTAGGCCTACTTTTGTATCTTGCAGTATTTTCTGTGGTTGCATAACTGTCAGGTAGGTTATTATAATGATGTGCACGTTGGTTTTTTTTTCTCCCCCTCCACCAAATCCAATCACACCCTCCCCCATCTCAAGTACAATTACGTGATGGGTGACGTTTCAGCATGCGGAGGAGGGCGCTGGGCAGGGACCACTTGGACCAAAGAGGACTAAACGCTATTTCATTTCAGCGCAGAAACAACGCATAGAAGGCAGTGGACCAGGGCGCCTTGCTGAAGCCTAGCCCATTGTCTCCTTCAAACAGAGCAACTAAGGAAAACGGGTTTGACCAAAGCAGCGGTGTAGCCCATAAAGGAGTGTCCAAGTGGTAGGCATTGCGGGTTTGTAAGCCATAGAAAAGAGGGCCCTGGATAGATATGGCCAATAACGGAAAATGAATCACAGTCAAGTTTTAATAATATGAACAAGAGCCGCGTTTTGTTGCAATTGGCGACCAACTATTGATGCTTCTGCGCCGATCGTTTCCTAGACCATCAGTTCGCGCGGACTTCTTTTGTTCGCATCGCTTGAATCCCAAATTCTAGTCTGCATATTTGTGTTGCCGTTGTAAAAAAGAAGAGTTAGTCGCTCCAAAAAACAAACAACAAAAAACAAGATGAATTTCCAGTCGAGCGTCCCAGTGTCCGGTATCTCGCAGCAGTCTCAGCCAGCCATGCCCACTCCAGGCACGGTCCCGGTGGCGGTTCCTGTTCCAGTTCCCCAGTCTATCCCGTCCCAGTTCGGATCCGGATCGTCTGCAAGCTCAGGGGCTGGCCAGTTTGGTTCGGGGACAGTTTCGGGCCAGGCTTCCCAACCTGGAACAGCGGGCTCGCAGTTTGTTTTGTCCAACTCAGCGGCCATCAGGGCAGAGATCCATCGGTTCGAGTCTGTCCACCCGAACATTTACGCAATCTACGACCTGATCGAGCGCATTGATGACCTGGCCCTGCAGAACCAGATCCGAGAGCATGTAATCTCCATTGAAGGTGAGTAGTGAGACGTCATAGCCTACTGGATTTTCTCTACCGTTTGGGGCTTCTCATTCAATGAGTGTTGGGGGGGGGGTTGTTTTAAGGGGGGTCTCCTTTCCCTACCTTTTATGTACACATTGTCATGGGCACATAGCACAATGTCAACAATCACACTTTGAAGCTGGGGGCGTAGACGATCCTGCTCAGGGAATGAAAATGATTTGCCCCCATGCACTACTGCAGTGTTAACAGGAACATTTTCAATTGCACTCACAAGAGGCAGTCTGTGCGATTGTAGCCTAATTAGCTCTCAAAAATGTGTATCAGCTGCTTAACGACATTTGCTAAAGGGGACACAGTTTTTACGCCTCATGCACTATAGTCTTACCTCCTGTGAGAGTCCTAGACTTTGTATGTTTTGAAAATTTGGGACCAATGCCTGTGAAACAGAGGCTACCAATGTGAAGGCACATGTGACTTGAAACTAATGATTGCTCTGAACAATACAGACACACACACACACACACACACACACACACACACACACACACACACACACACACACACACACACACACAGACAGTTGTTACACAGCAAGCAGGAGAAATAGTGGTGTATCACTAGAGATGGCATTATGGACATAATAGGGTCTGTTATAAAGCCACCCAGCTGGTATATTCTTTGTCACACTGGAAATCAAGTCCAAATGTTATTACCTGACCAGGGAAGAATGACAGTGACTGTAAAGAAAGTGAGGATGATGCGCTGTCAGATGTGAACATCTAAAATGGTGATAGCGGTTTCTTATGTGTTTCTCACTGCTACTTACACGCCCATGTATCCAATCAATGGCTGTGTGACACAGGAGTCAGTGTAGCCTACTGTCCATCAAAGTCAGCTGTCGTGGGTCTCTAGGAGTATGACTGCAACTGTTTTAACATTTGCACCATTGGTTCCAATACTATCTTTGGTAGCATAATCTTGATTAAGATATAGGTTACATTTTGTACAAGCAAGTAAAAGGAATGAAGCTGCAGTTTATCTTGAAAGCAGCACTTGCAGTAATCATTAAAATACACAAATATGTGAAGTTCTTTTATTCTGTTTGTAGAGTTTGAGAAAGATTATCAGTGAAACCAGCTTGGCTAGTTTTGGTTGACATTGAAAGAGTGAGATAGTACATGTAAGATAATGTCTTCAACAATGTTATTGGGTATTATTTGACTGTACGGGGCGTTCTGTCATTTTAACAATTATAGCAATAGTTATTTTGTTAGAATTCAACAACTACACTTCCTTAGAGGTGCTGACAGTATGCCAATGGCACAAAATTGTTGAATGCTAAAAAAATGCTTAATACAATTTTTAAGGGTGATATTGAGAAGTTGGCTTAAATGTAGATTGGTAATATACTGACATTTTAAGGTCAGACCTCAGAGATTATCTTGACAATTTTAACCTGGAAAAAATCGGGAGGCCTAAATGCAGTCAACACTGAACATGCTTCAGGATTTTCTGTGCAACCTGTCCATGACACAGTAGACCGGGACAGTTTTTGTATGTTTTGCTTTTGCTGATTATTGAACAATATTTCTGTTTTGATATGTACCTTGATAAATCACACAACATAACGCTCACCACCATAAAAATGTAAGGCAGAATCACAAAGTCATGGAATATCCATAAGTTTATTTAAGATCAGAATGCAAATGAAAGCAATTGTCATGTGGAAATATGCCATCAACTGGTGGGCCTGTGGTGTCTCAGTTCAACCAAAGTAAAGGATGAATCTCCTTTTTATGTCTGATGATTGTTGCATAATTTTCTCAATGAGCCTTTTATGAGTTATGTCTTTTAGATGTACCTCTTTAAAACAGAAATGATACAGCTTGCTTCATTCACAAATTTGTATCTTTGATACAAATATTTGTATTTATCCGTCCTAAAAAGGTGTGTAAACACTTGACCTGAACAGCTTCTAGTGTCCTCTGTTTAAAAGTAATGTCTTGTTGAACGTTAATTTAATCGTGGATTCATTCTCCTTCCAGATGTTGTGTCTGCTTACATTACATAGTGAAGAGTTGATGCTTTAAATTTGAGATAGTATGTTAGCATTTAGATATGCACTGCTATTTAGCCCACAAGTTCATAAATCTTAGGTGATGTCTGAAGGCTGCTGTATCTTTCTAATGTTCTCAAAACATGCCATATTGACTGTATCCTTTTCTATTGTGGAAAACTGGTCTTTCTGTGACATCTTCCTCACCGTTTCTCCCTGAGCATTTGTTGAACATTAGCAAAGAGAAGTTTTGAATTTGATTAGAGAAAAGTCCTTGATTTTTGATTCCAAACTGCTGCATGCTAAATCTGATGCTTGTTGTGGATGTTTGAGAATAGAAATATCTCAGTAGGATATCATTGTTTGTATTTGGCTAGGTATCTTTGGGAATAAAACAAAACTATGATGCTTGTAGCATTGTGTCCACACCTGCAGGCTTATACAAAATGCTACACAGGGAAATATTTAACCCCAAAGAAAAAATCCTCTGCTAAATAACAGAACAGGCGCAAAAATGCAAAGTATACTCCCTGTAAGTCTTTATTTATGAATCTTTTTAGCATTTTGTGAACACGTTTGGGGTAACTTTAACATTATGTGCATGAAGAATGGTGTTGAATTAATATTTCTAAGCATATGCCATATGTCAAAAGGTAGTGATGGTGCAGTAGATAAAATAAATGCCTTTGGTGTGGGACACTGTGCCACACCACTGTGATACATCCACGTATGTGTCCCTGAACAAGATACTTAACCCATAGTTGCTCCAGAGGCGTGCAGCCTCTGACATATAAAGCAATTGTAAGTCACTTTGGATAAAAGTGTCAGCTAAATGAGTAAATGTGCTCACATAAACATTGCATTAGCTTTGATGAATGTTCTGGTGCTTTTTCATGCTGTTAAATGAGATGCAGTTGTCTTTGAAGAGATGCAACAGGAGACATTGGTCAACTTGTCTTCACCTGCACTGTGGAACTGCAGAGCTGTTCCTCTTCAATCTTGCATCATTGCAGAGTCTGTTGCTAAGGAACCAGTGGCTCATGCATTTAGCTGAAAATACTGAAGAAAGAGTGAACAGAAATTACAGCCCTTAGAAAATGAATTCCTGTCGTTACTAAGGTTTCCCCGTTGTTGATTAATAAGACCTTTATATGATGATGACACTCCATGCTGGTTTTTGTGTATGTTTTTTTTTTTTTGCCTAACGTCACACAGTGATTGATATTCAGGGTGCTGCTTGGTTTCTGTAAACTAATTTATGTTTTTTAAAACAAGGTTTGTGAATACAGGACAAGTGAAGCTGATGTCAATTAGACACGCATGCAATTCATGATAAGCTGTGAGAATGACCAGGCCAGGAAATGTGCAAGCACAACGGCAGTGCCAAAATGTAAAGAAGTACTAAGTGGATGACAAGTGGATTCACTGTTAATGTCTTAAAGATGTTTCACTGCTAATCCCAGAGGTTTGGATAAGCGTGTCTGGGTAATCCGTATGGGGAGGGGGGCTTCCGGGCAAAGATTTGCTGTTGGACCCCTGTTGACTTCAATTTTCCCTCAAATTCAGTGTACACAGCACACTATAGATGGTAACTTCATTATATTTTGCAGAAACCAACCAGCACTGAAATACTACCCAGCTACAGTTTGTGGTAACATGATGAAGCACTTCTCCAACAAATTTGCAAGTAATCAAATTACCAAAGCGTGACACATGGTGAACCTGGGTTAGCCTTGTGGCTAACTTAAAATATGTCTTTGACTTGTGACCTGAATGACTGAGAACCTTCATTGACAAAATGCTAACTTACTCTACAGTCCCCAGGATTAGATGGCGGGCTTGCTAGTGTGGCTAACAAGTGCTTTATCAATCAGGCTAAACTAAAGGGTGAAAGTTCCTGGACAATGATTTGACTCAATCCATAGGAAATTTTCAATGGCTCTGTCAGGTAAACTTGGTCTTCAGTCTGGGACTATAGGCTCCACCTCCATGTGAGCAAGCAGTTAAAAGACACTCTTGTCTGTGCCACATGATTAACTTATTATATACTAACTGCATGATGCTGCTATAAAGGATAAAGAGCAAAGATTTGCACATGTTGACTACAATACAATTCGGGACAGTACTGACCACACTTGGAGCCTTTGATTCATTCATTGATAGTGGGTTAAACTCAATCCAGTATGCTTTTGAGTAACACCTTCTCATAGGGAGAAAAAAGGAAATAACATCAGAAAAGCTGTACATCACCAGTGCTGCACAACTTGTACTGTACATAGCTGGACAATCATTCTCCATCAAGTTGTACTTACTTGAACTGTAAAGCGTGTCACAAGCACTGTTCTTAATACACTAGTGTTAGTTCAGAAAGCCAAGCTAATGAGAACTCAACATTATTTGGCAAGACTTTAAATACCTTTTGAATACCTATTGAATGTCCTTTCTACATAATTAATTATTTGAAATAGCAAATAGGTTCATTTATTTAAAACATTAAACTGATTATTATTATTTGCAAATGTGGTTTTTACTGACTTAAAACTAGTTGGGGTAGCTGTTTATAGTTTGAGCTGCAGGAGCCTGGATTTGGTAAGGGATTTGACTGGGAGGATACATACGTGAGGATTTGTAAATAGAATAAAATCCTGATCACTGACATATGGAGACAGCTGCAGAGATGCTATCTCTAATGCTCAGTTATATTTTTAGCTTTTAATTTCAATAGGGTGGAGTGTTCCATTAACAAGACTATACCGTGGGAATAGTTCTCTTTGGTTCTATTTGTAACGGGAGTTCTGATTACTAAGTTTTTAGTCTCATTAAACATGCATACTGTTGTTTAGTTTTCTAAACAAAGTTCTGGATGTAGTGTATATACAATACGCAAGTATATGAAGTACAAAAGCACCTACAGATTGTGTAACATGATTGCTATATAGCAGAGGGGAAGAACTGCAAAGGCCAGTGATGGACAAGGCGATTGAAATACTCCTTCCTGTTTTTATAAGACTCACGGTGGCATTGCACTTTCCCAACAACAGGTTATGCTATCAGAAAACTGACCTTTGTGTATTTCGAGGGGATTTTCTTGAGCCAGGTGTTTTGTTGTTGTAATGTTATCTTGAGTAATAACTGTATTTCATAAAACTGCAAAACCTCACGCTGACATTCATATTTCCAACTGACAGTCCAATGTCAGAGCAAGGGCAGTCACCTAAATCCACTGCGACTCAAGAGGGGTGCTTGGGATTTCAAGAAAGGACTAATAAGCCTGCACAATGGGACATTGTGTGCTCAGATAGCAATAGGGAAGACACAGAGAGATACAAGAAGCACACACACTGAAGCCTCAGAGCTCGTTGTTGGCATTGTGTGGCACCTAAGCAGCTCCCTGGTACAAACTGCATCTCTCTTGTAGTCAGTTGCCAAGGAGAGCATGAGCAGAGTGCTCATCTGCTAATCATACACAGAGAATGATGATGATGCATCTTTCCATTACTGCTGAAGCAGAATTTATTTCCTCATGACCACTAAGATATAACCCTCCCCCCTCCAAATATCTTAATTAACACTGATTTTATTCAACATATGCTGCAATGATATAGCAGAAATCTGTATTATACATCTTTTGTAGTTTAATTAAAGAAACATGATAAATATAGTCCAGATTAATAATCATTCAGTAAACATGAAAATCCATTCTGGGTTTACAGAGGTTTTTCAATGACTTGTTACAGTTTAGATATTGTGTGTGTGTGGTTTGAATTGATTTGAGTAACTGGGCTTACAGTTGTCACTGTGGGCCATCTGTGTCAGGAAAATGCCGCTGCTACTTTTGGCAAGAGAAATCTTGACAATGTGCTCATTATATTTCAAAAGCGTATCTGTGAATATGGATTAGAAACTGTTATAGAGTTAGAAATGTCAGTCAATACCACCAGCTGTGTCTCTTACACGGTATGTCAATGTAAATTGCTGTTAATGTGGAATGCTGGTGTTTATAGAGTAGCTCAGTAAGTGTTTACTAGTTGTAGATCTTGTGCCTAAATAAAGTCTCCCATAAATACATCCGTGGAGCATGAATTATTTCCTTTTTTTCCCTTAAATTTTCTACATACTGCAACACATAGAAAACCCAGATTAAACACTACTCAATTGGAGAGTGGTATCTCTAGAAATTATTGTTTTATTCTGTCATTTCAGGACAAATAGAGCTGTGCCACTTGGGAATTGTCAGCTTGTCAGCATTCCACTATTTAACAAGGCTTATTGTTATTATTTCTTGAGCAATAGTTAGACATTTTGGGGAAATACACCTGTTCGCTTTCTTAGTGAAAGTTAGATGATAAAATTGATACCACTCTGACTGTCTATTAAGTTTGGAGCTGGAGCCAGGAGGTGATTAGCCTTAGCATGAAGACTACAGAAGCAGGAGGAAACAGCTAGCCTGGGTCTCTCCAAAGTTCAAAAATGATTCTAAAGCTTACTAATCATCAACCATCAGGATGTGTTTAATCTATACACAAACAGAAAGTAAAAACGGCAATTTGTGGGGATGACAAGACTCCAGTGAGTCACTGCTCCTACCTGACCAAGAAATCGTTACCACTCGAGACTCCCTGTGAAACCTCAAATTGCAATTTGTACATACTTGTTTGTGTATGGGTTATTTGGTAAGATTTAGAGGTGTTAATAGTGTACAGCCAATAGAGTAGTAGTCTTCTCTAACTCTTGGCAAGCTGATGAATAACTGTTTCCAAAATGGTTGTTTTAAATCAATTCATTAAATGTAATTCTGGCATTTTTGCCTTTCAGAGTAGTTAGAGACCAGCATTAGAAGTACAATACTGGAACTGAACCAGGGCTGTTAATGGAAATGGCACGTGTCTTAGACCGATACACATATAGGTGAGCTTTATTTTGTTGCCACTGAGTATTTCTGAAAATGTTCAGCCACCGAAATTAATCGACCGAAGAAAGCAAAAAAAGCACTTTTGGTGTTAGGCCTAACAAGTCAAAAGACTGATTCAATTTACAAAAACAATTTTGTTGGCATGCATTTTAAAGTGTCAGAGAAAGACGCAAAAATCGCCATTTGCAGACACTGTTCTGCTGAATCGTCTCCCAGCACATCCACACCATCCGTGGCTGACTTTTTAGAAAAGGCAACTAACGGTCTGACCTGCTTTGAGTGTTTCTGTCACTTGTTTCTGAGAAGGCAATTAAGCTAGCTGCCCCTAAATTTGGAGTGTACATGTATTCAAGCCTTTATGGTAACTGAAATGGCCTAGTGAAACTGATCCTGCCATCTTCTCTCTATACAAAGACAAGTGTTGCAGTACAAGAGTCCTACCTGAAGAGAGGCCATGAAATCTCGATGTTACACGATACAGAACCACAACATTTATCATATTGGGTCGGACCAAATAGGATTTTTCTTATTTAATGGCCCTGGGTCGGACTTGATGAATTTAGTGCGAGGACACACATCGTGACAACGTCCGGTTTTCAAAATAAGATGTCTGTACAGGATGGAAATAGAATTAATTGGATTATATTCACAGAAAGTATAAAACATATTACATGTGTCCATTAAAAGTAAATGGACACATGTAATTTACTTTCTCTCGGGCCACGGACTCACCCACCATAGTCTCTCCAAATCTTGGGGGAAACACTGAGTAAGAAGACAAGAATTTTCATTTCGGTGCATCCTTATGGAGAAGAGAACCATCCTGTGTCTGTAGGAGGAACGAGCTCTTTTGCTGTTTCTCATGCCTCTGAGGTCTCTTAACACCACCGTCAAGCTCTCAGTTGAGCCTTTTGAACACAAGCTAAAAACCTGAAATCAGCATACAGCTCCAATGTCAAGTCGCCCAAGAGGGCACTGATAAAAGTATAATCTTCTTTTGATTTCCCATCGACTTGAAGACATTGTCTGATCCTCCATAGCATCTGTAGCAACTGAACCACCTCTGTGTTAAGCACGGCAAGTATCAGATTTCAGCCATGTTTAATCCTTGTTGAAAAAACACTTCACATCAAGTTTACGTCACACATTTATTCTCGGTGGTGTAGTAGTAACAGACTTTACCCCTGACAGATGCACACCAGATAACAGGGTTTGCACACGCCTCACTCAACTCAAAAGACTCCTTGTTTTGTGATTAGCCTGTACAGTTTCTCTCATCTGAAGCTTCAGAACGCTCATTACACCCCCATTGAAATGCATTTTAACACTGCACCCGACTCTTGACCGCGGGTCAACAAAGATGAGCTGAACTGGTGAGCTGTAAACAGAGCCTCAGTCTGAAGGCCTGGGAGGTCTGCAGGGGTCAGAGTGCCATTTCTGCATCAGCCCTTCTGTCCCCTCTCTCTGCCGCAGCACCTCAGCATCGGCTTATTGAATGTGACGCTATCCTCCACAGCAGAATGTCCTCCATTGTGCTAATGAACAAAGGCCCTCTCTCTCCCATTGATGGACAGCTATTTTTTTCTTGTGTTCTGAATGTGGAGGGGTTGGATTGGGCTGGTCAGGATCTTTCTGAAAGCAACATTTAGAGTATACTCATCCTCATGACAGGACAAAACAAGCAGTTGACGATATCACCTTAGGCTTTAGGAAATTGTGATGGGCATGGTGATTTTTTTTTTTAAATAGACTAAATGATTACTGCTGCAACTGAAAATTATCTTCATTATCAATTCACCTGCCAATTGTATTCCAGATTTGATTTGCCTAAAAAGTTTTAATTTCCCACAGCCCATTGTTAAAATAGGTACAGATAAATTGTCTGTCAATCAAATAATCGTTGTAGCTCTACAAACAATGAATTGATTAATTCAGTGGCAGATAAATTAACAATGAAAATAACCCATTTAATTGCAGCCCTACATCTAAGGTTCTATTGTCTTGTGATATCTACAGTTTCCTCTATCAGCATTATCATGTTTTGTTTTAAGGCGGAGACAGAAACCAATCAAATTTGCCATAGGCCTTTCTTTTTGTTTTTTCATTTTATTTTTTTAAATTTGTGCATCATCCATATCCTATGGTGGAAGTGCTCATGTTTCCTGCCAGTGGGGTAGGGCTGGAAGCAGATGGCTGCTGACAGAGGAAGGGGTTTGGAAAGCAGTGAGTGAGCAACAGATGGAAAAGCGCATATGCCTCCAAGTCCCCTCAGCCTGCCAGCAGTCCCGTGACTAACTGTGGGAAGATTCTGGCCTCATCCAGGTTGGGGATGGATAGAGGATCATGGTGAAGAATGAAGTGTCCTTAGAATAGAAAATGGTTATCTGACACCAGCTGGAAATCAGCTGTGTGAGGGTTCAGATCTCTCTTAATTGGGAATGATTGGAGAATCATAGCAAAGAATCGACCTGGACCACAGGAGTATTTTTATAAAACACCCTTTGGAAAAGCAAGAAGTGTTTGAGTTATTCAGGTTTTTAGGAAAAGAAGCTGAATTTCCTTTTCTCTTTGAAGAGAAATCTCATACAGGGACTTTCTTGGCCCTTAGGGATCACGTTTTCTTCACTGAAGAGGAAAATGCCGGATAAAGGAAGTGTGGCCTGCAGTACATATGTGAGCCCATAATGTAGAGTAAGACAGCATTCACTATACTTGTTATAGCTCTAGTGTTAGAAGTCAGTTACTCCTGTAATTGAGAGCAGACTATTTCAGGTTTCAGGGCTGTGGAAATTAAACATAATTCCCACTGTAATTCCCTAAATAGCTCAGGGACATGTCACAGTTGTTCTGCATCAGTCAATCTTTGTGGACACGTTTTGAGCTTGTTTTTTTCCACACAAAATTGGTGGGGTTGTTCATGAAAGTTACTGCTCTGTTGTGTGAGTGAGTTGCCTATTGAGCAAAAAGTTGAACGGCTATGTCGTTCCTTATCTGGTAGCATTACACCACTTCAGCCTCCCCACTTAAAAGTCTGATGTTTTTGAAAAACGACACATAAACCTTTTTTGTGAGGATAAAATCAGCTCCATTGTACGTAACTCTAGCTTTAGCCATTGTAAGGGTAGAATCATGTGGTGCATATGTAGTAGTTAAAGCTAGATGTGTTGGCTATAAATAGAATATCCTTATATCATATCACTATTTCCCATGTTATTTTCCTTGAAGTGAGAATAGTGCATGCATTGTCAGCACTAGTTTTCTGAGGTTAGTCCTCTTGTCAGTACAGCTTGTTTAACATGTGCCATCAGAGCGTTATCACCCAGGTCCTACATTCCTTTTGTGGATACCATTGTTTTGATGGTGTTTTGACATGTCCTCTGGCCTTGTGCCTGCTGTCTTTAAAGGACTCACTTAGGCAACATGCCAGGGGCTGGTTTTCCAGTTTATTTTGTTGCTGATTCTGGGAAAATGCATGTCATAGTTGTAACAAGTAGGAAAAATGCACTAGACTGTTGGTTTTAATAAAGTATTAAAAAAAACCAAAAACACAGTTTGAATCTGTGCTAGAGCATCTGTTACTCAGCTTAAGTTTGGATCAGCAGTAATATTTTGGTCACTGATTTTGTGAATAAGAACTAAGCTTTGAGGAGGATTTGTTACGAAGGGATGTGTTCTACTGTGGGAATCACTGGATGTGTAATGTGACCCCCCATTTACTGTTTATACCCCTGTTTCCTGTTTTCCCCCGACTGGAATAACTTTAAGTTGTTCCACTGCTGAATCCCCCTGGCCATGACCCAGGACTCATGTCATGCGGTGGGGTATGTGAACTGCATGTACAACAGCCCCTCTAGAAGCACAATCACAGTTACCATTTTGTACCAGACATCTGCAAGGGTTTTCAGAGGAACCTCCATTAGGACAGGACATTGGCACCAAGTGGAAAGATTTTCTTCTTGTGGCACTCATTGGCAGAGTGTGGTCCAATTTTTCCCCATCTGAATTTGTATTTGTTTCCCTCATGTGATATGTGATTTTCAACCGCATCATCCTAACATTTAGGTTTTTAATGGATCCTTTTGTCAGTGGTAGATGCTGCCCATAACTGAGAACTGCATTATTAATGAGATAATACTTTAAAACTGTGGAACATTTTAATTTCTAAAACTTGTTTTTCCATTTTCAAACACATAATGATTTGTGGTGAGCACAAATCATATTCCTAATGCATTATAACCATGTGGTTTTGGGAGTCTACATTAATCATTGCACACTAAGCCTTCATTTTCTGGCAAAATGGTAAAAATCTTTTTGTGTGTAGGGGGCCTAATGACTTAATTGCTGCAGTATTTGGATACATATACATAAATCATGAAATCAAGTCTTAGGAGGGTTGCCTATGTTAAAAACATGGAGCCTTTGGCAACAAGACAGCACATTTATCATTGGATTCATCCAAAATTAAAGCAGGCCACAAAATGCCAGGACACAAGAGGCCAACGGAAAACATCAGAAGGCAAAAGTGAGTGCAGTCTGAAGGAGCCATTCATAAGAGTCGTATTCTCAATAGCTTGCCAGTTAGAAGCGATGTTACTATGGAGATTTGGAAGATAGATGTTACCAGAATGCAACAGTGCTTGCCGAGCACCATTTGGTCTTTTTTTTTTGTAAATGCAGTGTTTCTGATGTGATAAAGTGCTATAAACTGAGCGACTGTATTGTCCTCTGTGCGAACAGAGACTCTGCAGTGCCCATTTGATATAAGCTGCTCACAGTCTTGCTCAGGGCTGTGTCACTGCAGCTTCTCAACAGCTTCGGTTTGGATGATGAGATTTTCCTCATTGAGGAGTCTGGCGTGAAAAGTGCACTGTTCAGCAGCCTGACACTGTTCTCAGAAGATGAGCTCTCCCTCAGTTATGTGTTCGCGCACTGGAACGAACTGCTGGCCTCAAATAAATCACTGTACAGTTAAAAAGGAGGAATTATGACACTTGTGTTGCCACACAGTACATCTCAGGCCCCGCTGTGCTCTTGGGCCCATTCTGTTGTGAAATTGGACCAACTGGTGTCTAGAGATGCACCCTGCTGCTGTGTTAAAGCATAGTGAGCCATTTGTATCCATTTTGCAAGACATTTACAGGGCATTTATTTCCTCAGCAAATTGGTTTCTTAGCTGCACTGTACTGTTGACGTGCAGAGTTCTGTGTCATTTGTCCAGTTGCAAGTACTTTCCCAAAAAATATGTTTAAAGTGAGGGATAACATGCATTACTATTGTTTGCGTAGGGTCTCTCTGAAATTATTCACACTACTAAATTGTGGCTTTTCACATATTTGGCTTCAAGAGACCTTCCGCTGCAAAAAAGGGGGAAAAAGTATCTCTTTTGTTGTGTCAGAATCTGGCATGAAATCTGGCGTTGGCTTAAAGAAAATTGGCAGCTTATCTAGGCACAAGCTAATTCAAAGCTACATTTTGTCTGTTTACACAATAAAATAAATCTTCCTGTGGTCTCCTCATGCCAATAGGGCTTTTAGTTAATAGGACCCTACCTTTAGTGGGCTGGCGAGTGAGCTCTCGGGCATGATTAGTGGTCCACTTTCAAAACAAATCCTTTGGCCACACTCATCCTCATGGATTGTCAGATGTCACGTTTGGGGAAAAGTCCATCTGACTGTACATCTGAAATCTCAGTTTACACTGTCAGGAAGGACATGGGTTATTCAGCATCAGCAGCCCATGGGGACCTGTCCATGTGTTCGAAATGAGTTTGCCAGGCAGTGCAGTGGTGAGGTGCATTGTAATACTTTTACAGAGTTTTGATGATGCATCTCCGTCGGCGGCTGAGTGTAGTGGAGATCTGCCGGTGGATGGGTAGGCAGTGGCATGTGTTATGTAACACAAGTAGGTGGCTGGAGTAGTTCTGTGTGCGTGTGTGTTTGTGGTGTGTATGTGGTACTCTCTGGATGCGTGAATTTACCCACACACAAGCCTTTGCCCCTGACCTGGATGGGTGTCAGTTGAGTGCAATACCCCGAGGAGATGGATGTAATAGGAGTTCGGGGGAAGGGATGGGCAAGCTATTGGAGCGGCGTCATGTTGTGATGGAGGGTCAGGAATTGGGGTAGTGAAGGTGAGTCTGCTGTCTAGGAAGCCTCTTAACACTACTTGTCTGGCAGAATCTACACCATTTTTTAGGAACCTAACCACCTTTTTTAACTCCGGCCTCTAAATATTTCTATAACCTCTGTACAGATAATCGCCTTTATATCGCACTGACTGCTGGCTCAGGACCCTTTGTTTGCTGCTGGTTCAAGACCAGACATCCTTATTTCTGGCAAAGAAGGGATCAGATCTAATCAGATGCAGTCCCCTGAGGACAAGCTGACCTGAGGTTGCCTGAGCCTGTGATACGGTTTGGGTATATTTCGATAGATGGGATAAGTCTGTACAGCGTTTCTTCTCGAAAACATGATCTACACAGGATTGTTTGCAGCGGCGTACTTGCACAATCACTTGTGAGAGACATTTTAACGTTTCAGTCACCCTTAAACATGAATCCATTTAGTTCTGTTTAAGGTCGCTGGGTGTTGGAATGCATCCCAGCATGCACTGGGTGAAAAGACAGTGAAGTGTATCAAAAAGTAGCCTGTTTGTCATTGGACAACCACTTACTGCAAATTTCCACTTAACCTGATCTGCATGTTCTTGGATTTGGGAACAGGTTAGAGCTTAAACGAGTAGTCAATTAATTGATTCATCAGTCAGCAGAAAATATGATGGCACCTATTTTTGAAAATTAATCGTTGGGAATTAGGGTTCATATGGAGTAGATATTAATTTAAATAATATAATAATAATTATTACTGCTATTATTAATAAATTAATCAAAATGTAACCTTGGGGCACCACGCTTAAAGAAGAGAAAATTGATAGACAATTACCTCGTCTTATCTAGTTTCATTAAATATACTTAACTATCAATTTGGAACAATTATAAACAAAACTACCATCAATAGCTAGTAGGTTAAAGGATTGGGAATTCTACATAGAAGAGGCTGCTAATATATACTCTGAAGAAACCCAAAACACAGCAGATGAAATCTAACTAAAATGCACTAAACTAAAAGACAAAGAGAGTGTGTGTGTGTGTGTGTGTGTGTGTGTGTGTGTGTGTGTGTGTGTGTGTGTGTGTGTGTGTGTGTGTGTGTGTGTGTGTGTGTGTGTGTGTGTGTGTGTGTGTGTGTGTGTGTGTGTGTGTGTGTGTGTGTGTGTGTGTATCATAAGGAGAGAAAGTGTTCGTGTGTCAGATGAGCGCTAGAACGAATGTGTCTGTCTCTGATCTGCACCGTATGTTCAGCATGCATGAGCATGAACGTGTTGCAGGCAAAGAAGGCACAATGAAGCGAGAGCTTTAAGTCTTCTCTCTTCATATGTGGTTGTTTTTTAGGCCAATTCTGAGGTGTGTGTGATCTGTGTTAGATAATGGTGCCAAGTTGAAATGAGCTAGTTAGCATAGAAAGACTGTGTCTGTGTGGAGCATAATATTACTGATGTCAATTTAGCAATGGCTGAGAACTAAGGTTACACAAAAACCTCATGTAAACCATAGGAATGATCACATCAATAAAACCTGAATGAAAAACATATCAATACATGTACAGTCCATATTTACAAAAACAAACAGGCCTGTGCTTAGCCAAGTAAGGTTATGCTGTTAAGCTATGGTATGTCCAGTTATGTTACCAGCCTTCACCTTGGTGTGCATCCTGGATGATTGTGGTATAGGTCCCATCCACACTACTAATGTTTTTGTTTTAAAACGCAGACCTTTTGTGACATTCGCACCTCCCGTCCAGACTAAAACAACAAATCTTTGGAGATTGTATTTTAACCAGAAACATAGTAGTGTGGATGTGGCCTGAGTTCAATGACTCCTATGATAAATAATAACATTTTCATGCAAAAGTGCTAGACAGTCTCTAATCTCTAATTCCTGCTTTGCTTTGTAATTTGTGATAATAAATAAAATATCTTTGGGTTTTGAACTTATGTTTGGATCATGGGCTTTTTAACTGTTTGTTTTTTCTTTCTTTTTTTTTACTATTTTAACTCCTTCTCTGACATTTTATACACAACAAATTAATGTAAGTATTTTTCAAATGAATCATTAGTTGCAGCCTTACATCAAATGTAACATCCAACACATTCTGCAACCTCATGTGTATTTGTAACTTTTATCCCACGGGTTGGTTGGTTGAATTTTCATTCAAACCGTTATGGTTTCATACATGTGTCTTGTTGGTCACATTGTCACAAAACATATCTAGTTACTGGACTGCAGGAAGGACCAACAAGCTATTATATGATGTACTGTGTGAATTATCTGGTATGCTGATGACTCATGAAAATTCCTCTGGTTGCATATGACCCGTGCTGCTGAGCAATGCAGCACCTCAGCCTGCACTGACTCAAGGCCGGGGATAGCTACTGCAAAGCCAAACATGGAGTGTTTTTTGATGACTATGAGTTATTGGACATATCCAAGCAAAAAGAAGCACTGAACACAGTAATTTGCCCTCAACATGGAAGCAGATAGGTCTGTTTGGTTGTTTCTATGGAGCCTTACTTGAACATCCTGGATAATTTGTCCTCTTTCGTCCATCTGGAGGAAATAACACCCACTCTAACCAACATTTTTGTTGGATCCATTGTTTATCCCTTGCGCTGTGGAGGAGATTTCAAATGTTCTATGTTTGGAATGTTATGAAATGTAAAAAACCTTTTACATGTCATCCAATATCATTTCATATTCTGCATAATCATGCACTAGAGATTCAAAGTTCACTTTTTAATGGGTTTCCCTGGTGCAATTGTTGTCGATAAGGGTTGTATCGAACTTCGAACTATCGAACTGGACTGGTCTGTCAGAACTGGATGGCTCTAGATGGACAGAAAATGAATGTAAATTCAGGGCAGTGGTGAAATAAGTGTTTACGGACATAATGTCTGTTCCGTGACATTTCTCTGAGATTTCTTTTTATATGAGGCCTATTTCTATCAGGTCAACTAGAAGCAGAGGAGAGAGGGTCTTAGATAGATGGAGACAACAAACTCAATTAAGCACCTGCTCGTCAGCAGATTTTGTTGACTGGAGATCGAACAGTACACGCTCAAGTTTGTAAGTAACATCTCTGTCAACTGTGATTACTTTGATGTGATGTCACTGAAGAGGAACGTCATCTGATCTTGAGTTTTGTCAAAAAATCACATAGTACTTTTGGATTTTCATTTAATGCTGCCACACAAATTTGACACATAACCATACAAAGCCTCTGCTGTCTGCAATGAAAATGTTAAATCCATCACTAGGCTTTGACATTTGACATCTTTGACTTGTTTTTAACTTCTTCCAGAAATGTGAAAATGTCAACCATATGGGGACTTGTACCCGATAAAGCCTATCCTGACAACCTGTGTTTCCTTGTGAGGATTTCATGAATTATTCATATAATATTTTGAGCTTTATTATTCAACTCCTTTTATTGAGTTACCTTAGGCAGATTGCAGTGTCATAAGCAAGTATCAAGAAACTGTCAACACACTGATTGTTACACTAATGATACAGAACTCATCAGGTGGTTGGTTAAGAATTTATTCTGAAAGGTGTCAAACTTCATATTGGCTTGAATAAAAAAAAGAATGGACGAGAATAAAGAATTACTTAAAAACTAGAGCTGCAACTAACCAGTATTTTAATTGTCGATTAATCTTTTGATTGTTTTTTTTTTTTTGATTAATCCATTAGTTAAATCAGGGTTTCCCAAAGCCCATAATGACGTCTTCAAATGTCTTTTTTTGTCTACAACCCAAAGATATTCAGTTTACTGTCACAGATGAGCCACAAAACCAGAAAATATTTGTTTTTCTTTTTTAAAAAAAAGAAAAGAAAAAAAGACTCAAACAGATTAATCAACAATGGACAGCGTACCCTTAAGAATTAACTCAAAATTTTGCAAAATATCAGCTATGTCTACAGATTTAGTATTTTGTCATGGAATGTGTAATTAATGATTGTACTGAAATGTATTTGGTCACATTTCCTTGGATGTGTGATGGGTATGTCAGTAAGTAAGCTCAGGGGTCATGCACTACTGGATTAGTGTATAGATATACAGACATATATAATATTTTCATAATGGAAGTTGCTGCTTGTTGAGAAACCCACTGAGGTCTGACCAACTGATTTATTTTCAACTTAACATCTATTGAACTTCTCCTTGATTTTCTTTGTTTTCTCTCCCGCATGCCCTCGCTGCCTTTGGCCCACCTTGATGCATTCCCAACAACAATCAACTCTGCAGGTAAACCTCACACATACATTTTGAACACACCCATAAACAGTGACCATATTGGGACTTGCCAATACTAGACTGACTCTGAGTTTCACCGTCTGGTCTTTGGATTCTCAAGTAGACAAAGCCTTGACTCCTTGCCCTCTCACCCTTTAAAACTCAGCTGTTATTAGATGTTTCCACTACCTGTGTAAGGCTCAGTAAGGCTGTGCTTTGTGGCCAGGGCCATCTGGACTATGTGAGTGACAGCAGGTAAACTGGGGGCCAGGGGACTTCATAAGGACTGAATAAGAAGTAGCAAATGAGTTCAAATGCCCAAAGAATTTCACTTCCCGAGTTCATATAAGACCTTTTTCCTCAATGTGTGAGCAGCCAGTCTAACCCATAAACCTCCAAATATGCTGACTGATGGCTTTCTAATGGTTGAAGAAATGGTTGATGCAAAAAGGTGGATACATTACCCTTTGGTTTCTGTACTGAATAGATTTCCAATGTTATTATTTCTGACATATGCTCTGTGAAAGGAAAAGGAGCATATAGCCCAGGGCAGGTTATAAGCAGGGCAGTACTGATGATGTGTTAGTAGGTCTAAGGAACACAAGAGTTTCTGGGTCTTCTTCTGGGTCACAGGGATTGCTCATAGTGATAACCTCCAGAGAGGATCCCAGATGGGGATGCCATGTTCTCAGCTGGCCTACTTCTTTCCCACTCATAACACGTAAGAATTTGTCCAATCCGCCTGCGCCTCTTGTCTTGCTAAGCCAGCCATGTAATTATTGTGTGCCTTTTGGCCTTGCTGCAATGGAAGACACTCTTAATATGCAGAATTTCTATATGGTTGGGACACCTGTGCCTTCCATACCATGAGCAATTGTGGACAGAGCCTGGCACGGTAAAAGTGACACGAATGACTCGGTAAAATGTGGTGCTAACAGTGACCCTGCTATCTGTTAGATAAAATCAAGAACATGAACGTAGGAGTATAAAAAAATCCAAACCACAGAGTCTACTTTGCAGTGGAGATACACAACTACTAATAGCTAAGTACAGTAAGACTTAAATATTGGAGATTTCGATCTAGTCACATGCATGACAACCACATGTTAAGTTAATCAATTTAACTAAATAACAGCTTGGTTAATAGTAAACTGTCATAGTAGGAACACAGTATTGCTGGTCGTATCGTTCTTGTGAAAATGAGGCAGTAGTCACTTCAAAGGGAACGCTCTGTGTATCAGGAGATGACTGCAAGCTCACGATTTGAACAAACTTGTGAGTGATTCAGCTGTCATACCTGATAACTGTAAACTCACCTAAACAAAGTCCATTCTTATTTTTTAGTCCTTTTGCTTTAATTTTAAATAACCATAAGAGCTCAAGAAGGAATTCAAAGAGAATACAATTGGAAATTAACTTATTTTCAATTTAATTGCATTGATTTATGCTAATAGGGTTATGTGCAGTTTTGTTGAGTGTTATTGGGTCCACACTTTGTTATTTAGCACTCATTATTTGCACTCATCAACACGTGCACTGACTCATGTGGTGTGTCAGTCGAAATACAACACTTAAGCATTTTACCGAGTGATAGAGATCCCTATGGTTGTGCTGCAGTTGGGAGTGTGAGACTGGTTCGGAGCTGTTTGAAGCTCCACTTGGCACCTGCAGAATGATTTGGACTATAACATCTCTTAATAACTTGCTGTCATAATATTGACATGGACAGCATGGATCTAAAAGGGTGTGTATACTTAAAAATCAAATGACATGATGCAAGACTGACAAAGTGGCCTGTGCCCATGTTCTGCGATAAATGCTATATCACAGGAAGAGATTTGTGAAGAAAGACTTAATATGTTCATGAAACAAACCTGGCCCTGCGATGGACCCCGCCTTTCACCCAACGTCAGCTGGGATAGGCTCCAGGCCCCCCCCGCGACCCTGTAGGATAAGCGGATATCCTACAGGGTCCAGCAGGATAAGCGGTTGACGATGGATGGATGGATGGATGGATGGATGGATGGATGAAACAAACCTGTACTTATCAAATAGTGGTCCTGCTTTTATTGAATCACGGCCATTTTGATCAGATCATTTGTGTCTTTATATCAAAACAATAAACAACATTTTACTACCCAATTACACTTAACATCTGATTTCATAAGTTTTCCACTACATTTTCCTACTTAGTGGTAGTAATTGTGAAGGACAAAACCGGAAGCACCCAAGTGTTAAGACTGAAAACCACAGCCATCGTATTTTTAGCTCTGTGGTTAACAGTATGTTATATTACAGTGTGATAGCATGTTTGCTCTTAAGGGATACATTTTCAGGGGTGTGGAAATGGGCATTTTGTAGGAATGTGGGATGCCCCAAATAGGGTTTAAAATCTGATTTCAGTCATTTATCATGCAGTCTGATATGATTGTGATTAGTGAGTTGGCTCATACCCAAACTGTAGAGGGTCAAAAAAGAATCAAACTATGTTGTGTGTCTGTATTTGGGTACATAGACAACATATAATCCAAAATGTTTAGAAACAAGAATAGACTTGGCAGCCAACCTAGCGGCTCTTTGTGCTAAATGCTAACGTCAGCATGCTATCAAGACCACTATGATGATGCTAACATTCTAATGTTAAGCAGGTATAATGTTTATCATGTTCACCCTCTTAGTTTTGCATGCTTACATTTGCTAATCAGCACTAAATGCAAAAATAGCAGTGGATGGTGGAAATGGCATTAGCATTTGAGGCTACTGATAAACTATACTGCCTAAGAAGCTGAGTGACAATTTGTGATTGGCAAATTTAAGCACCAATTATCGATTTGTTAAATTCAAACTGGTCACACCTGCAGCAATGAACACTTCCAAGGTCTAAACTGTCAATATGTTAAAACACATGACAATATGTAATAATGGTCACCTCAGAAATAATGATTTAGCAGTAACAAGACCATAGCTCACCCTCAGTATGTCAATGTGATCCCTCATTCACAGTTACTCAGTCTTCCCATGTGACATTACTAAGCGAAATTTTGCTTTTTTGATTCCAGCTTTGGAAGAAACTTGTTTATGGTCACACCCCCACACCACACTGCCTATAATCACATGCCATTTATAATTCTGTTTTAGCTCTTCAAGCAGCTATTTGGTAAAATTGCCTTAGTTACGTAAATACACGCCACAATACTATTCTGTGTCAGATCAAAGGAGTAAATGATTTAAAGTGTGCTTTTATGTAATCTTTGGATGTCTTTTCTAACATCAGATACGATGTGTAAATGGCTTGAAGACCTGAAGGACGACAACAGCATCTGGTGATTTGTGGCTTTTGTGATCCTGATGGCTCCAGTCTTTTTCTTTTTTAGTCCTGTTTCTATTATGATTGTAAAATCAAGGGATGTGACCAAGCGCCAACCTTCAGGTCCGAAAAGTGAGGCCAATGCAAAAGTGCCTTAAACTTGCATTGTTTCTAATGGCCAGAAGGGAGCAACTCCACTGGTTGCAAAATAAGTCAGACTGTATGTAAGGCTATGAGAAAACAACTGTATTTCTCACTTGAATTAGTACCTCGGTAAACACTTTCCTTATGAGTTTATGGTTTGATAAAGCATCCCACTTCATATCACTGTTAATGTGAACTACGGATGCATCTTACTAACCAAAGTAGTGAGCTCCACCCTCTTGTTCTTGTCCGAATATGGTCACTTTTGTATCCAAAGAACCAAGATGGTGATCGCCGAAATACCAAACCTTGAAGCAAGAAAATTGTAGCCCACAAACTAATGGTTTACGTCACAGGGACTATGTCCACTCCTTTTAAACAGTCTATGGATGTGACAAAGAAACACACACAGACGGTGCAGGAACCTTTTATCCTGTGGAGCAACTCATGGCTTCTCCAGTTGAATGGAGTTATATAAGATCTGCAGCCTCATAGTTAAACAGGAGAGTCATAAATCAGCTAGCATAGTCACATCAATGCAACAACTTTTGCCTGAGTTGTTCTGAGGGCATATCTTTTTCCTCTTTGCCTCGACTTCTCTCTCTTACTCTTTCCTTTATGTAATCTGGGTAAGATAGAAATGACTATGAGGGAGATGATGGTAGCATTTTTATAAGACTACCAGCTTTGATGATTCATAACTGATCTTTCTTCTAGGCTCTCAGAGTATACATGTTGGTAATGATAGCAATTTGGCTGAAAATGACAAAAAGAGTTGCGTCTTTTCCTTTGTCACGTCACCACTTCTCTTCATATTTCTTCACTGCAGTGCACTGCGAGCCCATAATTTGTAGACACACAATCTTCTGAAAGAGTTGCCACTGTTCCTTGTCTCATCAACTTTTCCGTACAAGGGGGAAATCTCTGATTCTCTGTTTCCTACTGTTTTCTAGCATTCTTTCAGCATCACATAGCAGGATTTTGGCGGGAGCATCTCTTGAAAGTCTTCCAAAAGTTTTAGAAAATAGATGCTGCCGCAACTCTTTCCACGCTAGTTTAATTTAGCGTTTGGCCCAGCTGATTCGCTTTGTCGGCCTTGGTGTGAAATTTGCTGTGACGTGCTCACTATCTTATAGTCTGTAGCTCTCTCTATCTTTTTGGTGACTCTCATTCATTCTGCTACACACTCACTAGCCCGTTACCCTAACTGTAACCATCACAACGTATGCCTAACCTTCAATATCAATATGAACTTTATTGCTTTAGCAAACTTAAAATAACCAAGGTGCTTTACAAGGTAAAAGTACAATAATAAAACAGTACAGTAATAAAACAATTTCTGTCAATTAACCTTTACCCTTACCCTAATCTTCACCATAACCTAATTTTAACCTGAATCTTGACCCTGAAAAAACTCTCTACACAAGGGGATCTCAACACACTCAAATGATATGGGGTTTTTTGCTTCTGCTTCACAATAATTATGTAAAATAAAGCTTAAGTTAAATGTGTTTTCAGTTTTATGTTGCAACAAAAGGGGGATGTTTTGGGGAAGAAATTATTTGCATGCTGTTAGCCAGAGTTAATCTGTTGCTCTAATAGAATTTTATTCTAATTATAGTTGTACAAGTTTTCTATCCAGTTTTACACTTGAATATTTGTCCTTTATCGACTAAAACAAAACATCTGTGCAGAAGTAAACATTATTGTTTTGCAGTACTACACTTTCTCTAATTTACTCTTTTAATTGCTTTATGTGGCTTCTCTTAGTGTTCGTAGTGCACTGACTTTACAGCACTACCACAGCATCATATCATGTTACTAATAAACAGCTTAACACCTTGCTGAAGCACAAAGACAGGGGAGCATCCGGTCCCTGTGGCCATGCCTGGCATATGACGGGAGGAGGAGTATGGGACCCAGCCACCGGATGTGTAGTCAGGAACCAGTCATCACTCTCTTTCTAATCTCCCTGTTCACCCCCCTGTTCACTACCATCTGGAGAGGATGCCAGGGACTGGCCTGGTGGCAGAATTAGACTCACGGGCTCAGAGCGCTGCCAGGCTCGAGAGGAAAATCCTGGAGGGAAAAGGCCTTTTTGCAGTTCATGCTTGTCTGTCCTGCATCCTCGCTCTGTGGTGTTGGCCAGCAGCCTGAAGCGCTGACGTAGGCTGCCCTGCCTCTCAACAAGACAACATCTAGCTCATCTGGCATCCAAAACATGCCCATAAGAACAAATCCCCTGATTGTGGATTAGTCACAGGCCACCAAGAAGCATCACATTAGGGCGTATTAAAATCAAGCTACACTCTAGATCAATGCAGTTATTCTGTAAACTGTGCCTTTTATATTCTTTTCTGTGCCGGTTTAATTTAATAATACAAAAAGACTTTACTGTCCCTCTCCCTTTGATGCAGTAACCACCTAAATAAAGCACTTAAGGTCAAGTTTGAGGCAGAGGCATGTAGTCTTTTTCTAAGCTTTATTCCCCTGGAGAGCACTGAACTGCAGAGAGCTATTTTTCTCCAAGTAATGAGAATGCTAGCTACCTGCCTGCAAAATAAAGAGCACAAAAGATGCACTGAGCATGTGTTCATTCATACTGTGTGCTGTACTTTTATATTGGCTGTTATGTTCTACACTCTTTATTTATAATGCTATTATTGCTGCTGATAATGGAGAGTGCATCAGATACTGTCAGCTTTGACCCTCCTGTCATTTGACGCAATACAGGTTGGCTAATTGGTGAATTGAGCAGATATGAAAAGTGAAGTAATTTGCTCTCCATGATTACCCAGGTTTTGTGTTTATAGGAAGCTACAGTAAGGAACATTTTGTCTTTGACAGTGTGATTAGTTAAGCCAGCCGAAATTAAGGCTGCATGGAGAAATCGTAATTCACTCAGTGGGCTGCTCGTGCCAAAACATCTGATTATCTCCTTTTCCACATCTCTTTTCCTTCACAACTTACCAGTCAAACTAACTGTAATGAACTGGTTGCCACTGCTTCGCTTTCACCTTAGATATCCTGTTAGCTCAGTGGTCTGCAGGGAGAGAAGATGAGGATAGGAAGTTATAATATGCCGTTTGGGGGATTGCCAATCTTTGTGTGTGCTCACAAATGAGTGGCCTTCAATATGAGCCGTGAGTCTCGCCCCAGGAGAGAAGCTCATCCTCACTGATGAACTACCTCTGATGGATTCCCCTCCCTGCAGTAATATGGGTCACCGTGATGAGGGATCTTTGGATATTAACACAGATCGGTCAAGTCCCATGTCATTCAGACTGGTATAATTTACTTGTAAGCATCCCCTACAGTTATGTTTTATAGCCATGATTTTAGAAATACTGAGGTCACGAGTCCTACCAATGCAGCCCTTACTACATTTTCACCAGACACTAGAAGGTCCCTATGTTTTTTCCTAATTATTTTGATTTTAATGTTATTAGTTTAGTTATTTTGTTGTCCAAAAAGTAGTTACATTTAAACTAATTTCTTCAAAATACACAATAAAATACTCAGACAATTGCAGACACTTGCCAACAACCCCAAATTCACAAAAAATGCAGATGACATGACCTTAATCCTGTGCAGTATGTCTCCACCTCTACCATTATTTCACCATTTTAAAATCCTCCAGGTTTAATTGTTGGCCTTACATAACATGACAGCATGTTTTATATTTTTTCTGCTCCTTCCTTATGAAAACTGTGTTTCTGAAACACAGTTTTCATAATTATGCTAAAGTGTTGAGGATTTTAATCTTGTCTAGACAGAAAAGCGTCCAGTATTGTTTTGTGTGTGTGTGTGTGTGTGTGTGTGTGCGTGTGTGTGTGTGAGTTGTTCTGTTCCCCCTTAAAAATCAATGTTCTCTGCTCTGACCTGAGGGATAAACAGTACCTGAATCTTCAGAATTGTTGAGAGGTTGTTTCATTTCAATTAATTAACCAGGAAATTGCTGAAGTTTAGGAAGGGTAAACATATTCTTATTATATAAAGAACATAAACATAACCTATTGGTGTACAGATTTATATGGCACATATATCCTTTCGGCTCTACTCAGCCGTGCAACAAGGCCTATATTAATCAACGTCTGGCATGCTACCTTGGATTTGTACAATATGTGCTTGTATTGTTTGGTCATGTAGTGGTTTGTAAGAAAAAC
This sequence comes from Lepomis macrochirus, assembly GCA_024633595.2. Lineage (NCBI taxonomy): Eukaryota > Metazoa > Chordata > Actinopteri > Centrarchiformes > Centrarchidae > Lepomis > Lepomis macrochirus. Next base: position 22,222,025 of record JALXJV020000012.1, read on the forward strand.
AGCATGGAGCAATATGGTTTGTCCTCCCATAATGTATCGTTGGTCTCTGACTGTGAAAGCAAGGTTTTCTCTTCTACCTCCCTCCCACTCTCTCTCTCTCCCTCCCTCTCTTTTCTTTCTCTCCACTCTGCAAGGGTGAACGTGGGCGGCTGTACAGAGCATGACAGCAGTGCTCTGTTGAATGTAGACTAGAAATGAGGAATAAAGAACACCCATGGAAACACTGAGCCCGTGTTGATAAAGGTTTGTCTTTAAGGCTGTGCAATTGTTGAGCTTATAGTTTTGTCACCACCATTTTGTGGCATTGGTGTGTAAGACTGATACTTTCAGAAAAGGCTGATTGTGAAGTGAATGTCTTCCATTGAAGCTGATTTTGTATACTAATCTCAAGTTTGACAGCGACTTGGAAAAGATTATTATGCCTTTTTCTCAATCATGTTGTATATTTTGTCTGTGTTCATGCCAGGGAATGTTTGCATCCCATAAAGCCTTTGTTTCTATGTTCGCTTTTATGTAAGCATCCTTTTCCTTCCATCGTCTGCACTCCTGCTGTGATTTGTGCAGCAAAGGGCTCAGCAACAGTGACACTGATGAGCACAGCATCAGCCTCCAGCCGTGTATGTGTGTGTGTGTGTGTGTGTGTGTGTGTGTGTGTTGCTGCGTGAATTTGCTTCATAGTGAGTTTGCCTGTGTGTGTCACGCCCCCCTTGACAGAGCGTTGGCATTGATGAATGCAACAGCAGCTGAGCTGAACTGAATGTTACTTGTGACTCTGTCACTCTCTTTCTCTCTTTTTTCTCTTATTCTCTCTGACACAAAACAAAACAGCAGATAGACATTTTTTTCCAATTTCCTAACCCATGTTATATTCTGATAGGAGGAGGAAATGGTGTTGGTTAGTCGGATGGCTGCGCAGCAGTCAAACTGGGTGTGGAGTCGAGGCTGCCATGCCTTGCTGCGTGATGGGTGACTGTGCAAAAAAAATCTCTGTAGACTCAATTAATATCTGAATGGTGACATGAAGTACTTTTAAAATGAGCTCTTGTTGCATTATTTTGATGACATTTTTGGAATTAATAGCTGAATTTCATTTAATATCAAATACTAGCAACTTTGTCACATTGGATAATGCTAGCCTCACGGCTTCACTTATCAAAATGCAAAGGTTCATGTAAAAGTGTTCAAATCTACTTGGGCACTTTATTTCACTGTAGTTATTACAGGTAGGTTGCAGAAAAGGGCAGCCTCCTAAACTTCTGCTCCCGTTATGTAACTCAAATTATGCGATTTCCAGATCTTATGCTTACTTAGTTGTTTTCGTTTGATAATTGATTTTGATCATAACTGTGGCTGTTTAAGCTTCATTTCTACACATATAAATTGCTCTGGTGGAAATAGAGCACAGTAATTGGAATAAAAATTATACTCATCTTATACTCATCTATCAGAGCTATTTGAAGATGATCTCTATCTGTTTTTTCAGTGTTCATGGCCTACTTTTTGAAGATAAAGGACTATGGGAGTTTTATCAGTTCTTGTCATCTGTAAGGCTGATAGTAAACAGTGTCTGAGTCTCTGTTTACCTAATTTTCAATGTTGGATTACAGTTTTGCTTGGAAACTGTAGAGTTGAAATTTGAGCATCAGGTTTGCTCACGGGAAGAGACAGGCAGATGTGGGAATACATTCATGAATGAATGGATGAATGAAAAATGAACTGCTGTGCAAGTGAAATGTAAAATAGAATTTATCTTGACACCTAAACAGGCGCGAGGGCTTTGAGGTTGCCTAGGCAACTGGTTGCCTGTGAAATGGATGGGCAAGTGGGCGTGGAGTCAACAGGGGTTTGTGGGCCGGTGAGAGCGGAGGCAGGTGATTGGCACACCGCACATGCCACACGGGGGCTTAATGCTGATGATCTGGGAGCGGTGTTGACCCTCGTCCATCTGCTGGGAAATGAGGAGGGTCACAACAACGTGACATGTTGGGAGTACACACACCCCTGCCTTTGTGGCATGCCACAGCTGGAAGCCGACAGCGGTTTGTGAAAGCATCACAATCATGGGAACACATAGTGGAAGAGGCTTTGTCCTGTCTTCAGCTGCTGTTGATTTTTAGATTTCTGCCTTTTGTGGATGTAATGTGTAGAAATCCATGTTTCTCATGAGCTGAAAATTGTAACTGCTTTACAGTTAGTGCTAAGATAAGTGACTGATGAATAGATTATCACTGAATCTACAGCTATTTTGATCACAATTTTCTAGTTGCAGCTAGGGCTGTCGAGGTAAAGTAATTTCCACTGCGCAATATTGTTGGGGGTGAACAGCACGGTAAGCAGTATTATCGCATTTTTCATCAGTTAAGTAATTTGGTGCCATTTAGCATAACTTAAGAGTGTCTGTATCTGTCACCTCACTTTATCACCGGAGCCGCTAACAGCAGCTTTATGGTCTGAGCAAGCTAGCTGATGTGTGCTAGTCAACAACATTGCCAAGCAAGCTAACCTTTAAAAAAAACAGTAAAACAACACAAAACACGGCAACACTTACAGCTTCAGAGTTTGAAGTCGGGTAATGTACAGCCCATGGCGATCCATCTTTTAACCGTTAGAGCTCTTTACGGTTGTGGAACTTTTGAAGCACTCATTTATTAATTTAGAACGCCCTGAAGTGTAAAGTATTAACATTGCGGTTATAGCGGCGCTTGCCATCCTCCGCGGTAGGCTTGACCAATGGCGCGGTGTTTTCATTTTGCGGTTATCGTGACAGCACTAGTTCCAGCTCCTGCAATGTAGAGATCTGGTCTATGTTTATTATCGATTAATCTGCCTACTATATCCTGATTAATTGTTTGGCTGATAAAACGTCAAAAATGGTGAAACATTTCCTAGAGCCCAAAGTAACCTTTATAACTTCAAATATAGCTTTTCTGTCTGAACAACAGTCCAAACCTCAAACATATTTAATTGTTGTCTATGAAATGATAGTCCCTTTATACATTCTCCTAGCTCATGGTGAAGCATTGCAATTTGCATTGTTGTATTAAACCCCCCAGCTGACATTGGGCGGTAGGTCGCCAGTCCATCGCAGGGCCACACATAGACAAACAACCACACACACTCACACCTAAGGACAATTTTCAATTTTCAAATTTAACGAAGCCTGCATGTCTTTGGATGGTGGGAGGAAGCCGGAGCACCCGGAGAGAACCCATGCAGGCACGAAAAGGCCAGGGCAACCAGGGTCTGAACCCACAACCTTCTTGTGCGGAGGCAACAGTGCTAACCACTGTACCACCGTGCCACCCTTGTTTGGAATCTCTGCTTGAAAAATTACTTAAACAATAAACCGATAACCATAATAGTTGTATTATAGCTCTAAACTGAACTTTGGATTTTGGATTCTTTTAGACAGACAAAACAAGTCATTTGAAGACATGGCTATTGATGTTTTTCGCAATTTTCTGACATTTTGTAGACCAAATGATTAATCAGTGATTTGAGAAAGTCATTGGCCGATTAATTAATATTTTAAAATAATGATTAGTTGCAGCCCTACTTATACTGACCTTGAAATGTTCTGCTAAATAATGTCTCTATGCTTCACAGTTCCAGTTCACCCTTTTACTCACTGACAGTCGCCAATGAGCTCTAAATACTATGAAAACTGTATAGGAAAAAAAACCCTGCAGCCTTGTTTTAAAGGTCATGTATTTACATTAGTACCCAAACCACTCAGAAGACCCCACTGACCACACTCTGCCACCTGTTTACAGTTTGTGTGGTGAGATAACACCTATAACTATAGAAGCCTATAAAAAGGTAGTGGGTAAACATGGAAACAACAGCAATTTCCAGGTGGATTTATTAATGCATAGCATGTGTTTGTTTGGCACTAAGAGCCTAATTAGCATTCCCTCCATGTAGCATTTAATCTTGTGCGTAAATATGTTGAGTGTATGGGGACATGGGCTGCCATTTCTCCACAATCATATAGCTGCTCACTTCATTTGCACAGAATAGCTTTTCTTTAATGGATAATTATTCACATAAATCTGCAACCTCCCTGCTGCATTTTCCCCCTCAGCCAGTCACCTCAGCCATTTTGTTCTTACTTTGAGTGAGAGGCCGACCAACAGTGAGAGATTCCACTGAGGATGCGGAGTGCGTGGGCCACTACCCCACTGATGAGCGTCTTATGTAATATCCGTCTTCCAACCTCTCTGTGCAGGCTGGTGGTGGATTGTCCACATTGAGCACAAGCTGGTCGATTTCACTCTAATGTAGCTATGGCTATTTCATTAAAGATCTAAGTTTTGTATAGTGGAAGTTGAAATATCTGCACATGAAACTTAAATGGAATTTGGGAAACATCTAAAATATCTTTTACATCTTTTAACGAGATTTTTGAAAACATGAGCAAGCCTTGTCCTTGGATGCTTACCCTGGATATATGCATTACAAAAAATCCTGTATTATCTGTTCATCTTTGAGATTTTCTTCATTTCCTTTCAGTACAAGCAGTAAAATAGGCCTGTAGCTGCAAATATTTTTTATGATTGTCTGCCTAAATGTATTTAGCATTCTCATGCAGCAACAGTGACCCCCTGTGGTGATGCTCTGCAACCATGAACACACACACCAAGCAAGTTTTCTTTTTGACCTCTGATGTGAAACTCTTGTTTATGCATTTGAGATAACAGAGAAACAAGGTGGGTACACCTCATTCAAATTGAAGTGAGACTACAACAGAGTCACTGCAACAAATGGTATTACCCATGAGCACCGGAGATGCAGAAATAGAGGATGTCTATTGTGTTGTGCCCGTCTCTACGCAGTACGTGGGCAGAGCTTATGTTGGGATTTAGATGGATCTTCTCCGTTTATTGTGTCAAGGCAGTGCTCCGTTGTTGGCTAAAGCCAGATTAGCTATTTGTTTACTGTCTGCAGCTGCCCCTTCTCTTGGTGCCGCACACAGATGCTTTTATGTTTTGGTTATCTGTGGATCTGAAAGTCTATCTGGAGTATCTGGAAAAAGGCCAGTGTGTCACAGTTATACTTTGTCTTTATCGCTTGACTGACTATATTTCTCATTTATTTTGTGTCTTTGGTTGAGTGGACAGGGACCGTTAAGGCACTTTTCCCAAGTGACCTGTATATTTAATTGAAGATGTCCTTTTCTTACATTGAAGGTCTTGAGTTTTTCCCTGGTGTTATTTCAGTCACATTTTCTGGGAAGATAAATTCATGACCACTAGAGAAGTCTTAACTTTAAAGGGTTGTCGTGTGACTTTCCCTCAAGCTACGGTGTGTTTGATGACACAGATGCTCAATGAGAAGCAGGAAAGCGCAATAATAGAGGACGCAAAACAATCAAAGCAACAGTAGATGGAACGTTGTTCCTCAGTTAATAAGGCATAAAATAAACAGGAATTTCTGACAATAATGCTAACATGCATCAAGGTGCCTGGTGACATTACTCGTAAGTGATTAAGCTTTGCCATATGAATACCTTGATGGATACATTTTTCTCTAGGCCTTAGATCTGTTGCAGCATGAGTCATTGCTGGGCCATTAGGAAATATGGAGACACCAACAGGATTACAGCAGACTGAGCAGCTATTTACATGTGAAGAGGATAATTAGCAATGCTTCTCCCACATATTTTTATTATTAGAATAGACATTAGAATAGTCAAGAGAGTTTATTCACGGTCAGCGCCCCACAGGATCCTAGCAAGTACGGCCTCGGTGTAAGTTATGCATCCTCAGTGGTGTTTCTTTCATACTGATTGTGCATGTGTCATGACTTTTTTTCAGTGTGTGCTCTCAAAGCAAAGTCTACTTAGCACTGAGAAAGTGGAAGCCAGCGCAAATCAGACTGAATCCTGAGAGCAGCTGCTTATCTGTCAAGTATTTCATAAGTAAACATGTATTTACCTCCTTACACAGTTTACACGGGAAGTTAATTTGCCATATGAGTAGCAGGAAATTGCCATCGAAATTGACTCCATATACAATGACTTGTTTCTCCTAAATATTTTCTGTGTTGCTGCCTGTCTCACACACTTATCCTGCTGGGTTTTCATTTATGATAAATCCTCACTTATGATAAATCCTAGTTTTATACCTTACTTAAATTCTTGTATTAAATAACTTGGACTGCAAAAGAACATTTGCATTACTGACAGACCCTCTGTCTACAGCATCTTCACTAAGGAGTGAATTCATATCCGCCAGTTTGAGAACTTTGAGCCCACAACTCATCAGTCCTATTAATTTATGCATTAGAATAAAATCAATTTTGCTTTTATCTGATTACCTCTCTGCTGTAATATATCAGGTGAAGATGATCCTTAAAATAATCATTCATTTTTAACAATATCTTCGACAGGCTTTGTCTGCCAGCACACATTAGGTTAGGTGAGAGATTATCACTTGACGTCAGTACATGATTAAAGCAGTGAAGTCACCTGAATACGTGCATCGATGTTCATGTGGTGGTAAGCTGATAATTACATTACTACAGTCAGACTGAAATGAGCATCATTTAATGTAGAGAATGTATCATTCTTCTCCTTTTTTACTTACCATAAATGTTTAGAAAAGACCCTGTTTCAGCTTGTTTTCAATTCAAACTTCAGTTTTATTAGCTTTCATTAATCATTTATTAGCTTAAATCATCTGTTTGATCACTTTCAGTGATACCCAGTGCATTAGGTAGTCTACAGTGCTCCTGACTGCATCCCAGCACAAATGAATAACATCAAAAGACATGGACTTGTTTGTCACACAGTCCTTGTTTATAATAATTTCAGTGGAGCCCATTCAGTTTTGATTATGTTTGTTTCCTGTTGCATCATTTCCCAAAATGTCCCAAAACCCAAGACTGCATGCTTTTTAAAAAACAAAAAAACCAAAAAACAAATCCCCCTCTCACCCCTTGTGGGGTGGTATGTGTCATCCTCAAGCTCGGGTCCTCTACCAGAGGCCTGGGAGTTTGAGGGTTCTGCGCAGTATCTTAGCTGTTCCTAGGACTGCACTCTTCTGGACAGAGACCTCTGATGTTTTACCTGGAATCTGCTGTAGCCACTCTCCCAGTTTGGGGGTCACAGCCCCCAGTGCTCCGATTACCACTGGCACCACTGTTGCTCTTACTTTCCGCATCTTTTCTACTCCTCTTTCAGCCCTTGGTATTTCTCAAGCTTCTCGTGTTCCTTCTTCCTGATGTTGCTGTCGCTTGGTATTACCACATCTATCACTACTGCCTTCTTCTGCTGTTTGTCGATCAACACGATGTCTGGTTGGTTAGCCATCACCAGTTTGTCAGTCTGGATCTTGAAGTCCCACAGGATCTTAGCTCGGTCATTCTCAACTACCTTAGGAGGTGTCTTCCATTTTGACCTTGGGACTTCCAGCCCATTCTCGTGGCAGATGTTCCTGTACACTATGACAGCTACCTGGTTATGGCGTTCCATGTACGCACTTCCTGCCTGCATCTTACACCCTGCTGTTATGTGCTGTACTGTCTCAGGGGCATCCTTGCACAGTCTGCACCTGGGGTCCTGCCTGGTGTGGTAGACCCCAGCCTCTATTGATCTTGTACTGAGTGCCTGTTCTTGTGCCGCCATGATTAGTGCTTCTGTGTTGTCCTTCAGTCCAGCCTTTTCCAGCCACTGGTAGGATTTCTTGATATCAGCCTCTTCTTCTATTTGTCTGTGGTACACGCCGTGCAGCGGCTTGTCCCTCCATGACGGTTCTTCATCTTCCTTGTCCTCACCTTCGGGTTTCTGCTGCCTGAGGTATTCACTAAGCCCTTCATCTTTGGGGGCCATCTTCCTGATGTACTCCTGGATCTTCGTTGTTTCATCCTGGACAGTGGTCTTGACACTCACTAGCCCTCGGCCTCCTTAATAGGTCACATATTATGTTTGGGGTTCTGGCCTATATGATTATTTAGCTGACTTAACTGAAAGTTTCTTGACACAAGGTGAGTCAGCTTCATGCCCAAACACAGTGGTTCCCGACCTCACGGTCAGGAACACAACAAGGGATTGTAGGATACTTTACAATTGAGGGTTCTGGATGTGATCAGGATAGGACAGCAGAAGAAAGTCAGACTTTGTTCTAATCTTTGCTTTTTTGGTGCAAATTATTACCTCCCTAGTCACATAGACCTCTAAAAGTTAAGAAGTCATTTAAGTAAACTCTGGTTCATGTGTTCTACTAGTACTTGGTATTTGTATTCAGACAACGATTAGCTAAGATATTGGATACTTTTCTTGTTCAGCAAAATACCCTAGAAGGAGCTATTTTTGACATGCATTATGATAAAAAGTCTACTCAGACACTTAGTACTATCTGGCCTTTTGTATTGTCATTCTTAAAATTCTTTATCAGCCCTCTAAATGTGCCAGTCCTGTGTTTCACTGGATAGACAAGGCTTGTGTTATGAGAAAGGGAGACTGATGTCGACATAATGTTGGCCATCCTGCTGCTGTCACTATGATGAGGCGCAAAACTGACACTCCTGCTTTGCCGATCTCATTGGCATTCAGCAGCAGCGACCATGCAGCCGGTTGAGTCTCAATACAGACAAAGGGCCTATCAGTCAAAAATAACAGCAGGCTACACAAGCCTTTACCTTTTGATCCCCAAACACTGACCTTGACTCTCAACTGCCTCCGTCACATTAGAGGTAAAACAGGGGGAGGTCTGGGATCCTAGTTATTTTTTGCACCATGCAGTATCTTTCCACCATCAGCACTGAAGACTTGGAGTGCTATAGCACCTTTCAGCAGGTTTCTCCCTCCACAAGCGCTCGCACCTGTCTCTTCCAGCCCAGAAATAGTCCACTGCAGCAGTGTGCTTCTCTGAGGGGAGGGCAACCATGTGACCTCAGAATCTATAGTACCTATGGAGATGCCTGAGTAAAAATAGCGGAACTGTCTGTCTTCTCCTAGTACTGTAGATCATGCAGTGTGTGTGTGGGGGGGCTTCCCCTGAATTTCATTAATCTTGCAAGTGTCTGCAGTTATTCATCACGCAGGATTACGTAACAGAGAATCACATTATAGAATTGCATCTTCCCAGAAGGTGTGGGTGCAGATGTAGCCGGTGCATCTTGGTGTTTTTCAAGTGGCAGTTATTCGTGAGGGTCTAGTTAAAGAACAGGTCTCCCTTCTCCTGGGGATGCTGCTGATGCAGGATTCAGCAAGCACGGGGAGGATGGAGGCTTGTAGGTGGATAGGATCGAGTTAAAGATGAAGAGATGCAGGAGAGAGGAGGAGGAGGAGGAGGATAACCTAGAGGAGATCACATTCTTGTGTCATTTCTGCTGCTAAGGATTGTTTTCCTGTAGCCCAAACTGAAAATTCTCAGCTCATTAGGCAGCTTATTTCTCTTTGGATTAAACAAGGGAAGATAGGGGTGTGTGTGTGTGTGTGTGTGTGTGTGTGTGTGTGTGTGTGTGTGTGTGTGTGCATGCGCGTGCATGCTTCTGTGCACCATTTTCAAATATAATCGACCTCAGTGGCAGGGGGAAAAATCTATTGCTGAAAAGTTAGCATGGATTGGAGGTGTAGGAGGTTATGACACTTCAGATCTGAATGAGGCAGAAATGCTGAATAACAATGTACACTGTACATGCTTTGCATGCAAGGTACTTGCTATAAAGTGCGTTCAAGAGGCTTTTGGTAAATTAAATATATAAATTGGGGCACATCAGCATGTCAAGTGCAACATATTTTGCTCGTGCTCATTAAATGCTCATTTATTGCAATTTAAATGTAATTTTCTTTACTGCCAATGATTTGTTTAAGGTCGAAAGGTGCTAAAATGTTAGGAGTTTTCTGTTACTGGAATGAGTTCAGCCTAAGCCTAACCCCAGCATCTTCTTGCCTCTGTGATGCACGGAAATATGACCTTTCATCACAAAATGTGTAGAGGTGATGGCTGCATCATTCCCATGGATGTTTGGTTTAAGGTCTTAACTGTACTTTTGTGGCAGCTGCCTGCTTGGACAGTCTCCACAGAGCTGGAGAAGTTATTAAATAAATCTCTTTGGTACAGCAGATATGTGCCTCTGTTAAATTGACTAGATTCTGACACTTCCCAAAGGGAGAACTCCCCCTTGTCTAATAAAGATGGCATGTCAGCATTTGGAAGAATTCAATCTCCAGGCTGCATGTAAGCCTGAACAAGTTTAGCTGATCTCTTGAATTCTCAAGAAAAAGAGAGCGAGTTGAGATGGATATCAGTTAATATACGTTCCAAGTACATTTTTGTTTCCCTTTTTCCCGTTCAGGTTGAAAAAATAGCACTTATCTCCTCACATGAAATCTCACACAGGCTTTTTGTCCCTCGTGTTTCTTCAAACCAACAAAAATGGTTCTATACAGTTGTGTATAGTTTACAATGGGTCTACTTTTGATTTTGTTTGATTATAAAGGTGCAGTTTTTTGAGGGAGGATTTGAGCCAATAGTTTAATGTTTTTACATCTTTCACTTGTCAGTGTCAAAACCTGACGACAAAGACTGCAAGAAAATATCAGATGAGGAGTCACAGAAACTGTATATTCAGCATGCTGTGGTGCCCTGCGGAGAATCGGATCTTCTGATCAGCACTTTTGATATTCTCACATTTAACATTAAAGATGCCAAAAAGGAAACATGACCACGATGAGCTTATGTTTCCATATTACTGTTATGTCTGTGAGTATGTCAAGCCGTTGTTTTGTTTCTGAATACCCCAGCTAGTCCATCTCAGAGCTGCCATTTCAAACTTGCTGCCATTATAACAAAAGCCCTCCAGCAGGCCTCATTTCTCAAAAGCCAAATTGCAGGAAATACTGGTTGGGCACCATCACTCAGTGTCTCCACATCCAGTTTAATCACATGCAGTCTTTCTGGCTCACCTCAACCTGCTGCTCTCAGACCCACATCGTACTGGACTGAAGCAATGAACATGATGAAATTTTTCCTCCTCCGATGTTCCTGGCAGGGACAGGATGATATGTCATTATGTTAAGGACACCTAAAAATGTCACGAGGAGCGTGTATTGTAGCTGCTCCATATTGAGTTTGACAAATAGAGCTGTCATGCATCTTTACCAATTAGGATACAGATGTTTGCGCTGGCCTCTCCAACCTCGACGTCTCAATCATTCAGCCATTGTAGTCGGCAACTGAGCTGGAACTAAGCCTCTGTGTGTGGCTGTCTGACGGACGACATGTATCCAGGATAGTGATGACATGTCATTTCTGATGGAGGTTCACAACATTTATGAATTTCAAGTTATTCAATTTCATGCTTAAGCCCCCCTTTTGAAACTTTTGAAGATTTCAGACCTGTGCAAGCTTCAGGGAGGGAATGTGTTATATGTCAATATTTTTGATATTGAGATATAACTAAAAGTAAATTAATTTTTCTTTTTTGCAAGTTTACCTCACTGTCTTCGCTTTGTGCCCTTCACTCTCTATGCACCATAATAATTGTTAGTAACCAGGCTACCACAGTATCTGCAGAATGCCATTTAACTTGAACTGGTGGAGCGTGGCTTAATTGTCAGTCACCTGTGGAACTAAATCTCCCAGAGCTATTTTACAGGCACAGGATTTCAGATTTTCATCATTCACAGATATGCCAGTTAAATGAACATAACAACAATAATCCCACATTGAATACAGAATCGATGATGCGTCACTATCCTGGACCCATTATCTGTTGAAAACTGATTGCATAACTGTTTGCAGTACGTGAATGACAGTGTATCAAGGGAAGAACAGAGTTTTTATTTTGTAAACCTGAGGTTCATGAACTGTATCAACTTGATAGAAACAAATAAATACTCCTATGTTAGATCAGTCAGCAGCTTCACCACAGCCTTGCATGTTATTAGCACTGGGGGGAGGGGGGCATCACTAGGAATGATGGTATTACTCCTGACTTCTTTGTTAATGGTGTCGTCAGCTTCATAACGAAGCTTCCAGCTTATTGTCTCAGCATGCATGGGCGGCACAGGAACGGAGACAAAAGGCGTGGGAAATTACATGGGAGCTTGTGCCCAAATGTGTCGCTATTCTTGGCTCTCTTTTCCGAACAGCACGGAAAGAAAAACCTTGAAAGGAGTGAAAAGTAGAAGACCGAACAGAATTAGACAATATACTGTAGATTTTTTGCTTCTGCTATAGAAATACAGCTGAAAGAATTACAGCAGACGTGTGGTTTTTTTTGTGCTCAAACCACAGAAAGAAGCAATGATAATAGCTCATGGTAAAGAACATCATTACTACCTAATAAGTTGCAAGGGTTTGTAAAACTAAAGTAAAGTTGAAATGAGTAACTTTACTGTCGTAGCAAGTTCATGTCCGGTTGTGGTCAACTGATGTTGTGATTGTCAGTTCCATTTATTTTAACAACGGCAGGAATGTTACAACGAGATGGTGATGAGGTACAAGGATACAGCTGAAGGCCAGATGGCGCATGACAGATTACATGTTTGCTATCAGAAGAAGGAAATTGGAAGAAAAAGATGATCCAGGTAGCATGATAGCTTGAAATGGTTTAGATATCGGTATGCAAGATAGTGACATACGTATGCAAAACCACAGCTACTGCCTTCAAAACTCAAAGCTAATGCTCCTAAATGATACAGAAGGCTGATAAAAGAGATTTCTCTCCGTTTAAATTGAGCCTCACAAGCTGTGCCCTACCTCTGACCTCCCTGTGCTGGGAACAGTAGTTTGGCACTTCACAGAGATGTCAGCACTTTATAGCACATTATATTTTCAGTGAATTAACTAAAAATCAAACATATCTCATTCCTGTTCCCCCGAAGATGATCTTTCAGGATGTCTCTGTGTTCTTGTAATAATACCAAAAATTTTCCTACTGCTCATTCAACATTATAATAAAGATTGCATAATTCAATACCACATCAAAGCTATTGAGTAAAAGTGAATTTGAAGGCAAGTTTTAAAAGATGACACCAGCAAGCGGGGGTTTGCAAACTAATGTGTAGAGGAGGAGGAGGACTGGGAGCCACCAGCCCACACAAAGCTGCCTGTAAAAACTGTGCATCTCTGCAGCTTCCTCCTACGTTCTCTCACTGGTCATTTTGTCATCTTCTACAAACCAGTATATGCCTCTGTGTTTCCCTATGTGCCCATTTCCAGTTACTGAAATTCACACTGACCTTTTTCTGTGTTCAGTTGTTCATTCTTTTTAGTCTTTTTAGCCAAGTCTGCAAACTTCACCTAGAGTTTTGTGCAACTTGAATTTCTTCGTCTGACACATGAAAAGAATAGTAACATATTGGCTGGCAGGGTGGTTGTGATGGTTGGAAAAATTGGTAGTCAAAGAGCCTGTTTATCCACCTATGAAGGTATAGTACATTAGCATGTAAAACACACACACAATGCACAAACACTGATCCATGGCACTTCATGTTGAGTATTATTTTCTGTCAGAGGAAACAGGCAAATTAGCAGTGAGCATCTTAGATGTCAAACATTTTAATAAGGGGGCTTCATGCTGCTTAGATTACGCAACTACATACACACTCACTGTCATTGTCTCTCCCCCATTCAATCTCATGCATTCTCCGTCTCTGTCTTTCTCTCACACACGCTATACAAATTCACAAGCTCTCTCTCAAAACCTGAATTTTAGAGACAGAAGCGTCTGGAATTTTTTCACAACCTCCCACAGATGTCCTCGAACCTATCATTTTCTCTGCAGTGGAGCAATGGTGACGTATGCTCGTCGCTAGTGCAGCTGAATTTTAAAAAGCTCTACACCCACGCTGAATACCACTACTGCAAGCATAATTATCATAAACTTTCCTTGCCGTCTGTAGCCCTTCTGTCTCTGTGTATGATTCTCCTGACTTATTCAGTGCTGATGCTGAAGGGGAGGGTGAAGGGGTCTGGTAAATTTATGTCTTTTTGAAATTTGTTAGATCATGTGTATAATCACTGCTGCTGTGTAATCACCTGGGTGTGGGGGAATCAAAAGCACATGTTAGCATATTTTCTCTGTGTGTTTTTGCTTGTACCAGTACATGTGTTCCTGCATGGACGAATGCACAGTTTGGCGTATGTTGCACCCAAACTGCAGTTTGTTTACATTACGTCTGAAAGCTATTCTCATTGTGGCATTTGACAGTTAATACTGTTGTACAGTGATTTTGGCTAGATACGCCTCATTCCAGTTTTTGTTTCCAACCATTTCTGTGTGTGTTTCTTTATCAAATTTATAATTTTTAGCTTTCAAGGGAATTTGCCGTTTGACAGACCTGTTTGTAGGTTTTTGGAGGGTGTCACATCAAGTTTTAATTGCATTACAGAGAGCTGGATAGTCACACCCAGGAAAACATTAGTGTTCAGAGAAACTCCCTTGTGACTGCCTACACTTATAATTAACAGTGATAATTTTCACCCCCCTCCTCTTTTTTTCCTTAAAGATTTTTTTCCGTGATACAGGTGCCACTTTGGCATGATCAGTCTGGGAGTACCTGGGTGTGATAATATGGTAAATGAAATAAATGTAAACTATAAGCATTTGTCTATGAAACTCTAACACAATAGCACTTGAAGTAGTAATTAGAAATGATTTTTGGACAGCATCAGTAATACCCTTAAAGTATGTAATTGCATCAATCATGGCAATGAAATCAATATTACTGTTTTAGAAAGTATTTGGCACTTGGGCTTCAGAAACAAATGGGTTTTTCATCGAATTGAATTAAACAGAATAGATTCAGCTATACATGACTAAAAATGTTCTTCAGCTTTTTAGATATGTCTTTTTAGACTACTCCTTATAATAGCCATGTAATCGTTTACTCAATAGTGCACAGTAAAATCAAATTTCAGATACACTGATCGTCATTATTTTGGGTCAGCACTGATAGCTGTAAAGACGCGTAACGTTACATTGGAAACAATCCCCAATCAGAAAATGGGGTACATGCCATGAATACTAGTGGTTTGTTACATTGTGATTATTTTTTTTTAAAGAGCACTATATAGTGGTCGCATTTACACACAGAATCAGATTCTCTACATACTGTATTGTACTATGTAGAAATTATGTAGTGATTTCAGGCACAGCATGTTACTGTACATGCTTTGTATGTACTGTATATAAAATGCTAGTGAATACTAGTGAAAATGACATTCACTAGTAAGCCATATAACTTAACATTGCTGTACCACTACATCTGAATATCTGAAAGCAGGTAATTAGATAGGTAGATTATTTTACTCACAAAAAAATCAAATGCTATTAAACCAGGACAAAATGTAACTATTTGGACATTCATGGAGTCATAGACCGACCTCCTTTTTCTCATCTTGGTATTTTGATGCCCTCATCAAGTACTTTAATGGTCACCGGCACCCAGTGTTCTCTATCTTCATCTTCATTTCGAAACAAAGCAACTTTCAGCATGACAAGCTAAAATGTTAATACTTGTTACTTGTCATATTTTATGAGCTCTGTTTGTAGTGAAAACTCTTAATTTTTCTAGCCTTTTTCTAGCCTTTGCGATGTAAAATTGACGTATTGATTTTGGGTCATGTAGCCCACATCTAAATGCTCTGTGAGATTTTTTTAAAAAATTCTCCCCTGTATTTTCTCATCTTTTGCCCAAAAGGACCACAACTAATTGAATTTCGTGCTCAAATTAAAAATACAAAAGATGGCATCAGGACTCATTTGGTAGGTTGAAGCCTCAGGCAGAACCTCGTACAGGGTCGATTAACAATTCAGAGCTCATGTGTCTGGTCTGTGCTGATGATGCCAATCACTGTTGCTGACTCTGTCCATTGAGGTCAGACATTTCTTAAATAAAGAACGCTTTTCTGGTTGCTGCGAATAACTTCCTGCGATGCGTTCTTTTTATTTTCACATGTTCATATGAGGCTATATTTAAAAGCATGACATCAATACCTATTAAAAGTCCTGAACATTTTTGTTCTTATTAAACCTTGTGAGTCACTGCCGCAAGCTTTGACACTGATTTGTCATGCAAAGCTCTCACCAGACACTTGTGAATAATGCAGATGACACTGGTAGTTTGTGCTTTCAGAAAGTAGATAACACCAGAGGTTTTGTCTTTCTTCACAATACTCGGGGAAGCTAGATGCTCGTCAGGTGTGAGTTGTGCTGCAGTAGTGTTAATTAGGTCAAATTAGGTCAGTCACCTGCAAGAACCATTGCCGATTATCAGGACGCCACCTTCATTGACTGTTCCTGTTGCACTGTTTGACCATGGAAGCAAACTGTCTTCATGAAGGAGTGTATATGTGCATGGCTTCCTCACACTGACTCATGTTCTAATGCTGACAAGGGGTTGGATGCATCATGCTATCTGCTAGACAACACCAGCATTTGCTGTGCACAGTGTCTGTGCCCTGATATAAATACACCAGATCTGCCCATCTGTCATGTCTGGTGTTCAAACGTATCTGTCCTGTGGTTCCTGCTAACAGGTGTTCAGAAAGTATCACAGCCTCTGAAACTGCTTAAGCCCTAAATGTAACTGATGATGCTGTAAAAAAACATTCCTAATTCAGCCGCTTACCATCGCCAGGCTTACAGTAGGTGACTGCAGCGTGGAGACATCTGAGTGAGGTTGTTCAGTTTTCAGAAGTTGGCTGAAGTATTTTCTTTAGAGGAGTGTTTTGCTTTTGACAAGACAGTGTCTTCAAATCAGTATGCAGTTCCTTAGTGGTGTGACTGCCACCCTCTGGAAGCAACAAGTATATTGTGTCAAAATTATCTCAACTGAAAATGCAGATACTATTGAACAACATAAGGCCTAATTGAATTCAATTAGGGAGATGAGACGAAAGTACAGACAATCTTATTAGGGTCTGTAATGACTGTTTTCAATAAATCTATATAATGATACATGTTTTGAATTAAATTTGGCTGTTATTGTTATCCCATAAGATAACAAAAATGGCTTTTGTGATATTCAACAATATCCATTTCAGTGTGTCTTTGTTTGACATTTACTGACAAAGATAGATGATAGAGGTGAGACTGATAACAAATATATTTCTTTTATAAAGTACCAAGAAAACCTTACATTGGTAAGGACTTGGTAAGGAATATAGCCTTAGGGAAGTAAAGGACAAAGTCAGGTCAGAGCTATGTTGGGAAACTAACAACAGTACAATAATGTTTGTAATAGTGACACACAGAAAAATAGTTATGAGCGGTGTGCGCTCATGCGGTGTGATATTACCTCACACACACACACACACAGAAGCAGACAGTAATTCAGGAATCTCAAAACATGCTAATCCAGTTTTTCTGCAAACGCCCTCCCAGCGTCCATCCAGCTACAGTTACAAGACGGAGAAACATTTAGCTGTGGGACAGAGGAGGAGAGAGGGGCACACAAGAGAAGCTCTGTTACCTAGTCCGTACTTTGAAATAAGGATTTACCACAGAGCAGGTTTCCTCTGGACCAAACTGCAACAAAGACAACAGGAGAGTGGATTAACTTTAATCCTATCAGTGTTTCTTATGTAGGACCCTGTTAACCAGCACCTGTATTACAAATTACTGGGAGGAAACGACTCCAAGTGAACCATGACACATTGCCTCTGTGGGCCACTCCCTCAAACTGTCCAGTAACGTTTGGGTTTCTGCTGGTAACCACATTATCAGGTCTGCATGGAAGGCACATCATGGACACAGCATGATGCACCTGACAAAAGGAGAGATTTTGCTGGACAAAGCAGCTAAGGACTAACATGGAGCTGAGAAGTGGACTGCAGGGTGATTTTCACAACAATGCCTGGTAGAAGCCAAGGAGCAACCCATGAGGAGAGGAAAATGAAAAGATGACCAACAATTTGGACTGACCTGGAGGTTCTTTTGAATGGTTATATCTTGAATGATGGAGAAGCCCCTTTTAGGTTGTAGGTAGACTATGTTGCTGTGCTTCGGGGTCCGTAGACAAGCTCGACACCACCGGATCCAGTGGAGTGAAAAGGATTGTTTGCTTGAAAATGAGTCTCAGATTGTTCCAAACCCGTGTTTCCTAGACACAGGTAAAGGCCGGCACAGTGAGCTTTGACAGCTTAACTTCGACGTAACTTCACTGTCAAGGTGTCTTTTGCTGGCATTATACTGGTTATACTGAATACTTTGTGTATGTGCGGTTACAGTGCATGCTAAAAAGTAAAACACTGGGTTTCCTGAAACAATGCCTTTAAATGTTTCCATTCTTACACACCCAGTCTGCTGATAAGAACACAAAAGGAAAAAAAAATGCACCAAGAAACACCTTCAATATCAGTGCTCACACTTGCTGTAAATAGAATGAAAGGACTTTATTCAGGCAAGCTTAAACTAATGTCATTTTGGAAAGCTTGAAGGAAAGTTTTTCCTTCAACCTGAAGAAATCATCCTCGTTTCAGCTATTGGAGGGTTTTAGGGTGTTTTTATGAACTGGAAGGTTTTTAAATCAACTGCTGGTAAGAATCTGCTTTTTGGCACAAAGCTGCTGTGACGCTTGGACTGCAACTTCCAGCTTCATGGTTATACTGGATTTCCCACAGTGACACACTCTGAGATTGGGCAGTCAGTGTTGTCATTTTGCTCTCAGTTTTTCTCTGCCAAAAACCCTCAAAAGCAGTAATGTGAAATTCTGATCATGCACCTGTTTTGGGGGTTTATATGCAATATGGGAAATGTTTGGGAGAAGTTTCAATAAAATATCCAAATAAAGAGAGGGCTGTTCTGATCTATAACCTTAGGGTAATTTTCCCCCAGTTTTGTTTTCTACCAGAATTTTTCAGTTTTTGACCACAAAGGGGCAGTGTTCCAGCCTAAAGCGCACTGTAACCAGAGTGCTGCAGAGTTTAGCAAGTGAAATCTGGCTTGATTCAGATGGTGCTCTTTATAGAACATGGCCCTATGTTAGATGACTCCATTTCAGCTCGCTAGTGCATTATAGAGCACCACACCACTGAAAACAGGGAAATGGAACAAGAAAATGTAAGCTTAAGCTCTCCCACTGTGTGTGGGCTGTGCTGTGGGAGCCACTGGAAGCGTGTTGTGTAGTTGTGTGGATACTCCATGTTACTAACAGGTTGCATTTGTGTTCCCTTAGTTCCTGTACTGAGAGGCGTTCTTATATCTGACCAAACTGTGTACAACCTAAACAACGTAGCAATGCTATACACTTCATTTTAATACAAGCTGGTGGTCTTCCATTAAACATGGGAGAGTATCCCTCTTTTTGAGTTTTGCCATTGGTATGAAGAACACAAAGTGCACATTCATGGCTGGTGGTCTTTGTTGATTATAGCAGTGTGTAATCAGCTCAGTCTGCTTTCAATCCCATGTTAACATTTGTCTGTTTATGTCTCTGGGGGCAGCTAGCAGCTCTGGAGAAATCAGGAGGGTGTGTTTAATGCCTGTGGGATCCACTCCTTGTTTTCCATGTGTCCCAGGGGTTGGAAGGCAGCTGAAAGTTCAAACAGAGACTCACTCCCTCATGCTCTACATGGCAAGAGCTCAGAGATTAAAGGGTTTGTCTGCACTGCCAACAACAAGGATAGCTCACTTCGTAACTTGCCAAAGAGGAAGGATGATTCTGTGTTTTGTTAAGCTGCAAATTTTACAGATACAACCTTGTTGCAAAACTAGCAGTGGATAACCTGTTTTTCTTTTGTTCATCGGCCTGTTCAGGACAAGTAGAACAAAGTGTTGGAAGAAAGCAGCTACCATCTAAATGCCTGTGTGAGTCTGCAGAGTAAAGGAGCCAAAGGATGCAGGTGGCAGTGAAGCTTTGCTCTAACTTGTTTGAAGTTTTTTTTCCCATGTCAAAGGTGAAGGATTATGCCTGGCATAGTAATTTAGTCTTCAAATGAAGGATTTCATGAGCTGAATCTCTACATCTCCTGGGCAGAATGTGAACACTGGCTTGTGCTACGGGCTTGTATTGGTGTCTGAATGAGGATGTATGTGTGAATCAGTTTTACTTAAGTGCCATGCTATTCCTTAGCAGTGGGACTGTGGATGTGACCCCAAGGAGTACAGTCATTTGCCAACAGCAGGGGAAAATTGTTTACCACATCTCTGTAATCCTGAAAGAAACACAGAGAGATGTGCCGGTGTCAGAGCTGGGAATGGGCCGGGTCACCAACACCCTGGTGGAGAATTTCCAGCCAAGAGGAGAGATAATTAGTGTAGTGCCAATGGAGAACAGCCCCAGGCTGGGCAGGGCACGACAGGAGCTCGACAGGTGGCCCTCCCTGAGCCGCACAGGTAGGGCTGGGAGGCAAAGAGAGGAGGTAGTTGTAGAGGAAAATGAGGAGGAGTTGGATGAGGTGGAGGGAAAAATGAAGACAGACAGGTTTTGGAAACAGCCTTCCAACAACTCAGGTAACTCCTCACAGCAAGAGAGAGACGTGGCAGAGTCTGCTGCTCAGTCTGACACCCGGGAGCAACACATTTGGAGCGCAACATTACGCTCTGTCACCGCTCATGCTAAAGGGCTTGTCTTTAGGGAACATGGCACTGTTGCAGGACATAGCTCTCTGCCCCGGGCCGTGTTGCGAAGGCCACGTCAGGATGAAGCCCCGCTGGGTAGGAAAACGCTGAGCATGTATGGCGACTCAGTCAAGCAACAAAGAGATTCTCAACCTGAACAAGAAAGACGGCTGCGGAGGCCAAGGAGTGTGTGCATGCTGGCAGGCCCAGGCCCAGTCCCTGTCCTGCCGGAGCCCTCAACCCAGCAGAATGACAGGAGGGCTGGCATTTTAGAAAATAACCAGCAGTACAGGAGCAGGAAGGCTGAGCTGAGGGCTGTGGATGGCCTCAGTCCTGTTGTAGCTCAGCGGCCTTTGCTCCCTGCAGAGGTGACCCCCAGAGTCCGCCAGAGGAGCTGGAAACCCAGGCCTGTCAGTATGACTGTACTGGAGCTAAGAAAGAGAGGCTCTGATGATGAGCTAGATAGTCAGAGAAGCTGCAGCCACACAGGCAGCGATGGAGGAGGGTTTGTCAAAGGGGGCTTACGTTGGAGGCTTTTTGGCAAAACAGCTCGAGATAAGAGCAAGGAGAAAGAAAGTGACAAAGATGCAAAATCTTCTCTCAAATCCAGCAAATGTGATGTTCCAAAAGGTACACTAAGCTCCTTAAGGCGGAGCCTCAGTCTGCGAATCAGGAGGACTCGGCCCCGGGACAAAGTTACTTTAGGGTCTGAAACGGAGTCAAAAGAGGGCCCTCGGACTAAAAGTACTTCTGAAGAGACAACAATGGCTCCACTACCTTTTTCGTACCTCACAGGAAGAACCCTCCCAACTTCCAATGAGCAGATAGAGGATGGAGGCATGCAGTACATTCAGTACCACAACAGGGGGAAGGTCAAGGTAATGGAGGTACCCCTCTGTCCAACAAAACTGTCTTCCAAACCAGTGCAGGAAGAACCAAGCTTATGGCAGCTCATAGCCAACCGTTTCAGGAGGAAAGAGCAGCCATTCAATGGTAAATGTGAATTCCAGCAGTCCCAGAGCAAAGACACAGGCCAGTATCCCCTGGCCGGGAATAATAAGTCACAGCCAGTCACCATAGAGACTGTGGCAGGCATTGACTCCCACAAAGGTCAAGGTAAGACCAAGGCAAGATTGCTGAATTTATTTCTCAGCTCAGTTCTCCATTTTATAGCTCCTCCTTAACTGCATAGAAAGTTACAGCTCAAGGGAAACAAGGAAGTGCACTTTTTTTTAGAAGGACGGGCAAATGAAAAACACATGGGGAATTGTGAGTTTGGATGGCATTCAAAAAACGTCTGGTTCCAGAGAGTCCTTTTGGAATTTCTATTTTGAGTACTTAATTTCTTCAGTGTTTTTCATGTGTGAACTGCCAGTGTGCATACACTTAAATCAATTTGCCTTGCATAAGATTTTTGAAGTTCAGTAAATGAGTAGGTAAGTACAATAAACTCAATCACCAGCAACTGACAATAATTGTTTTCGAGTGTGGTATAACACAGCCCCAGTACTGTCTGTGTTACCCAGGCACAGGATATGGGAGTCTTGATAATGCTGTATGTTGGCCTCACAGAGAAACAGCTTAAAGCAGTAGCATTAAAGCAGTTAGTGGCTGTAATGGGGATGCGTTTGGCAGCCTAGCAGGGCTAAATTAAGAAGGCTTACATGCTATAATGATGGGGAGAAGAGAAGACGACTTGAGTACTGTTTTTAAAGGTTAACTCTGTGGAGTGTGTTTGTCCAGTTTCCTGGAAGAGCAGGCAGAGAGAGGAAAATATTTGTAACTATCTGAATTAATAGCTGTGATTTGCTGGATTTTGTGTGTCGAGCTCCAATTTCACACCTTCACATGAGGACCTAATTAGTCGTCTGTGACAACTTAATGACTTCCCTTAATGTCAGGTCACACATATCCTGTACTCATTCTGATTCAGTCAAGCTTTGAACCAGCAAAGCAGATTTTTCACTCATGCCAGCATAACGCTCGTAATGGTTCCTGAGGTCAACCTAGTTGATCTCCCCAGTTTATTTGTATTCTCACATGACATGTTACCAAGGATACCTATTCCTGTTGTGGAGTTTCAAGTGGTATTTGTCCATTTTTTCCACTGCAGAGTCAGTCAGGCATTAGGAATGTAGGTGTGCCGATCGGCCTGAGTAAAGTTGTTAAAGGTGTTCAATGCCCTGGGTGGGACTGTGCGCAAGTTGCTACCTGCCTAAGTGTTTCCTGCTAAATTAAAACTAGAAAGCTGAAGCTCTGCCTTCAACTAAACACATACACAAACACACACACACGCATCTTAATCTTGTGAGTGTGAGGTTTGGAGGAAGGTACATAATATAGAGTGAGGGGTTTGAGGTGTGCAGTCTGTGTACCCACCCCCACCTGTGGATGAACAAAGCCACTCTGTCGTACCAGTGAAGGCATGAGTGATCAGTGAGCCATGGGCTGAGATGGGGGCTCTCTGGGGGTCTTTAGGTTGGAGGAGGGGTGGCTTGTCATGGGGCCTAGGTGGCTAGCAGTGCACTTATCTAGTGAAGGTTGAAATATTGGGAATGGGACTGTAGGTACGACACTGTAAGAAGCCTAGGTATAAAGTGTCAGCGGGATCCAGCAGACAGAAATGTGCTCACTGATGCGTATTTATTCTTACTTGCCTTGACTTGCCATTACCTTTTGACAATTTGAAGAAAATTCCCCCGTGTGTGATCCATCCTCCTTTATCTTGAATCTGACATAAAATGTATTCATGAGGATGGAATTCCCTTTGGTTCTTTCCCTAGCTATGTCTCATTTGATACCACATCCTGTGAATTTCTGCCAACATTATTTCCTGAATCAATTTTACATTGTAGCTGTATTTAGTCTGCATACTTCATAATCTGCAGGTGGAAAATGTATTTAAAAGATGCGTTTGCTTTTTCCATTCATACCAGAAGGGGTGACTGAGCCAAACTCCCTGGAGATAATTATATTTAAGACAAATAGATGCATTCAAGAAAATTGGGACAAACAGTTACACTGTGATAATGCCCTCTCACCTGCTGTAGGAGAAATGGGAGACAGCAAGAAATCGAATAATCACTGAGTGAAACAGTTTGAGCATTAGCAGAGGGAAATCTGTTAATAATTGCATATAAACTCATATTTGAGCATCTGCCACTACAAACCTCAGCTTTGACGTGAACCTTTCTCCAACAAGTAGGCCTTTGGGCATGCAATTTGTAGATCTTCCATCACTTTGTATGCAGTTTTCCTTTTAAATTCACGGTTGATTGTTTCCATCAGTTGCACTGTTTGTGGGTAATCTGACATGTTCTTAACTCAACTCTACAAATTGAGTTAATCAACATGGGCTTTGTCCTGCAAGACATCTCA
This sequence comes from Lepomis macrochirus, assembly GCA_024633595.2. NCBI lineage: Eukaryota > Metazoa > Chordata > Actinopteri > Centrarchiformes > Centrarchidae > Lepomis > Lepomis macrochirus. The sequence continues at coordinate 22,245,920 of JALXJV020000012.1, forward strand.
AAACCCATTTTTCAAATCTCACGTTAGATAACCCTGTTTGAACCAGAATGTCCAATTTACTTTCGGGGAAGTGATCAATGTCCGTCTGCAGACTGCACAAGGCTTTAAGAGCCTTAAGTAGGGCAGGCTATCCAGACCACATTAGATTGGCTTGGCATAAAGATTTTTACCTTGTTCTCTGCTGATTGTGTTTGTCACTTACCTCCTTAGATAAAAATAATAGGTTGGTGTTTGGGAGCTCAGAGGAACTCTGACTGGATTGTTCGCTGAATGAATGACTCCGAACAGCAGCACACAAAAGGAATATGATACAGGATGATTTTGTAAAGATGGGCATGATAAAAGTAGTCAGCCAGGGAATGTTGGTGGGTCTTGAGGTTGGCAAATAAGGGAAGTAGAAATACTAATTGCTAGCTAAATTCTCACTCTGTAATTTGTGACAGTGGGAAAGCATGGTTGGAAAGTCAGTCAGATCTAGAGTGGAAATTTAGACCTCAAGGTTGTCCTCTCTCATTCCAAAACCACTTCAGATTCACTGCACGTAGAAATGTTCCCATGTATGCACATGCACTCGCACTCAACCCCCCCCCACACATGCACAGCGTTTTTGCTCACATTGCATTTCCTTTTCTCATTAAAATGGAATAAGTGGGGGGACGATTGTGCTTCGCTACCTTCTAACTGAACGGTCATTTTTATCTGAGTTGACATGAGCATTGAAGTGAAAACCCTAACAAACAAGCTGGCAATGCAGTTTTCCCCTCACAGAGACAAAGACACTAGTGTCCTCTCTAGCATCACAGATGGTTTTCTGTTTCCATAGGCATTCTGGGACACAGTATTGCAGGGATGCTCATTTTTAAAGGATGACATAACACAGAGCACATGGATTTAATTATGGCCTTTTTTTTAGCAGGATACCAAAATGGTTGTACTGTATCTGCTCCAAGGATGGCAAAAAGTTAGGTATCTTCTCAGCATTGTGGGGAAGATGTAAGAGGAAATATGTCACATGATTTTTGTTTGATTGTAAAGAAAAATGCACAGTTGTGTCCAGTTTTGTGTAAAAGATCCTCATTTCTTCCTACTTTTCTTCTTTTCAGTGTTTTTATGTCCTTCAAATCATAAAAATTAAGAGAATGTTCTGTTCTAGAAATTCAGCGCTTGTCAGTAGCCAGCAACCCCATTTCTACCTTGGCCTTTGATGACCCTAATTTTTCTCCATAGTTATCTATGGATTTGCCTTTTATGTGAATATGTCTCACCTTTTGAAAGTTTGATTATGTGGATAACTGTGAGAAAAATGTCTGTGCATCTGGCCACTTTTTTCTACTTTTTGTCCTTTATTTTACTCTGTTGTTTCTGTTTAATTATCTGTTTATTGTTTCTTTGTTAATGTTGACTTAGTGCAACAAGTGGTACGGACTGGAACCTTTCACCGTCTAATTAGTGTAGTCTAATTGGTAGTTGTGACTTTTCTCTTTTATCAACCCTTCAATTATGTGAAAAATAACATAATATAAATAAAAATCATCATAACAAGTACAAATAAATACATCCCTAAAAAATAGGTCTGTACAAAATGACAGGAAATCCAAGAAAACAAGGCAACAACTTTATCTGATATTGTCTCAGAGCACTGTGTGCTGCGTTCAGTTTCTGCACTGAAAACTCAGATGGATATCTTCGCTCATGTTCTGACATGTCAAACCCACACTGAGAGGGCTTAACATGAGGCGTGCTGTTTAAAGACTACTCTGCTCCTCACAATGCTTTTGATGAAAGGCCCTTCTGTTAGGGATGAACTTTTCTCCTCTCCCACAACAAGTGACACATCCAGAGCAGCACAAGGTTCTTTGTAAATGGAGGTCGGAAATAAGTCAACATTTTAGCAGAGGTTTTTGTTTTGTTTACTCTAACTGTTGTAGAGTAGAGGGATTTTGGCTCATGTCTGCTCAGCAATGAGTCGTGTGCTTTTAGTATAGATTTTGGAGAGAAAATAGAAACGTGTCTTAAAGCAACAGTGGATACTTTACTGTTTATGCTGTCAGTTTTTTCATATTAGAATAGTCTTGGGCACAAAGGGAAACCACTATTGTGGCAACAAACAGGGTTACTGTTTTGTGTGTGAGCACTTTAATTGTCATGGTTCAGACATGGAAAGGGAGTGTTGGGGGGTTCACCTGGTATTACACACCTTGTTGCCTGGAGACAGGGAGTCTACACTCCTGTATTAGAGATGGTATCTGCTTCTTGGGGGGTTCAGATGGTGAGAAAGCCATGATCCAACACAGGAGGTTGGTCTTTGTTCTAATAGCTGTTATGACACATAGTTGTGTACTCCATCTCTGTGGGAAACAGGCACAGCTTGTGGAGTTATCATTTGTGAGAGTTTGTATTGTTCCTCGCTGTGCTCTTTCCCACTACCGTATTTCAAAGCACGAGGCAAAGTCTCCAAATGTGACTGAAAAACCAAACAAGTTGTGTCAAGCCTAATAATGGCTGTCTTTTCACAATGGATTAGCTAAAACCCGTTCAGAGAATCCACTGTGTTGAAACCTTATATTGACATAGTCTGCATAGATTGTACTTACTGTAGGTGTTTCTCAATTCCTTCTTGGCATTTATGTGTTTTATAAGTTCTACATACATAAACAAAACTGGACCAGAGATCGAGAGAAATCTTTATTGACTGGTTGTTTCTATAAATGTGTTTTTCATCTGTAACCAATCAGAATCAGGTGTTACATCAAAAACTGTTCCAAAGCTTGGCTTATTATAATTCCTTAATGTTCAAACAACTGTCCATAACCGAAATATGTTCAATTAACTATTATAGATTTTTTTTTTTAAACAAACAGCCAATATCCAAATCTTTTTCTCCCCCAATGTCACTGAGTAATTGATTAATGAACTAATTTTCTAACTCGAATGTGGTAAAAGTATAATGTTTTTGTATTAAAACTTGGCCTATGTTACATATTTTGTAGATTTTTGTTGATTATCCCAGATGTTTCCAGCAATATTCAATCCTAGAGAAATTCTCAGTTCTATTCAAGGTAACGGTGCAATTCATTTGGTCTCATGTCAATGGCGTCCATCCCCTTTACCCCCTCTAGTTCCTATAACTTCTTGGCAGACATAGGATACATCAGAGAGTGAGGAAGGAAGTCGGGAAAGGTGACTAAACTAAACGTGAATAAAACCTTAATACATTATCCCGTCCGTGAACATGATTTCTGCCTATGTCATGTCAGAAACATTTTCATCGGCAATGGTGGTTGTTTAACAATGAAGATGATGACTCCCATGTTCCCGCGTTACATCATCCAACTACATCTTATGTTGTTGTTTTGGTGTGAGAGGCCCCTAGTGGCAGAAATCTTAACTTTAGACAGCATAGCTCTGCAAATTTACACTATACTACATAAAAGTTTGACACACTCCTGCTGGTTTACTCTGGAGTTTTTATGTGCAGAAAATAAAAGATGATGGAAAGGAAACAAATTCATTTTCCCAGTAGGTCAAACTGTACATAGGCTTTGTCATATCTATACGACAGCTGAACAATCCATCATAAAACCTGTTGAACACAATACACATAATCTATAAACTGCAGCTGTAAAGTCACTTTGCCAATTTGTTTTTTTCCTTTTTTCTCTATAGACTCATTCGTCAACAGCCAGGAATGGACATTGAGTCGTTCAGTGCCAGAGCTGAAAGTGGTGAGTAACTTTTTAGATTTCTAACAGTCCCCCTGTTGATTCAGTTTCATCTTACTGATAGATTTAAATGTCATTGGGAAAGCATGTTCTGTCCATGTAATACTGGTTTTGCATTTTACATGAGAGGGAACAGTTGAGAAATTGGCCGGACTTTTCCCTGGCATGTAGTTGGGGATTTTTAATGAGATGCGTTGGCATGGAGATGGAGGGTTGCTTGCAGCAGGACGCGAGATGAGTGACAGTTCTGGGCTAGACTAGTGACACATCCTGGGTCTGATCCCACCCGCCACTGAAGCACACACGCAGCCGCTGCCAAATGCACAACTAACATCCTCACATGATTTAATGCCTTCCTCCCATAAAGACTAGCAGCCTTGAAAAACTGCACTCCACCATTCTGACAGTTGATATAATCTTTCCATATTACGTAAATTCATTGTTGTGTTGCTTTGCAAAAGAGAAAACTTCAATGGAATGAAAAGGGGAGAACTCGCAGGGAACTCAAAGACAAACTTGCTTTTTTGGCTTCAAACACTTTAAATGCGCCTGTTTCTTTTTATGTTTCTAAGGTGTTAATTGGCAGTTTCCACATGGGGGTTTGTTAAATGGACCTGGAAAGACTGAATGAAGTGTCTCAAAATAGCTATTATGCCTTTCAAAAGGAATTGCTGTCATAATTGCAAGGTCATTCTGAAAAGAAGTTGGTCATATGTCTCAAAAAGTTTTTAATATGATGGTAAAATCAGTTATATCTTTCTTGTACTGCAGTTATAATGACAGGAACTGGGGTCACAACATTTCCTGCAGATTAGTTGAAATGATGATAGGGTGAGCTAAACCCTAAAACATCTGCTACAACAAAGAGCCATACCCTGGTATTGTAGTTTCATGATGGCAACTAAACTGTGGTCAAACCTCATTTCACTGCCATCTTTTGATCATCAAATCTGCACCCTTGAATATTCCAAGATCAAATCCAAACATCTACAAAGAAGAGTAGAAGTACTTTGTACTGGAATAGTGCTGATACAGCCTTTTCATTTCATGAAGGCTGTATACCAGCAGGTCACAAAGCCAAGCAGTTAAAACAGCAGGAACATGGGTTCAGTGGTGCATTCAAAGTCGATTTTTGTTGACTCACAGCTTTCACCTCACCGTGCCTACAACTTTTGCTAACTTAAAGCTTATTCATAGTTTATTCTGCTGGGGTACCTCGTTGTGAGTGTGTGTGTGTGTATGTATGTATGTATGTGTGTATGTGTGTGTATATATATACATACACTTCAATTATAGAGAGTGAAGGCTGGGAAAGGCCTTAAACATATCTTTTCTCTTGTGCCTCAAACTTCCCTATAATTAGAACCATACCTGACTTTAACACCCACTAATGATCTAAAGAAGAAGAGGGTGATGGTGGGTAAAGGAGAGGGAGGAGATGAGGCATGTTGCTGCCTTTGTTCTTCCCAGACATGCTGGCATCATCAGCCCACCTTCTGCCATGCATCACCCTGAAGCTGCTCGTAGTTAGGTCTGGTCTAGACACCAGGGAGAGGAATAGAAGGAAAGACTGCAACCAAACCGATGTATGTTATAAGGACTTTCCTCATAATGTTTCAACAGACACAGCCTGCGTAAAGGACCACAGCGTGGCTTTAACTGCAGTTTGTTTCAGTTCATGACAGTTTGAAATTTAAATCTACTTATAGAAAAGCAATCCCATCACAGTGAAAATTGAGTCACATTCCTATTCTATGTGAACGTGTAATTACTTTGCATGGTGATTACTATCCAACAAATACTGCATTTTTTGAGGCAGACACAAAGTTAAAAGTGTTTATAAGAATGACATAATTCATTTTATGCATTATTTTTGATAAGATTCACAAAAATTTGATTGTTAAACAGTTCTGACCAAGATATTTACTCAGTGGGGCATTTTACAGTAAACAAACTCGTCGTGAAGTAACAGTAAAGATTGGAGACAGTCTTCAAAATACCCTGAACATTTCTTTTTCTTATTTTAGCAATTTTTGTTACTTAGACTCTTATATATACCCCAATATAAATGTATTTGTAATTAACTACTATATACCAGTATGTTTTAATTATCAGTTGGACTCTAATTGCAATGCTGCTCTGTTCAGGAACTGTTGAGAAAACTTTTCCTGGGTGGTGCATTCAAGGAAAGTCGTACAACTAAGATTTGTTACTTCCTATGTTTGTGAATGAAAGAAAATTTCTGTTATTCTTTTCACATGGCCCATGGAGATATTGTTTAACTTGTAATGCTACAGCTCTTTTTTCGCAATGTTTTGTTGTTATGCGTTATAAAAAAGTAAACTCATGTTTTAGATAATGGGCTAAATCCTACAAAACCACCACTATGATTGAGCTTTGAAGGTTCATTCTTGACCGTGGAAACAGCAGCTTGATTAAAAATTCTCAACACTTTCAACCACATTTTGTGGATTTACTCAGTGGATGGAGTTGTTGAGCAAGGTAGAGAGCTATGGAAACACAAAGTAACACCTTGTGCTGAGAATCTTGTTACCATTATAGTCCTATAACTCTACATATGCTTGTGGTTTGTATCTGTCATGTTATGCCCATCAGTAATAATCACAGTATTTTGCTCTTGACCTTGCAGGGAATTGTGGGAAATCTGTCCAGTGGGAAGTCTGCTTTGGTCCACCGATACTTGACAGGCACATATGTGCAGGAGGAGTCTCCTGAAGGTAAGTGTCTACTGTTGGAGGTGGGTCAGGAGGTGGTAATAAACATGTCAAATCACAAAGATTCAGATGTATGAAGCAAGTTTGCTCTGTCTCTTATGGTCTTAATGTCACACTCCTTATTTACCTAAATTTATTTATATAAAATATAAATAAATAAAATACATTTCTGCTGATGACTGAAAATAGCTGCTGGCTGGTAAAATAGGTTTCTTTTGTATCAGAAATACTTTGTTTTGTACAAGAACAAAGTCGTGTGTGTGTGTGTGTGTGTGTGTGTGTGTGTGTGTGTGTGTGTGTGTGTGTGTGTGTGTGTGTGTGTGTGTGTGTGTGTGTGTGTGTGTGTGTGTGTGTGTGTGTGTGTGTGTACACACACCTTCAGGGAGTATTTTTCTAATTAGTTACTTGTTAGTAGTTACTTATTATATCAAGCTTCTTGGATGGTAAAATTGATGATTGGCTGGATTCATTTAATAAATAAAAATATGCTTCTTCACTAAAAGTAATTATTGTTAAAAAATGTGGGTGAAATGAAACCTTGTCACTTTTCTGGTTACTTAAATGGAAGTTTTTATCACAGTTGACTTCCTGTCCTGATGGCCAACGAGCCAGTTTACTATGTTCAGGAGGGGCTATCTCCTGAAAGGGACCCCTTGAGTTTTAAGTCACACTCTAAGATTTGAAAATCAGATATTCTTTAATTTATCAGCAAAATCATAATGAAAAAGCCCCCTTCTGGCCTGAAAGGCAAGTCCTCCTTTCAGAAATCCACAGAGATGTTGGCAAACCCAGAGTTAACTGATCATCTTTGAGCGGTTTGCAGTGTTTCATTTTAGTGTGATTATAGTGTGGATGAGACATGAAGCGCATAATTAGTTTCTGGCATTTTGCTGCACCAAGGGAGAAAAATCCTCATAGCTTAATTAGTCCTTGAGAAATCAATGGTGGAAATGCTGGAAAAACAGAACAAGCATGGTTGAATGTAATCAAGGAAACATGTCGGCTCAGATTTTTGCGTGTCCCTTTACATTGCTGCAAGGTTGCTGTGATACAACATACCTGTCTCACGAAAAGCAGCTGCTCAGGCTATCTTTGTTTTTTATGTGCTTTAACACTGGCTGTACTCCAGATCGGGTATTTACATTGCGGAAGAGTTGCCCAGCAGAGGAAGGTTCAGCGATGGCTGTTTCTTCAGTGTTTTGTTCCTGGGCTTTTGCTATGATATCTGAAAAAAGGTACTGGGGTGTGTTGCCATGGCAACGCCGGATGGAGCTCCGTTGGATTGTGGCTCTGTGTCAAGGTCTAAGCCTCCATGTAAGCAGAGTATGCTTACTGCGTGTTAAGTATGCCTACCAACTTACCATCTCTCTGTAGGCTGGCTGTAAGGTTATTAGTCGCCTCCGTATTTATGTAAGGTTGAGCAACACATAAAATAATTCACAATTACTTTTCATAATGAAAAGTGTGAGGAGTATGGTAACCTGCCTGGCTTTTTTCTTTGGATGCATTGTATTGGCTCAACTATTAAGTGAAGACAACAGCATCCTGGGTGATTATGTAACTGAAATGTTTACATCAGATTCCATCCACATTTTTGCCAGAGCCGTATGCTTTCATTCATTTTCATTTTATTACTGATCTCAGAGAGACTTTTCATAATCTGGTCTGGCATATGTACATGCTGCCAAGCTCCGTGCAAACTCTGTATTCTGATAAATCTCTGGTTTTCTCTGCTGCTCCGATCCAGTCTTTCTCACTGTGTAATGAGATCCTCCTCATCTTTTTCCCCTCTTTAACCAGGATTCAGAGATATCCAGACACGTACTTTCTCAGTCCTTTTGTCTGAATCTCCAAAGCTCTGTGACTTTAGTTTTAAAAAAAACTGGCTGGTGGTACATGAATATCTCTCTCTGTTACACAACCAGCATCCAGCAAGCCTTTAGCGCCTGTGCAAAAGGCTCGGAGAATCCCCTATTTGCCAAGCAGGCTAAAGTGGACTTAACAGGGTGAAAGTATGGCTCAAGTGAATATGTGTTGCTTTGCTGAGACAGGAATACTGTCCACCTATTAAAAATTACAGGGGCCGGCTAATAAATGGCCCTTTAATAAGCTGGTTGAATAGTGTGATCTCTGACACTCTATTATCTAATCATATGAAATTCTTAGCTAACATATCTGCTTATTAAACTCCCAGAAAATCTGGTAAGTGTAACAGGTGTATATTCTGCATGCCTTCTTCAGCATATATTTTTTGATAGATTTCATGATCAGGCCTTTTTTTGTGAAATTTGAACATTATATTTGTGCATATTTTCGTATTCATAAGACACTGTTTTCGCTCCCAGGGACATCTCTAGCCTCACAACTTTCTCATTTGAATGTGTTTAATCTCCACAGGATCATAAACCATTCAAATGATATGCAAAATCTAATTTACTGCATAGTTCTCCCATTGGTCTCTTTTTTTTATCTGCAGCCAGCTTTGCTAGAGGCAAGGAATATGCATTTGTATTAGAAGAGAAATGAAGAAAATGGGAGAGAAACTCAAGGCTGCATGGGGGCTAAATGTTATAGCTCCTCACTACCATCCTCAGGACATGGTGTGACCTGAGGCACAACAGTTCAGAACAAAGACAAGCATTTTTGCATGTGATTTTATCGCCCATCGCTTCCTTTCCACTCTTTTAGTTTCTGTGCTAACATTTTTCTCCTTGTCTTATCATTTCTTTGGAAAGAGCAGTGAGTGTATGTTGCTAATGCTAGCAAAACTGATCTTCAAACCTACTGTAGCTCATGCAGTGTAGTGATGGAGCCCGATATTTTTTGTGAAGTGAAAGTTGAGCCTTTCCAGGACTTGTAGACAGTGCAGTGGCACTGAACTTGTTTCCTCAGCAGCTGTGTATTAGACACGCTAAATGGTAATTTCTCACCCACATAATTGGCTCCGGAGAGACCTGGTTCCCTGTCGCCATATGATCCTATAGCAACAACACATTCAGGAGGTCTAAATTGAGAACTGCACTTAAATGTGTTTTATCTTGTACATCCTCACTGTTTTTATGATTACACTTTTTCTCTTTGGGAAACCCCTGGTCCACGGTTATCATCGTGTACCAGTACTAGACCAGACTTAACATGCTATAAGAATGATCTTGGAACAAACTCTTTAAATAAATGTCTCTTCCTCAGGTGGACGGTTCAAGAAAGAAATAGTGGTGGATGGACAGAGCTACCTACTTCTGATCAGAGATGAAGGAGGGCCTCCAGAACTGCAGGTATGATAGGGAAAAAATTACTCTTTACTCTAAAGCTGCGAGATGCGTCAGACAGAAACTGTCATGGAGACAGGAACTGTTTAGAGACAGACCATTACTTCTCTGCGGGACTGTTTGGAGCAGTGTGACAGCGCTCTGTGGTTGTGCTACCAAAAAGCACTTAAGGGGAATCAACACATCAATGAGTAAACCCATCCAAAATCATTTTTGTGATCAAAAGTACAATGTTGCACCTAATTGCCCTATTGGTATTGTGAAATAAGAAAAGCAGTGGAGCTACTGTTTCATCCAAAGTAGACTTTACTAAGTCTTCATAACAGATATTGTGAATGACATTCTGATACTAATAGGCTACTCTGTTCTTGAATATGGAGTGTTTTCTAACATCTGTTGCTTAAAGTAAATGACACCTAAATAGATTCACTAAGGCATTCTAAATTATTCAGATTTAATAAGCAAATTCAATAAAATGCGAACAACCAACACTGGAGAATAAAAACTGACTTGCTTTTGCCTTCATTCAGAAGATTCAATGTTTCTGGTCACATGTGAGCTCAGCGTGGATGTACCACGCGTTAGCAGTTACTGACACCTGGCCTGGCAAAGCTCAGATTTACGCTTGCATTACGCTCAGGGAGATTAGGGAATAGAAATGAGTGTGTCTCAGTTGTCAGCTGCCTGTATAATTAGTGGCATAATTAAAGGCCTCCATTATATTCACACTCACAGGAAGCTGAGCAGAGGTGTGGCTCGGAGGCTTGATTTTGCCATTCATTCCTTACGGGGGTCTAGGCGAGATGTGAAAGCTGAATGAAGAAGAGAGCAATACAGGGGAATAGGTATCACTCGACTGTCAGTTAGTACTACTCTGGGTTCTGCTTTGCCTCCTTCCTACAATGGATAGCAATTAGGATTGATTTCCTCCGCCCAAGCGAAACCTCTCTTCCACCCTCTCTTTGATTATAAACTACGCAGAGATTATGTATGTATGACGCAGCAAATACGAAGATCTCTAGATTATGATAGCAGTGGGAATACAGAAAACCAATATGGATTCAGTAGTAGTGTTTAATCATTCACTGGCATTCTACCTCATATTGGTGCTTTGCCTGAAAACAAGACACTGAGTGTAATATGACTGTTGCTACACTGCCCCCTTCTGTCTTTCTTAACCTCAAAAGAAACCGCAAAAATATCTGCATGTAACTAACAACATTGCCTCTTTGAGTGACCCACTATAAGAGTAAACTGTGTTCATATTAACATGTTTTAAGCAATATTTAAAATCATTTGTGTCTTGTATTGTTTTCCCACAAAAGGATTATTGACCTTTTGGTAAATATGCTTACATTTCAATCTGTTTGTTCCCTCTCCCTAATTGAAATATTTAGATCCTGAAATCTATGATTATGCAAATTGAATATTTCAAACTTTCAAATACCTCACAGAAAATGTCTCCTACATTGAAAAGTCCATTCTCAGTTTACGTGCACTGAATGTTTTCCACATCACACATTAGACTAATTGGCTTCCAAACTAGTTGTGATGTCAAGAAGTTGCTGGTGCGCACACGTCTTAAATTTAGATTTAAGGTCATATCATTCTGCACAGTGAAGCTCAAACATCCACTTAAAGTGACAATAAGCTGAACATATTTTTGAATAGGGGGAACTTCCAGGTGCAGAGCCCGACTGAAGAGGGCAACAATTCTGAGGCAGCTTGTACACGGGTGCTTCAATATACCACCTCTGCTCTGTCCTCAGTTTGCTGCCTGGGTGGATGCGGTGGTTTTCGTCTTTAGCCTGGAGGATGAGATCAGCTTCCAGACAGTCTACAATTACTTTTTGAGCCTATCCAGCTATAGGAACACAGCTGAGGTCCCGATGGTTCTCGTTGGAACACAAGGTGCTTGACCTACATCTGATACATACTCTATGTTTTGTAAAGATATTGCTTTCTCTTGAATGGAATGCACACTTTACACAGGAAGAACTCCATGTTCTTACATTGTCTTTACACTTATGATTGAATGATAGGTTTGGCATATTCTAGAGTTTGCTTAGTATTAAAAAAGTCCATGAAAAGACCAAAACCACCAATGAATTGATCATACTAACACATGTTGTCTATGTAGACAAATCTTTTTTTCTGTGTGAAACAGTTCAGTGTTGTCCAAAACTATTTAAAAACACTTGAATGAGCTGCACTGTTGAACTGGGTACATATTCCTTCAATACCATTATGATGTATGTATTTTGAGTCAATCCCAAATACACCTTCCTACCGACTAACGTCATATGTGTATTAAACCGCCACTGCAAATAGTCCCAAACAAATGAACAAATGTACTAGTTACTCCTGTTTTAGTAACATTTGTTAAAACTACAGTGACCGGCTGCTTTTGGAAATTATAAGCCTGTGTTCAAAACTAAATATATCATTTAACTTAAATGTTTGAGTACCATGTTTTCTTACCCTGTTCTCTCAGATGCGATCAGTGCTGCCAACCCCAGGGTGATTGATGACTCGCGGGCCAGAAAGTTGTCAAACGACTTGAAGCGCTGCACATACTATGAGACCTGCTCCACCTATGGCCTGAATGTGGAGAGAGTCTTCCAGGACGGTGAGAGGGGTGTCCAAAAAAGTGAAAATGGGTTAGACAGGAAGCACGAGGTGCAGCTTGACCATGATGATGGTTTAGGGTACATCACACTTTACTTACCCATACTGGCACATGAGATTTATTATATAAGATGGCTGTCCTGAACTTTCCCTTTTGATTGGAATTGTTTTCACTACAGCTGAAACAAATACTTGAATCAGAGAACATGAATCTGGAACTATTTCTAAAACTGACTAATTGTTTAGGTAATTGTAAAAATGAAAATGTCATAAAAAAATAACTGGCATCAACATCCTAAATATGAATATGTGGTCACACATAACAACTGGGCTGAAAAATGTGTTTGTTGCGTCCCTAGATTTTCACTTTTCACGTCATCCTCAAGACAAACCCAAATATAAATATATATATATTAATTGAGATCAAAAATATTCTAAACCCCCGTTCCAACATCTAAACCAGCCACATTTCAGATTAACAATTTCCAATCTGGCATGTTCTATTGAAAGACCACAGTTCTTAAGAATTTCTTGAATAAACAAACAAGCAGCATTTTGTGTGAATAATATAAACACAACTAGGATCTGGGTTCTTGTCACCTTCTTCTCATTTCAAGAAGATCAGTGGCCAAATTAGGTCAAACTCAGATAAGTGCAAAACTATGAGGTAATTCATGAGGTTTGCCGATAATCTTAGATCAACATTTTTCTTTGCATCTGTCACTCAAACATGAGAATAATTTATGTTAGAATTCACTAATTATGACAGTGTTTTTCTCTTCCAGCTAATTGTAAAGCACGCCATGCTGTGCATGAATTATTGCTAGCAACACGCATTAATGCCTGTGCAAGCTTGACTCACGTGGAGGCGTGTACATACACATTAATATTCTTTATGCTGTGTGCTCAGCAGCTATGATTGGCAATAGAAGAACATTAACATCAATTAATGCTACAACAAGCATTTTATATGAAATTGCATTTTTGTCTGTTACGTCTTCACACTACAATTATTAATCATGAAAGCTAAAATTACAATGTAGGATTTCATAGAAATGTGCCACTCAGAGCTAGAGACCAGTTTATATTCAATAGTGTATAAATGGAGAAATACCATCTTTATGTCTTTTTAAAAGTATCTGGAAACTGAGTTTTCACTGAATCCATAATTGAAGGCATGAAACTGTCATTTGGAAACTCGGCTGGTTCCACCCTGGCACATTATCCCCTAAGCCTGCAGCTCCTTTGAAAGCATAGCATTCCTTCACAAAACATCTGAATATGTAACACGACGTTCACTTTGCATGTCACTGACTTGATGCACAAGCACGTTGTCTTCCCTCCCTGCCTTAATTGCTTCCTGAAGCCCAATTTGAAATAATTAAAAGAGATGAAGGAGTGTTGGCTGTCTGGAGAAGTCGCTCTGTATCACTCTTGCCTTTTTTCTCTATTTGCCACGCTGCAGCAGGCAGCCGGGCGTTATGGTCCCAGCTGTCAGCGCAACTTCAAATCATCTCTCTTTCCCTCAGTGCTAATTCACGTCATGGAGCCGTGAACCTCCCTCCCTCACCACTCAGTCCCTCACTCGAGTGTGCCATGAATTAAATGACGGTTTGCACCAATTGCCTGGCAAATCAGATTGTTCAGATGGTGACAATCGTCTCATTTGGCTAGCATCACTGTGTAGAACTCAGTGAATAACAGAAAAAAATTCAAGTATCATTTTCTATGATTACTTTTCTTGGAAATAGAGGTACCTTTTCCCCCCAGGAGATATGTATAATCCACCTTACAGTATGTTGGTTATTACCTGACTGGAAAACAAATGGCTCGAGGCAGTTGAGATAATGTGCTCATATGCCTCTTTGTCTGCCTCAAATTAGCTTTGCTTACTTTGTGGTGCTTTCTTTGGTTAGTTTCGTTGTTTGTGTTCTGTTTATAAAGAAACAAGAACATTGCAGTCTTATTTATATCTTATTTTAGTCTGTATTGACTTTGACTTTATTGTCCTAAATCTATGTCTATGTGTAAAGACATAAAAATGCTGTAGTTACCTTTAATTATGTGTACTTAGATCGACAGCAATCATCTGTTAGCTTGAAAAGCAAATGTAGGAAATTAGGCAGACTGAATATTTAGTTTTATGTTAAAATTACAAAAACCTCCCTTCTTAATTTTTAAGCTGCAGGCTACACATCACATTCTGAATTGATTGAGGATGCAAATAAATTTATTTTCTATACCTCTGAAGCCCCATAGGAACATATGAAATACTTTAATCATTGGTGTGTTCTAGGTAAATATTTTACACCAGTCCTCCATGCTAATGCTTACCAAAGTGTTTAAGGGTCAGTTCACCCCAAAAGTATTACCTCTAACTTATGATTCTGGCATTTGCAAATGAAACCAAAACTTGCTAAAACAATCTATCTGCATGGCTACTTACTAGAGGAAAGTAAGAACATATGTTATTTGGGCAAACTAACACTTTAAGTGATCACAGGTGAGTAGCAAATTAATTAACTAAAAATTGCTATCTATCACATGCAGATTCATGCATTTAATAAATGAAATATCTTACAAAAGAGTCAACTGCTTTTTTGATAATCACATTTTATTGTTGGAGCTATTACTGCGAGGTGGCTTTTACGCAAGTCTCAAACTGAGAAAGGAATATAATTTGCAGTTGTTAAAAACATTTTTGTTTTAGCTCATGTTGGGTAAATTTATCCAATCTCCAACCCTAGGCTACCAGATGCTTTTTATTTATTTATGTGGCAGGTTTGTGGCTGATACAAGTTGTTACACTCACTTCTTTTCTCACAAATAGTGTTGGTCTCAAAATGGCACAGCATCACTAACAATCTGCAGAGGCACATGTGTGATTCAGGTTTCTATGTTCTCATTCTCGGTCATTAGTCAGTCCCCCAAAACTCTTCGAATTCATATCACTAGAAACTATTCTTTTTATTGTATTTAGCGTATGTTTTTTGACTTGCTGTGTGTTTGCTTTTGATTGATTATTCATATCAGGAAGAATTTGACAGGAATATTGAACAATCTGTTTCTTTCTTTTTGCCACTCTCTTCTCCAGTTGCTCAGAAGGTTGTGGCCATGAGGAAAAAGCAGCAGCTCTCTATTGGACCATGCAAATCACTCCCCAACTCTCCCAGCCACTCATCAGTCCCCACTGCATCCATCCCCTCTGTTCATATTAACCAGGTAAGATCACTAAAGACAGCACGCTGTTTAACTTACTGATCATGTAGTTACTTTAATATTGATAAGGGTTTTATG
This sequence comes from Lepomis macrochirus, assembly GCA_024633595.2. Lineage (NCBI taxonomy): Eukaryota > Metazoa > Chordata > Actinopteri > Centrarchiformes > Centrarchidae > Lepomis > Lepomis macrochirus. The sequence continues at coordinate 22,261,571 of JALXJV020000012.1, forward strand.
CTGTTACCTAAAAAAGTATCCAACACACTCAGTTTTTGTAATTTAATCACACTTATAATCAAAACTGCTGATATAAAGAACACGTCCCTCATTATAAAGACTATGTCCAGCTCTATAGTCTCCTAACTTGACCTGCTTGTTCATTGTTTTTATTCCTTCTGCTTATCTAACTCTCTGGCTTTCAATCTCTTTCTCTCTATTCCTCCCTCCTCTCTTCTGATTCTGCTGGTTCCTCTTAATCTCTCACTCGCTCCCCAGGCGGCCAATGGTGGGGGTGCGTTCAGCGACTACTCCTCCTCTGTTCCCTCCACCCCCAGCATAAGTCAGCGGGAGATGCGCATTGAGACCATTGCTGCCTCCAACACACCCACGCCCATCCGCAAGCAGTCAAAGCGCCGCTCCAACATTTTCACAGTAAGTATGCGACAGCTGATGCAAAGCAACACCCACTCACACTACTAGAAGGCATGTTGCCAAGCACACTTTGTCCACCAGAGGGAGACAGGTAGCTCGAAATGCATCCAAGCCACCTCTCCTGCCTCCGATGCAGGCAAAGAAAGCATCTTGTTCACACAGCACAATGTGCAAAGGAGAAAAAGACTAAATAGAAATTATATTAGAACCCCCTGAAATGCTCCCAAAAAAACCTTCTTTCAAAGCAAATATCAAAGATTAGCACTGTGGAAAAAAACCCGTCAACTCTTTTCATGTCCTTTTTCTTTTCTAATTGGTTGTAGTAAGTGCGCATGGATTAAGTTTCTCATCTCACCCATGACAAACTAGGCCCTCTGCACTGTCTAAATCTTTGACCTCCCTCCCCCCACCCCTCTTATTTTTACTAGATCCTTTCTTTGCAGTGACTTCCCCTTTTGGGGACAGACGGCAGCAACAAACCGCCAATGCCACTTCTCCTGCCTGACCAAGCAAAACTAAAAGTCCGAGCCGGCCAATGCCCTGTTCACACGCTGCTAATAACGCATGCCCGCACCCTCCAATCCAACACCCCAGCTCCAGATAGAAATGCTCACCCAGCCACTAACCATCTCACTGAGCCTAGATAACTCCCCAATCCTTACCCCACTTACTTATATCGTGGCCCAAATCCGATCTCGACCACCAAGATTCACTACCAGTACCCCAACCCCTGTCTGCCTGCTCTTTACCCTATGTCCTGTCGTATTTGCCCTTTGCTCTAACCAATAGCATATGTGTGCACTAACCACTCTAATTTCCTTAGCTTTCCTAAGCTTGTCTTTTACTTGTAGCCTCTGCCCTCTTCTTCTACTACCCAGCCTGCTCCCCCCTTTCCTCCTCACTATTCCCTCCTACACCAGCCTTCTTCTTTGCCGCTAAGCCTTTCCTAATCTCGCATAGCCAGACCTCTGCCTCTTCAAGTTCAGGGAGGTCTGTAGAAATTCTCCCCAAAATAGCGTTGTTGTTCTTCAGATCAATGAAACATTTCTTTGTTTGTACCTCCAAAATGGCAAAAGTGTGTTTTCACACCTAACCCGAATGCCTGAGTCTGATTTTCCAAAGATTTAGTTATCTTTAGTTTTCTTGTTTCTCCAGAACTTTATGAGACAAAGACCAGGCTATGTGAGATTAGTTCTTTCCTAACTCCCTGGTACATCTACCCTTCCCCACCTCTAAAGTGTCCCTTCTCCCCTACCTGTCTTCCTGCCCCTCACCACTTTCCTCTGTTGCCTTCTGACACCTGTCTCATATCTCCTGTCTTCTTCTCACCCCCTTCTCTTTCTAACTAACTCCTTCTCTAACCTCCTTATCAACCCCCCCCCCCTTCCTCTATTTCTCCTACTGCCTTTATCCTGTTACCCCAGCTGCTGTGGAAGCCGCAGGCTTTGTGGCCTCCGAGCAGTACAGGCTGTGTGCTAGCTCCCCTTGTTGTCTCCCTTCCCCCCTGCTAGGTAGTGACTAACCATGTCCACCAGAGAAATGAGCCTCTCCCCGTCCGCGTCATGGAGATGCCGAAGCACGCCACCTACCCAGTGTGGGTGCCCGAATGGCAAGCCGAGCGGGAGTTTCAGCTCATGACCTTCTGAGGAGCAGCAAGCCGAGGGTGGGAGGAGGGAGGGTAAGGGAGGAAAGAAGAAGGAGGAGGAGGAAGCAGAGGAGGAGAAAGAGGAGGAGGAGGGGACGGAGAGTTAACGGGGCGATGTCGACATTTCTTCAGTGACACTTGGAAGAGTGCGATGGGCTAAGGAGAGGAAGACTTGCAGTGCCAACCTTTTTGCCATTTTACAAAACAACAGAATGAGAAAATATTTCATCAACACAACAGTATGGAGGATGTCCCTTTCCTAGCTTTGTCTGTTTTAAAAATAAATTGACATCTGTGTTACACAGTACAAGTTCTCTAAAAGTCCTGCTACTCACTGACAGACAGCAGGCTGCCATTCAAAAAGTCTATCTTGTTTTCTGGCCACACTCTTGTAAGTAGTTCATTTTATGTTGATTTTGGGAGTTTCAAGAGCAATGCTCAATGAAAGAAAATATATGCCTTAATGTCATCAGTAGACAAGCTTTGACAGACAAATATCAGACTCACTACAGACTCATTACAAGTTATCTTCTCTAATATTACAGAGGAGAACATTTCTGCAAGAAATTAATATAGTCCAGTTGTAATCGGGTATAAAAGTATTTGTCACATTTGTGGCACTGGCATTGGGACTCTTGAAAAGGTGAATCTTTTTAAAAAGTAAGTAGATAAAACTCAAAGCTTTAAAACAGAAGATCTTATCACTTCGTCTTTTCACTGCCCTCACAAATCAATTTCACCAACCGCAATCATTTCAAACCAATTCTTGCCATAGCTGTCCTTGGCCACTAGGTGTCAGCACAGTACACATAATTCTTTCCCAGTGCTTCCATGGTCAATAACTAAAGGATCTGTTTTGTAATCTGTCTGTGGATTCCTGATGTCTTCAGGCTGTCTGTCCCTTTTTGTGTTGAAAAGCACACTGTTTAGGAATTTAGATGAATACTAAGGCATTTTTTATACTTAATTCCATCCCACTCATTCATTCATGTTCATTTAATTCATTTATTAATGTCTGCCATTTGGTGTTTTACATTTCATGTTTTTAGTCCCTTGACTTGTTCTTGGATCTCCACATTTCAAACAAAACATAACCAAAACAAACAAACAAACAAAAAAAAATAACCATTTGACACTGTTTTTCAATATTTGCAGATTTGTGCTTCTGTTTCCAACCTTTCCTCAACAAAAAGGGCTTTCCAACTCCTTCCGAATTAGAAGAGCATGATGGTTTAAAAATAAAGAGTCCCCCTGCTTTGCCTATCCTGATAGAGAGGACTTACAGCTTGTCACTGCTTTACCCTTGGTGCTTTATCGCATTTAGGGTAATGCATAGAACTTGCACTATACGGAAACCATACGACTTTGCGTCTAACGCTACCTAAAGTCGAGTCCATTTGAGTGTTTGAGCGCACTCAAAGTAGACTGTTGATTATCATGAAGTGAGGCAGACTGTAGGGACTCTTCTGGAAATGCCCCGTCCACCCTTTCCTGCCCTCTCCCCCTAACTCTCATTCAGACATCCCATACAAAAACATGCTGTACAGTCAAGTCACTCTTGGAACTGTTATCCAGCCGCCCAAAGGACACATGACATCACACTGCCTTTTGCCATAAATGAGGACTCAAGGACTAGAGGTGCCAAGTTGTTTTTTGTTCTTCCTACATTCATTTGGTAACCGTTTTTTGATTCCTTCTTATTTTCCAGGGAGTATTGAGGTTTTTTGAATGGAACTGAAAATGTGGTATAAATGTATTATCAGAGAGGTATGTTAGATCAGAGTAACTTACTTTTATGAAGGCCTTCATAAAAACTAGGGTAGAGTGTCAGTGTGTTGAGGTATTACAGAGAGATATTATACTGAGAGTTGCCAACATTTGAAACTGGGTTGCACCGACTTGTATGAATGTAGTTAAACTTAACATTTGTTTTCCCTTTTATTTATTTTAAGTTATTTATTTTTGCACATTCAATTGTTTTTTTAATTCATTTATTTATTTTAGTTTTTCTCAATTTAGGTTTGGTAAAGAGATTATGAACTATTGCATAATCGCTTTTCTATCATGAACGGATTGACGAAAATATAGACTGCTGTATATCTTGTATTGTATTTTATTTACAATGGTACTCTATACAAAGTACATACATATAAGGAGTATATGAAATAATGCCTTTATTGTCCATCCTATATTTTGTGGGAACTGCAATGTTTGGCTCAATCTGTTGAATATTTTGAAGTGGATTTGTGACTTGCTTTGTATGGTGTCTGTATAGAAGCTAAACAAGTCATCATTAAAAAAAAAAATAAAATGTTGGAAAAAATATATATACCAGAGTTGGTTTACTTGAACTCAGACTCTACCTCTTTTCCATTGGTGACTGGACATTTCTCATGTTCTGAGTGAGACCATACACACTCATGTCTGTCTCTACCTGTATCACATCTCTTTATTTGTTTTGGGGTGGGAAGGTTTTTTTTTTAAATGATTTATTTCCATGTAAGGGTTATATTTACTGTCTAACCATTTTTCCTTACACAGGCATGACAACAAACTTGAAATGTTCATGTACTTTTTTTACACTTGTAAAATGCAAACTCATTTTATGTACACAGGTTTTGCAGGTCAAAGGTCGGAGGAAGCTACTTGTACTGAAGTCTTTTTAAAATAACCATTTTCCCTTCTCTCCCTTTAACCTGTTGTGAACTTTAACATATTTATCGTGCTGTAAAAGCATTACTACGTTGGTATAGCAGCAGTTGGTCTGCAGGTCTACTGAAGGCCCGCTCTGGGCCTCAAAAGAGGGAAGGATCCCCCCAAAGGGTTTCAGGGCTGAGTCATGACTCAATGTGTGGTCGTCCTTGGTCTCCTCTGTGTTGAAATGTGTCTATTGTGGTCTTGGTTTGGTCTCTTTTTTAATTTCTTCTTTTGAACTTGCACGTCGGTGTTACTGCTGTTTGTTCTGCTGGTCTGCTTGTCTGTTAATTTTGAGCTTCTTTTGAGACTTTTTATTTTGCAACGTCGAGTTTATTACACAAATACTGCAAATGCTGCAAACACAAACCCTCACAAACCCTCACCTTCCGCTCTGACCCCCAGTCTCTTTGCCTTTCCCTCACACAAACCAGACACACCAACATACACAACTATGGCCAAACACTCCCCTCACACCACACAACTCTCACTCTGCTTTGCCGTCAGTGTGTCGCTTCTATTGCTGACTGACTTTCTTGTTTTCTTGCAGTCACGGAAAGCCAGTGAACAAGCAAAGAGCGTTGACAGTAAAACAGACAGCATAGGCAGTGGAAGGGCCATACCTATCAAACAGGTAAGCAGTTTCATCCTACATTTCTCATAGTTACCTGGGTAAGTATGATCCCTTCTTGTGTTGTTAGATGTTCTTTTCTGTTTAATGTTGATGTGCTGTGTGTTTAAAAGACATAATCACAATGGATAGGCCATAGAATTAGTGAGTTCTGGACCAAGTAATGTGTTACTTTAACCACTAGATGGCCACATAATACAACATAACAAATTACCTCAAAGTGTAGCTGGCACCACACCAGAGAGAAGAAGGCTGTGGGGTTTAGACATGACATCAGAAAGGCTATTAGCAAAGAAATGTCCCTGTTTGTTTTAAATCACAGGTATATCTAATAAAAAAATGTGTTGATGTTTTAAAGGCACAATCTGTTCATGTCTGACCTCATAAATAATAAACGTTTAACTGAATTAAAAAAGGCATTTTCTCAAATGACCATAACTGAAAATATAGGCCTATTAATTGTGAGTATACAAGCACTACCAGTGTAAATACATTTCATCTCATTACGGCTTCAGAAAACAGTAAAACTTTTACTTGACTTATTGTTGTTGTTATTGTGTAATGTGTATTTAAAGTCTTCTCAATCAATTCAATCCTGTGATCAATTTTGGTGATTACTTTACATTTGGCTCATGGATTGCACTTTTTATATAAAAATGTTTGTTTCCAGTGGCAATGTTGTTGTTATGATTGCTCATAATTGTGTCTGGGTAGTATTTATTATTTAATAGTAGTTTATTCATGCATATCCATACAATCAACTACAATCAGCTGAAATTTTCACATATCCCAATACTTTTCTTTACCTTGAGTATTTGTTTTTAAGTTAATTTCATAATCTGTTAGATGGTGCTACATTACATTCTACAAATTCACTGATCATCACAGTGATTTCTATATTAACGTAGTACAATTTGAATATATTCTGGTATTTTTGTTATTTTTCTTTTTTACGTATCATGCATTGCGTTAAAGCACCAGTTGGGTAGTACTGAACACTGAATTACACATCTGAGTAAGGATCATTTCTAAAGGTCCAACTGTAACCAAAGGAGAGGTAATTGACACATTGATTAGTAATCACTCATGATTATATGAGGGCTTTTGAAAATGGGTTAGCATCCTTATATTGTCCTCTTTACCTGCCAATGATAGAAGATAATGTCCTTTTTTGAAAATGTTGAGCCAGACCTTCTCATTCCCTTTGCAAGAAAATTGCCACGGCTTTGGTCCCGCTGAAATAATGGCAGGGTGACGCTTCCAGGCCCCCTCCCTCGATCAGAAAATAATGCTTTGGGAAAAAACAGTTTATCAGATACAGTGTGTATCGGCCAATCTGTCCGTCACTGAGAGGTGTTCATGCTATAGATACAATACAGTTCATGATATCATAACCTTCAAAGAAATTAAGTATTGTTATATTTCTTTTACATCAAAGCCATGCTTATTTACAATGTTTAAATAACGGAAAATTGCTTAAAAAATACCCTCAAAAAACAACATAGCTGTTTCAGCTTTATGGTGGCCATTCTACAGACATCTCATTTCTATTTGATCTCCACAAAGCTCTTGGTTTATATGTAGATTAGTGTAATTCCCAGCAGAAGATTGCAAATCTGAGTGCAGGTGAGCAGGAGGTTGGTTTTTACAGATTTGAAAAGAATCCCCTCTGAGCAATCTTTACTGTAAACCCTCCCATTCTTATCCAGTACATTATGGGGAGCACCCTTCTAAAGTCCTGGGCCAGTTTCCCTGAGTATCATGGCAACTTTTGACAAGACAAGCCACCCCCCTCTATCTACAAAGGATCCTTTTGGGGGTGGGTGTATGGCTTTACAGATGTGTAGGGAGGGTTGGAGGGGGTTAGTGGTGTGACTTGCTGATCTCCAGGCCAGTCAAATGCACAATCAAGGAGATCAAAGTGTCAATGTGGGCTTAATTACACACCACATGCCCCCCCCCTCCTCTTGCCCTCCCATCTATGAAAATAGTGACTGAAGATAACAATGCACTCAGGAACTGTTGGCTCCTCTGCAGTGAGTGCATTCTTGCCCCCTTCTCCACTCCCTGTCACAAAGGGCCGGCCTATCAGTCAGCCACAGTGGCAGGATGCAGCTTTTCCCCTGGTTGTCTGACAAAAGAAGGGAAAGACACTATCTCCTCTGTGTAGATATGACAATTGTGTGGACACAGAGAGTGCGTCTGACGATCGGCCTGTTTCCTTATGTCGCGCAGGCTGAACACACTCATCTCTTTGTGTGTGTGTGTGTGTGTGTGTGTGTGTGTGTGTGTGTGTTGGGAAGCACAGGGCTCTACACATGTTGCCATTTGATGTCAAACGATCACATGAAAAGCACACTGCTCAGTCCAATGGGTCAAAAGACTGAACAATTATGACAAATTATCTCAAATCATTTGTCAGGCTTCCAATTAGTGAAAGTGACATTCTTTATGAAAGATATAGTGCAGCTTAATGGGCAACTGTTCGAATGAAACAACAGAAAAATTAGTCTGCACATCTAAAGATTTTCACATTATTGTCTCAGTAGCTTTATTGATCTGCTTCACTGTTCTGATAAATATATGAAGCACCGCACTGATTGCATGTATAGATTTATTTATGCTTCAGTACGGCCACGAGATGAGCAACATATTTGCTTGTAAAACATGCATTATAAAGTTGCCGGAGGCCCTTTGACTGGATCATTTACTTTGTATGATTAGAGAGCCATTTAAAAAGTGTTTACAGTTCTTTTATTGACAACATTGAGAGTCTGGGCAGGCAGCAACGTATTGATCGAAGGACACAGTGTTTCTTCCTGAAAAATCATCAGAAGTATCAATAGTTAACCAAGGCTTTCATATATGAAAGGTAACATTTATATTTTATTGAATTACCTGACTTTTACTTTAGATCAATTTCTCTCTATTAAACAATATTTAAAAAGAATATATTCAACCTTTTTGCCCCTTTTGCTTCCCCTTACCTCCTACTAATGGTTCACTAGAATTTCTTCAGCAAAACAAAGACAATGGTGATGTTAGTTCTGTTTTCTCAGTGGCCTGTAAAAATAACTTACTTACTTCAAGTTCTGTTCCAGTGAGAAGCTATATATACAAGCAGGTATATTGATAAGATATATGAAGAAGCCCAAACTCCTGATTCCCAGGGATTCGGATTAAGATGATTGTCGGCAAACAGCCTGGTGCCCAGGTCACAGAGGGTCAGATCTTCCTGATGTGTTAATCAGGATTAAAGCCTGCAGGATGGGCCTGGCTAGCAAAATACTACCTCTTTAAACACCCCCCTCTCAGATCACACACACACACACACACACACACACACACACACACACACACACACACACACACACACACACACACAGGCCATGGCTGTAAAAGCACAAACATTTCCCAGCTTAATCCCCTAATTAAGCGGGCCCCTCCTCACTATTTAACCCCACAGAGCCTCCTGGCCCTTGCACTCAGCAGCGTTTGGTCACCTCCAGCAGAGGAACTGCATTGTTTACCAGTGGATTTACTCAGCAGATAAGGAAACCATCTGAGGCCTCTTAAAGGCCCCAGAAGATAAAGTAGAATAGAATAAGAGACGAATGGGCTTTGAAGAGAGAGATCACACTCCCTAATCCCAGGATTGAGAGGTCTTCCAGAGTTCAGCATGTTATGTGTATGAATGCAGGGAGGCGGTCTGGCAAATTGGATTGTCTCTCTCTCTGAATGGTCTCTGTGCCAGAGAAACTTGGCCAACTGTGGAGGTTCAAATGGTCACAACAGAAAAACTAACATATCATTAAACCTGTCAGCCAACAGGGGGATTTACTTACACATTACTGTTGTGTTTTTATAGTTTTGCATGTAATCACTTCTCATACTGTTTAATAATTGTCATTTTAAATTGTTTGTTTGTTTTCTGATTTGCCACAAAGGAAATAATCAGTGTAGCTGCCATAAGAAATGTATTAACAACAACAACAATAGTAATGCAATTTTATGGTATTTAACATCCACAATGGTTCATATTATCTACCATGCTGCTTTTGAGAAAAGGATATGCTCACCTGATGCCTTGTCTCTTACAGGGAATCCTTCTGAAGCGAAGTGGCAAATCCCTAAACAAGGAATGGAAAAAGAAATATGTCACACTGTGTGATAATGGCGTCCTTACTTACCACCCCAGTTTACATGTGAGTTTCCCCTTCCCTTCCCATTTCTTTTCAATTGGCTTTATGTGTTTGTTACACTACTGTTTGTACTAAAAAGTGCCGCTGGAGGTTTTAATGTAGGACTTTTTCTACCACTGAGCGTGATTTTCTTGATGCGATTACATTTAACACTACTACTGTAGTGAACTGGATTACAGCCATATAGGCTCATGATTTCTACAGAGACATATCGTTGTATATAATAGCTATAGTAGCTAACCCTGTGACTTCAAGCTTAGTATTAAGAAACAGGGTGTCCCAGTGGTCATCTCTGCCCCCCCCGTGGTGCCCATCCCCGGTGCTGGGTAATGGAGACATGGCCGTGCTGCTGCGTGCCCGCTGCGTCCAGACTCCACGCTGGCTTGTATTTATAATGGTTCTCACTGCATGGCAGCAGAGCCTGACTAGCCTCTCACATCCATCTTTGTCAGAATCCTGCTGGGTCGCTAATACCTCTTAAACACTCGGCTGGCTGGCAGCAGACATCTCAGGGGCCTGGTGCCACACTCAGAAATGCCCGTCTTTCCCAGAAAAAAACCCCCAAAAACCTTCACTTCCTCTCATCCCTCTCTGATTGTTCCTGTGTTTGAGATGTTTAGGCGATTTGTCGAGGTGACATGAAAGATATTAGCAACGTCTTGTGTCTAAAGAGACAGCTCAAACTCTGAACACAAGCCCAACAGTTGGACGTGAACCTTGTGCGTGGCCTTGCTGCACTGACAGTGTGTTAGTGGTTTAATTTACAAGCGGTTATTAGTAGAGCAGTGCTGTGCTACAGTGATGTATGTAATTGACTGAGCAGGCTATCTCTTGATCATTACAGCTATTACAGGTCATCAGGGCAATCTATGAATCTATGAATCTGTTGACTTACGGAGGGAGGTGAAATAAGGGAGACAGTTACATTAGCGTGGTAACAACTCGAGCTCATTTTGAGCAGTGGAGCAGAGAGGGAGTAAGAAAGGGAACGGGGAAGAGAGATTGAGGAAAGGAGAGAGGGAGGAAGAAAGAGGGAGGGAGGTAGACATAGTGTGAAAGAGGGGAACCTTTAATTTCGCAGTCAGCCAAGCCATCCACACAATCACCTTCTGTTAATTCTATCTGCTACATCAATTAAATTGTTTGTAGAAACTAATTGAATGTGGCTTAATCACACATCTTAATAGCTTTGCACGCTTCGATCTGGCTGTTAATTCCAGCAATAAAATGAAATGAGAGCGCTCACTGGGTAATTAGTGAGGAGGCTTGGGAAAGAAATGAGTGCTTTATGACACGGTAATAAAGCAGAGGAGCCGGTGGGGGGACAGCAAAGGCCGAGCTCGCCTCTTTCTGGGTCTTTTTCTGCTGAGCCCAATGATTTTCACCTTGGCTTCCCACATTTGGGCAGTAGTCGCTTTAAACCAAATCAAATGCCCAAATTGAAAGAGAATGAGACTGTTTGCATTCATTAAGCCTTAACATCTCGCTATTTGGAGAGGTGGCGTGGGCACAGGTGATGTATAATGGCTTTACAATCATTTTTCCACTATCACACACCTTAGTGGAAGGTCTGAGATGGGTTGTGACTAATGGGGAAGGAAATTGAATAGTCTTTTAATTTGTTTTTCTTCCATAATTCCTGGATTCTTGTTGGTCTGCTGTGTATAATCAGTTCCCTAAATTGAGGGTCATATTTGGACTCTTTACTTGAGCAGAATGCAGACCATTCACAAATATTGTCATGCTCTTTTTTCCACTTTCTATAGGACTACATGCAGAATGTGCATGGGAAAGAGATAGACCTGCTGAGGACAACAGTCAAGATTCCTGGGAAGCGACCCCCAAGAGCAGTGGCCACCGTAGCCCCCACTGCTAGTCCCAAAACCAACGGGCTGACCAAGGACCGAAGCACTTTGCAGCTGGGCATAGGAAACACAGGTATGATTTCCTGGCCTCATTATAAGGCTAAAGGCCAGAGTAATAAAAGTAACTATGCTTCTTTTGCAATTTTCATATTTAAGGTACATATATGCAATTTATGGGTTCAGACGCCTCTGCAAGCACAACTTATTGACAACATGGTACAGCAAGTCTTTCAGTCGTGGTCAGAAAACATAAACCAGAGGTGTTTGCGGAAGTGACCACACCCTTGTGAAATATATGATCAAGAATCTTATAATACTAGTAAGAGCAATGCGTTTTGCTTAATTAGGCTCATGATAACATACAATGGCCAACAGTTGTTGTGTTTATTAGAGAGAGACATGCGTGTAAGACAACCTTGACTTCATGCAGTTTACTGTAATCAGTGCGTCATGAGAAACAGTGTACAAAATACCTTTTCATGAGCCCATTGAGGGGCTGAGTAAAACTTGCTGCTCTTCTCAGTGTTAATAAATAATCCTGGATTGTATAATAACACTTTTTTGATTATATGTTCATCTTGAAGTTGTCAGCGCATCCTGTTTTGTGTTACACGTAGATAGCTATTTTAAAGTCTTTTTCACTTGCAGTTGTGGTATTCAAATAAATACCACATACTACTACTATTCTCTTTTAAATTTGAAGGGATGGAGTATCGATTTATAATTCACGTGCAAAAACAAATCACAAGTATAGTATTTAGTTACTCAATAATTATTACTGTACTGTATTTTCCATGTCCTCAGTTTAATGAGTTTTTAATAAATAATAAAAATTGGTCCCAACAGGTTAATTATCTACTGTCTGCATAGTTCATTCATGCAAATTATCTGCCTTATAGTATAAACAATGATGATTTAATGAGTGTCTATGAGAAATCTGTTCGTTCTCTAAATTACTAAACAGGGAATTAAAAATAGTGTTTAAACATCGTGCCCATGTTTAAGGAAAAAATTAGGGTTTGTTTATCTTTTACTATTATGCCACTATGACACTGACCCAGTTATTTTTCATCCTCTATAGTAGTGGGGGTCACAGCAACAAAAAACTGTTTGGCCCTGAGCATCGTGCTAGGGTTTCTCCACCTTTCAAGTTTAAAAATAGAGCTCTTCTCCCAGCAAGCTGTGCCCCTGGAGGCTGCAAAGAGTCTGGCAGGCTTATAGAGGGGAAGCTGGTGATTGGATGTAGGGGTTAGGATTAAGAGTAATTAATACTAATTAGCAAAGTGATCCCCGGAGGGAGGAACGGTCCTTCATTGGCTGTGAAATGGGCACAGCGTTTCCATCACTCAGGCTAAAGCTAACTGGCTAAGAGTGGGTTAGGTGCCAAAGACAGGTCAGCAGGGACCATTAGCACTGTCCAGGCAGGTTACTGTTAAACCTGGCCAAGGTGCTGCCACTGCTGAACGGGTTAATCAGTCAAAAGCAGAAAGATGTAGGAGTTTACAGAGTAGAGGACGTTGGATCGAGGTTGTTCCATCCCACAAACTTGTTAACCTTGAGCGTTGGGTTGAGGAGAGTCACTGGGGCAGACAAAGGGCCTTGAAAAACAGGCCAGACCAGGTTGTGGGAAAACAGCACCAACTGGTTTGTTTTATCTCTAAGTTCATTTTTTTTCTCTAACCCAACAATGCTTCCTCTTGTTGTTCTTGGACACCTCAATGACAGATTCCTAAGATTTTCAGTTGCCATCCATTTGTGCATCAGGGAACAATGTGAGGGAGATTTGCCTTAATCTCCACTTAGGAAAAGAAAGGTTACAAATCACATTGGGTCTCTCTCTGGGTGGAGGACCCTCTTCTGATTATGTGATCGGGATTTTGATTTCATTAGACGTGCAATTGATGAAGGGAACAAAGGGGTAATTTTTCATTCACGGCGTCCAAATCACAAGCCTTGTCTCTGCCTTTGGTAATTCATTCATTCCTTAGATCTAAAGACCTTTATAATCACTGGGAGAAGAGGGATTGCGACGGAGTGAAGGAGGGGCGGAGTGGATGGGGGAGATGGGAAGATGAAGAGGAGAGGCTGAGAAGACAGAGAGTAAATGAGAGAACGCATGCGCCCATGAGTTTGCCAAACGGCCAGGTTTAATTCCTTTGCTGGGTGCTGAGCGGAACCATTTTAAATATGATCCTCCCTGTTAACACACATCCTGCCGTGTCACCAGCGACAGATACATTGTATCAAAGTATTAATGGGCCCAGTCACTTTGAATCAATCCTGTTGGGGAGAGAGATGCATGTGGAAGAGGTGGAGATTTCATGAAAGTGTAGCTCGTTCCCTCCTTACTCTGTACCACAATTTGTGTCTAATCTATAGCACTGTTGAAATCAGTACTCACTGACTAGCAGGCTCTGCCAGTACCAACATGACACTTCTTTAGCCAACACTAGTACAATCTGGCCTCTTGTAGGTACAATAGAGTAGTGGGTCCTTTATTGTCTGATGCTCCCCCTCAGTCATATTATCAAAGACTCATCAACGCCACCCGTTACATTACAATGTGTCCATTTTAACTGATTTAAAACAGTTAACGCTATAAATTATTTACAGGTGGATATTTCACCCCTGGTTGGGAATCGCCACTATAGAATAATACTTTATATCAACATTTGTTTTGTCTGTAGAAATTTTTGGTCTGTCTTTAATGTTGTTTTTTTTATATTACAATCAAGAGGTCATAAAATTCATAGGAACCGTGTAACATAATGGCCGTTTTAAGCTAGAAATGCCTGCAAGCGTCCTCTAACAATACAAAAACACATTATAAGGTCTAAATGAAAGAAAAATTTAATTTTAAATCTTTCCTAAAATCGAAACATGTAAACAAGTAAACAAAGTAGGATAGTGCCATATGCAAGATATAAAATAATAAGCTTGAAGTTTCGTTAAATGCATACAGCTTATATAAGTAATAAATCGGTATGAATATGAACATCTGAGTGACTTGTGTGTGGCAGCAGCAGCAGCAGTATCAGGGGTGGAAGGGGACGTCTGGGCTTTGGTCAGGATGATGGTGGTAGATTACACACAGCCGCAGATGATGTGCTGCCCGGCCCACATTACCATGAATGCTTCATTATCCCACTTCTTGTACATAATGGCAACAACTCCACAGAGGGGTCAGGCCTCGTCACGGCTCATCAACCCACTGACGCCCCGGCCTAAAGAGAAATGAGAAGCAAGGCAGCGCTGCTCCCCGCTAATCCATCGCCTCTACTTAACACCCCAGCCCTGGATAGCCTATGTGGTTTTTGTTATCTCTTTATACACATGGTGATACAGTCAGCAAGAAATAGTTCATAACGGTGCTTTGTAATTGTAAGTTTAAGCACAGTAATGCGAATTTGCACAGGAGTTAAAATTAAATGTATTGTTGTAACCTGCTTAATAAGACAAGTATCACTTTGAATTTAGCTGAACAGGACTATCCTCTTATGTGGTAATGGTAATGATGGTTTTAATTAAAGTATCTAGTTGCAGTGGTGGAAGAAGTATTCACATTTTTTAAATTTAAGTAATCAAAATTTTAAGTACAAGTGCAGATGTCTTATCATCAAATGTACTTCAAGTGTAAAAAGTAAAAGTGCTCATTATACAATGAGAACGGCTGCTGTCAGTGCTATATTATTAAATAACAGATTATTATTATTATTACAGATGCATAAAATGTAGGAACGAAGAAGCATTTTCATGTCGTAGCTCACTGAGGAGGAACTAACTTTAACTACCTTATTCTGTTAGTAGCTTAATTTATAAATTTGATATTTGTTATTATAAAAAAAACTTATTTCGTGTATGTAAAATTAAATTAATTTACAAAGTAACTAAAGCTGTCAATTACGTACAGTGATAAGTACAAGTACAAGTGGAGTAGAAAGTAGAAAGTGGCAAAAAATGTAAATACTCAAACCTTATAATTGTACCCGTACACTAATTGAGTAAATGTGCTTATTTAGTTTCTATCAGTGGCTTGATCGTTTTTCAATTTTTACTACAAAAAAAAGATCATCAATAGAGACCAGGCAAAATAAGTTTTGATGTATATTGTCAAAATTATGTTCAGTTTTATATGCAAAGGGCTTTTATGAAACAGCATTTAATGTTTTTCCACTATAAAGTTAACAGTTTAATTGTTTTACTCATATTGCTCTGCTGTGTCATAGTTTTTTATTATTCTATCTATAAAAATAATAATAATAAATCCCAAATAATCTAATACTCCACATGTGTATTGCTTTAAAAAAATTCAATAATGCTTGATGTATTTCACATTCAGTGCGTTTAAGTTTGCAGCATTCAGTGTTCAGTCAAATCCTGTTGTAGTTGTAGTTTGTAGTTGTGAGGTTCACCGTTGTCAGTCCACCGTAGTGCCACTGCTAAAGCTGTAAAATGTACTAGAGTCAGGCCTGGCTGGAGCTGTGAATACAGTGCTATTTTAATGCCACAAGCTGATTATTTCTCCACTGTAATTACATTATCCTCCCCTTTATGCAGGAGTGGTCTCTGGGGACTAATGGATACAGCCATGTATAATTCATTAATCATTAGCATCCAATTTGACAATTAGACGTGATTGTTGAATTTTAAATATCAATCGAAGTTGCTTTGTAGTTATCTAACAGTTTTTGTTTTTTTCCTCTTTTTAAGGGGTCAAATAGTCAAATAGTCAAACTACACACTGTGGAAATAAAAAAATGTTGATATTTGTAGTGTAGAAGATAATAAATACTTACCTCTAAACAATGAGGTGATTAAACATTTATATTTGCTATTAGGTACTGTTGTGTTTTTTATATTGTATAAAAATTCCTTTTAAAAATCTGTAATGACAAAAGCAACCAAAAGCATTTTTATATAAGGCATGGGCTTATTTTATTTTATCATTCATACATCACTTTAAAAAAAAACAACAAAGTTTGATATTTTTTTTTCAGTACCCCTACTCCTCGGTTCTGTCTCCCCCTCCTTGATGTGTGATACCTGGAAGATGAGTAAGCATTGTTGAGAAAATCAGAGACATGGCTTGTTTTCCAAAAACAAAACCACTGAAATTTTAACCTTGAAGTGTCAAATCAGTGACTATTTACCTCCATTCTATTGTATTGTTTTGAGAATGTAGATGTGTAGATTTTGTTGTGTCAGCTTTTAGGGAAAAATACTGTGAAAACGAACTTTTAAATTTATTAAAAAGGTTAATTTTATTTAAAAACAACCATTTTTTCTTGAAGCTCATATAAAATAAGTTCTAATTAGTGTATTAGACCCTAAATTTTCAGAATAAAATCACGCAACTATGGAACAAATGATTGTATTACATGACAGTTATGCTCAGTTTGATGCATTTTAAAGCTTAGCCAGTTCATCTGATTCCCCTCACATGACTGGAGGTGACATGAAGTGTATCGATGTGTTTTTCAGAGTAGTTAGGATGTGTTGTAGTGACTGCTTGCGAACAGGAGGGAAGGACCGCACATGGCGCACCCTAGCCCATGAATTAGTAAAGAGAGCCAGGCGTCCGTGGCTCGCCTGATTGGAAGTTAGGGAGAGAACGCCTGCTGACGCCAGTGGAGATCGATGTGGCAGTCAGAGGGATGAGGCGAGATAATTAGCGTTCAGAGTGTATCTTGTTAATTAAGGGCTAATTAGAGACAGAGGGAGAGGGGTTTTGTGTGCGTGTGTCTGTGTGTGTGTGCGTGTGTGCCTGCATGAGGGGGGTTGGCTGACAGAAGGATGTGCACAAATAAGGTTGCAACAGCATTGCAGTGCTGTAGAAACGACCAAAAAACGTTGACTCAATTACACTATTATCACTTCCTTGCAGACTTTTTGTTTATAGAAAACAATCCTACCAGACCAAGTTTAGAATTCAAATGGGTGCAGAGAACATGAGAAATCAGGATTCATTTTCTTGTGCTGTCACTTATTTTCCAGGCGCTCCTCACTCCAACAGTAGTACATCCCTCCAGACGGGCGGGTCGGTGTTTGGTGGCAGCAAAGATGGCATGCACCAACGCTCCTTCTCTGTGTCCAGCGCCGACCAGTGGAATGAAGCCATCAACACCAGTACAAGCAGCGGAGCACGTAAGACCTGCACCCCTTACCTTCTCCATTCCCTGAATCCCTTCCAAAGTCCTCGTCATGCATAGTGCAGTTTAAATTCACACATTGCTACCGCAAAGACAAGAGTGAATACAAACAAAATGAAGGGATCTGATCTAGACGTGTGGTGTGATGGAGATGCCATTTTCCAGAGTTTCTTAGACAGGTGGAACAAGCCTCATTTTCATAATTAGGTGATCAGGGCTGTGATCGCTGTGACCTTTTGGCTGCCGCTCTTTGATAGAAGCTCCCTGTTCAGAGTAGCAGAACAGTGAAGGTTAACTTTCTGCCATCGATGCATCTCCACTTACTCCCCCTGTGTCACATTGCACCTTGTCACTGTACTTGAGTGTGAAGTAAGATGATATATTCACCATGCATGTCTACCCCCCCATCCTGTCTTTACCTTCATCTTACTATTATCCCCCCTCCCACCCCCGTCTGTTTTCCTCTCTTTTCTTTCGAAGAGGAAAATGAATGCTTTTTGGGGGTACCATTCATCACCAGTTATTTCCCTCTCTTTGTGGTTGGCAGTAAAAAAGCACTTAAATGCACATCAACAGAATAACAGTCATTTCCATGCATGTTTGCACTCTGGTAGTTCTCATTAGCACGGCGGCGGCTCCCCCCCTCCCCATGGGCTCCCAGGGGCCCCGGCAGTTTAAAGAGCGCACTTTACGAGCGCTGCTGGAGTCCAACTGCACGGCCCTCGTGGTTCCGCAGACAAGCCTGTCTCTCATTTGGAGCTGCCAAACGATCAATTCTGCCTGGACGCAGGCACTTCCATCACCCCCCTACCCCTGTCTCCCATCAGCAGCATGCCCAAAGCAGAATTACTTAGATTCGTGGGGTCCTCAAATAAATGAGCGTGAGTGTGTGTGTTCTCGCTGATTTATTTTTGTGTGTGTGTGTAGCTGTTTGTATGTGAGTTTTTTCCACAGAGCATGTTTGCGTCTGTATTACAATGTGTGTATGGGAGAGAAAAAAAGGCTTCATACTGGATGTTTGCGAACGTGCATTTGGCGGCTGGTCTGCAGAGGACAAATAGGAATTCCTGAACGTTGTGCTGTGAAAATAAGGATGCATAGAATTTCCCATTTTCATGTTTGGTAAACTGAAAAGACCTCAATATTAACATAGCTCATTAACCAGCACCCAGTCTTCAACTAAATCAGATCCACAATTTGCTCCATTATTCTATTTTCTTCAATTATTTTCATGCTAGTCTTAAGGTAACCACAAATGAGCTTGAATGAGGCAAATGAGCTGAAAATAATAGTAGAAATGCTGCATCAAATGATAGATTTGTTGCTCGTCTATGTGAGGGAGTGTCTCTGTAATCAGTGCATAGTCAGTGCAGACAGTTTAAGGCTTATAGTGTACACTAGAAGCAACATCTTTGTAGCTCAAAAATGTTCTCTGCATATCTTGTTTTTATGTCTCCTCACATGTTAGGAATCAGAAGTATAGCAGCAGAATATATATGTAGTGTAAAGTGTGGCTGGACCATCAGAAAACATAAACTTGATTGAAATGCGACCCTCTTATCTTTCATCCTAATGCGCCTTCAATAATCAATAGAGGGTGTTCCACAGTGAAGGGTGCTCATGTTTTGCCATTTGAATTGACTTGAACCGAGCCCAATCACTCCATTATCCTTGGTGAAGGTTGCAGGTTAACATAAAATGTGATTCTGAGATGCAAAAACAGCAGATTGATGATTCACTGGAGAATGAATGCATCTTAGCCAGGTAACCATTTCCATATTATTTAAAGAATGTCCTCATTTGTAAACCTATTGAGCAAAGGCAGAAGCAGAGGTAGTAACGTCTCTTGAATATTGAGCACAGATTTTTGATTAAATCCCGGCCCAATTTTTCTATTGCTTGCATTCATAAAAACACCCATTCTTAATGCTTGTTTAGATACTGCTCTCCTTGGTACACCTTAATCTTTGAACCTGAATTAAAATAAAGAGGCTCAAACAATGTGATAGATGCAATGTGATGGACTCACTGAAGACTACAACTTAAGTCATGGTCAGAGTGTGAGTAACATCACTTTTCTGAAGGCAAGAGATTTCTGTAGACCAGTGAGATCTGTGGGAAATGATTCAATAATTAATTCAATATTATCCGTAACAGAAGTTTGAGATATCTTGGTTAACGTTTGTCTTTTCCAGAGAAATATAAAGTGAAATTATGTTAGAATGTGTCCCAACTAACAAATGTACTGTTGTTTTTAAAAAATCATGTAATTTTGTCAAATTAAAACACACAAAAAAATGTAATTATTGGGAAGCAGACCTGAAACAAGTAGTTTATTTAATAGTGAAATTAATCAGCAAGAATTTTGATGATTGATTAAAGCTTCAGTCATTTTTTTACAAGCATTCACTGGTTCCAGCTTCTCAAATGTGTGTATTTGTTGTTCTCCTCTGTCATATATGATAGCACATTGAATAGCTTGTGGGTTTTAGACTGTTCTGCCTGACAAAACAAGTGATTACAAGTGTAATTTTAGGTTCTGGGGAGTCATTATGAGCATTTTTTTTACTATTTTCCTACATTTTATGTGAAAAAACACACTTTTTAATTTTTGTTAATTATCACAATAGAATTTTTGTCCACCTGTAGCACTCCATGAAAAGTTTGCATCGTGTTTTTTATTCCATCCTCCCGAGACATTTGTGCTGCAACTCTGTTCTGCTATGTGGTTCTATTTATATACAAGTGCTTTTTGTCCTCTAAGTTTGCTTATGAGGACACAGGTAGTTAATGCACAGATAGCCTTTTCCTGTGGAACTGTGTTTTATACCTTGGCCTCCTGATGCGAGGGTGATAGCATGTGGGGTGTTTGATTTCTACGCCAGGCCGTAATGAAGTTTGACATTTAGTTTGGAGAGAGCAGCAGAGCGTGATCAGGCCTTGATTAGTACGCTCTAATTGAGGATAATAAGGGGGAGGCGGTGATTGTTTCTAATTTTTGCCATTAATTGCAGCCGTTGGCTTTGATTGAGGACAGGCAGGGCTGCCATGTCAAGGGGCCTGGCGGAATCATAGTGCTCCTCACCCGGAGCCTCTTGAATAACAATGAAATGACTCCCCCCCTTCCTCTTCAACCCCCCTCTGCCACTCTCTCTCTCTCACCCTTTTTTCCATTCTCATTCATCCTCAGTATTGCATTGGTAAAGGCAGGAAGCTGTTAGCAGCCCCCTCTTTGTCTCACCCATAGTCTTCATCCTGAAGCATGTTTAAACTGTCATCTCCGTGGTGCGAGTGTAATACACTGTAATCACAGGTTAGGCTGATACCGTTTCTGCTGCCCAGGTGATCGTGGCTGAGTGGGAAAGAGACTCCTGATCCCCAGTGCGCTTCATTACCCAGCTTGGTCCTGATGGCCCTCGTACACACTAACAGCTAGCTAATAATGCCACAGTGAACACTCTGCTCCCAGAATCAGTCCAATTCTAACTTCATAATTCTCAATTTAAGAAAGATAATCTACTAGTCATGCATAGTTTGAAGCTTAGAACCACTAAAGGCAAGAGACTTTGCATTATATAAAAGCATTCGGTTTTAGGTGCTTTGATATTATTGCTTAGTGATGTGAGCTGTAGTTTTATTTCCTGCCCCTATACCTTCATGTTATAGACTACTTAAAGCCTGATTGGTGCGAACAAAGGGAGGTGTATCACCTTGTATATGTTTCACATGCAGGAGGTGCAGGATGAGCAGGGCCAGGGTCATTTTCCACAACATTAGGGGCAGAAATTGATAATTAGAGGTGTTTATGACACGATTGGGGGCCCTGAGGGGCAGCCCTCCCCTTTAACCTCAAGCGACATTAAACAAATGCTGGCTGTCACGTTGGAGGCAGGTTGGAGCTCAAGTCTTCCACCCGCCATACGGAGCTGTGCTGGCGGGACAGACGCTGGGATGTAGAGGGAGGAGGTAGCAGAGGGTGTGGTGGGGGATGTGGGGGGCACATGGAGGACCCCTGTGCCCCCAGCTGTCTGAGCCAGCTAATGACTCGTCTCAGGGGGGCTGTTGTAAGAGAGCAGGGAAATTGAAACAGACGCCTCGACTAGGAGCTGCTACATGTGTGGCTGCGTGCTGCCATTCAAAACACCAGAGAGCTTAATGTATGTGGTCCAGCACAAGCACCAATGTTATGTTTATTAATGTGATGGAATATCACTATTATTATTTTCCAAGTAGCAGTTGGCAATTAATGCTAAAATATTAATACTGATCCTACTAAGTATGGCCCCTTATCTTCTAACAAATAAAATATACTGATATTTTAAACACATTTGTTAATGTTTTCCAGTAATGACATTCTTGTTTGTATAGATCAACTCTCATCAAGACTAATCTCTAAGTCGAGCACAGACATAACAATGTGTGTCTCAGGTGTTGTCGCCTATATATTTTGCCCACACTCAGACAATGCATCCCCGGGCCCTCGGAGCTGCACTCTTCCTCCACGTTAGCGTCTTCAGTCCCCTGCTGAGCCCATCTTAACTCCTCCAAGACAGCCCCATCTCCCTAAAGGTAATGACCGAATTAGGCCTAATGTTGTACACTGGCTAATGGCACAGTGGCGCACATTATAGCATGTGCAACTGGCAACAACAACAGCAATAATCCCTGAGCCCCTTGTCCTCCTGCACTCCACCCCTGGGGCTGGGACGGTGCACAGGGAAATGAATGGAGTTTGCCACACTACAATGAGCTTTTGATGGGAGACAATGGAGGAGGCTGCCAGCACCACACAGGGTGGTAAGAGGAGAGCAATATGGGGCCCATCTACTGGCCCTCCCTCCCTGCTTCCCCCAGGCCCCTGGCCCCCGCTCCCAGATTCATAATGGCATCCGGAGGGGGAAAGAAGGGAAAGTGATGTCAAATGTCAGGAAATCAGAAAGATGGGAAGCTGACAACCCCCTCCTATCGTCCCATCCCTCCTATTCCTTTGCCCAACGGTAGCACAGGTTAATATCACATTTATAAAATCACTTACAAGAAACAAAGCCGGCTCTTAGCCCCCTGTCACTCTCAGACAGTCATATAGAGAGCTTTGCCACAGGGTAACTTAGGTATCCATTTGTTCACTGATAGCCCCATACCTGTCCTTCACTCTACCCAAAGCCCCAGCAACACTTTTGGAGCACTCAAAGCCGTTTCCAACTCTAGTCTGCCTCGACTTTGCATGAGTCTTTCATTGCTGATAATGTAATTCATTATTCATTGCTCAGTGTCATTTCAAAATGATTCCTACGTTTGATACATAACGTTCCTTTTTTTGAGTTGAATATGTACTAAGTTAAATTGAAGCTGCCAGTTTAGTTTATTTTTAAAAGAATAATTTCACATTTTTCAAAACTGTCTCAGTTTTATACTCTGCCCATGTAACACATTAATGTTTTTTTGTTTTTTCTTCACACTGGACTTGCAGCTTCACCTGAAATCAATTAATGCAATTACTATCAGATTAAGCAACAGTACACATTAGGGCTGCACAATATTAGAAAAACTGACGTTATTGATTGTGATATAAAAAAACACCATTTTCACCAAATCAATTAAATTGCTCTATTTGGAAAGAATTAAGCATCCTTGAATTATTGGGGTGATTTAGTAGGGAAAAACACATAGAAATAGAAAATAAATAAGCTGAAAAATGTCTTTTTAGTCTGCATACTTTTGAGAGCTAACTATCACTTCTTGAGCGTTAATGCATTAAACAAATGATAATAATAAAATAGCAGCTATACACCAGCCCTCTAGGTGGTTTACATTAATTTTACTTTTTGCAACCAGATCCAATGTTTCAGTGGTTTTCTCCTGTTCATCACTCATTTTCAAGTCGTTGTCGACAACTAACAGAGGCAGGGCCTGCTTTGGTTGTTTGAAACTGATTAAGAATAATATTGTGATTGGTGGTTCACTGTGCATGCAGAGCCTGCTTGTCACTCACTAGCTCCAAACTCTGTGTATCTAAGAACCTTTTAATTGGAGTAAATGATGTAACATTGTCATTGTCGAACAATATATTGTGCAGCCCTAGTCCACATTAAATACAAAAAATCATTAAAAAAACAGATGCTACAGCAGCTGGAGCAATTTCTATTCTATTTTTTAAGTGGGCATGTGCGCTTCATCTATGGATCTTTATCTGTAATTTATGGTTCATCAAAGCAACAAATAACCTAAACTTTCTGCGTTTCAGTGTTTCCCCTTAATCTTTCACTTTGATCGTTTTAAAGTTAGACAAACCATTTTGTCCACATATATTCTTATTCCATATTTTCTATTCTATATTTCTCATATATTCTTCACTTGCTTGTTTCAAAAACTCTTTGAAATAGTCAAATCCAAGATGTAATTTTATAACTGCATATTACATCCATTTGAAATTGTGATGTCTGGAGCAGTTGTCTACATGCTTCCCTCTGGTAAAGCCTAAAAAACATCACTGTTTAGGAACTTCAAAAAAGATCAGCTCTAGAATTTGTCAGGTATAAAACAGCTTAGTACCCTTGTAATGATGACCCACCAATTGGACAGGTGCATTTAAAGAAGTTTATATAACTACTGAAATTCACAGGAGACTTTTGTAGCATCAATTGCTTTGGTGTGTTTTTATGAGAAGGACTGTAAGTTGCACCTAGTTAGCGTGGAATCGAGATACCAAGCTGAAGCTGTGATGGTGAAACTTAAACTTAATTATATGGCCAGTGAATATAAATATTATAATATAAACCACCCTATTTATTTAACATAAAAAATAACAATTGTTTTGTCTGCCTGTGTTTTTTTTTTTTTCAGCCAATGGAATGAGTGATCCTGCGAGTTCAAGTGTGGGCAGCGCCACGAGTCCTAAACTTGAGCCACCTCCTTCGCCACACGCCAACCGCAAGAAGCACAGACGGAAAAAGAGCACAGGCATCACAAAGCCAGACGGCTTATCAGCAGGCAATGAAGGTACAACACAAATGTCATTGCTACAGTTTTGAAACAAAACTTCTGAAATGAAAAGGTGATAGTCCGTGGGATAAACTGGTGCACCAATAGGTGCATTTCATCCACCTGGATCAATGAGAAATCTAACGGTCCTCAAATTAATACATGAAATGCCATATTTCTCATTCTACATTGTTTTACACCATTTGAGGTTTGCCTGGTACTCTTTTAATTACATCATCGCATTGTGCCCCCTTTTTCTGCAGGGGTTTAATAGTACCTGCTGAATTAGTGCCACCAACTGTTTATCTGAAGGAACCAACTCCTAATAACAGTAGTGGTTGGAAACGTTCATTAATTTACATTTTCTTTTGCTGTTTTTCTAGAACGTCTGTCAAAATTTGCACTTTGTTTGGATACAAGGAATTTTTAAAAAAAAAAGAGTTTGCAGACCTAAAAAATAATTTATTTGTAAGTTTCTATGTTTGCCATAGAGAAGTGAAACCCTAGATGTTTCAACTACTTCTTCGGTGTGCAAAATTGGTTGTAGCACTTTTTGCAGTTGGGAAGCCAGTGAGGGATCACGTCCTTGAACGTGAATAAGTGAGTCCTATTGGTAGGTCTACATGCCTCGACAGAAGTATGTGTGATTTAGGGGATATCATGACCCTGAGCATTACACTCTCCCAGTGAAGCTCCTCACTGACAGTTGGAAGGAGGTGGCAGATAGATATAAGATGACTCATATAGCTGACTTAAGCAGGCAAAATGTGGAGTTTATGTTGTCATTTTATATTTTATGCGTTCACTTATTTGTTATTGAACAAATCACATACGTCACGTATCAAATCACGTCATTATGAAAAAAGCTATGCATTGTAACTGAGTGCCTATAAAGTACATAAGGCTGTGTAGTTTGGTATCTCTACGTGGCCCCCTGCACAGTGCGCCCTCATAGTCCCCATTCCTTTTACCGTCTTCTGAATGGCCTGATCTCCAGAAGCCATGGCCCTCCTCAGCAGGGGAGTGGCAGTCGGCTCTCCACCCAATTAATAATGATTCTCCAGCCCAATGATGAATGGAGTACCCTAATTGGATGGCATTGTGAAAACACTGGGACGCATTTCAGAGGCCATAAAACTGATGTCACCAGAGCGGGATGATCAATCAACAAGATTGATACGCCGGATAACAACAACAATGGCATTGACGCCTCCTAAATGGGGCTAAGCATTTATAATCATTATGCTTTTTTATCATGGTCTCTGACAGCTTCTCTTTAAAGACTGAATGGGTCTGTTGACCACATTGTTGTTTAGAGTGAACATCATTGACACCTTGGAGATAAGTGGTGCTTTTTTTGTTGTTAGAGTAGTATGTGGTCACATCAGAATACTGGTGAAATCTCAGACCTGATCACTTTGTAGTTCTGGCATGGTTACTTGCAGGTGCTATGCATGTACAGAAGCAGTTGGAAGCTCCTTACATAGTTTTCAAGTGTAGTCTATTCAAGACGTCCATTACTTCTGTTTTATTTGACGTTACTTGGCTCTTAATGGGACTCTCCTAGCAGAGTTACACAGTCACATTAAAGCCTTGAGTGAGCGATGGCTGGCATTATCAAGCACCATCAAATGTCATCAATAAGTGCTTTACCCAAGTCAGATTGCTCCTGGACGTCCTGAAGAGGAAATCTAAGAGTAATCAGGCTGCAGGAGGCAGATTCTGAATGTTTCTCACGTCATCAAACACGCACATTGTTTTCTATCTCTCTCATGGTTCTCTGAGAGGTTTTCTATTAGCACCACCTTGTCTGTTCTGCTGAATGCTCCGGAATACAGACGTATTGCTTAAATATTGGATTCACCCAAGTCTGGGATGTGAGTTGTGTCTCTTGTTGAAAGAACAGGAGAGAGAGAGGAGAAAAAAAAGAAAGGAGAGGTGGGATCCTTGAATAAATTGCTATCAGTTTATCTCATTTACGGGGCAATCAGAAGCATGCAAGGCAGGCTGAAATTGAATTTTAGTGGTTGTGAAGCATCATAAATCAAAACAGCATGCTCGTCTTAAGGTGAGAAATCATTTTGGTCAACATGGGACGTGTAGGATGTAGGAAACTGTTGCTGTACCTCCATTTTCAAATACGTTACTACAGTACTTGACGAGTTTCTTCTACATGGCTGCTAAAGTGGGGGAAAGTATTTTATATGATATAACCAAGTTTATTACTGTGATTATGAAAGGCTAAGTGGCAGACAGTAATTGTATAGAAATAACCATTTTCTTCAAACTTTCAAAAAAGCTTTAGGCAAGTTAAGAGTATTGTTTTGACTTTAAGATGCATTTATTTCAAATCTGTGGAAAGCGAAATTTATCTCTAATCAACTTAAAGCCATATTTGGATAATGTATAAAATTCTCTGTTATGTCTACGGTGCTACACTTCCAACAAGGATATGCACAATGGACACAGTCCATAATATGCACTCAGAGCTGTGTGGTATAATGAACTTCTCATGTGCTTAAAGAATGATGCAGGATGCATGGCGAGACAACTGACAGCCCCGTAATGTGTTTCCCAGCAGCCGCCCGGCGACGAGCTTTCTCGGTGTGTCGCTCGCCATAAACCCACTGGAAAATCGATGGCCGATAAAGAGTTGTGTTCAGGGGGAGCCCCCTCTGATTAATGCAGACTGTCAGGGAGCATCATTAATGTATTTCTCTTTTAAAGAAAGTGTATCAAATGTTCATTGTTTCGTTTTTTTTAGCTTGTCCAATGTAGCGAGAGGTGCAAGAATGGAGGGAAATTGTGATGAGCGTCTCCTCCCTGATTCCAGTTTTATGGATGAGGTATTTACTTGTGCTAAGGTCACAGAAATCAGGGAGAAGACGAGTGTCCAAAAGTGCTTGCCTGAATGTTTTTAATGTAAAGAAAGTGTTACGGTCTTTATCTCCATCACAAGATAGGATTTGAAGCAATTATATAAACAGACAGCAAATCCAACCAAATTGCATCAAACTTCACTTGCATATTTGCAAATTTTGAGCATAACTGCAACAAATCTGCAGTTTAAATTTGACTAAAAGAAGCATTACTCGTACAGCAAGACATTCACCCTCTGAACTATAATGCACTCAAATGTGCTGCATTGTGTTTGGAACAGAAGGAGTGGTTGTCAGTTCACTCATATTTTGATGAAATTGTTTTTTTTCCCTAAATCTGTTTATAAACCTCTTCTCTAATGAAAGATTCAAGAATGGATTTTAATGAAGTAGTTATATTTGACAGTTTTAAATTGATTGAATTTAAAGTGGTTGAAAGGACTCTTCTACTGGATGGTATCAGAAATTAGAGGACAGGGAAATTATTTTTCACGTTTAGAGAAATTTGACTCCTAAACTTACACAGAATCCTAAAAGGAGGGTGCTATGGTTAGCACGCATTATTAATTAGAATGAGATGACATTTATTAAATAAATGTCATCTCATTCTACTCAAAATGACATTATAGAAGTTGAGCAGTAGTTTGGCTTTAGTGTTTGAGCTCACAGCCTTCATCAGCATTACAGAAGGTGGAAGCTGTTGGAAAAGATAATTTACTATTAGATAAGGCTGGGGTGCATCATACACAAAATAACGTGGGTCCACTGGAATCAATGGTGTAGTTTCTAGTAACTCATAATCTGAATTGGCCATGTTATATTCTTAAAAGTACTATTAACACTTCCTTACCGAAATCCAAGACACTTTTCTGTGGTGTTTAATTGTAATGTAGGCAATATACACAATCTTAACTAACAACACAACAGGCTCAAAGACAGTGAGAAGGACAACACTGGTAATTTAACCAGTAGTCAGATTTTTCTTTTCTTTAATGTTTTTCACTTTTATTGTCTGTTCTCTGTTTTCTTTCATGACCTTACACTTATACCTAAGTACTGCAGCTTTAGATCTGAAGAAAAGAATGCTTGTCAGTCGTGTTGTTCCTGACTCTCATCGTCTGCATATCAGGTGGATCAAAGAATGGTGGTCTTTCTGTGCTCACACTACAAGTTAACCCTGCATCGGTTGTTGACACAAATGGTGTTCAGTTATATATTGTCTGTCCAACTTAATCCAGTATCCTTTTGTCCTGCACCTTAGTAAACTAAGGGTTAATATCCTCTGGAGTCCAGCTGAGGATTAGGAAATGGAGGTTTAACTGCCTGTGCTAATGGTGGGTGTTTATCTCAATACTTTGTTTTGTCACTCCCCGACTCGCTCTCATTTCCGAAAGCTGTCCCTGGAGCCTCCACTCTTGTAATGGCTTAGCTTTCTGAGCGCCACAGTATGGAGGGAAAGGAATAACAAGATTCTCATTTGGGCTCCATACACACTGCCCACAGATACATGTATAATTGGCCCTGTTTTCATTCTGCTCTGTTGTTAAATGCACTAGCTATTAGGGTAGTGGTATTGGTGCTGATTTCATGTGTTTGTTTATTGTTGGAAGGTGTGTTGTGCTTGTGCATGTAAAAGTGTGTATAAGTGTTTGTGTGTGTGTGTACACGAACGAGCGTGTGTGCGTGTATGCGTGTGTCGGATAGATAAAGAGTATGCTCTATCTCCCTCTCCCTCCCTGTTCTCTTCTTTCTGAGTTTGGTCGTGGTTCCCCTGGGGCCCCTGTCGCAGTAATGGCCTGCTCCTGATTGCTCTGATACAGGTTAGGAATATTGGCTTTAATGATGTGTAAAATGAGCAAGCAGTGCCTGTGACATTTACAGATGGCACCGCCTTGGCCTGTTCTTCCCAACTGCTCGTTAATTCACAGGAACGGCAAGCACTTCTTTAAGTGACTGCCTGATGCATGCATACGACACAACACATCCTACACACCAAAACAATAGCTCACCTTGTGCACCTCTGCACCTTCTCATCATTTCAGCCAAGTGTTCACACAAATGGATAAAAAAGGAGTCCTCAAGGCTAAGAACTGTTTCTAAGGGTTCGTCACACTGGTCTCCAGAGGTCTTTGAGAGGCTTAGACAGAATAGATGCTGCGTTGCTGCCTGCTGTATAGACAGCACAGCTGGGCTCAGCACCAAACCCTGAGGTGCTAATCTGGACCACAGGTCCTCGGCGGTGCATCTGCTGCACATACACAGCAATGGAGGTATCACAATCTTCAGGTCACTCTTGTTTCTGTCATGTTCCACTTTGATTTTCAGGACAAACAAACACATTTTATGAGGTATTAAAATATGACAAACAGCACCCAAACAAATTTAAAAATGCCAGTATCGATACAGCAATGTTAAAATACTCCAAGTAACACACATGCATTGAAAATCCTTGTACAGAAATATTATTAGCTGAATCAATTCAAAGCATCAAAGTAATTATATATTTGAAATTTTGTGATTGTTAGTAGCATGTGGTCAAATTTTAATTCAGTTCAATTGAATTTTATTTACAGTATATAGCGACAACACACAACAAAAGTTATGGGGCGATGGAGCTGATGCTTTATGTACAGTTTGGTATTGTAGTCCAGGGGTTTCAAAACCTAGGTGTCGGGGCCAGGGAAAAAACTTCTGCTGGCCAGATTGTTTTTTTACTTTGCTTTTTACTAGCCAAAAAAGTTGGTAACTGGAATTGGGAACTGGGAATTGTATTTTATAATATTATACATTACATTATAATATATAATCTTTATCTGAAAAGTAACTGATAACTAAAGTTGTTAGAATAATGTAGTTGAATGAAAAGAAAAAATATTTTCCTCTGGAATGTAGACGAGTAGAGCATGGTACAGTACTTGAGTAAATATACTTGTTACTAGTTACTTTCAGTGCAGTCAGTTTATTAGTATTATTAGAAAAGCATTTGCCATCTATTTTGTATTTTGGAGCAATTATTTATTATTTTTGAAACATTCTCTTTATTAAGTTGCAGCTCGAAGCCATCAAGTATCTAATGAATAACATCTCTAACTGAGAGGTCCCTGAACTGTTTTATGATCCATGTAAATGGTGGACGAAGATGTGTATCTTTATCTGTTCCTTCCTCTTTGTAACTCTATGACCATTACACTCTAATTTCCTTTTTATTATGCCATGTTAATTAAGGAAAATCATATTTCGCTCATTCTTCACAGTTGGCTCCTCCGTTGGTTTTAAATTGTCTTTTTCCTTCTCCGCCCACTGGCAGAGCTGTGTTAATTTATTTCTAATTGGCAAGAACTTGTTGATTGTGGGCTCACAGATAGATTTGGTCAGGAGGTTAATGCTCATGTTAATGTGGCATGGTGATCATTCCTCTGCTAGCCATGTGCTAAATGCAACCATTGAGTAATAACACAAGTGCTAATGGCCCTTTTACAAGCTCATCATGGCAGGTGCCTGTAAGATCACACTCATACCTTTGACACATTGTTCATGCTCAGATTTACTGTCTCTGAGAGGACCACTTTGACCTCAGTATCATGCTTAAATGGAACAGAATTACTTTGGCTTACTGAACTGCCACACTGTGGACAACATTAAAAAGTAATATCACTGTGCTAGAGCTGCATGTAGTGAAAGGACACATGTCGCACATAAGGTTTCCTGCTACATGTGGTCCTCTGTCTCTTTAGTGGATACAGTATGTCTCACATGTGCATTACTATGCATGGAGAATTAGATTTGATTTCCCTTGTATACTCATCAGTTTAAGAAACCAGCCATCCGTTGCTTTTTTAATCTCCATAATGAAAGTGTTTTAATGCCTCCAATTTATTGCCTGGGCAGCCAACAGAATAATTAGCTTTGTTCAGGTTTTTTAAAAAGATGAAAACACAAGTATAACAACATTTGAGTCTGGGAACCACAAATTATAATCAAATGCATTATTTATTGTACTTGAAGTTATATTGGACACAACAAAATTGGTCTCTACTGTATGTATTCCAATTAATCAAGCTTTTTCAACTTGAAATGTAATTCTTATTTCCATATTTTTTGCCTTTATTCTCACTTTTAGGTTCCTTAAGTTGACTTTTTTGATGTGTGTGTGTGTGTGTGTGTGTATTCTTATCCCACCAGTGCTTTAACATATCACACTCACATAAACACTATTTCGGTGGGAGTCTAAATAAAGAGGCTTCCAAGCCTTTATTGATTCTCTGTGACCTGTAGTCGATTCCACAAACTAAATCAGATAATTGAAGTTGGTGTCAAGCTAATTGGATTATTGCTTTCCCCCTGAAGAGATGGCCTCCACCGCAGCACAGTGATTGCTACATTAGTGTCGTCCGTCAGACATCTGTCATTTAACAGTGCAGGGCTGTGTCTCTCACTGAGGAGGGTGAATTGATTAGAAATATAAAGTGTAGTAATTAATTTTATTAGGTGAGATTTGATTAGTTTTGTATGATCTTCTCATCACCAGATTATATACTTTAATAAATCATAGAGATATAATTTTATATTAAAAATCACACACATTAAATGTCAGAATGAATTATACTGGAAGTATAAATATATTCTGTACATTAAACACATTTTTCCTTTTAATCTAACTTCTATTAATGATTAATAAAAAAAAAGCATTTCCCTTGTGTCTACTTGCCTCCAGTCCTCCAAACATGGTTTATGCAAATTAGATGACTATTTGCATAGACATAATTAGGTAATTACAAATCATTTGGCTATGAGCTCAAGCATGTGCACAGACCAGAGATCTAACACAAACTACACTGTACAGTACAGAGTTAATGAATTGCTTCTGAACAGCAGAGGCATTATAGCATGTGCTGGAACATATGTTGTGTCAGACCTCTTGTTTGAAAATGACAGGTGACATTTTCATAAATCTTAGTTAAACAGAGTGGGAGAAAAAAACATTGCAGAATTTTCAAAGCCAGTTTGTAACAAGATTAGTTTTCATTGTATGCATTTAAAAAATCACATTGGTAGGACTTTGATTGTTTTTGAGTTTTTGACAAAGTATAAACAAACCTGGCTGAGTTTGGACATAGCAGATAAGCTACAATACCATTACAGAACATTATTGGACTCATTATGGTACAATAATTAGGCACTTGATAGAGTAAAGTCATGATTAGGTTTTGTAAAACAGTTTCAACAAGGAGGATTTGATTTAAAGCAAAGACATTGAAACAAATACCAAATCCGTAATCCGGTATGCTGTAATCCAAATTCGTTGTCCCGTATGCTGAAAGACAATATATCAGACCAGTACTAGCACTTTACAGTAAGAAAGTATTAAGAAATTCCTGTTAGTGTTCTAGTTTTGAGCTATTTATTTTTATTTTTGTTTAAGTATAAGCATTGGTAAAAAAACAAATATATAACAAATATAACAAAAAACATATATATATTTTTTTGGAATGAGAGCCGAGACAACTTGACTGAAGACAGAAACTATAGCCAGGTAATATTAGTTGTTTCCAGCGACAACTCCTACGGCTTGGATCGACTATCAAACTCTCCTGGTTAATTCATCAGTACAAAAGATGAACAACTGCATTAGAAAATATATGGTTCTTTTATAATAAGTCAGAAGTACAAACTTGACATCAGGGGGGCTGCCAGAATTTCGGGCCCCATGGCAAAAAAATTCGAATTGGACCCTTTCTGCACAGCTGTTGTCACTATACTCTAAGACTTAACTGTCCCATCAAAAGTTTTACATACCTCTAATTAAAGGCTTGCAAGTGTCTTGCTTCTTGTAGTTCAATATTACTACTAGCACAATATTTACTGCAGTGATTTGCACATGCAAGTGTGCATACAGGATGCAGTTCACTATTTGCTTCTCAAATAAATTGCCCTCCATGATGGGAGTAATAAAGTCTGTATCTATAGATGTCATTAACGACCATAATTCAATCTAAATGAATGTATCAAACTGAATTATTTTAATCCAGATTAAAAGGTAAGCTGATGTCCAGCATCCAGTATAGACAGGAAGCGTTTATTTATTTCATAATGATCATAATGTGAGAAAATAATTTGTGTTTGAATTTCTGTCATTAATAAACATTTCATTTTCTTTTTTGATATGATAAAAAGAGCAAGAGAATCCCCAGAGTTTCTGGAATAATGCTAACTGGCCTGTCATTAACACAGCTGCTCACCTTCTTCACTGGGACAGGGAGGCTACAGTTATGGGCAGACTGGGGTGCTGCTGACTCATCTGTTTTTAGTCTGCTAAAAGGGGAAGGGACAATGATTTAATATGAATGTCTTGCTAAACATTTCTTGCACTGATTAAATGTTGATGAAATATAGGCTAACACTAGTCTGTAGCTAGCTAGCTTATTTTAAAGATGAAGCTTTTTGTATTTCTTACCACTCTGATTGACTTCTTTTCCACTGCAAAGACATCCAAAGCTCTTGGGCACTGTAGCACTTACAACTGTCGGCCACGCCAAAATGGCGGACAAAACATCATTTCTTAGAATAGAAACTGAAATAATTTTTCTCCAGACCTCTTTCATTTTTCTCCTGCTGAGTCCTTACATTTATGAAGTTCATATAGTTTTACAGCTTTGAGATTAGTGCGAATTAAACAGAAATCTGATTTGATAAAAGGTGATATTGTGTGTGGCTGTTGATCAGCAATGGCAATGTGTCTTAAAGTTATTTTACTCTAGCAGAAAATAATGAAAATGTGACATAGCATTTATGAGTTGGAGATTTTGAGGCATCATCAAATAAACACCAGGGCGGGAGCACAGGAGCTGCCAAGAAACCATTTGAGTGTTGCGGAGTTCAACAGAAGCCCATTCCATGTTGATTCGAGCATGGATGGGCCTCAGTCTCTGAGCTGTAGCGCTGACTTGCAGAGTCAGAATTAACTACAAATTTCTTGTTTATTTGTGTTTTCTAGAGCAAGAGGATTCCTTTGAGTTCATCATTGTGTCGTTGACGGGTCAGACGTGGAACTTTGAAGCATCTACGTATGAGGAGAGGGAACTGTGGGTCCAAGCAATAGAGAGCCAGATCTTTGCCAGCCTGCAGTCTTGTGAGAGCATTAAGAACAAGGTAGGTCATAAAAGATGAGAAATTTTAGGACCAAACAGGCTTAGCGATTATCGTCTAATCACAACATCGTCATCATCCCACAGTTTTGCTGCTTCATTTACATTTCTATTTTTCTCTTCTTTCCAAACTGTATTGTGCCCTCCCCCTCCCCCGCCCCTCCTCACCCACTTCAAGCTGTCACATGTGGGAGGTTGTCAGACAGGTGTACCGCGGTATGGGGGATCTCTTATTAGAACTGACATACATCAGAGATAGAACACGGCTTGTGTCAGCATACTGGGGAGACACATCCTCATTTTCATATTCATATTTTCTCTGCCTCAGTCTTTTCCTAATACTTTCAAAAACCTCTTCCCTCCCTCTCCTCATCGATTGTCTATGATTTGAGTCCAGCTATAAGTGTTTTACTTCTCTTACTCTTGCAATAATTAGTTCCTGCTGACTTATTCTCTGCCTTATTTCTTACAGTCTCGGTTAGGCAGCCAAAGTGATGCAATGGCTATCCAGTCCATACGAAACGTTAGGGGGAACAGCTTCTGTGTGGACTGTGATGCACCCAGTGAGTATAATATTTCACCACAGCAGCTGATTTCTCATTGATAAAAGCTTTGTATGGAAGGAAACAAATACTTTAATATAAAAATATTCCCAAACATTTCATTTTGAGTGGTTTTTGCATTAAAAATCACAGTTATATGCCACACTATCTCTAGCCAATGTAACACAGTTGAACTTAATTACTTGTTTCTCACTAAGGATCAGGTCAGGCTGGTTTGAAGTGCAGCATTACAAAGGGAGAGACTCCACTTAAAGGGTTTAACATCAGTTAGAACAGCTGGTGATGTTATGTTTAAGACATTAAAGTTCATTTATTTGCAAAATATTTTTTTAAAAATGGATTGGTTTTGGGTTTACCACTTGCTCGCTCACTGTCATTGCTCCCAATTTGGGCAATCGGGTGGAGCTAAACAGTAGCCATGATGGCTATGTCTGATTAGTTATAACTCCTTTCATTCATGGGAAACATGCCCCCAAGTAATTGTAACAATCTCTGTGTTGATTTTTTACCTGGTGACTTTATTGAACATGATAGCCTATTCTATTTCTTTTTTGTTATCATGTTATGATGCAACCTGCTGTAACGTAGTTAATTGTATAGGCAGTGTTTTTGATCAAGTCAAGTCAGGTTTATTTAAAAGTGTAAAGTCACCAATGACATGGTCCCAGTACACTTTACAAAAAAAAATGCAGACACAGATAAAATTGGGTGTTTTTTCCAAAACTCAAAACATCAAATCCATTATACTGATAACATTCAGTATAATGGATTTGATCTTTTTATTCTATCTGTCTGGTTAAGCCCTTTTTATTTGCCAGCTCAGTCAGTGCATATTAGATATGGCTGCATCAGACAGTAAAACATTAGTCAAAATTGTACATTAACAGTGAAACATCAGGAATACCATACCCACGGCGACAGTATAAAACTTAACGTGTACAGTCTCTTTGCTGATGGGATATTTCTGAATTGCTTAAGAGAAAACAGTGCACAGAGACGTTATCAGCATGTTTAGGCATTTCCTTGTTGGCATCATGATGTTGCCATCGTGGCCACGATGGATACTGCTTCTTCTATCCTCAGAAAAAACCCAACAAAATCATGAATGTTGAATAATGTAAGACGTTCAAAAAGGTGAGATCCAGGTTTAAAGCTAAAATCTGTGAAATAAAATTTGCATAAAAGTTATGATTTCTTAACTGGAAGTTATTTTTGAAGGTTAGAATGCAGTCTAAATCTCCGGTTCAGTCTAATTTATAAAGCTTCTCTTGTAATTATTTCTTATCTTTCCATCATGCAGACCCAGACTGGGCCAGTCTCAATCTGGGCGCCTTGATGTGCATCGAGTGCTCGGGGATCCACAGAAATTTGGGCACCCACCTGTCCCGTGTCCGCTCACTGGACCTGGATGACTGGCCAGTGGAGCTCAGCATGGTGATGACGGCTATCGGTAACTCGATGGCCAACAGCGTGTGGGAGGGCGCTTTGGAGGGCTACACCAAACCGGGGAGCGACAGCACCAGGTTAGCATCCTTCTACAAATAAAGGTGCAGCTTAATGAAGCATGCAGAGATTATAGAATGAGAAGGCAGCACTGTCTTCCCTCCATTAGCTGCTGTTTATTAGCCACCCACATCAGCAGAGGCAGTACATACCACAAAGTGCTCCATAAGAAGCACCAGGGGTCCATAAATGTCAGACTGCTGAGCCAAGAACACAGTGTTTCAAGTTTGAGCATTAGCCCATCCAGCCAATACTGTCAGTATCTACATCCCTCCATCTCTTCAATTTAGGATTTAATATCTATAATTCCACCTGTTATCTTGTGCGCCTGTGAGTGTTGTGTGTGTCATCATTTTGAACCTACCGGATAAATACCCCAACTAGCTCCAAATCCATAAAGTTTGTCACTTGACATGTAAGCGCTAATCAAGAAGAGATCTTTTAATCTGAACCACATCTGAAACCAGCCTTGTTCCTGCTCAATATCGGTGTACTCAGATGAGTTTAATAGTAAGTAGGAATGTGGATTTTTTTCAGAATATATTTTCTTTGTTTACTTTTGGAACAAGTAGTTTTTCTATCTTTTTAATGTGTATCTCTTAAATTATACTTACCCAGTACTGCCCTGCCCTAACTTACCCTACTGACTATCTGTTCCCTTTCCTCAGAGGTACCCAGATCTATCTGGTAGGAGGATTGTTTATCTCTTGGTGACAGGTGAGACCTAGCGTCACAGTCTGACTAATGACCTGCTGTGTGGCTGTGCAGGTAATTAAGCACACCATTATGGCTAAACCCCACCCCAAGAGCCGGGCCCTCGGGCTCAAAGCTGCCGTGTCACATATCCATCACATGGGGCTGGGTCATCACGCTGTCTGTCACAGCAAAGACTGTCTGTAGGGTCTCCCTGGTGGCATTAGACTGTTTTAACATCATAGCTTTGTAACTTTGTTACAAAAAGGGACATACCAACAGAGAAATATAGCTGGTTTCTTAATTTACTACTGTTGCTTTTGCTGTTGCTGCTGCAGCTGTCATGGTTAAATATTATATAAATGTATTATAGATAAAATCTTAAGTCTTTACCAAGAGCGTGTTATGTTGCCAGCTATTTAGATGAGAATCAGAGGTTAAGGTGATGCTGATAGTGGATGCATTTAATATGTTAGCAGATATGGACAATATCCCATGCATTTTAGCAGTAGAAGCAGCAGATCTGCTTTACTTGCTATAAGCATACATCAAAAACCTTTAGGCCAAATTTTTCTGAAATCTGTCAAAAGTTGGGCCATCGGCCACAGAAAAAGTGACTAATGTTACATTTTATTTTAGTGGATTGTGCAGCCTTGGTGGAAGAATGGATTCTCTGGATGCTTTCTTTTTATGTTGCAAATTTAAGCTACTGCGAAACCGTTAGTGGACTAATGTTGTACAAAGTTATTGTTCACCATAGTGGGAAAATGTAAAGTGTTCAACATGTAAATTAACACACTGGTACATATTTTATAATGATCCATGTAGTTGTTGATACAACTGGGATCAAGCACAAAGTTACACAAAATTAATCTACAACCATTTTAATAATTTGATAATTGATAATTATATTTATTTATGTATGTTTAGTCATTAAAATACAAACACTGTATTTTTATGTATTTAGTCATTAAAATACAAATACTGGTTATAGCTTGTATAATGTGAGGATTTGATGCTTTTCTCATAATAGTATTTGTTAGTGAAATTCCTTGTTGCAAAAACCAAGTAATGGAAAGAACTAAAACCGTACTAAGACCAGGATGTGATATGAGAAAACTACACCTTGAGTCCCATACTAAAGACTACTAAAGTCCATTTAGTTTATTATGAAAAAGTAAAGAAACGATTCACATTGACTACTACTTTCTCCCATCATCCATAACCAGATACACGAGGAACGAGTATTTCCTATTTCCAAGGCTTTTGTTTTGACAATATTGCTTTTCTGAGGAACTGAGTACATTTTCTGATCTTGAACTTGTAGCACTAAAATACATAAGGCTCATTTAACATAAGTTCAAGCGGTATAAGTGAGCACCTTAAAATCCGCTTTCTAGTTTTTGTGTCAATTGAGCAGTTTTAGCATGCACTTCTGCACAAAACAACTATTGGTCACACAGTATACAGTGAGAGACCTTTTCATGTGCACACACTCTGACCATAAAACAAAAATGCTCACTGAAATGCTGTTTCAGGTTGCTAATGAACAGCTTTTCATTGCTTTTTTTTTCATTCTACTGGTTAGTCTCAGACCTTTTCCTCTTGAATCCATCCTGAGCTCTCTGGCCAGTTCAGAACTGAATGATGGCCTACAGTTATTTATTGAATGGTATCTGTGCTAAAGTGCTCCACTGTGGACTTGATGAAAGATTATTGATGTTGATTCCTCTCCCTACCACTGTCAGTCCCACGTCGCCCCAAGCAGGAAGGTTCGTCATTGTCTAAAAAATCCGATCTTATCCCGCAGCAGCATCTCCATTAGTTTTCACTGTCAAACAATAAATCTCATTTGCAGCATAACTAATCTCCAGACAAAAAACAGCAGTTGTAAATATCATATATGGCCACTGGTTATTGAGATGCTGATGATTTTGTTGCTGATAGAACAATGTACCCTTGTGGGGTAAACGCTGGTATGAAATTATTTTGCTTTATCATGAATGATGAATTACAACCAACTTAATGGGGTGTCATTTTTTTATTTCTTTCTTTTAACACCATAAATTCTGACCTGACTCTCTTTGTGTGAATGCTCCTCTTAACTTGAGCGGAGCACATATGAGAGGATTTTAATTGTGTCATTGTGACATTGGTGACAGGTAGCAGCTTTGTGATGGCACCCAGGCAGGCAGTGTATGGCTCCCGAGTCTCACTAAACATTAGTGACACCTAATCTAAACGATTCAGTAACTACCTGAATATCAACTTAGTGTCTGATTGAATGTCTCCTGCAAGACTAGTTTTACCCCTTTTACATTTTTGAGATTTAACTTAAAAGCATTCATCCACAGGATTGGTTTAGCTTATGATATTCTGGATCGAAAGAACACAATATATAGATTTGTTGTGTGCGGAGCCGCACAGCAATACTAAAACTTACTGGTGTACATCAGACTGATTACAGGCATCATAATGAGAAGCATGTTTAAATCCATGCTTATGCATATATATATATATGTCACCCAGTCCCCTGTTTTTAGATCTTGCGGAAGAATGCATGGTACCGCTTTCTATTAAGCCACACACTGTATCAAGTTAAGTTGCAACTAATGGCTATATTATGGGTAATAGATCATTTGGTAATACTTTTTAGATCCATTATTAGCCATTAAACATTTTGGATTGCCAGGTTGTCCCTTTTGCTTGGCATCAAAACATTAATAAATGCTTATGTGTTTCTCATGTTCTAATAAGCCACCATGCCTCTATTAAAAGATTAATAAAGGCTTTTAATCATTGCTCTGCAGTTTTAAGTATAAAGATTGTGTTTAAAATGGATTGATTTCCAGAAATTAAGAAGTAAGATGTCTTAAACAGTCAAAAGGATTTTTCACAACCTGGTAACCCAAAAGCTGTCCTCATTCAAGGCTCATAACTGATCTATAAAGAATGAATGATTTATTAATCATTAACGAAGCCATTAGTTACAATTTATAACCCATTTAGAAAGGGTGCTTAATTAAAAATCAAGTCTGACCTGGCTAGGCTACAGTTCAATCCGTGATAATAAATTTGTGTGAGCTGTGCATTGTGGCTGCTCTCTGCAGTCAGCATATTGGAGGGGAGTTGTTCTTTTAATTATCACCTGGGAGTCGTTGTGTTTTGCATGCCACCTCTAATTGCTTGGCATGTTTGTGGTAGAAAACACCACAGACTGTTTTGACGGATACTGTGGGGGAGGTCCAACAGCTAACTTTAC
This sequence comes from Lepomis macrochirus, assembly GCA_024633595.2. Taxonomy (NCBI): domain Eukaryota; kingdom Metazoa; phylum Chordata; class Actinopteri; order Centrarchiformes; family Centrarchidae; genus Lepomis; species Lepomis macrochirus. Next base: position 22,302,197 of record JALXJV020000012.1, read on the forward strand.
CCCTCATCTTCTACTGGAACACACATACACACATACACACACACACTCACAATAAAACACACACAAACACACACACACAGACACCAGTTCTCATTTGGGGGAGATGTCCTGGAGCGTGGACGGATGTGGACGGCTATCCCTCACTGACGCGGGCCTCTCACTGTCACCCTCTGTAGGCTCCGAGCCGCCCTCGGCCACAGGCAGGTAATAGCTCTGATGAGAGCCCTCCACTTTGTTTCAGAAATAATTTGCCACTCCTGCCGCCTGCAGGGGCTGCGTGGTAATAAAAATGAATCACACCGCTAACCTCTCCAAACCTGGCCCCGCTGCCTCTTTTAACCCCTTCCACTCCGGCAGTGGCATCTTGAATAGTCTTCCAAAGCTGTTGGTCACGTTTACAACACTGGTGTTGTAGCCATAAGATTCCTTTTCTAGGATTTGTCAGCAGCAGCCCCTGTCCTCCACGTTAGTCCCCAAAACACAGAGCAGAGCTTCCAGGCTACTCACAGGTTAGGAGGGCTGGAACGCCGACTCTCAAAAGAGCTTTTAGAATAGCCGGCCTTGCCAGGAGCCCTGGTGGAGGATGGGTAATTAATTAAGACAAATGAATGACTGGGTCTTCCCATGTCCTCCCTCTCTCTCTTTCTCTTTCTCTCTCTAAATGAAACCCACAGGTCAGTAATTAGCCCTGTGTGGGAGAAGTGGTACCACAGTCACTAATTGCCCACATGCCACCGGGTTTCAGAGCCAGGTAGACGTAAAGGAAGGACCGATTCATTATGGCGCAGTCTACTTAACAATGCAATTTAGTTTTAACATTGTTAGCATTATAAAATCATAACAAAAAACTTCTTGTCTGATGACGTGAAAGCAAAAGGATCCAAGACAGTCCCTTTATGTGACCAAGATTTTGAAATGTGTACGTACGTGAAAGCAGGCTGCATACATAAGCAGGGCATGTGTTATCGTCCCCTCAGCTTTGTGTGTGAGGCAAGGGTTCAGCAGGGGTTAACAGCATGAGCATTTAAGGGTGTTAGTCTTGCTGGCACAAAAACACAGCCACTCCATCACAAGGAGTCTGACAACCTCATTAATGTCACAATATATTCAACTCATCCCTCTGCCCTGCCTACGGCACCCAGATGCTCTCCCATTGGCCTTCTCTATAGAGCTCAACACAACAACCTTTTGAATTCTGGTCATCTGTTCAGACTGCACTCTGGAAGCACAAAAAGTGGCATCTCTTCCACTTGTTAAAATATTTGTCTTAATTCTTTTGCAGCTGTTTTCCACAGAGCAGAGCATACCGTGTCTTCACTGTACCCGCTGGACCATAGGGGGCCTTATGTCACACTTTCACTGCGACGTTTACTGTGTTGCTCCTTCATTTCCCGGCCATAGCAACCTTTGATGCTTTGGGGCCCAGCTTTCTTTCCCTGTTGTGTGCGCTTTTTTTCATCTCTGTCGTTTCCCTCTGAGCCCCTTCTATGTCTTTCTGCTGCTGTCCCTCTCCCTCACTCTCTGTCTCTTCCCTCCCCTCGGTTTGTGGAAGTGAAGCTGCTGGCTGCATGGGAATCGGTCCCATTCAAGTTGCCCACCCCCACTGTGAGGTCTGTTCAAGCCATTTAAACCCCAAGACCCCTCCCCTCAGCCCTCAAACACCATCACCACCATTTCTCCCCTTCACTGCGTCTATTTGATGTGTCCGTAGTGAATTTGGATCCTCAGAGAAGGGTAGGAGGAGCCCTAGAATCTTTGATTGTTTAGGAGGACTCGGAATGTTTGAAAGATGGGCGAGTGTGGGGACGGACATCCTCCTCTTCCTGTGGACCAATGCACCTTTATTGCAGGCAGTCATATTGGTCATTCTGTGGCTACTCCACTGCTGGCTCCACCCCGCCGTCTCAGTTTCCCTTCCCTTCTTATAAATTCCCGTTCTCCTTTGTCTTTCAGGCTTGACTAATTATCCTTGTTTGTCCCTCTTTATTTGAATTCAGTCATGTGTTCTTGACTCCGTGGGCTGGGTTTAGGAGAATCATTCCGCCATTTGCCACTTAATTAAGTCAGGGTCAGGATCCATTGCTCAACGGAGAGCTGAAAGGACAGAGCTCTAATAGAATTATAAAAGAGGCCTTTCTCTACTGTTAAGGCTGCCTTTATCTAGGTGGGCTCTGCGTAGGCAAATGAAAGGGGACACCAGCTCTGGACAGAAGAAAATTTTCACTTTAAACTCCGTAAGCATGTTGACGTCTGACCAAGATTTCTTTCAAAAAAAATTCAGTGATAGAAAGTCAAACAATGATCATCAGCTGTGCGATAACTCTGAATGATGGAGGAAGTTTGCAGCAATGTAAACATGGCTTGTTTTTAGTTGAAAGAGACAGAGGCATTTTTATTGGGAACCTTAAGCTCCCCACTGTCCCCTAAGCAACAGAGAAATTTAGAACAAGTATGTGCTCAGGCCAGGGTGTGGAAATTGGTGTCTGTTGGTGCCCATGCCTCGATGGTGGGTGAGTGCGTGTGTGTGTGTGTGTGTGTGTGTGTGTGTGTGTGTGTGTGTGTGTGTGTGTGTGTGTGTGTGTGTGTGTCTGTGTGTGTGTGTCTGTGTGTGTGTGCGTGTCTGTGTGTGTGTGTGTGTGTGTGTGTGTGTGTGTGTGTGTGTGTGTGTGTGTGTGTGTGTGTGTGTGTGTGTATAAGAGTAACCATCAATTCAATTTCCTAAATATGCCCACATACTGTGAAAATTCACTCTCCTTTCCCTCTCCACCTCGCCTCCAACTCTGTTCTGGCACTTTGACATGCTAAATCTGCAGATTTTATTTTTCTTCCTCCTGCGGTGAGGAAGTGTCCTTTTCAAGGGTCTCAGTTTTCCCCCCAACTGTCTAAAGCCTAACTCTGTTTGGATTGTTTTTCTATTTCAAACAAAAGACAGAGGCGGGATTACCATTTCACTTCCTTTCACACTCTGTCTTTCAAGTGGCAGCAGTTTAGGAATTTTTTAAAAACCACTGCCTGGCTACTTTTTTATTTAATTTTTTTAAGTAAACTGTGTAAAAAGAACCATGGTTGAATTTAGAGTTCAGCATCAGCAGTGAGTGAGGCCTTTTTCCTGCAGGTCTTCGGGGCTGATTTTGTAGCGGAGTATAACAAAGTGTCCTCAGGGCTCCTTTCTGAGATGTTGACGTCTTCTTAATGGCTCTCCTCAGCCTTTTTGTTTCACATCTTGGTGCTAACTTTCTGCCTCATTTAGCTCATATCAATTCACTGGGCTCTACAGATTCAGCATCTCATTCATGGTCTAGCTTTCTGAAACAAACTTTGGGCGCCAGCTCTCAGTGACTGTTTTTAACCACGCTTAGATTTTTGTTAAAGGTTGTACAATTTTTGCCTTGAGGATTACAGTTGGTTACAGCGTTTTCAGATATACATTATCCTATTTGGCAGTCAAAAAAAAAAAGACTTGTTTTCAAAGAGCCCACCGGAAATAAGAGGGGAGGGCAGGACAGCCCCTTCCTGTTCTGAGAGTCCACTAGTTCTAAGGCCAATTGATTTGCTAACAGGCTTGTCCACACATAATGACTGAGTAGGGATTGATGGAGGTCTTACACCATAAAACTCTGAGCCACTTCAATTGCCTGCCATTAGGGATGTATTGTTGCTCACATAATACCCTCATCCTAAAGAAAAGATTTTCTTATGGTTAAGCAGAGTAAAGGACTTTATCCTCTACATTTTCTTGGAGGTGATAACAAAAATGTGTCCATATGCTTATAGATGCAACAGCTTTAAGACTATATTAAGTGGCTTGAATTGCTTTACAAGCTTCTGGTGGCGTTTTGCAGTTAATCCATCTGTGCATGGGTGCTGATAAAGACCTGTACCTCTTCCATCACATCCTTAACTCCTGTAGTTTGGGAAGGTGCCAGGCTGCTCTGTGCAAGACAGACTGCTCTGTGAAGTGAGCCTGGCAGCTGACATATGAGTCTGAAAATGGTTGCTGTCTGTGGTAAGTTGGCAGCCTTGACACCTAGCTGCAAAGGTCGTAATAAAGGAAAGTGACTAATGTTGAAATGGTTACTATTGTTAAAACTGCTGCAGTAATTGAAAATGAGCTATTTGGGGCTATGCTTAGGGTCAGTTCACACAAATTACAAAATAACATTTTCTCTTTTATCTCTGTTTTGCTAGGCAGATTTTGTTCTTAATAAAGCAGGTTTTAGAGATGTAGATATCTGTAGGTTATCTAGAGTAACCAGGACATTGTTTCATGAATGAGATGTTGCTTTTAAAGGATAAGGTAATATTCTTTAATTTTCTTATTGTCATCAAATCCGTGAAAAGACCAAAACCAAAAACTAGTTGACCCTACTAATAACTATTTGTCTGCATAGGCAAAGCCCGACTTATTCCTCTGTGCCACAGAGCTTCATTGTGGTCCAAAAACGAATAAAAACACATCACTGAGTCACACAGTTGAAATGGGTATCATGTTTCAGCATTTTGATGAACATGGGCGCTGTAGTTTTTTTAAAATTGAACTCACATGCAGTGTCCTGCTGCTGTAAATTCACTAGAGCACCAAAATGTGAATCCATCGGCAGCTGAAAATAGTCTCCAACATTTACTCCTATATCAACCGTGTTTGATAAAAACGACAGTGCTTAACTGATTTAGGAAATTACTTTTTTAATGTAACCATATATTTGTGGGATGTTTTTGAGGATTTAACTTTTCAGTTAAAATGGGCTTAAGGCTGTGAGCCACCGATAGAGTAGGGAAGATGGACAATATTGAGAGACGGAGTAATACATCATTGGTTTTGGTATTTTCATGGGATTTGTTGACACCAAAAAGAACATGGAATAACATCAGTTTTATCCTTTTAAATGCCATTTTCATGGGATTTTTTGACACCAAAAAGAACATAGAATGCTTTACATGCCATTTTACAAACCTGTGAGCACCACAAATGAAATCTCACGGATGGATAGAATCAATTAAAACCAAATGTGTCTGTGCAGCAAAATACTACTTTTTTAATTTGGGTGAACCAAACCTTTAATACATGACTATATATATATATATATATATATATATATATATATATATATATAAATAAAATGTGTAGGTGTGATGTTCTGCTGCTCTTACAAAATGTAATTAAGGTGTACTGTTTGTTGTCACTGTGATTATGATGAAATTGTTGAATTAATTGTCAGTTTCTACTTGCTGTTAGAGCCTCAACCCGCTGATAGAGAGTCCCGTGAGAGCCTTGTCACTCTAGCTAGCGTCGCCGCTTCTACTTATCCGTAGAAACCTTCTCCTTTCTGTCACTCACCCACAAATCCAAACAACGGCCTCTTTCTGCTCCCCTTATCACACCGGCTGACAGGGTCACGGGGTTAGTGCCACACTGGGCATGCTCAGTCATTCACATATTGATATTGATTTTTTTTCTTTCTTATTTGGACAGTTTGTATGTGGGGAGAGAATGAAACAGGGGGTCAAGATGGAGAGCAATAGATAGAATTCTGCCTGGCGATATAAGATGGAGCCTTCCCTCAGTCTCTATTCTCTGCAGCAGGCTGGAGTGAAGGAGCCCCACATGCCACCGTCCCTCTCTCTGGCTGCCATTCAGCCCCATCGATCTGACTCAGGGCCCAGCCACCCCAAGGGAGACTGGGGCTCGGAGACACACTGCCTCTTTTGTGGAGGGGATCCACCAGTTCAGACTGACAGCCGACAGTGCTGATAAAAATACGGCCCCCTCCTTCCTGTATTGTCCGAAGCAGACATGCTGTTCAAGATGTGTAACCTTTAGAAAGCTGGCCAGACTCTAACCGTCTTGCTGTCGACCGTAATCACTAGAAAGTGGAATATTGCCCAGAGCGTCACAACATTTGGCATTCTCTCATCTCTGCAGCCAGTCTCACTGTGTTATTTCCCACTGTGACAGTGTAGGCTAGTGGCTTTCCTGTCCTCTAATAGTTTGGAAAAGTCACTTAACACCAGTGAGTCTCTTCAGTGAGGTCAATTACTGTAATTCTTCCCTTGTGTGTCTACATTCTACCTTTTGAGCATGGCGTTTTCTTAAAGTCACTGTCTCTGAATAATGAAATATTCACTGAAGGTTCTTTAACATGGGTGCTAAATTGCTCAAAGCATGTCCACTGTTTTTCACCCTGCCTGACCCTATAGCATCCCTGTCATTTCCTTCTCTCCAGGGAGGAGAAGGAGCGCTGGATCCGAGCCAAGTATGATCAGAAGTTGTTCCTGGTGGGACTGCCCCAGTCAGACATGCCCCTGGGGCAGCAGCTGCTACGGGCAGTGGTGGAGGATGACCTGAGGTTGGTGGTGCTGCTGCTGGCCCACGGCACCAAGGAGGAGGTTAACGAGACTTACGGGGATGGAGATGGACGCACTGCTCTGCACCTCTCTTGTGCAATGGCCAACGTAGTCATCACACAGCTGCTCATCTGGGTGAGTTGGCTCCTCCAGACATTAAGAGGAATGGTTAGAGATGGATAAACATAGTTGTTGTTGGGAAGTGCATTGGGAGGGTGTTATTTTTCCCAACAACCACTTTAGCCTCACCGGATGTGCCAGTTTGTCATTACATGTTCCCTCCCAGACACCAACTTTTTTGTTTTTCATAGTTACCTGTCCTATTATTTTTTTTCTGCAAAAGAGAACAGTTAATTAAGGGAAAGTCCTCTGCAAATCAGTAACTCCTAGAAAAAAACACAACTAAACTAACTAAAATAACTGCCTCAGCTACAATTAGTATTATGTGTAATCTAATTGTATCTGAGAGAATTATTTTAGTTAGACTTCTTTCATAGAAACATCCTAGGAAAGTACGGAGAATCAGCAGGTCCATAAAATAAAGTGTTGCCATTTATTTCCCTACATGACAGTTAAAATGTTGCTTTAAAGCCCTCTCCATGCTGTTAAACCACATGTTGTGTGGCAAGTATTACTTAAAATGGCAAAACTCACTTTTCATTCTGCTCAGAATTCAAGAGATCCAAGATTGACCAAAATACCAAATGTGTCAGCATGGGTAAATGTGTGTAATATGCACAAGAGATCTAGGATATTTTCAGATAATGTTAAGGACCCCCCATAAAACATACTGTACCACTGTCTGTAGTAGATACAGAATATACTGTATGTTTGTTATTGGCATACAATGTCATACAACTTCAGAGCTTCTTCAATGTGGATGTGGATGATGAAGTTAAAATATGCACATCACTCATTGTTCAAATGTTCAGGTTTTAAAGATTCTCAATGAAAAATACCCAAGTTTTAAAAAAAACAGTGAGGCAGTCTAAACTTAAGATAACTCCAGTCATCCAAAAGTGGTTGCATTGCCTGTTTCCAGAAGGAAAATCAAATGTGAAATCCATAAATTTCACACTGTTGTTTGTATAATCCTTTTTTAAATTTGCAAATTAAATATTGAGAAATGCCCAATATGTGTAAAATCTTAAATCTGATCTGTCTTTCATGCCTGTCATTTTCCCCCACAGTACGGAGTGGACGTGAAGAGTCGGGATGCTCGTGGCCAGACAACGCTGTCCTACGCTCGGCGAGCTGGCAGCCAGGAGTGTGCAGACATCTTACTTCAGCACGGTTGCCCCAACGATACAAGTAGCCTGACATCCGTGCCCACGCCCAACATGAGCCGCCGCAACCCCAATCCCAACATCAACAACAACAACGCCCAGTGTGAGCTCAACCGTAGTATCAGCATCATGTAGGAGCCAGATAGCATTCACAGACAAACACACAAAAAACCCTGAACCCACCCATGTCTCTTCCCAGTTCTTCCTCCTCTGTTTCACACTGTGTAACCCAGATCAGTACCAATGGAGAGATATCAGGAGAGATGGACTCATTGTTGATATTCCACTTTGACAAAAAAAGTGGGAGTTTGGCGTTCGGACATTGTACATTGTTTGTTTTTTAATATTATTATTTTTAATTTGTTTTGTTTCTTGAATTCATTCAATCTTGGTCTGAAATGATCACGATCAGCTTTAAGCTTTTTGTTTTTTAAGCGTCAACCAAACAAATGACTTACTTTGGCATTCATACCTTCCCTACGAAAAGCATTTCCTTAATGCTTGAACATTTCCTTTTTATGTCTTCCCCTTCAGCGATGTGAACTGATTTTATAATGAGCATGAATGAGAAACTTCCTTCAAATTTCCAAGCCTTGGCATAATAACATGAAACTGTGAGGAATAGTTTTACAAGTGTCAAAACAATGATGTGGGAAAGAAACTAAATTAGTAATGATGCATGTCTTCAACACAGCTATCAAACTCCTGACATACTATTCATATACAAAGGCAAAGCAATTATAGTCAAAGAGTCCAAATGATTTAGATACTTAATTCACAGGAAAATGGCTTCAGATCATCATAAAGGAGTTGATTGCAGAATTCCTTTTGGGTGAAAGTGAGTCATTTCCTTTGCCACCCTTATCGTGATCCTCCAGTGAAAGTCTTCATGACTATAAAGGAATTAAGGGGCTTAATGTTTTATGACCACTGAGCCACATGGCTTTGTAAGCATGCCTCTTCAATCAGAATTCATTCAAATTCAATTGACATTGTACCATTATGATGTCTTTGTTGGCGTAATTTTTCGATTGACTAGATTGATAATTGTTTGACACAGATTCACATATTTTCAAATCATAATTGTACTGGAATATCCATTCACATCCTGTGGCCAAAGGCTGTCAAAGTGGTACTTCTGAGATCATTTGTTGCTGTGAAATTCATATATGGTGCTTTGTGTGTGTGCCGCTGGATACGTGTGTGCTTACGTCTTCGTCTGTAACCGTGTGCAGCAGAGAGCGACCGGGCATTTCTGTTCATGAACATCGGAGAGAGGACACTGGAAAGAAGACACCTATAGCAAAGTATTGGGAAGACAACCGTGTTTTAATGTACAGACCTGTAAAAAGTAGTTCTTGTTCCTTCACCGTATTCCTTATAAGAAGAGTTAGAACTATCTCTGACTTTTAGAGTAAAAATAAACTACCCTTCCGCCGTCCTGAGAACCTGTCAGTCTAAACGCAGAGTTAACGAAATACATTCAAGTGACTGAAGTGAGAGTGACATTTAGGGATTAAAATGAGTAAGATGATTCATAGAGGGAAGCATAATTAGTTTGACTCTCTTTGCATTAAAACAAATGTACAGTATTCCACAGACATGATAAGCCAATTAATTTATAGTAAATAGGACTTAGGCAAGAAATGAATTCAGGTGGGCACTATGTCTACAGTGTACAGTATTATACCTTTCATTAAATTGCCATGTTTAGGCTTTTACACAGTCTCGATTTTATGGGTTTACAGGATGTACGTTTACAGAGCAAATTATTTACTTGGTACCTTCTCGTCACAATTCTGATGTTGCTTTACAGAATTCCTGAACCCACAGTGAATGAATATGTGGTAAAAAGAGGATGTTTGTGAATGAAAATGCAATTATTTGCATTCTTGATCAGAAGATTGATACCACTCTCATGTAGGAATATGTGTGTTATATATGGAGAAGGAGCCAGGAGGTGATTACACTAGCAAACCGTTAGCCTGGCTTAGCAAAAAGTTACACCATGGTAACTCCCTCTAATAACACAAATCATCATTGTATATTTCTGCTTTTGTATGGATTAACATGATATATCGCAGTGATGTGAAAGCTCTAGATATCCTGGTAGGCAGACTTTGGAGAGAACCAGACTAACTATGCCCCCTGCTTCTTTTCTTTATGTTAGTTAAGCTAACCGCCTCCTGGCTCTAGTTCTTTACAAGACAAAGGCATGAGTGGTTTTGATCTAACTCTCAACAAGAAAGTGAATAAGAATATTTTCCAAATTCTTCAAGACATCCCCAAACCGGCCACAAATTCAATCAGATACCTTTGAATTTACTTGTACTGTACCGTGGTACTGGCCTTCTGATTACTTGACCACCTTATTTTAATAAATACATTTCAGTGTCCATGAAAAGAGAGGAGTTTAATGTGTATAGTGATTACCTGAACCCTTATTTACGTACTGTAGATGCTAAAAAAAAAAAAACACTAGAAACATACCTGCCCCCCCCAACCACAACATGAAGTGTACAAATTAGCCTAATGCTTTTATCTGATGTCAAGCTCCTCATAGAGAAACAAACTGAACTGGTTTTAGGTCAACAGTACCCTTGACCCATGAACCATGTTTTGATATGTTGTTTTTGTTTCTTTTAAGGCATATTTTTAAGGTACTTCTGTTTTGTCTCGACATAAAACGACCATCTTTGGTACTTGTGTATAATGATGTACATTTGACATATTTATAATGCAGTATGTAAATATCTTTTTGTTTTTGTTTTTTGTTCAAGTTAATTTCCCTATTGTAATTCCTTTTACGTTCAGAACGTGAAACAAAGCAAAAGCTAAAGAGCTAACATGTTGTATGCTTGGATGCTTGGCTGACTGTTGACCTATTAATAAACACTCAAATAAAATGACGTAGCCTTCCCTGCATTTAGGGAAAATCGACACATTTGTCTAGTGTATGTGTTGTTCATAAATCATCCAGCACTCTACTGTTGCTTCTGTCTGTCACTTCAACAGATACTGGCATTTCATGTTCTTCCCTTTTGCATGCTCTGTCGTCAAACTGCATAGAGAAATTTAACATCACCAAAACAGACTCAGTCCTATTAATGTGTCCAAGACAACTCAACCAAGCCTGTCTTGAGGTAGGTAAAGCAACCTCTCCACTTCCTGCTTGTGGGACCCCCCCAACAGTTGCTGAAAGAGGATTAAGATAAAGAGCCGGGCTTAGTGTCAGGCAGCAAAACACCATGGGGAAAAGTGAAAGGTCTCAGTGTTCAGAGGAGTCAAGCCCTCACTAATCCACTTCTTATTTCCTGCTAATCTTGTCTCAGCATATCTTCATCCCCTTCCTCTCACTGTTGATCGGCATTGTTTGAGCTTTATCACCTGGTTTCTCTTTAGTGTTTCCTCTTCCTCCCTCTGCGCTGGCTTGACATGGAGCCACAATGCACCGTGTCACGCTTAAGAGGCCCTGAAAACTTATTTTATCACTCAGCTTCCCTACTTACCTACGTTGTTCTACATGAGCATACTGTCTTGTGACAAAGTTTTGGTTATTTCACATGAAAGATTTCTGTAGTTCTTTTTTTTCTTCTGTGCTTTCCTCTGGTTTGTGAGCGAAGCTCATTTAGAAACAGTGATGCATTTTAATCAGAGTCTGATAACAGTTGATGGGTTGTTTGGTTGCTGTCAATCAAATCCTATTTAACCACACCTACAAAAGACCTACCGTCTCAGATTAGCTGAGATTTGACTGTTAAGTGATTGAAACTTTGATTGTCGCTTATTTGCTGATGAATATTCTGTGTTATAAAGAACATCTTAATTAAGTATTTTTTGCAACGGTGGAGCATTGACATATAATCATCTTTAAAGTTAAAATGGATAACTTCTCAGCAAATACAGTAGCTGTCTATTTACACACACAGTCGATATGGACCGATATGGACAATACAATTTATTTTAGCTTGTGCTTGTGTCACCATGACACATGTAAGTCCATTATTCACTCTCCTTTTAGCTCTGTTTTGGTCTCCACCACCTCCTGAGGGAAATCTGGCTGTTCAGCTGTTAAATGGTCCTCTATGTTCACCAGGTAGTTGCTAACTTTGTCCCACATTTTTTGCTGTCCAGGTATTTTCCAGTGCATTTTTAGAACTTTCTTTTCTGCTGGAAAAAAAACTGCAAATGCTGAGAGTGAACAAAAGCAGTACAGTGCATCAAAAAACCCTAAATAATGAGATAAAAGATGGTAAAAATGCTCAATAGGTTCAGGACTGAGGTGATCTGCTGAGTCAGGTTATATTTTTCTGTAAGTTTGTCACTGCAAGCAACCCATTTCACATAAATCTATCAATATAATCCATTGTTAACACAAAAATTTTAAGTCCTTACTTACATTAACCTAAACTGAATCATATTCATTCCACATCTCTCGAGAAATATCACTGAAAGAATGTGTCCTGTAATTTATTTCCATGCCTCACGCCTTGGCAGACCCCAGCCACTTGTGTTTGTTGTGGTGAGACTGGAGCGCTTGCTTGCACTGTTGTGTGTTTTGATATTTCATCAGGGCCTGCTAAACAGTGAGGAGGGCTCTCTGCCGCCCACCTCTCCTCAGACAAATTGCCTCCAAGATTGCAGAGGTGGGTCTGAGGCTGATGGATGGGTACACAAAGACCTGACGAGACCATATTTGCAAACATTAAACCCATATTTCCATAACATGTAGGAGCTGCTTGGCCCCAGGCCACTTTAACGGCCTGTTTAGCGAGCAGTCAGTGGTGTGCCTGGTCATAACGTAAATTTTGCTTTAAGGTGGTTTGTCCTACATGTTTGTGTCAGCCTGTCTTGATTTGGAATGGTTACTGGTTCTCCCTGTTTCGTCCTCCTCCCTGCATCCTCTTAACCTCTTTAACCAGTAATTATATCCTCTGCTCTTTCCATCTGGCCGTCTTTCCTCTACCGAATCCCCCTCAGACCTGAACATCAGTTTCAGCTCCATCATGTACATGTTGCACCCTGCCCTCTCTGACTTCCCCAAACTCACGTCTCGGTTCTCATTTCCATATCCTTGAACCTCTCGCTAATCGCTGGATTTCAACACGTCTCTGCCTCTCTTTCCCTCTCTTGCTGCCAACCTTGTGCCTTCATACCCACCATGCTATCTTCCTCTTCAACCTCCTCTCTCGCCTTTGTCTTACATAAACACTCTGGTCCCAATGCTCTCCCCCATTCTCCCCTTCTCTTCTTCCCTCTCTCTTTCTCTCGCCTTCCCTGTTGGCTTTTGCCTGCATTTCTCTGTTAATTTGCCTGAGAATGCATTAGCTGTAATGAAGGCTGAGGGCCGAGGGAATCCTCCAGGGTTCCATTAATCATCCCCCCTCAGACAGGCAACCTTGATTACAAGTGGCAAGAAATTCATTAGAGCTGGGCCTCTGACAACTCTTATCTCCGCCACTAGATCTGACTCATTAGGCAGCCAAATTAAAGCTATGATGGCCCTGATGAAACTCATCGCTTGTTTATCTTGTGCGATTTGATGCATCTGCCCATACATCACTGTAGCCACGACCGTCCAGACCCTCCCAAGAAGTCAGGCCTCCAGTCGGCGCTGAGCAGCCTGCACTCACACAAGCAGCAAGTAATGAGGTCCCTCGCTTTCCTCTCTCTCTCCAGGTGGGAATGTGGAAATGGTTTAATGTCTTTACTGGAGAGAACTTATGATATTTCAATTTGTGATTCAAGCAGCAGAGTGGCAGAATGATACAGATCCCGTCTTGAGACTGAGGTGTTCACTTAAGGTGTGGCTTTAATGGAAGAGAGATTATAAACTCACAAACAAGTAAGTCATTCAAAGGAAACACAAAATCTGCCATAGCAAATTAAAGTGACATGATATTAATTGAGTATTGTTTTGAATAAGCAAATCCTGTATAATGTCACCTTTTTAGTTGGTAATTTTCCTGTCGTACCAGCAGAGAAACTAAATTTGGAATAAAACTGGAAATGAAACAGTCACAGGATCCTGATAATAACGACCCACTTGAACTTAGTGTCTGAGCTGTGCCATGGCTCCTTGCCTCACCTCCAACGTGCAGCTCATGGGGACTGAAATAGCTGTTGCACTCTGGCACAATGTCGTGGAATTGACCGTCTGTATTAGTCAGCTCATGGACCATAATAAAACTTCCACTGCTCCTTCACATGCTCATCACTCCTTGAATCTCCATCCAAGTGTCACAGTCTTGATGTATGAGGTGGACAGTGAAATAAACTGTACTACTCATGGGCGTCCAGGTCACGAAATGTCTGTTTGTGCTCTGAGGTCAAACAGAGAAAATAATTTTCAGTGTGTGCATCCATGGGAGGCTTGAGGGAAATATAATGTAAGATGATAACCTGTTTCCTGCTGTATTCAAGAAGATTTTTTAAAAACATTCTCCCCCAAACTCATTTGTTGGCTAAATACGAATTAAGAAGAGAGCTGGTTAATTTAATAAAATATTAATACTAATAAAGTATTTGAAGAATCTGGCGCTATCATCATACTTCAACAGGTGCTGCCGCAGTAGGTTAAACATGGCTTGAGGCCCAAGTCTATTTTGGAAACAGGAAAACCAATCACTTTCTCTCATCTGAGGTGAAGTGAAATTATTCCAACATGAGACTTTTCTGGAACCAGATCTGAAAAGCTTGTAAACTCAGAACCATGAGTATGAAAGCTTGCATAAAACATCAAGCCTTGTTTTTCTCTTCCTGTAACTAAAGAGTTATGTGGCCAGACATTATTTTAGTTACAGATTATTTTAATCCTGCTGCTCTTCAATTTTACATTGCCATGTTAAGTTTCCATATTTGGTATGAGTGAGCAACCTGGCAAATTTATTTTCTTATGTCACTATACCCTTACAGATGAGGTCTGTTAGGAAATATTTTTTTATTAGCTATAGGCTAAGATCATGATATTTTTGAAGTCATATGTTGCCTTTTTCTACAGTCCTAGCAAATCTTATTTATCAAAACTGAGGTTTCTCTACATGTGTCAGTATTTGAGGATAAATTTCAATTCTTTATAGAAATTAGTTCTATGAAGAAAATGACATATCATTCAAGAAAATTATTGTGTCCATTGTGTAATATGCTACAGTAATGGCATTATCTTATTTAGCATGTTTTAAGCCTCTATATGTCTTATTAAATTTATTTTAGTTACAATTTATTATCACAGTCCATTTTTATTGTTTTACCAAAATACATTGTTTTAGCTGTCAGATTAGTAAGGCCTGCTGTCAGGTTGGTTCTCCCTCGGCAGTGACTGCTGGATAAGTTCATTACACTGTGTTGAATGTGCTCAGTCTAATGAGGGTCCATCAGTCCACTTGGGACAACATGGCCTCCTAAAGACAAATCAATCACTGCTGCTATTTAAATAGGAAAAAGAAAAAAAGACCAGTCTATCTTTCAGTTCCTGGTGTTTCTGGGAAAAAATAAAATAAATAGTGTAACATATAGGGATTCAAACGAACAAATGAGTAAACGAAACTATGACGTTGCATCAGTGCAGTAATTCAAATGGTAGTGAACCATAGTAGTGTAAGTTGCAACGCTCAAGCTCTTAAAATATTATAATATTAAAGTGCCACAAAGTTTTTCAGTGAAATCCGTCATAAATTTAGAAATTATATAGCAATATCTTTATTAAAATAACCCGTGGAAATTTAAATTAAAAATGTGTTAAATAATATCAAAATAGCCAGCTGACTGCAGCTTGTGTTGTAACCTACTCTTATTTTCAAAATTTCAAAATGAATCGCTATGTTTAAACAGTGCTGGCCACATTTTTTATTTTAGCAGGATAAACTAATTCCTCGACATTTTTCGCAACCATAAAAACACAGTTACTCTATTATCTTGAACAATAATGATTCAATCTGCATTCCAACTTTCGTATAAAGCAATTTATTAGGTCAATATACTTTACAGTTGCCCCTTGTTTGGTCATTATTTCCTACACATCTTGTCTTTTATTTTTCACAAATTGCTGTCAAAGGTGGTTCCTACAGTTGCCAAAAACAAAATGTAAAAACGTCTTTACATGCAAATGTGGTCAACAAATTGTACGAAACACGAAACAAAACTTCAGCTTCACCAAATGAGAACATGCACATAACCAACAGAACATTTTGGCCCTACATATAAATACTTAAAAAATCTTTACAGTCTCATCTCATAGTGCCCATTTGTACCAATTTTTACCCATTTATATATACATATTCACAGAACAATAAATAAAAATGACAGAATATTGCCAAATAATTGATCTGTCGAGCGAGCAGATCTTCTCTGCTCAGTCTCACCTGTCAGACAAAATAATGGAATCCTCCTTTTTGTGCTTCATGCGTTCAACAAATCACTGGAACATAGAGTCTCAATGTAAGTGTTTTTTTATTATTAATATTTTTGATTTTTCATCTGAGTTTATGGCCTGGTCCCTTGTTCTATTTGTTGGTGCTGACTCCTTACAGCAAACCTGTTGACGTGCACAGGGATGGGGACCACAATTTTGGGATTTCTTACCGGTTCTCCTGACCGGTTGTTAACGTTGCCGGCTTTGATCCTTTTCCATTTGGCCCTGCGGTTCTGAAACCAGATCTTCACCTGCACCTCGCTCAATTTAAGTGCATGTGCAATCTGGGAGCGTTCAGTCAGAGAAAGGTACTTTTTACAGTGAAACTCCTTTTCAAGTTCGAGCAGCTGCTCGCTGGTAAAAGCAGTTCGTCTCCTCCGGCTCTTCCCCGCGGAGCTGCCGGTCGGTAGCGCGTCCTGCGAGCCGGTTTTTAGTTTGCTTTTCTGGGACAAGGAGCCACAGTTGTTCCCGTCCGAGAAACTTTCGTTCTCGCTGTCTGCAGAGCTGTCCTCTCGGTCACTGCACACGGTGTCTGCTGATTTTAGGTCCAGCTTCTCGTCGTCTGAGCTGTACAGTTTGGTCTCTCCTAAAATGGGAAAAATACAACAAACACTGAGTCACTTGTTCATGAGCTTACAAGCTAAAAGGGACTATTACCCAATGTAAGCTGGTAGAGAGAATAGAATTGCTGAAAACAAGTAGTAACATTAACTCAAGTCATAGTGGGCCATTACAGCTGTCCTGTGTGTAAACATTAAGTTGTTCTATAAGTTTTCACTGCAAATGAGTTCGTTTTTTTCTAACTTAGAACAGGTTTAATTAAATGTCTCTACAAAATAATTATAATAAAGTTGTCTTAAATGTGGTAAAACATGGTCTTCAATTATCCAGTTATCACTATGATAATATGAAGAACAATTCAGTTACTATTAACAGTCATATCAACAACAGCATGTTCTTAAAAAATAATGTGTCTGAGACGTTTATAGCTTGACCGTGATCAAGTGGCATCCCCAAGAATGTGGGGTTGTCATAAATGTTGTATTATTAATATTTATGTCACCTTACAATGTTGGCAAATCTTGTGTAAGACACCAAAAATATCTGCTTTTACGCATTTTACGCACGCTGGTCCCTTTTTGGGGAAGCAGTTTTGAGATTTGGGTTTGATAAGACAATAAATAAGTAATAAGGCCGAGCTTACCTGATATCGTTTGAAAAGTTTCCGAGAAGTTCAGCAGGTCCGAGCCCTTGTCCCGGCTGTGCAGCTCCTCAGAGTGTGGACTTTCCTGCCTCCTCGCTCCGGGGTCGGCGGCGCTTAAACGGGGACCTGGGAGTTCTTGCGGTGGGTAGAAACTGTCCGGAGGATCCGAGAAACTCGGCATCGTCGTGGTGAGCGCAACCATGGAAGGCACCCCCTGTCCCAAACTGGCACAGAACGTGTTGGTTAGCCGTCCCGCAAAAGAAGCCAAAGGCGCGAGTGGAGGTATACCGGACGATAAAGGCGAGTGGGATAAAGCTTGTGGAATTACCAAAGGTCTGTACGGCATGAACATAGGGTAGCCCGTGTAGAGCAGGTGTCCCGGTCTGGGTTGAGGGGTCCCTATCAGAGAGTCGATTGAAAACGCCGTCCCTTGGCCGCCTGGTCTCTGCATTTTGCAGGCAAACTCTTTTATTTGGTGGAAACTTGAAAGCAGGTGTCCTTTCCTCTGCGACGCGCAAAAACTTTCAGAGCCAAGACAGAGTGAATTGAAAGTAGATCCTCTGCCGTACTGTCATCGCTGTTGAGTGCACTGCTTCTCCGGATCTCTGCACTCTATATGCGTCAGTCAGTCGGGCGCTTTGTTGTGTGCCCCACCGCTACCTTTTCCCTCTTATTTGTCACACACTGAGACATAAACACACGCTCTCTCTATCTACCTCTCCCGTCTCGGCAACTCCTCCCTCCGCCCCTCTCCGATGCGTTGTGTGTGTGTATGTGTGTGTGTGTGTGTGTGTGTGTGCAGAGAGAGGGCGAGAGCGCATTGGTTATCATCTGCAATACAAGAGGAATGAAAGGGAGGTGTTTCCCTGGGGGCTCATCCATCTTCCTCAAATTACGCTTCATTTCCTTATTCAGCCTCTGACTTTTTGGCCGTCTTGAGAGGCGGTGGTTTCCCAGTGGAGACCAAATAGACGGGTCGCACCCCCCAACCCCCCCAGCCCTCCTCCCCTTTTGCCAGGTTCACCATTGACTGCAAAACGGTGTGAGAGACTGCTCCAGCCCTTCCCCTTCTATAATCGTTGACCACACCAACCCAATCAGCTATTATTAATTTTGATTGATGATAAGTAATTACTCTGGATTCAAGGGGCAGCGTAAAACAACGGTGGCTTTTGTTGAAATATTGGGGCCGATGGGCATCAGAGTCAGGAGGGAGGAGAGAGGCAGATGTTTCTCCGCTCTCTGTCCTATTCTCCGCGGCTAAAAACAATGCGATTGGCTTCAGAAAAGAAGTGCCGCAACAATTGTTCCCTGGAGAGAGACTACTCTGTGCGAAATTATATTCAGATAAAGGACGTTGATGTGAGGTCAACTGCGGTGTGGACACGGACACATAGTGGCCAAAGTCAGATTTGTTTGAACTCGAGGGAATTAATTTAAAAAGATGTTCATTTTAAACTTTAGCGTCTCTTACCGATCATCTGTCAACTAAATCATCCCCAAAGGGTTTTTCCATTTTTTTGTCAATAAATTAAATAACGCACATGTATCCCTGATCATGAAATACATGTTGAGGAAGGAAGAAAGAAAGAAAGAAAGAAAGAAAGAAAGAAAGAAAGAAAGAAAGAAAGATTTTCTTTAAGCACTGGTTTAATCGCAGATCATTTCACCTTTTAAACGGCAATGGGAACTGATGATGATTAGCCCTATTGAGTCCTGGGTGCCCGCGCTCTCCAACTGGTCGTCTGATTGCATGAGGACATAAACATATCACCACCGACTCTGATTAGCAGTGGAGGGCCAGGCCAGGCTAATTCTTATAATTGCAAGTGACTTCAGCAGCACCTCTCTTTGATCTATTGAAACCATTTACCAAACTCCTCTCACCCTTTCTTTTTGAGTTACACAGCTCCTCTTTGCACTGTCTTTTAGAAACGAATTTTTAGTCACATGCAAACTTACATTGATATAGAGTTTTCAGTTTGATCAAATTTTCTGGCTTTTTAAATAATGACGGAAATAAGCCTATATGTACATCCTACAACCTGTTATAATAAAATCTACATATTTTAACTGTCACGAGGTTATGGGATTGTCACTGCTGTTTTTTCAATATAAGGTAAACTTATGAAATTAAGTCTGCAGATAATTGCGAAATGTGACCAGATTGATCCCTTCAATATCATGTTTTTTTCGCAAATGACTGATGGGAGAAAGTGACAGGTGCAACTTACTGAACTCTTGTCGTTTGTCTTTTTCTCGTTTCGCCGTAGCATTAAAGCTTGCCATTCATTTCTGAATTATATGATTTATATTATATAGGTTAAAGAGGAATAACCTCATCGGAATCTGTTCATAAAAGCACAAATTCTAATCGGTATTCATAATTTTCATTATTTATTAGTTGCAACTTGTTTTTGGTTTTGAAATCTCTATATAGCTACCTATTTAAAACGCAACTTTTGTTTGATTTAATTTTTTAAAATGTATTTTTTAAATGTAATGTCATTAATAATTTTCTTTCCTGAAAAAAAAAAAACGATAGTAGGAATTGAAAACGAAGCATGGGACAAGAAAAGGAGAATAGGAAATAATAAAAGAACAGTGACCAGATTAAATGGCCATAGTGGTATATTTTATTTTATATCAATCCTCTTTTTGATATAAAACACCAATCATATCAATAAATATGTATGCACATCTTTTAGGTCAATGCTCAATGTCCAACACGTCATCACTATACACATTAACATTAATCTTCCATGATAATTATGATGTATAAAAACAGAAGCATCTCTCCCTCTTTTCTATGAAGTGCAAAAGTAAAAAAACAAACAAATGTGACCATAAAATATAAAACATAAAATTGCATACCTGCTATTTATACTTTATGAACTCTAGCCTATAGCTCCCTCTTGTGGTGCGAAATCAAACAGTAAACTGAAAGATTGATCTGGAATAGGACACAGAAAACACATTGGTGTTAGAGAACGAGCAGCTGCTTCTCCCTCCTGGGAAGCTTACGAAATGTATTTAAAAATATTAAGTGCCCTGGTTTACAGTGCTGCAGTTGATGTCACTATTGTAATGAGAATCTAGACCATTACAATATTATATATTGTGAGCAACCACTACTGTCTCACACATAGCAGCACTCAGTCTTCATCAGGACTCACACTACCATAAGACTACACAAAGTGCTTTCAGTGGACATAGCCTCTGTACTCTAGTAGCAGATAGTTCTTGATGAAGGTGGGCAGATCGAGTTTAGGGACCACCTTGTGTACGCGGCCCCCCAGGAAGCTCCTGAGTCGGCAGCGTGCCAAGTGCTGCAGGGAGCGAGGAGTCAGTGCCAAAGAGAAGATTGATTCATAGAACTCTTTGTGCTCCTGGTTGGATGAAAACACAGATGGACATAAGATCATGTGGTGAAAAACTGATTATTTGTCTCACTTTACAGTAAATTGTGCATCATGCACAACCTGCAGAAGACGTTTTATTATTTTGCACACTTTGATTTATTTATGTTAATCATCATAATGTTTTTGTAAATGAATTCTGTATTTAAAGGTCTAATGTATCTCAGAGTTTCTCCCACCACTGAATATAAGTGGTGGGTCACCTGAAATTTAAGAGCTAATAAACTATCAAAACTAATTTAATCAGCATTGATTATAGTGGATCTTTCATGGCCTTGTTACTGTCCAGATGCTGTGCCAAAACATGCAACTTTTGGGCAGGAAAATATTCTAAAGAAATGAGAGATAGATGATATTGCTTTGTATAAAAGTGTCTGCCAATTGAGTAAATGTAAAATGTAAATGTAATATTGAAATTGTGGTACAATATTTTCTGGTTAAACCAGACAAACCATTAATTAATTATTTAAAAAGCTTGCCTTAAACACCTCCGGTGACACAGACTCAACCCAGGTGTCTGTGACTTTGAGGTGACTGTAGGCGTTCAGAAGAACCTCGATGGTGCGTGGTGATTCAGAGCAGTGCTTTATAACCTGAAAGGACAACACAGAGCAAAGCAACAGGATTCATATAATCATCATTTAAGTTCATGAGCGAGCTTGTGACTCCATAGAACTGAAGAAATAAAGTAATTAAACACTTGTGAAATGAACAGATTGGTCTTCCCTCCAGGGGTTTAACTGGAAATTATGCAATTAGTGCTAATTAATCTCCTATTAACACTTGCCTAATTAGGAACCAGACATTTTGTCTAGTGCACGTGGGTTCACTGATAGTTGTAGTCTGTTTCCCGCAGAGAGTGCAACACTTCATGTTGTGTCATGAAATGGGGATGATTTGAATGTGAAGTTGGAATATTGCAAGGGTTCAGGATTCTTTCTCAACATGTTACATGTGCAGGAGTTGCAAATTATGCAGAAGGAGCCACCTTCATGCATTATGGGTTCATACTGCAAATACAAGATACTATTATAAACCAACCTGTTACAAACCTGAAATGTTATAGCTCATATGAAATGAATGAATTTATTCTTTAGCATTTTTAGATAACATATTCGTTTTTGATTTCCTACCATGGGCAGAGCTCCGGGCCACACCCGAATAGAACCATGGTTGAGCAGAGCACGGACAATCCTCTCAGGGTGGTGGGAAACCTTGTAGCACACCACCTTCAGGATGTCGTGCAGGGGAGCTTCACCCCCGTAGTCCATGTCGTTAACGCAGGCACCATTGGCTAGCAGCAGATCCACTATGTCTGGATTTACATTCTTACAGGCCATGTGCAAAGGACTGCGTTGGTCCTGGTCCACAGTGTGGACGACGGCCCCTTTCCCCAACAGCATCTGGCACACCTTGAAGAACCGTTGAAGGTCCTGCACCTCCTGGGTTTGTGAACAAGCAGCATTCAGGGGTGTGAGACCCTCATCGTTTTGTTTGTCCACAGCAGCTCCATAGCGCAGGTACAGCTCAGTGTGGTCTGGGAGGCCGTTCTTGGCTGCCACATGTAAGGGAGTGTCGTTTTCATCTACAGTGCGACCATTGATTGCTGCACCATACTGAAGGAGATACTTGGCACATCTGCAGACAGAATTATAGAACCCTGTTTTTTATGTTAACACATATTAACACAAGTTGTATTCTCATGTATAGATGAGATCAGTTTTATTTATAACCACTTTGAGTGGCAGAAACTCCCTGTTTCACCCACTAATCCAGCACTTTTGGCTACATGCATTTTACCTTCTCTGCTTGCCTGCTAGCTAGTTTGCACTCTCAATAGGAGCCGGTGGTGTTAAAGTGAGATTATGTAACTCCTAAAAGAAGAAATTATGCAAAGTTCCTCTTACAAAAGTTGAATTAAATAGCAATGAACACACCCTCTCTCAGTTTAAAACATTGAGGTGTTTAATAGCTAGTCTTACTTGGTCTGGTATGACCAGTAGCTTATGGTGGCTGGTTAGCTGATGTTAAAAAACTTTATGTGAAAATTGTGGTTTAACTAATTACTGACTCTTTTCACTGAGTTATTGACTCACTCAATGGATTCGGGGCTTGTACAAATGTGCAAAGGCATAACACCATCTTCAGAGACAGCATTAGCATTGGCGCCATGGATCAGTAGCAGTTTGGTACATTCTGGCTGGCAGTTTTCACAGGATTCATGCAGGGCAGTGGTGCCCCCAGGTGCCAGGTCTACATTGGCCCCACGCTGCAGCAGGAGTCTCAGGCAGTCTGTGAAGCCTCGACCAGCTGTGATGTGAAGTGGTGTGGTCAGCTCCTGCTCATAATTCAGAGACCATAGTCCTACGAGCAGTGAGTACAATTTGCATAAAGTTAACTTTGAGCCCAACCCTTTAGTATAACAGCAGTTTGCATGACTATTCTCTATTCTCAATAAGACACAATAAAAGACCCCAGTACCCTGAAGAAAAGTAACACCATAACCTTTTCACTGTAAGTTGTAACTGTAGTCAGTTTGATATAAAATCAAAGCTCTGGCAACCTACGCAGGCCTCTGTAGTTAAATCTGAAGTCATTCCATTCCTCTATGTTGCTGGTGTCATAAATGGCATCAATAAGGTAGTTGTACTCATCGTCGTCCACAATGCTGAGTATCGTCAGCTCATCACCCGCAAGCAGAGAGTTCCAGAACTGCAGGACACAACCTGTGGCCTTGGCTGTGGCAATCACATCGTTGCGGTACGTCTTCGGTTTACGCCACTTAATCTTAGAAACTGAATAAGCCATACTACAGCTAACTAGGTTGTTTTTCAAAGTTTTAGCTGGTTTCTCTTGAAGGGAATAAGCACTTAATGCAGGTTGTTTGTGCAGACGGTGCTATTTCAGGGTGATGTTATGTGATATTTTGGTGGACCTCGTGAACCTTGCCAGTGCAGTGGTATGAGACCCAGTGACTTGGTGGTGGTACATGTCAACTGCCCACGGATTCAACTAATCCACTGTGGTCAACGGACAATGTGCTGTTGGATTTAAGAAATTTAGGAGAAACACCATGTTCTGACAAACAGAATGCTTTTGGTAACATCCAGCATTGCACAGGCCCATTATTAGTGTCATGTATTTATCCCATTTTTTTTTAACTTGGAGTCTGGAACATTAGTTTTCAGGGACTCAACACACCAAAACTGAGTTAAAATGTTACATCTCCCTAAAAAATAAAATAGCAAACGGCTTATTTTATTTTGGATGAAAGGCCACAATTGATTCCAGTCTGATTATGTGGTGGACATATGACTGTTGCTATAAATATTGCCTCGTGTTCTGTTTCTATAAATATTGCATCACTGTGTCTTTAAATACTGCCTCAGGGTGAGATGCACAAATTGCATATTATTCACAGGTGCATATTAAAATAATTTAAAAACAGTGATTTACTTTCTCTCTTTTCCACAACAGGTTATGTCTGTCAGGCGTTTTAAAATAAAAAGTACGAAACAAAATAAAGCTACTTAGCAAATCATATGAATTCTTAAATTAATTCCCAATGAAGCCATGTTGTCTCCTACCTTCCCCTGTGGCCACCCAGCGCATGTCCCCACCCTGTGGCTCAATGATGAGGTTTGCCGTGGATCCTCTAGGAAAGAGGCGCTGCAAAGCTTCCAGGTCTCCTGTATACAGAGCGTTCTGAATGACCACATCTTGGCAGACAGCTGGTGGCAGGGCAGTGTTGGACCTCAGCGGTGTCCTGGCCTCCTTCTTCAGCATGTAACTGTTGAGGTGACTGGAGGCCAGCATCTTCTTGTACTTGTGTCTCTCTAGCATATCCTCATCAAGTTCAAGAGAGCGTAAGGCCATGGGTGTGAAGACAAAGCTGCCTCGCGACATGCTGAATGGCTTGACTCTCACGGAGAAAAGTAGTAGTTGTGTAAGATGATTATGATTAAGCGAGGGAGGCCGTCTAAACAGGCTTGTTTTCTTTGTTTGTGTTGTGTTTCCCTCTCTCTGACTAATGTCCACTATGTGCCTGCCGGCTGTTCACAAGGCTGGTTCATAGAGTTGTTTTGATATTCGGTATGAGACCCTCCCTGCAGTATGACAAGTAATGCTATTTTTATGTCTCACATGCAGCCACTTGAGACTCTCCTATTTCCCTACAGCAAAGTTACAGCCATGAAGTGTGCCTGTCAGGCTGCAAGTATCAAATGAGTTGAATAAACACATTTTGTAACTACATTATATGCTGTTTTGGGGGTAATATATTTTATCTTTTTGGCCAAACCTGTGATCAGCAGCAAATGGGAGGTTTGCGTCATAAAATATAGGTAATATTACATGTACAGATTTTAAATTCAGCACAAAAATACTGCTTATTCCAGATATATTTAGTGTGATTGAACCTCTCCTACTCTAAATGTGCTGTGCAAGAATAATCCATATAAAAGAGACTCCACTGGAGTATAAAAACTTTAGCATTTTCAGCGGAGCTTTCAAAAGTTAAAAAGTAAGAACTAAAAAGTAAACATTTCGGCAACTTTCAAGTTAAAGTTTTGTTTGACATTTTTTGAGTTGAAACAAATAAGAATGCCCTATTTGTAAGAGCCTGTGACTGTGTGTTTGCAAAATGTATTTTTCCGCTCAATATTTTTTTTTCAAGAGCTTTAATGGATTTTATGCATTCACATGGCTCCCTGCATTAGAACATTAGGCTGAATGACTGGCAACCGCTGTGTCACTCTGCCCCACGTGTAGTGTTCTGATGGCGGAGGGACGGTGCATAATTAAGCCTCTTAAGCCTACTCGCTAGGCATCTGACAAACATCTCTTTTGACTGATAGGCCATCATTTTCCAGTGCTGGTAGAATTTCTACCCAGTAGCAAAACTGATCCCATCCTATAACTTTCTAGACATGAAGAACAGATGGCTCTTCATGGCTGGCAAGGATAACAAAAATTACATTTTTGGGCCTGCATAACTTGTCACAATATAACCATCTATTAAAATTTTCTGGATTGGCTACACAATGAATTAAAGCACATATTTAAATGTCTGGTTATCCACCAGTCCATCAAGATGGCTGTAAGCTCAGTGGAAAAACAACTCTGCACCACAGGTGGAGAAATACATGATATTTGTGGAGAGGTCTTACCTTCTTTCCCATTTGAAATCACAGAAGCATCGCTGCATCTCATCTATACCTTAACGACTGTTCTCGTATGGAAATCAAGGTCATTTATTTTATGTTACAGTTTGGTAATAGATGCCACATTAAACTGAAGGCGAGTAAGAGTTTCAACTTTGAAAACACACATTACCAGAGAGAGACTAGGAATATTGTTTTTGCGGCTGGAGTACATCCTTTTAAATGATATACATAATGAGTTTATAATATGCATCTGGGCTACCTCCTCTCTACTTTGATGTCTTCCAAATGGCCCGGGTGTCATCAGCAAAACATGTAGGCACTTTCCCGCCTCATTGACTCCCAAATGTATTTTAAATATCATTCCTGGTAACGCAATTATTTAAAACGCTGAACTAAACACTTACTAATGGGGAAAAAGACAGCGACTTCGATAAATTCATTTCTCAAATGGTGGGCATTCATGTTTCTTTTTTTTTCTTTCTTTTTTTTTCACTGTGAAGCGGAGTCAACTCTGATGACAACAAGAAACATCAGCAGTAGTAACATACCCTGCCCTCAGAGCCTCCTGTGGACATATTAAATCTTTGGTTTCCTCACATTGCCAACCAGTAGCTTCCTTTCCAGGGATTTCTGCATTGTGGTCAACCGCCTTCCTCTCCCATGGCAGTAAGAGGCTGGACATCAGCAATGGCCCTGATGAGAGTGAGGCACTTCATTTATGCAATCATAGGCAATTAGTTCCCTCTGATTATGTGCCTCTTAATGCTGTTTTGAGTACTGTGGCACACAGTAATACAGAAAGAGATTAAACTATAGCCCTCCCTCCACACTGAGCAGCCATTTAATATACTGAGAACATAATGAAATGTACACAGTAATTACACTAATATTAAATGCTAATGAGTTTGCAATTGGATCTGTTGTTAGTTTAAGACAGAGTCAGTGCACCCAAAGAAAGTCTAAGTTTAGAGAGAGTATCACCATGACATCAGAGCCCTCAATTATCCATCAGGTGTTTCTTATTGTAATGATTTATGTGTTACTTATTGTTACTCCTATTAGAAGAAGCGAGATCAAGTCTGGCACATGGGCAATTCTGTGCTGGTACGAGAGCAATTAATATGCAATTTATACATTTCAGTTCACATCTAGGGAGTTAAAGAGAAATAGGGTCTGAAGTTTATATCTGGTGGTAGAATAACCGGGAGGTCACCATGGAAACATAAGAGATAACGAGCAAGCTTAATTGGCTGGTGACATTATCTAAAGGGAAGCTAGTTGCTGCATTTATGCATTTAAACTGGGTCTGATTTACATCTTGGCTTATTATTACGATATTGACGCCTACACTCCATGCAGACACTGACACATTATGGCAGACACACACAGTCTGCTTTAAGTCTTCGAACGCCGTTAAATCCCTTTTTTGAAAGCCTATCAACACATGGTTTACTTCTGTATATGGCTCATCAGAGTCCACAACAGGGCTTAGACAAGGTGCCCTGTTTGCAAATCTCCTCCAGGTCTCATCACACTGCTTGAGATGTTGGTGGAGACCCTAAATGAATTTATAGAGCCTTGAATAGAACAGCAGCTCCAAACTACTCTCTGGAAGCATGATTACTTTTTCTGTACTCTTTCAGCTCTGAGCCCACTACCTATAATGTATTGTATCGGTCTTTGCAGATTCCAATTGTCTCTCAATGCACTGATCACCACGCAAATAGCCCTCTGTTTCATCATGACAATTGAGAGGTTCATATTTCAACCTAATAGTCCTGTATAACTTTAACCATCTATCACAACCTCATTTCATTGCGGTTGCAGTTAATACGCGCTTCCCTGCCAAGTGGAACATTTTCTAATGATGCACTCTCACACGAAAACAAGGCAAGCCAGCCCGTGCTCTGCATCACTCACTAATGCACCCATCCATAATGTGTTCATAGCAGTCTGCCTAAAGGAGACAGCGATGACTACCACAAGGCATGGGCATGAGAGGGGATATGGGAAGGGTTCAAGATAAAAAAAAAACCCTAAATGGCCATGATAATCATGAGCAAGTCACTGCCATCAAAGCCTGCATCACCCTCATAATAACATCTGTAGATTTCATATCATTACCAAGAATACCGGGAAACATCTGAAATGGGTATCTCAACAATAACAGTCAATAGTCAGAGTCACTATAAAAGTGCATTAACACAATGAGCCCAGCTTTGTCGGAAGTTGACAAGGGTCGCCTAATAGGTGTATGTAAAGCCTGATGTAAACACCATTCTAATTAGAGAGACCTTTATCAGTTCCTCCATTTTATGCAGATTGGACTGATGCAAACGCTAGTGTCATTATCCTGTAATCAAGTACTATTCAGTTGACAGTGTCTTCTTTTAAAAAGCTGATTAGAATACATAACAAGGATACAATGTTAGATTATTCCCTTTGTCAGTTTATAAATATGCCCATTTTTTTTAAAGCTAACTGCATAATGGATCTGGGCTACGGTTTGGATGAATGCTTCAGATGTGAAAAGATCAATTTTAATACAAACCATTGCCATATTTTGAAATATAATAACAAGTATATCAAACAGTTTGTACCTCTCATTGTCTTTACATTGCAAATGAGTCAATGGAGCTATACCCTTGTTTATCTCAAACATAAAAAAAAAATTTGAAAAACACTTGAAGACATCTCTAGAGCCCTCAAAGAATTGTCCATCCAGCTGGCACAAAAATATTCTGTGGACCTTACTTTTGACCAGTCTCTCATGTTGTGGGGAAAATTAAAGTTAATCAGTAAATATATCTGTACTGAACAAAAATGATAAACTCAACACTTTTGTTTTTGCCCCCATTCATCATGAGTTGAACTCAAAGAACTAAGACTTTCTCTATGTACACAAAAGGCCTATTTCTCTCAAATATTGTTCACTGTCAAATCTGTCAAAATCTGTTAGTGAGCACTTCTCCTTTGCCGAGATAATCCAACCACCTCACATGTATGGCATATCAAGATGCTGATCAGAAATAATGGGTATTGCACAGGTGTGTATTAGGCTGGCTACAATAAAAGGCTACTTGAAAATGTGCAGTTCCATCACACAACACAATGCCACAGATGTCACAAGTTTTGAGGGAGCGTGCAATTGGCATGCTGACTACAGGAATGTCCACCAGAGCTGTTACCCGTGAACTGAATGTTCATTTCTCTACCATAAACCGTCTCCAACAGTGTTTTAGAGAATTTGGCAGTACATCCAACCGGCATCACAACCGCACACCATGTGCAACCAAACTAGCCCGAGACCTCCACATCCAGCATCTTCACCTCCAAGATTCTCTGAGACCAGCCACCCGGACAGCTGCTGCAACAATCGGTTTGCATAACCAAAGAATTTCTGCACAAACTATCAGGAACCGTGTCAGAGAAGCTCATCTGCATGCTCGCTGTCCTCATCGGGGTCTTGACCTGACTGCAACTTTGCACAGCCATTGAAGAGGAGAGGACCAACAACCCAATACAGTGAAATTGCACACTTTTGAGTGGCCTTTTAAGTGTGGCCAGCCTAAGACACACCTGTGAAATACCCATGCTGTCTGATCAGCATGTAATTTTTATATGTAATAACTTAAAATAGCTTACTCAGTTTATATTTTTCTTGGGGCCTAACTTAAGTATGCAAACAAGCTAAAAACATGTAACTTCCGGATGCCATCTTTGTTTGGTCTATTGTAAGTTTTGTTTGCTTTTTACAGGCCGGATATTTGTTTCTTTGCAGCACGGTAGAGACTTTGGGAAATTTAGAAATGGCTTCAAAAATCGGTAACTACACGATTTTTTCTTTCAAAGTTTGGCTGGTTAATGTCAACACTTAAACGGTAACGTTAGCGTCATCTTTGCTAATGATACATGACGTACGTAAGCGTTAGCTGTAACGTCACCGATTCAGCAGGGTCATCAAGCTAGCTAGCTGTAGCGACACTGAGACAAGACACTTTAGGGAATGTTTCAAAGACCCAAGCTTCTTTCTCATCACATTTAAGAGGTCTCTCAATCATTGCAGAGGATCAACATTACACTAAGTTACGTTTAGCTAATTCCACACCTGTCGGGGCAGGTGTGCTCTCCCCCTTTTGTGTCTCCTTAAGAAAAGCAGATGCCTTTGCTTTTGGATTGATGTGAAGATCGTACACATGAGGGGTATGATTGTAAAATGAACAACCTATTTTTTTTCTGGAGTAAGAAATAAGTTTGACTGATTACACTCAACTGTGAGTGCCACAAGTTTTTGAAGGGTGCTTTTGACACGTGCAATAGTTAGAATGTCATCAGCAGCGACTTGTCTTCTGTTAATCCTGACAGGTGGCGTCAGTTAACTAATGTTAAAACCAGCTAAGTTAAAAGAGAAATTTAAACTGTGTGAATTTGAGGATATGGAAGCTCCAGTATAAAAACCGCATAATTCGGCAGCTGGATATGAGAAAATAAACGCAGTTAGCTACAGCGACCTCATGCATGTGCGTTATATAATATTGTAGTTGATTTCACCAAATAAGTTAGTCTATTGATTTGCCAATAGGAAAATGTATAACTGTTAGCTGTAACGTTACTAAGGAAAAAAGGGGAACTTCCGTTAATTTGAATTGAAACTACAGCTTTCAGCGTTCCCCTGTGTAGCCTAAATGTAGTTGCGTTGACATGGACTCAGGTTTATAAGTGGAAGTGTGTAATGTGTATAATCACCCCATCTAGTGGTTAATACTGACACTGGAAAAAGGAACCGGGGATTAAAAAATGCTAAGGAAAAAAATATTTTTTTTAATGCATTTATTGAAATCAACCAGTTTACAAAGCAACGGGTTTGATCCCTTGGGAGTGTGCTGAAGTCTTCATTTGGAGCTGGTGTACTTTGTGACAGCCTTGGTGCCCTCGGACACCGCGTGTTTGGCCAGCTCCCCGGGCAGCAGAAGTCTCACTGCGGTTTGCACCTCTCTGCTGGTGATGGTGGAGCGTTTGTTGTACTGGGCCAGCCGGGACGCCTCTGTGGCGATCCTCTCAAACAGGTCATTCACGAAGGAGTTCATGATGCTCATGGCTCTGCTTGAAACTCCCGTGTCCGGATGAACCTTTAAGAAGAGGCGGAAGGGAAATTGTTGTTCATATAGGGAAACCGAAGTAGTTGAAGCTCGGTGCGCCTTTTTCACCCACCTGTTTCAAAACTTTATAGATGTACATCGCGTAAGTCTCTCTTCTTTTGGTCTTTCTCTTCACCTTTTTCTCACCCGGACTCTTCCCCTTCTTTTTAGATATATCATTTGTCATTTTTTAAGCTGTGTGAATTTTAACTATAATAAGTACGTCAAATGCTTTATTGAGCAGTTTAGGAATAAGTGTCCCAGTTTTCTTTCTTATTCGCAGCTGTTTATGTAACGTACGTTAATCAGAGACTAATTTAACTCACCTGCGTTGCTTTTGCAGGATAGAGTTGCTCTTCACTACAATTAATGACTACAAGAGGGAATAAAACTGCACTTAAGAGGTTTCCCAAACGTGCTAGTTTTTTATTAAGGCTGGTAGTGTTTTTGTTGTTTTTGTATTTCAGTCTTGCACGGTAGTAGTGATTGGTACAGGGAGGATACACGAAGAGGCTAAACTGTTGCACATAATAATGGTGTCCACTGGGTGGCACACTTGCACCGTTTGTGTTAGGCAGCATGACATCTTACAAGCAGAGTTGTATACCACACTGCTGAAATCCATTGTAATCTTACACTTAGCTTGTAGTTCACACAATATTTAGATGTTTAGATACCATTTACAGGAAAACACAGTTGAGCTGCATTTGCAGTAATAGTCAGTATTTAAAGTAAGCTCACTCTTGATCTACATGTAGACCTGATAGATTAATTTACACTCAGACTATGTTTATTAAATGTATGGGCCAGCAGAGCTGGATTAAAGCAGGTACCCCAGCCCCAAAAAGCAGGCTGTAAAGCCCCAGGTTAATTTAGTCTGATTTAGTGTGTGGCAGTCGGGCAAACTGCAGATGCTTGGGAATTTGAACAGTTGATATCCTGTACTGAAGCTTTCCACTATAGTGGAGACTTGTGTTAAGTCCCTGTCATTTTAATTCAGAAGGTATTTACATACATAAACTATTTGGTGTCCAAACAAACTCCTAATTGGCACTGATTATAAATAAATGCCCAGTAGTATTTCAGTTTTGCGCTAATGGTTGGTTTCCTTGGCAACTTATACTTTAGGCATATTCTCACCATATCCTCTCATCACTTTCAAATACCAGAAAAAAATCAGATGCTATATAGTTCAAAATAAATTTGCATCAATAAGTGCAGCAGGAGGTTTTGCTGTAAGCCCACCTAGCGGGTTCGTCTGCCCTCTTGACATTGTACACAGAATTTATTTCAGTTTTAACTGGTGTTACTGTGATGTCTGATTGTGCTAATGGGGTTGTTTGTTTAGTTATGGTGTCATCTCTAAGCTTTTGTTTGATCCTGGACACATTTGTGTGTAGAACATCTTGACAAATGTAAGATTGTCATGCTGATAATTGGGATAAAAAACTTTCTGTAATTTCTATATTAGATATTCTTCTTGTTTTATTTGGGATGAAAAGTTTACATATATTTCCTGGTACTGATATACAACTTAAAGTATAAACCAATACAGTTCAAGTGTGTGTGTGTGTGTGTGTGTGTGTGTGTACACGTCCTAGCGTCTGTATCGCATTTTATCCAAGGCACTTGAAGTAACTCAACACAAACAATACCTTTTATTGCACAAACAAATCTCTCCAAATGGTAAAGCACTTTAACAGGATTATTCATTACTATCATACCAATGCTTGGCACAATTGTATTGGCTTTAAACATGCTACTGAGGTTCCACATATCATAAATAATCTTATAATAGGAATGCAGTGAGTGTGAGAGAGTTACTGCAACATCACTGTCTCAAGCAGACTATTTAGGTTGTGCAGTGTGAACTAAATTGACGGTAGCGTTAAGGCAAACACCTTAGAGCTCTAAACATAGGACTTTTGCTATAACAGCTTCATCATCGAAATGTATTGGGTAAATAGCTCTGGACTTAATACTTAAAACTTTTAGCAAGTTACAGTTCACAAAACAAGATGTAAAGAGCTACCTTTCTATATGTCGTTTAGTTAACAAAACACACCCATTGCCCACAAAAATACAAACCTCTGTTCAACTGTGGTTTAAGCATTAATGTACTGTATATTCGGCCTAATAAATGTGACATTTTAGTGAGCAGCAGAGAAGAAACCCATCTATGTTATTTGTTTTCAGGTATTACATGAAGGGCTTTTGCTGCGAAACTTCACTGACCTTTTGATGTTCTCTTAGATTTACTAACATATCTGCTTTTATTATTTTTTTCTATGAGAAATTAGTACATTAGTGTTAGATTTTGAGTATGCAATTAATTATTGGCAAATATAAGTACAGTGCAATTCCTGTATTCAGGGTCTTGGATCTCTGGACTTTTTCTTTCTCTCTTTTGTTCTCTACATGCGCACAGCAGATATTGAGCAGTAGATTACATATGAAAGGCTCTTATCTCAGACAGCATTTATGCAAGGTCATTTGCAGCAACTGCCATACACACTGAATAGCAGCAATTGGTTGACTGTATTGTAAAGGCCATATTTTTATCTGTCTGTCAGATTTCTGCTGTTTGCTTGTTTCATCTGCGAGAAGAAGATGGGAAAAAAATGGTGTGTGTGTGTGTTGTGTGCGTGCGCACATCTGCTACCTCGCTACTTCTGTCTGACAGTCACAGAAAAAGAAAAATGTTCTGTTTATCACACCCTTTCATATCAACATATTGCTAAAGGCTATGAGGAGTGTTTGTTTTATTTTATTTTCTCTGCAGGGTTTGTAGGGTAATGGAACAAAGCTTAGCTCGATACCTGCAGTGATTACTCTGTAGTTGCCAAATGCTCAAGTTGTATAACAGTCTTGCATACAAATAAACCAGTTTGTGTTTCTGTGAACATATCCACACTCAAACATGATTTATAATGTTGCCCCTTATTAAATGAGTAATTCATAACCTTAAGGACCAAACAGCATGCAGTTTATCTTGCCATAAACACTAAAAAGGTTCAGGAATATAAATACTTCCAGGGTAACACTGACAACAGACTCACTTTCAACTGGCACACTCATGTCATCCAAAAAAGGTCATCCTCAAGCTTAAATGACTCTATGTTGCTCCCCATGTCCTCTCATTGGAGCATTGTTCAGCCCCTACTTTTGTACTGTTCTTGCTTCTTCTTCTTCTACATGTAATCAGCTTTTTATTGGGCCAAACACGTGATCAAGCAACACTACCGCCACCATAATTGTTCTCCCCACACCTGACCTTGCAGAAGTAAACATTAAGGCAATTGCACACATTGCAACCTCAGTAGCACTGGACATCACACGCCCATTCAATCACCATCTTACCCTGCTGCCCCCTTGGTGCAGAGCACTGAGGAGCAGGTGGGCTCGCTTTGAAAAAAGCCATAGCTGCCTTAAATAATAAGGCTTGCTGAACTGGCCATACTGTTGTCTGTCATTGTATGTTGTCATTGTGTGCCGTTAGGGCTGTCTGACGTGTACAGAGTGCTGTGGAAAAGTAAGTCTAAAGCCTGCATTGACATTTTTTGCATTTAAACTCAAAAAGTTGCAATCATTTACTGTTTGTTAGTTTTAGTGTACTTGTATTTAACTGTTTAGTGGCTGGGATTGTTCTAAAGGGTCACACCTTCAGTCTAATCTCTTGTTCTGGTTGTGTTTTTGCTCCCTTGGTGCAGTGTTGCATCTCTGCTGCTCCTTCGTCATGATGTATGTGCTCTTAAATGTCGACTGCTTCACTGCAGGGTTCAGTTCCTAACAGGACAATCTGTCCTCTGAGGTGCTTGCCAAATCTGCATAACTTGGGTATTACAAAGAGTGACTTACTGTAATTGCTCCTTTTAGCTGTACATCATATCAGGGTGGTTTGCTTATCATAGGGATTTTCACGCAACTGTATTAATTATAGCACATTACTTTCCTACCTACCTTACCATTTAGATACATGTAGCGAGAGTGTCTACAGTTCTGTTTTCACTAAATTAAGATGTTATTCAGATATATAGTACAAAGGAAGAGCACAGATTATGCTTAAGAGCTGAAATTATAAAGTATTTAGTGCTGTATTAGGTAGGTGCACATATTAAAACACTGCTGTGAACTGTTATTTTAAAAAGTAAAAGCTCCTCTCTCTTGTGTAGTGTGCAATGTGGTAAACTATGCTATATATGTTTTGTGAATTTTGTTAAATTGATTTTACAAACATATCTGGACTAATTAAAATATGCAGTTATGACATTGTGACAGTTATAAAGAAAAATTTTAGCCAGTAGCCTAAAATCCAGAGGTATTTTAGGCCTGGCATTTGTCAAAATATTAGTTGATGGTTAAAAGTCAAATTTAAAGGCCCCCAAAAACAGAGTGCTGTGCTTAGCAGCGCCTCAAATATCCCCTCCTTATTAATATGCACTGCATTATGCTGTGCATTCTACCATCCACTTGAAAGCCAATTACTGTTGAAAAGTCCACCACTTTCATCCTGCAATCTGCAACAACAGACATGCCTCCCAGTATGAATTTGGAATTTAAGTTTGCTAATCTTTACAGAGGACAATGTTACCCAAATGTAAAGAAAATGCAAATGCAGCGAGAAGAGTATTTGCATTATATTACTGAATATGGAAATTGAACGTCAAATGCAGATTTATGTTCACAAATATCACTATACTCTTTATATTGAATATTTATTGAGATGTGAATAAATATTTGTTTGTGACAATTCCATTATTTATTACAATCTCTTTTTTTATTGAGGTTTTAAATCATTGTTGAGTTACTATGAAACCATGTATGTAACATAACAATTTTTCTTAAATATCAGGTTAGGTTAGTTCTGATGGGACACCTAATATCATGGATGTATTAGATCAGTATATAGTTAACTCTCTGCACATCCACCACGCTCCAGTACTTGGAGATGGTCCCTTAGATATGTCTTTATTGTCTAAGAGACTATTAATGTATTTTCAGCAAATGCCACTACAGGGTAGCACTCCCTACATGCATATTTATTTGTGTGTTTACTATACTATTCTACAATGAGAATGAAGTACCATTAACATATAGCCATATCCAAACTTGATATCTGTTTCAGGCAGTAACTCAAAGGTGAAGGATTTGTGGTTTGTCAGTGTATGTCAGCAACACTGACATATACCTGGCACTGTTTGTGAATGAAGACACATTAAAACTCAGTGAAGGTCTCATATGTTAAATGGGCACGGCATCATCCATCACTGTTTTTTAGCACATTAATCATTATCTGTCATAAAGGAGTAAAGCTGCATTTTTAACAAAGTATATGAAAGGATTAGCCTTGAGTCAGGCATCAACCACTTGTACATTCTAACATCTTAATTAAGTCAGTGACATTTTGACAAGGCACAGAACCAGCTATATTTAAGGTGTTATGACTTATTAAAAGTGTCTCGATCCTGTCTTGATTTTAACTGGTTCTGCTTTTGGGTGGAAGAAGCGAAAAAAAGGCTTCTGTCTTGTAGTTTTGAAATTGCAATACCTCAGACGTTGTTCTAGTAGACCTATTCTGAGTCTTGGCATTCCCTGTCAGGTAAAAAGAATGTGATAGGCGGATTCAAAACCACAATAGTCTATCACTTCAGGCATCGTGTTGCATTTCCTTCTGTGAGCATTTTTTAAATTGCATCTAGGCTGTGACCAGGTATGGTTGACACTGCATTTCTCAGAAGTTTACGGAGGACATGGATTACACAGTTTTATCTGAAATGTCTAGCTCTATAGTCTTGTGGGTAGTGGTTGCCATGGTCTCTGTGCTTGGTTACTAGGACAGAATATTGATTTAATCCTCAAGGACTGTGGTCATATCCTTGGCAGTTCACCTATTGTTATGATAATAAGACATCCGCGGGTGGCCAATGAGTGATAATCTTATTTTGGTCCTAGGAGAAATGAAAAGGGTTCTCAGAATGGTGTGGTGACATTTTAACTCCAATAAAATAACCAACTCCATCACTGGTAGAGCTTGTAAAAAACAAAAACAAAACAACAACTCTCATGTGGTCACACACATTGAACCATATGCTAGGACTGCTATAGCCAGACTATCAAATGCTTTTTGGGATTAGTCCATCGCTTTGAACTACAAAAGATTAAATATTTAACCCATGCTGTCACAAGAGGAGGCAATATAAAGATTTTAAATTAGATGGTTAATTATTTATAATAATGAAGAACACATTTAACAATGTGGTTTGCTTTCTTTACCTATTTGCATTGTTATTAAAAGGTTAAAATGTGAGCATTTCTGGAACTCCATTATGCATGTCAATGCAATAAACATGCAACCTGTGGCATTCTTCTATGCAAGCAAACATGTTGACGGCAGCGGCTGTTGGAGCAGATTAGAGAATAACACAGTGAAGGTGGTGTCCAGATTGAGAGACTTCCCTTGTGAGCACAGACACACAGGCAAAGCAGCCATTCAGCAGTGGGATGGATCCTGACTACTAAAGAGGAAGAGGGAGAGAGAGGGAGACTGAAAGAGAGAGCGAGAGAGCAAGAAATGGGGGAGTGGTGGGAGAGAGAGAGGGGAGGCGAAAAAGAGCGTGAAAGGCTCCACACGGCAGAATATAAATCTGTATGTTAACAGGACTAAAGCTGGAGGTCTCGAAACGGCTTTAGTGGCTGTGCCGGTGGGGGGGTGGCCATAAAACATCAAGAGGTGGTCTTCTCTATTGACTGAGGATCTGTGCAAATAAGGAAGTGGAACCCGTGGAAGCTGTGAACGCCGGTTGTCAAGCACAGTGGTGAGCTGGTCGGAGGTCTTTGACCCCCTCATTTTCCTTTCTAGAAGAGAAGAGAAGCGTAAAAGAGACACGAGAGAAAAAAGGAAGGTGGCAGCCAGGGAGCAGTGAGCCATTTCTCTCTTTATTACCTCCATTCACAAAACCATTGCATCCCATTATCACAGCGATGTAGAGGCATTCTCTCCGATTAGAGGAGGAAGGGTCCCATTGACTGCTGAGGCTTAGCACCTCTCTCCAAAAGCTAGCCCTTTTCATTGCAGCCCCCCTCATTCCTCGCCTCTATCCTTACGTCTGCTATTTTATCTGTTCTCTCTTTTCTTGTTCCTTGTATTCTTGTCCCCTTTCACACCACTCAGGAATCAGGAGGCATTGCGTTTTGGTAGAAGTGGGTGTTTCTGGAGCTGTCATTGTGTTTGGTGCCGCTACAAAGGACAGCTGAGCAGGGAGTGAGAGAGACAGCTTTGGGGATAATAAAATAGCAGCCTGAAAGAAAAGGGGGGACCTGGGACTAGAGGAACAGCTGACAACCACTGGATGGTGAATTGTGATGAAAAGAAAACTGTTACAGAGACTGACAACCATTTCAAGGTAGCTGTTTATTGAGACCATTACCACTTCTTGAGGCAATAAAGAAGCAGTGTACTAAACCAACACAGCCGGTTGGGTTCTGCTATTGCTGTTGCTAAGCAAAGTCTTTAACCTGAAGTTCTTGGGGAGACAGTATTGAGCATCACTCTACAGCCATGAAAGGGAGCTCAGAGGAAAGCATTGAAAGCACCAGGCCCTCCAACCTGCAAGCTTTTGCTAACATATCCACCCTACATGGCATGAGTCACATATTCGCCTATGGGCACATGACATTTCGTCGATTTCTTTGGACTCTTTCCTTTCTTGGTTCGCTAGCCTTATTGATGGTGGTCTGCATGGATCGAGTGTCCTATTACCTGGAGTATCCTCACGTCACCAAGCTGGACGAGGTGGCGGCGACTAACCTCACCTTCCCAGCTGTTACTTTCTGTAACCTCAATGAGTTCCGCTTCTCCAGAATCACCAGAAATGACCTCTATCATGTGGGAGAGCTTCTGGCCCTCCTGAATAATAACTATCAAATAGCCAACCCACACTTGGCTGAGCCCGAAGTTCTGGCTGCCCTAAAGGATAAGGCAAACTTCCAGAACTTCAAGCCCAAACTGTTCAACATGACTGATTTTTATAACCGCACAGGTCATGACATCAATGAGATGCTACTGCAGTGCACCTTTCGAGGAGAGGATTGCTACCCAGTGAACTTCACCACGGTAAGTACTCATGTGTACATGCTCTCTTATCTTAACGTGCTGAGATTCTGCAAAGTATGTTTGCTGTTCTATTTCCTGCCAGACCTAAAAGTGTGTCTCTTTTTTTATGTCCAAATGAACTTAGGCTGACTTTTGGCTGGCTTAAATGCATTTTCATACTCTAATATAGTCCAGTGTTAATACAACTAACTGGTTGTTATCAGTGTTGTCAGCCAGCACTTGCTGTTGTTGCAGGTGTTGCATTGTGTACTATAGTTTATTCTTGTGCTGTGCTGAGAGCAAATAGTGCATGCAACTTGTGATAAGGGTAAGGTCCTAAGGTGAAGTGCTGCAAAGATTTCCCGCTTTTGCTTCTGCTTCCAAGAAGAGGAAACTCATTTTTGTTAGATGTTGTGTATCCCCACCTCTTGAGGAAATATCCCCACCCATTAGGCGTTGTACAAGGACATAGAGATAATTTAAGCATGCAGACAAACATTTGTTTTGGCATATCTGACAGATGCTTTAATAACATTGTTTAAATTGAACTTCCTAACTGATGTGTTGTTATGAGGTTGGGTTCACCGTGCTGTTGTCATTATTTGCCTAACTTGTTTATTCTGATCAATATCCATCATTGCTGGTCTAAATTATCTGTTTGAAGTGTTTTCCCACAACAGTAGAGGGTTGTGCATTTTAAATCATGTACAAAAATGATTTTAGAGAGCATTCAAAAAGGTGCTGTGGTACTGAGGTATCACCATGCAGTCATACTCGGTGCTTTGATTCATTCTTCATTACATTTGGTTTTGTATCCAATTAAGCTCTTCATTCACCACTCAGTATGAATGAAGTTCACTAAACTGTAGATGGTTTACTTTTAGTTTGCTGTGTTATCAATGAGTCCTCCGTTATTGAAGGCCATTGCACATAGCTGATAATTGCCTATTGATGAAGTCTTATATTGAAAATTAGTTTGAAATAGACACAGTAACATGAACTTTGCACCAAAGAAGTTTCATGTGTTGATAAAAAGTAATTTGTTATACTGTACAAGAGACCTGGATCAGGGTGATATCAGATAATATATCATACAGATCTTAACACACCCAAGTACTGCAGCTGTATTATAATATACACTGCGAGATGTGGTTGTATATTTTAAAAACACGACACACAAAGAGAGTAGGTATTGTAAAAGTCGGTGTATCGTGTATTAAGATATTTCTCCAAACGTTTTTCCTTCCAATGCAGTTTGTGCTCTCTTACTGCCATCCTTTACTTCTAGCCCATTTTATTTGAGTGAAATAGAGACCCAAAAAGCAGTATGCAAATCACTCCTTGGCTTAGCCTGGATTGCCTATTATTTTATAGAAATCACTGAGTACTGAATACTGTACACTGGCCAAAAATAATTCAATAATAAAGGTGCAGTCTAGGGATAGACAGCACTGCAAAATTACTTGTTTCTGTTTCCCTTCCCATTAGTAACAGATACATTATTATTCTGTTTTTGTGTCCTATATCCCATCTCTTAAACTGCATGTTTGATGGAGTAACACCTAACTTACTTATCTCTCAACTTAGTCTGTCCACTCTCTCGCAAAAATACGATTTCTTATCAACACCATATCTTTAATCAACTCTGAAAGAAATCCCTGCACATGGCCAGTTTTTAAGTGACTGACTCTACAATCTTCAGAGTTGATCAAAACTCTACTCTGCTGTAGGAGATAAAACTCTAATTTAATATTGCTGTTCAGATTTTTTCCCCTTCAATTTGTGTCACTAATAATGTGAAATGGGAATGTCCCCATTTACATGTTTGTTTCCAAGCAGCACTCAAGAGTGTCTTGAGAAACAAATCATTCATGGGAAGCTAATTGCCGTTGTATTGCTTGATTGAAAATTCTTGCAGAGTCAAATGAGCTGGTAGAAACAGTTAATGATTTGGGTTTGCTGCATGTGAACTTGTTTTTGTTTGGCACATTTGGTGGTCCAGCAAACTGTGAACTTTCACCTGGCCGGGAATTACTGGCTTCAGATTTGAACAGTCTTGTTGATACCCATCCATCACTGTGGTGTGTTGTTTGGATAGTGGTTAAAGCAGCGCCACAACATGCTGTGTTACGCTCTCAATGGGCAGAAATGTGTTTATCAGGACTGGGAGGAGTGCCAGTATACCATAGCTAGCTGAATGTTTGCTGGTGTATTTGATAATAATCTCACCCGATTAACTGTGAAAACTGAGGCTTGCTCACTAATAAAGTAACTGAGTTCATAACCCTTTTCATTGGGGAAAAAACATCTCGGCTACTGTTTATTAGAAATGAAATAAAGCATGAAATCAAGTCACATTTCTATTCAACCAGGTTGTGTTTTTGTTTACTTTATCTACTAATATGTGTTCATGGTGTTTTCTTTTCCAAACACAGCATCACTATTCATTGGCACTATCCTGATATTTAGACAACTACTACAGGAAATTTTCAATTACCCCACAGACATGCTGAGAGGAAGATTTACAATGCAAAGGACTGTGGGAGTGATGAGCTTTGACCTTGAATAAATGAAGGAAGAATTCCATTAAGTCTGGGTTATGAAGCAGTTGGGAAACAAAGCATTTTAAATGTTTTGCATTGTAATGGATGGGTGGGCAAGGGGAGAATGGCAATTTGTATTTCCAATGCCATTAACCACTTTAATCCCTCTTAATGATTTTATGTTACCAATGTCTGGAAA
Source organism: Lepomis macrochirus (assembly GCA_024633595.2). Lineage (NCBI taxonomy): Eukaryota > Metazoa > Chordata > Actinopteri > Centrarchiformes > Centrarchidae > Lepomis > Lepomis macrochirus. The sequence goes on from JALXJV020000012.1 coordinate 22,343,998, forward strand.
AATTGTGATTTCTCGTGTTGACCATAACCCCGATTTTAAGAACATTTTGTACCACCAGTTGAAATTCAAAATAGATACATGAGCTTGTCAAAACATGAAACGGCCTCAAAGAAGTTAGCTCTCAAGTTCCCTGTCAGTTCTTAGGTCAGGACAAGCTGGTTGAATTTTTAAAATGTTTCCAGGCCAGTTATCTTTTTAGAATATTGTGGTCTTTAGATGAGCATATTCTGTAACCTGCGTGATTCTTAAGCTTCTTCTACAGCTCTCTCTTCAAAATGATGAAACAGATTCAACACAATCTCTTTGGTGATGTATAAAAATCTACCTTCTAGTCTGACATGAACCAGACCAGATCTTCTCCTGAAATCTCACACAAGCTGCTTTCCATCCCTGCTAAAATAGTAATCCTAAAACCTTGACTAAGGCTTTTTCTATTTAAATATCATATCATATAAATCAGGATTAACCCGATTTTTTTCACCATATCAACAGTAATCCAACTAAATAGTTTAATTTTACTTACTGGGGATTATATATGTTCATACAGCAGATATTTCTAAGGTGGTATTTGAACTTAAAGAGGTGGTATTACCTTTTTTGTGCATGTAATAGGTTTGCAAAGTGAAAAAGCCCAAAGGGAGTTCCCATCTCCCACAGAAAAACTGCTTGAAAACAGCTTGTTTGTAGTCCAGCCACTTCCCTTTCATCCCTGTGACGTCACAGGGATGAAAGCTAAATGCGCCTCATATAACGCTTGCCAAGTGGCTAGTCTGACACGTCCTCAAAAACACCGGAGGGAAAACACTGAGCTGTAGCACAAACCTCCCCTCTCCCTTCCAAACACTAGTTACCCTCCAGGCAGTCAGTGGACATACAGTTGTTACTATGGTGTAAAGACGGAGCTTAGTTAAAACTTTAGGGATGAAAAATACATTTAATACAGATTATTAACTCACCACTCTGAAACTTGCTCCAGTCCATGTTGCTAAGCTGGTCGGCAACATGAGCCTATAGCTGAATCGAAGCTGTTTATGGGCTTTTCGCTGACCCATCCTTCTCTGCTACTGATTGGATAGTAGTCCTTAACTAGGAACTGCACATGAGCAACTCCCAACAAAGATTATTTAGAGACAAGATGTATCACTCCATACCTAAAAAAGCCTTCAACACAGGATGAAAAGAGGGGCTGCAACAATGTGCAGTATGAAAAAATATGGTGTTTTTTAAAAATTAAACCATGAAAATCTGTTCTGGTACAACCCCTAAATAAGATTTTGAACCTGGAAATGAGCATAATATCACCTCTTTAAATGGCTGTATTTCTGTCAACAAAAATGACCTTAATCAATATGTATTTATTGACTTGCTGTGGCTCTAAACAGCCACATGATGCTGATAGCTTATGAGTAACACTGTGTGGAACCTCAGTCGATGATAGACTGCACCTAGTGAACAAAAGGTTGATTATTATAATCTGATAGTGTTCTTAAGTCTTGACAGGTCATGAGAAGTCTCTCTGGGCTACATTTCTGTCCATTTTTTACAGTGTGTGTAAAATCAGTATTCATCATCACATTTTGCTGAAGCTCAGTCTTTCAAGATGTGAGTTGTCTTTCATCTTATCATCCAAATGACAGCAGGTGCCAAGGGGATGAAACATGGCTACAGTTGAGATGAGGCTGACTGGCACAGTGTGACTTGTGGATCTACACATTGGATATTTAAAAGGCCCTCAACATTTGGCGGCTCCTGTCCACTCTAAACAGATTGATGCTAGAGCCAGATGATATATTTCTGCAGCATTAAAATTATCACATATAATGCATCACATATCACATATAATGTATGTCAGCAGTGATGTGTTGACTGTTTTGGACAAATAGGATACACAGTGCAGTGAAACACACTTTTAAGTACTTAAAAACAGTAATAATTTTATTGTTTGCAGTGGAGGACTTTTTAATCTGCGGCAGCTGAGTTGGCAGAGTAAAATATCACAGTTCAGCAGATGGTGATGCAGAGTCTGTTAATTATAACTATACTGGAATGATTAGCTGTAAGAAATCACGCAAAATATATTTGTAGGTGCCATAATATAACTGATTGGGTTTTGGGATGGTGCATCAGTTTTCATTGGGTTAATTTTTGCCCTGTTCTTTTAATAGGAACCAATCATCTGGAAGGATAAACAGTTCACACATGTTTCATGGATTGAGTGCTCAACTGGCAAGTTTGTCTCGGACTGTGATTCTCCAAGTCTTTCTGTCACATGAAAAAAACAAATCTGGTTAACCTGCTAGATGGTCCACAATAACGACCATCTAGTTACTAACTTTGCTGTTAAATGCTGGTAAGTGTACAGAGCTTTTTCACCAACAACAGCTGCTGAAAGTCGAGTGATAATTCTCTGTAGACTCATCATTATTATTATTACACATGGTCATTTCATCCATTACAAAAATGTTGATGTGGGTGCAGCTTTAAAGTTACACATGCTTTTCCTGCTATGTCTGCTGTCAGCAAGGTCGATGTGTTGTTGTACTTGTATATTGGCTGCCAAAATCCAGCATCAGTCAAGGTCTAATCTATGCACATGCTCAAACTTTTGTTTACAAATCTTCTTACCATGTGTACATAGGCATAGGCGGACACAATACACAGGGGCATGCCTGCAGTCAGGTACAAGGCCAAATGACACTGCCACATGGAGCCTGTGTACACATAAAGGGATACGCAGTGAGATCATGTAATAGCACAACACAACAGAACAATGTTACTTCCCATGAAATAGAATTTGAAGAGGTAAAACACCAAATCCACAAACTGCACTAGGAAACAACCCCATGAACCCCCTGTAGTTAATAGGTTTTGTTAAGGGGGTATGTGGGCTGACTTTATGCATCAAACGTAATCTCAACATTGAGCTGGTGAGAATAAGTTGTCTTTAAATCTGCATAGTTTTGTTGATCAGTTTTAGAAGAAAAATTAATTCATATTTATCTGTGCTGCACTACCAGCTGCTTGGCAATTGATATGTGAACACGGTGAAGGGATGCAACATTGGAGACTGTCAGAATGAAGAAAACAAGACGCTTCACTGAATAATGTTTCATGGGTTTCTCAAGAGGTGATGAGTTGTGAGAACTTAGCAGAGTGTAGCAGCCATACTCTGTATAAACTCTGGAACAGAGGGAGATGGAAAAACAGGAGAGCAGGGGCATGTCTGGGAAGTAAGATAACTTGTAAATATATACTGCAAATAGGGCTTAGGTGTGATGCATTTTTAAATGAAAAATCTATTACCATTTTCTATATTTTTCATAGCTGACCAGATATCTCCATGCACATGTTCTGACAGTGGTTTATGGGATTTAAACCATTTACTGAGTTAAAGAGATATTTGACTCACTTTGTAGTGCAGATTTCTACGTCAGCATATTAGGGCCATTGTAGATAACAAAAAATATGGGTGAGGTTTGTTGTAAAAATAAACAATGGCAATGTATATTTTCAAAGATTATTAACGTGTTTTTCTTGTAAATCTGTTTTTTCCTTGTATGTTTACAACTTTCTCAGAGATTATCCAGGGTTTTTCTTGGAATATTATCAACCCTGCTGGCTCTGTAATCTTTAAAAAAAAAGAAGAAGAAGAAGAAAGTTTTTACTCACAGTGGCCCTAATACGCTGTCATAGGTTCCTGATGTTGATGCACATATGCAAATGTGTTAAAGAGTTATTTCTTTTACGGGCAAATGCCAGCACTAAGTACTTCATTAAACATGCACTCCTTAAAAGTTGTCATTAAAGAAATATCTTTGGGCAAATAGACATATTTTGTCCAGGAAGCCTTGTAAGTAATCCTGTCAGTTTTTATATACACACATGCACACACGCACACACACATTAAACCTGTCGACATTAATGATGATATAGTCTAAATAACAGCAACAGTGTGTACATGCTCAATTTCAATGTTGAAACTATAGGCAGGGCAGTTCAGAGGTAATATGTCTCCGTGTTACAAATAGTGGACCCTTTGTCACATTTACTATAGGACATGTTTAAGAGCTGAAATCACTAAACAGTCCTCAGTATTTTAAATTACAAGTCCTTTATGGTTCCATTATTGTGGACCACCAGTCCCCTACTAATGTTTACAACCTTACCTGTAACCCTGGGTTCTGCATTACTTAGAGTAGGGCATGACGGCGACATTAAGAGAATATCTATCTGTGTGTGGTAAACAACAGTGTGTAAGAGGGAGAAGAGTGATTTCAGATAGAAGTATGGGCCTATTTTTCTCTGCCATTGTTTCGTTCACATATATCAAACCAGATCTAAAAATAAATGCATGATGACATGGAAAAAGGCAGACTGCTAATTACATTCAAACCAGTTACTTTGGAGTTCAGTAATGTTCAGTTTGAGTGAAGCACATCCTGAAAGCTACTATACGCAAGTACACGGTCACAGTGTATACTTTGTAGAGGGATTTACTGAATACATACCTGATAGAGCCACAAATATGTATCATTGTCTGTCTCACAGCTGTCTCACAGAGCAAGGCTGCAGCCAGTCATGTTACAATCTTTCATGTAATCTACGATAACCGCTCACAGGAGGCTTTGGTACCCTGACTTAAGATTTTAAGGTAATGCTTCCATCCAGGCTGTGTACTTCCCCTGGGAGGGATTAAGGATTTTAAGTACAAACAAAAGTTGTTGTCATTCCCTAACCAACATGTTTCACGGAAGGGTTTAAATTGTATGTGTAAAGGGCTAAATACTTGTAGCAAGCTAATTGTGCACATGTACAATCACAAAATTGAAGCAGACAGTATACCCACCTACCAAGACACCACCACAGCACTGACTACAGGTGAATTAAACCTGGACTTTTGACCACAGACTGGAAAGTAACACATGACTGTTGCAACAATGGAGTGTGGAGAAAATTAGATGCCATGAGTGTAATTATTTTACGATTTGCCATCATCACTGAATAATTAATCAGTAATAAGTGATCTTGACCTAACAAACTTGCGGGTTAGAAGTTCAAAGTTTTGTGTGGCATGCTGTCCCATCTTATTCTAATAGCTTATTTAATGGAGAAACAGCAAATCTATATTATTTAAACATCAAGTACTGGATGCTGCTAAAATTTAATTTATGTGAGCAAGGCAGGTTTTTTTATCTCATACCCTACTGAACATCAGCACTAACATTTTGCAACTATTTCATGGTCATCTCAGAAAGACTGAAAATATCCAACTTGACTGCAGTTTTTGTCATTTCCCCCAACCTAGGCTGGCTACTCTCATCTGCGTTCTAGTCGGGATGTTTCAAACGAGCCTAATCTCTGCCTGAGATTGCCTTATGTCACTGCTCACATTTGACATTAGCAGATAACAGCATAAGTTATTACAGCCTACTGCTGCTGTAACAAATCGACAAGCCTGCTGTAATATCCCTGAAATATTCCTATGAGGGCTCATGCCGTCCTGTAATAATCAAAAGTGAGTTTAAAATGACTTTAGATTACACAAAAGCAATCCCTATCAGGGATTTTCATATGTCTGAGGTTGATTACTACATGACAATCTTACCTATTTTTATCTAATGATCGTGAAAAGACAGATTTTGATTATGTAGATCTTGTGATCACAAGAAAACAAGCTGCTTTGATAATCAGTAGAAAATAATACAAATAATTACAGCCATGACCTCTGCGCTCCTCTGTACTCTGTTGTTGCTGTGACAGGTGTTACTTTTCCCGGCCTGCTTCAGACTTCAGAAGTAGCCGTGGGTGGTGTAGGCAAAGTTAATATTGCATAATTATCACAGCGGTGGTAATTAGTGCAATAGCAGCAAGTTTCACTATCGATATGTGAAGATATTTACTGAGATATTTAAAACATTCATAAAAAGTCAAACTCATGCAGAGCTGCATGCAGAGAAAATCGATATATCGTATATACAGATATAAAGGGCATTGGAAGGAATTTCCAGAGCCAGTTCGTAGTTTTGGCAGTCATTACATTCAGTGACTTGTCTTTGGATACAATTGGCGAATGAAACTCACACTCTTGTTGTTAGCCATTCTCTCACCAATCTACCAACTGTCAAAAAGGCCACATTTTAACTGCATTAAAATACAATATGACTATTAATAATAATGAAGTACAAACAGCTATACTTTCCATTAGGCATGGACAAAAATGAAATTTCGTCATTTAAAAACTTTCAAGTCAAACTTAAAAACAAAACAAAGAAAATCATGTTCTTGACTTTGAGAGCAGTATGAGTAACAATCAGTAATTACATTTCTTTTTTGGGGAGGATTCAAAATACCAGTCTAAGATAGAGGTTGCTGTGCAGATTGTAAAGCCTTTTGAGGTGAATTTGCGATATATGTGAACAGGTTATATAAATGAATAATTGACTTGATGTGTTGACAGGGGTACAGCATTTTAACCAATCATGCTGACTAAATAAAGGCTTTTTAATATATCTTTTCTTTTTGCTCTGCCTCTGTGTGAAGGACAGAGCACAAAGTGAATTTTAGAGGTGGCGTGAATGCATACAAACACAATGAGAATATGTATGTGATTAGATGTGTGATTTATGTGAAGACACGTCTGTAAGAAATAAAAATGTTTTAACTTGAGTGAAAATTTCACACTTATCCTCAGGCTTTATGAATCTACAGTCTGTACAGTTGATACATTGGCTGTTTGGGGCAAATAAACATGGATTGCACAAATTTGCTTCACTCTGTCTCAACAGATTAGGAAACAGTTCATAAACACCACTTTGATGTCTGTTTTGCCACTATGTGATATATATTGATTTTGTAAATATATTTTTAATAATATTGCAGTGAGATTTCAACCATATCCCCAGCATTAATTTACATGATAAAAGTAGCCAGGGTCCGGTTACATTTGATACTGAACGTAGTGAGGGTCTTTCAAACATCAAGAGAGAATTTAAAATGTAATCCTCCAAAAAAAAGAAAAAAGTATCAGTTGGCTCCACACAAGGAAGATCCCATTCTCAGAACTGCAGTAGAAGAAATGGCTTGGTTCATTTCCTCCCTTTTATTTGCAAATGGAAAAGAGCACATGACTCACTTCTCTTTAGACTGTTATTGCTATGAATTTGTGATCAGTGCGACCTCAGGTTAAGTAATATCACTTAATGAAATTATTGGTAGAGCTATGCATTGTTATGGTGGATGGCACAGTAATTTATACTGTAAGCAAAGGTTAATCTAGTTAAATTTACATTCATGACTTGCTGGTATAGAACAACAGATAAGCTGAAGATGATGTTGCTTTTGCAAAACAAGCAGGTGTTGCTTGGGCACAATAAGCATTTTCCACCTTCTATTTGCAGGAGTGCTTTTTTCCATTAAGGTACAGCAACAAAGTGAGGAAGCACAAATGAAAATGTCTGAGTAAATCGATTCTGCCTCCTACATGTTCAGAATGTTTATTAATTCCCACCAATATCTGCCCAGAGCTTGAAAATGGGTGACTCCTTTAGTCCCTTGCATTTTAGTTCATTGAACCACTAACTACACAGACACAATTGTGCTAGAAATTGTATCACCTGTTATTACTTTGATTCTGACCATAGACTATATATAAAGATGGATGACGCCACTCCACTTCCTCCCTCTATAAAAAATGAAGCCAAAATGTTCCAGATACAGGTACTGGCAACCTGCGCTTGTGAGCCAAAGTCTCCGCAGTAGTAATTGGGCTTGAAGCCGTGGTATTGAGGTCTCACTCCCGGCCAAATCAATCACATGCAGGCCTCAGCTGTCGTTAATGACGTGAAACACCCCCCGCCCCTTTTTTATAGCATCAAATAACTAAATAAAACCAAACTCATTAAAAAATTACACTTGTACACACATTAGTGTGACAAGAACTACCTCAAATCGAACCATCTTTGGGAAAAATGTATTTGACGTGTACTTTGATTTGTGTGCTAACATTGAGAGGGTGGGGTTTATGACTGATTCATACTGCAGCCAGCAACCGGGGGCAATCGAGATGTTATGGCTTCACTTTCTGTCATGTCGTCAATCTTTATATATGTTCTGTGATTTAAACATGTAATATATTTTGACATATTTATTGTACCTCCTCCTCGTTTTATGCATAAAATGAGGAATGCTACATTTGTCGCGGATAAAGACGCTCAGTTTACCTGCATCATATCGAGCGCCCCCAGCCCCAACATCAGGTATGCACACATTAATGAAATTTGCAGAGCCTTGTAATTAATTTCAGGCAGTCCTTTAAAACGTCTGTTGCCCTGTGTGTCTATGATTGTGACCTGCATCACACCATCAAACAGTTTTTAACTCATTTACATTCATGGGCTGTGGTAGTTTGTTTATCTTCAGCAAGACTGGATTCCTTTATGTGAAGGCCAAATTGTCAATATGGTAGGAGCCCATTTTCAGTGCAGTACTGCTCCAGTTTGTTTATGGGAAGCAAAATGTTTCCACTCACACAAGTCTTGTAAGAATAATAAATACATAACAATAACAGAATTTCTTAACTAAAGTTCCATGTTTTTTGTTTTTGCTGTGCTTTTGCTTTGACATGAGATAGCTTTCAGTCTTGAATTACTATTCTTAATGAAATTAATCTTAGAGAAACTGGTTGTGCCTGTGAGCTTAACACTAGTTCCTTTTTTTCTCTTCATCACACCCATTTATTTAGCTCTTGGTGCTCTGCGATGTGTTGTCCCTTTTATTTGTGCTTTAATAACCATCGCCAATACAATTATGTTTCAGAAGCCCTTAATTTGTGTTTAATGCTAAATCCAGAATATCCCTTTATTTCACACAAGGGTTTTATATGGATGGCAATATTGTGTGCTTTTATTCCTATTTTTTATCGTTTGTGTGTTACATATTGTAGAGCATCACCGGTGCTGCCTTTCAAGAAGTCAGCTAAAATATATGTTGAGTAATACATAGTAGGTCAATGGCCGTAAAAACACTTTGGTACACCAATCTTACAGTGCCGTGACCAGAAATAGAGACACCATCACCAATGGGCTTTCAGAAAGTTTATTTCTATGCACTGTGTTAGTCTGAAGCTGCAGAACATGCTGCAGTTACAGATAGAAAGCTGTTAAATGACGTGATGGCCCGAGGCCCACGGCCAGACAGAAGGTCACACCTCTGCTATGAGAGTAACAGACCACTCCAGCATTCCCCAGCGTTCTCTGTGTGTAACCATCTGTGCTGACATTTGAATTTTTGTCTTGTACATTGATGTCAGGAGTGATTTTAGCTGAATGTTTGACTGTATTTACATTAATGACGTGCAACCACAGCTTCATATGTGGGTGATATTTGACATAATGCATGATTGGATTCCACCAGTGTCACATTTAGAGTGGTCGCTGTTCTCTAAAACCTAAAAAGATCTAGAGCTGAAACTAATGATTAGTTTTATTATTGACTGATTTACCAGTTACTTCATTAATTAATTGTTTTGTTTTTTTATATAAAATGTAAGAACACAGTGAAAAATGCCCAGCACGGTTTCCAAAAGCTCAAGTTGACATACTCATATTGCTTTCTCTGTCCTATCAGCAATTCGAAACCCAAGGGTGTTCATTTTAATGTCAAAGAAGACTAAAAACCAGAAAATATTCACATTTGAGAAGCTGGGAGCTTAAGAATTTTTCATGTTTTGTCTTATAATTTTCTGTCAACTAGTTGATAAATTGACTAATGGTTTTAGCTCTAAAAAGATTTTGAATAAACATGAAAGTATATAAACTGTTAATTATTATTTCAGCTTTCAGCTGTGTCTTTATGAAATGTTTTATCTTATGATTTAACAACCCGTCCTGCCTATTTTTAATTATAAGTTTTAATCTTTCTCTGTTCTGGTAACGGATTTCAAGGGTGTAGCCAAAGGGAAAGCCATTCCATTGACAAGGGAGCACAGTATCTGCCCTTTTGAAAACTCATTGGATCATAATTATTTTTGTCTCCCTCTACTGGGTCCTGCTAAGGTCTTATTACACACCAGTTAAACAACTGATTTTCCAGACCATCAAATAGACCATCATATCTGCTGCAATGCATTAAAGTGTTGAATGTCTGGAATGCAAATAGTTAAAAGAATTACATAGTATGCTGCTAGTGAACAAACAGTTCACTGTTATAACTGATTACGTCTATAAGACATACTAGCTACACATTAACAAAGAACACAACAGATGCATATTGCCCATGCTCCACAATAAATAAATAAATAAATAAATATGTAAAGCTTGTTTTTCGTCAGATCTATGTCTAAACACAGAAGATAACCTGCCTTTGTTAAACCTTAAGTCTTTGATCATTAGCTTCTTAAATAGATCAAAGCTTGCATACGTTGGTTCATGATGATTGTGTTTTCTCATTTTAGTGTGAACTGAAATGAAATCTAGCCCTTTGCTACCTTGGGCCAGTCTGTTGCCATGGCAGTCGTCTGTGAGGTATGCTCCTATGCTCTTATTACGAATTGCATTACTCTTATGTTCAGCACAATTACCCAACTCATCTAACCAGCTTTAAGGTGCAACAGCACTCTTCCTGGGTTAACGTGGTGCAATGCAAACCTCAGCCCTATCCCATAGTATCTCTATGTGCCGCACAGTGGCTCACTAACATTTGACTATGTTGACCTCAAAATGACATCTCATTACCATGCTGATCAATATATTGGAGTAGTGCAAATAGCGACATACTAAAGGAGGCACTCTTCACTCAAGAGAATCAATATGTGAGGATGGGCACAATGAGATATTTTCTTCTCCCAGAATATTGTAAGAGAAAAGTCATGTAGAGGCGTTTGTCCTGGCATTGGTATTTAAACCAATCTCAAGGTCATCGTAAATGGTATTTCCACTTTAAGATGTATTTCAGTAATGTTTAATCTTCAAGTATCACAGTTAATCATTCTGTAATTCATCTACTAGACGTTTCCTTCACTCATTTAACTTTGAGGAGAGAGAAACCAAAATAAGCACTTCTGTTTGTGTAGGTGCATTTATCTCACTCTATCCTAAAGTTGTCATATTGTTCTACTTTTCAGGTTTTTATTTAGTTGTTGTACTAGAACAGGTTTACATAGTCATTTCCACAAAACACCATATTTTTGTTATATTGCACATTGCTGCAGCACCTCTTTTCACCCTTTTGTTATACTCTGCTTTAGTTACAGATCTTTGTTGGGAGTTGCACATGCGCAGTACCTAGTTAGGGAATACTAGCCAATCAGAAGCAGAGTAGGGTTGTAAGTTATTAATTTGTAACAAATGTATCTTTCATAAAGTTTTAACTGAGCACTGTCTCTACATCACAGTAACAACTTTATGTCATTTGATTGCCTGGAGAGTAGCAAGTGTTGGAAGGGAGTGTGGGAGTAAGGGGAGGGGGCAACACGTGGACTTCTTGTCACTGTGTGTTGCAGCTCAATGTGTTTTTCCACCGGTGCTTTTGAGGGCGGGCCTGACCAGCCGCTAGGCAAGCATTTTTATCCGTGTTACAACGTGACTCAACATGGTAACGGAAGAAAGACTGCACTACAATCGAGCTGTTTTCAAGCAGTTCGCAGAGCTTTCTGTGGGAGATGGTAACTCCCTTTAGGGTGGATTTTAGGCTATTCCACTTTGCAAACCTATTACATGCACTATAGATACACACAATAAATGAAAGGGGAAAAAGCCAAAAAGCATAATACGACCTCTTTCATCAAGGTTGATAGAATTCTTCTGTTTCTACGCATTGTCTTTAGTCACACTAGTAGTTGAAGTTAAACGTTTGATGAACCCTTTTAGTGTTTTGCATGTATAGGATTTAGACGCGCTGCCCATCTCACTTCCTGACTGGCATCGCAAAGATCGTGATTGAAGAGGCACCTGGTGGTCCAGTATGCAACTTGTGGGTTATATTTATCAGGACAGCTTGTCGGTCTTAGATGTTAAATACTGTTCATAATCTAAAGCATGGCAGAAAAGACACCTGGTTAGAAAATGAACATTTTAATTATTTACATTTCCATGCAGTTTGCAGCATCCAGTAAGCTGCTTTGTAAAATGATGTGCTCCTCATCATTCATTCAATTAATTTGCTCTTGAGCATTTTTTGGGAAACTTGCGTTTCCTGCGTAGACTTGTAAGGGGATTGATCTACGATTTGACCACTCCAACGAGTTCCAATTTATTAGCTTTCCTTTGTGTTTTGAGGGAGATGCTTGTTATTACTATGTTCTCCTCTGTGACTCATTATGGCTGTGGAACTGGAGGATATAAAATAATGGTTTCGCTGGGGACATGATTGTCACCAGAAACACATGTTTGGAATGTAAGGCTTCCTCACCTTTGTGTGTTTGTTTGTTTTGTATTGTTTTGTTTTGTTTTGTTAAGGTGCTGGGCTGTTGCAGCATGGACACTGAAATGCCAAGTGTGTATTCACATTCACACCCTTCAAAAGTGCCAAATTGACTGTTGTCATGGATATCCAAATGTGACTCTAGCTGAGTTCAGAGTTTGGTGTAATTCAAAATTACAATGGCTCTCATTTATTAATGGGTTTGATTGGAAGCCTACATGCCACCTGTGGATTTTAATGGAGAGCAATCGAAAGTGGGCATTGTGTTATTGCAGAGCATAGCCAGAAATGCACTGTAGGTGTTGTGAATGTGCTCACTCAGCTTGCACTCCCGTTAACATTGAGAAAGCACTGTGAATCAGAGTGTCTGTATCACCACCATGCCAATCTTTACATTCGCAGTGGTTTCAACAATAGCACTATAAATGAGCACTAAAGCTCCCACTAAGTGAGCTGAAGGGGTTATGGGGAGGACATTGACAGAACCGCAAACATGCAAGAGATAGTGAAACACAATCACACAGTTAGCACAGCACTGAATTCTGGCTGTATTGTTATCTGTAATTGTAATGACCTTACCTGAAATGTGTTGTTCTGATACGTGCGAGGAGGAGTGGTGACTCATCTAGTTTGCATTTTCTGTAACTGTGCTTATCTCAAAGTGTCTCTATTCTGCAGCACAGTTCGTACCTTCCTGTCTCCCGTCTCTGCCTCTGCATCTGTGGATTAGTAAACCTTTGCTGCTGCTGATTCACCCTTTGTCCAATACAACACAATCCATAGCTCATACTATTTTGATCAGAAAATGTTAACTTCTTGGGATGATGTCACTCAAACAAGCAGAACAACATCATATTATTTGGCACAAGTGTATACTTAATCTCTTTATGTGCATGTTCTGTGTTTGTTTTCATATAAGCTCAAACAGACCCCTCTCAGCTCCATTGGCTGTAAATGCAGATGTGTTGAGTAGCTTTTTTAAAAATTTCTCACATAAAATAACTGTTTATTAGTGATTATTGGGTGTCCCAGAAAACAGTAATTACTAAAATAATAGTGTCCTCTTTGCATTTAACAAATGCAGCAGTCAGATGATATATTTACCCCAGGAAGCGAAGGGAATCTCTCTCTCTCTCTTACTCTCTCCTCATGTCTTCCTCATCCCCCCTTTGTTTCATCTCCATCTTCCTCTCTGTCTCTGCTGCTCTCTTATGTCTGCCGATAAAGTCTATTAGAAGTCTCTATGTATGACAGCCACGGGGGAACATTCCTTTTTGAAGACACTTCACACTGAACACTTAAAACAGTAATTGTTATTAAGAAACTGCTGCTTTGGTAGCTGAACTAGCTCTCCCTAATGGCTGGTTTTAGGCTACATGTTCCACAGATGTAGTCTCTTGATAATGCTGCCATTGTCGAGATTCTTTTGAAATGCCTGCCTCGCTGTTTACTCTACAAGCTGATGCTGTATGGTAACTGTGATGTCCAGTCAAGATCCATGTTAAGACACTCTTGCAAAAACATAAAGTCTCCATACGTCGGTGTAGGGCTCGGCGCAGAGCTGACGGAGATTCTTTTCTCTTCAGTTGATCGTGGGAAGGCTCTCTGCAGACAAGTCAATGTCTCACTCACTCTGCTTAGTCAGGCCTAACACGCCCGAGGCAGATCACTCTCTGCCTGCATATAAATTAAAGCAGATAGCCTTGTTCGTGCTTTATTATCTGCTTTGCTGCTGAGTGCTGTTTCAAACTTCTCACTGCGAGGTGGTGCTTATTTCACAGGGGCTAATGACGGAAGTGTCGACCTCATTCGCACTCTTCAAGCTGAGGATGAGTAACGACCACCGTCATGAATTTATGGGAAGCGCTGCAAATGAATGATCAGGGATTCACTGTTGTTCTGCTTATATTACATTTCCAAAGCAACACCTTTGTTTACACTTGGTCCATAAGGCACTGTGCATGTGTGTGCCACATTTTGAAAAGATTGAACAAAATGTGACTCACACTGGATTTTACCAAAGGCTCTGTTTTTCAGCTAGGTTATTTTTTTGGTATTTGCTCAAGCCAGGGCATGATTACTGGCTTATAGTTGTTTTTATCTACTCCAGCATATTGGATTTGAAATAAAACAATAACTATGAGGTTAAAGTGCTGACTTTCAGTTTTAAGAGTATTTAAGGGTGTTCACATCCATATTGGGTGGAAAGTGTAGGACTAGTTTCTTTTTTATACATGGTCCCTCAATTGTAGGATAATGCAGCTTAACTGTGACCCCAAACGAGCAGCAAAAGGTCTCAGAGGGGTTTTCATTGCCAAATATTTAAAAATTCTGGACAGGCCAAGTCACTTACTTGGGTGAAGACTAGACTGAAGGGAAATCCCCCAAAATAACTAAGAAGTGAATATGGCTGCAGTACAGCATAACAAGTGAAGATACTAAGTGACTGGTGATACCCCTAGAGAGTTAAGTTAAGCATTGACTGATGAGGCTTAATTTGGTCCCCCAGAAACGGATGATTTGTGTTTAAAAAGGGCTTCAGTTCTTACAATTTCCATCTAATATGCGTACAAACAGCCTCAAATTAGAGACCCTAAACACCCATTCACTCAGGTGTTTTCATTTATGTTGCCTGATTCGACCTCTTGTCAGAACCACGTGGCTACAAACAAGGCTTTATTTCCGTCTCTCTCACTATGGCCTAGTCCACACGGACATGGGTATTTTTATAACCAGAGTTTTTCCTCCATTTAAAAAAACACTCTGTCCACATGAAAACGCAAACACACGCTATCAAGCACTGTTAAGAGCATGCCAAACCACCTGTCTGCGGTATGGCCCTAACCATAAAGCCACGTTAGCCAATCAGAGCCTAATAAAATTATAAACAAAGCGGGCAGTGGTGTTCAAGCTGACATCAAACACAATGGATAACGGTGCACACTCTGACATTGCAAGGCAAAAATCCCAGTTTTACTGTCCACATGACAACACTGCTACTGGCGTTTCTGAAAGTCCTCACCCTGGCAGGGCTTTCAATGACCTGATACTGCGTTTCCGTGTGTACGAATGGCCGAACCACGTAAAAAAAAGTCACGGTTATGGAAATACCCGTGTTCATGTAGACAGGACCTATGTCCTGTTAGTTTTGCTGCACCTGTTAGGATGGGACAATTTACCCTGTTCTGATTGGTCCATAGAGTTGCAATTCCAAGTATAGCTCCACCCAGCTTAAACCCAAGTAGAGGTATAACAGCCTGCATAACTGAAAACACCTGCATGTGTGTGTGTGCTAAAAGTCATCACTTAAACCTCACAGTCATTGTTTGATTTCAAATTCAAGAGGTCAATTTCACAAAGCTGTGACTATGCCTTCAGAAAGAGGTCTAAATTCATCCATTGTGCAACTGCTTTAAACAGCTCAGCTCCCTTCACTCCAGCAGAACATGTTTGCCTTCTGGAAGAATGCATCTGTTATTTGGAATATTCCCAGACATTTTATTGGGAAAATTCAGTAAAGAGTGTTACAAAATACTTGAAGTAGCATAAAAATCCCTCTGCAGCGCAGACCTTAGTACAGTTGAGATGCTGTGACTTGGTAATGTGGCTTAGGGCTTAGTACGTCTGTTAACTCGTCAGTCAGGCTCAGGATAGTTTACTTGGAAAGCAAGAAATGACTGACAATGTCCCAGTCCCTGCAACATCCTGCTTAGTATCAATCTTGGTCACAGTTCTTAAAAAAAAACAAATGTAATGGATCTGTATCAAGGTTATGTGTATATGTAAAAACAAAAATACTATTTGCTGATACATTGTTATTGGATTTTTAAAACTCTCATATCTATTTTGGTATCAGCCTAAAAATCCAGTATTGGTCGGGCTATAGTCTAAAATAATTTTGTGAGACCATCTCCCGGAGTACAGAGCCAGCACAATAAAATATGTCACTTTCCAAGTATACTTTTTTGCACCTAGATCATTCTTCATTTTGGATGCAACAGTTTTCTAACCTCTGTGTGTTCTGCAACAGCAATATATTATCTGCCCAATGCATTTTTTAAGTCTGTGTTTGGATTTGCTAATCTAAATTGCTAGTGGAGGACCTAATACCATGGTTTGAGATGCAGAATACAAAATTAGCCATGGGTCTTTCATTATCCTAATGAACTCATTATGGGTCTGATAATTGTCCTCAGTTGGCACAACAGATTGGTAGCTGTTGGCAAGTAATATTTCACAACAAGTTTATTTTCTCTATTTTATTATGTGTTAATACAAGAAACACTGTAGCATTCTGTAACTACACAGACATAGTTATTGGCACAGTAATTCTTATTTCCAGGCAATCTAATTGCCATGTTGTCATTGTAGATGCTGTGATTATAGTTTCATAAGGGTTGATTTCATCTGTTGGATCATCATCCCTTCTCTTACACATGAATTATTAAAACGGGGCGGGTGGGGGGGTGATGCAATTAGTTCAATCAGAGAAATGGAACATGTGACAAGATTAACTAGATCCATGGGAATCTGCCCACATGAAATTTGGGAACAACAGTTGTGCCAGTGATTCAAACTGGGGATTTCCCAGGACACAACACACATGGAAGGGTTAATGCATGGAAGTACTCTACGTTGGTTTGGACAGACTTCTTACTGCTGAATAAATTCTCAAAGGAAATAAAAAAATATCCACTAGCTTTGAAATCAGAGAGAAATGGGTTTCTGTGGTTGTCTCTACGAGGGAACATGAGGCAACAGTTGCAGGCAAATAGCCTAGTGCTTGGATGCAGATTGTTATACAGTATTACTCATTGGTATGCGTCTCATTTGAAACCTGCGTTGTTGTTTTTTTAACCTATTATAAGAAACATTGCTGCTCAAGTCAGTGTCTGAGCAGGGGCAATGCTCACTTAGGCTGTTGTTCCTCCTAATTTGCCAGGTTAGGTCTGTACTCATTCAGGCTTGTCGCAGACTATCTTTCCTCCTGTCCTTTTAAAGAGGATTTCACTCAAACTCATGCCCAGACCCAATCTCATTTACCAGACCAATTTCCTCTGCAAACCAGAGCCAATGTGAAATATGCCATGTTCTTGTCTCTTGAGAATGTGAGGGCCCATTTTCTGACATGTTTGGCACATGATGGCAGCGCCTGGCCCGACACCAAAACATCACTGTGAACACTGCAAGTGATAATAGTACAAGAATATAAATTCTGACTTGATTCTAAAAATATACTGTACATTTCAGTGCTGTATGTAAGTGCAGTGTGAGATGCTTCTTTGATACTCTGCTCTCACTGCTGTGGTGTTTCTGCACTGCATTTCAATTAGTATCCCTAATAATGCGTTTTTAGGGGTCCAAGCCCGAGTGGGCTGGGAACCGCGAATGCAAGGCATCGCGGTTCCCTGTACCAGCGGTGCAGGAACCCTATTGTAATCGTTCAGGTTTTTATTAGGGGTCCAAGCCCGAGCGGGCTGGGAACCCGCGCTTGCAAGGCATCGCGGTTCCCAGTACCAGCGGTGGCTGGGAACCCTATTGGAATCGTTCTCGTTTTTATTATTATTCTTCCGCCGTAATTCCACTACTGCAGCATACCCCGTAACTGCTAGGGACGCGAAACTCACAGGGTAGGTCACATTCACTGCACGTACCTCAGGCGCAAAATCCGCACACTTCTACCGCTAGGGGCGCTATAAGCAAGGTCAACGCGTTTGGGCTTGGATCTCCCGCCTATGAGGGCGTATATCAAAACCTTATATCCACGCGTTCGGGGGATCAAGCTGAATCTCCTGGTATAGGCCACGCCCATTTCCGCCTAAACTTTTTTCGAGCTACATCGCGAAAACTGAAACTCCACCCAAAATCATCTCCTCCGAAACCGCAAGTCCGATCGCCACGAAACTTGGCACGGATAATCTCTGGACCGAGCTCTATAAATTTTGTAGAGGGAATTTTGATACGACTAAAAATGTCGCAATTATGCGCTAACAAATATTTGCGAAAAACGCTACTAGCACGAACTGAGGGCATAACTTCGGATTGGAATGGCCGATCGACACCAAATTTAGACCACTCATTTGGGACGCCCCCCTGAGGGCCTGTGCAAAATTTGGTGCAACTCGCCCTTAGGTGGCGCTCTTTAATCCAGAAAATTAGTTCCTCTATAACCACAAGTCACATTGACATGAAACCAGTGACGAATTGTTCAGCATGGTCCCCTGATGCCAGGCACCAAAGGGGAACCTAATGTACCCATAGGTGGCGCTGCTATGGCAAATTAAAAATGTTTTCAAAAATCCCATTGACTTACATTCATTTTATATCTCCATAACCACAAATCCGATTGACACCAAATTTGGGTCAATTGTTACCCATGGGGCCCTGATGATACCACAAAAAATTGGTGCAGATCGGCCAAAAGGTGGCGCTGTAATCGAAGCTCAAATGCCCCATTCATTTCAATGGGATTTTCAAACAAAGTACATTTTTCTTCATAACTAAGGCCAACTACATCGCACATTCATAAATCTTATGTCTACTCGTTCGGGTGATTGAGCCGAATCACGTGATTTGGCCACGCCCATTTCCGCCTTACCTTTTTCGCGCAAAATTGCAAAAACTGACAAGCCGGCTGAAATCATCTTCTCCGAAGCCGCAAGTCCGATCGACACGAAACTTGGCACGGATAATCTCTGGACCGAGCTCTACAAAGTTTGTAGAGGGAATTTTGATACGACAAAAAATGTCGCAATTTTACAGGCTAACAAACGTTTGCGAGCAGCTAATAAAAGGAAGTGATGTCAGATCTCAGGTTAGGAGTGGCCGATCAACACCAAACTTGAGTACCTTATGTAAGACACCCCCTGAAGGGCTGTGCAAAATATCGTGCAATTCGCCGCTAGTTGGCGCTACCCCAAAAAATCCCATTGAATTACATTCATTTTATATCTCCAGAACCGCATGTCCGATTAACACCAAATTTGGGTCAATTGTTACCCATGGGCCCCTCGATCACACCACAAAAATTTGATGCAGTTCGGCCAAAAGGTGGCGCTATAATCGAAGCTCAAATTCCGTCAAAAGCCCATTGAAATGAATGGGATTTCCAACCACCACACATTTTCACAAGGTTTGCAATGCCCGATCAACACCAAACTTGGCGACCTTATGCGGCATGGACTTCCGAAGGCCTGTGTCAAATTTGGTGCCAATCGGTAAGCGGTGGCGCTCTTCATCATATATCAAAAAACGTCCCATTCACTTACATGCATTTTATATCTCCACTACCGCAGCTCCGATCGACACCAAATTTGGGTCACTTCTTCACCGACGGGCCCTGATGACAGCTGAGCAATTTGGTGCGATTCGACCAAAAGCGGCGCCGTAATCAAGCTCAAGCGCCATCGCTAAGCCTATTCATTTCAATGGCATTTTCAAACACGCCGCATTTAGCCTCGGTTCGGGCTGACCCGTCGAGACCTCACTCGGAGACCTTACGCGGGACGTCGGTGAGCCGGGACGACTTCAGCAGCCCTCAGCGGCGAGAGGCGACTGGCGACAGGTGGCTTGGACCCGTTTACAACTGCTTCGCAGTTCTAGTTAGGGTCCAAGCCGAAGTGAGCATGGAACCAGCGATTGCAAGGCATCGCGGTGCCATACCAGTGGCATGGAACCCTATTGGAATCGTTAGGGTTTTATTATTAGGGTCCAAGCCGAGTGGGCTGGGAACCTGAATGCAGCATCGCGGTTCCCTGTACCAGCGTGCAGGAACCCTATTGTTTTCGCTAAGATTTTAGGGGTCCAAGCCGAAGTGGGCATGGAACCAGCGATTCAGGCATCGCGGGGCCATACCGCAGTGGCATGGACCCTATTGTTTTACCGGTTTTAGGGGTCCAAGCCGAAGTGGGCATGGAACCAGCGATTACAGGCATCGCGGGGCCATACCAGTGGCATGGAACCTATTGTTTTCAGTTTTTATTTTATTATTATTATTTTTTCTTCCGTGCATAAAACTCATACTGCAGCATACCCGTAAATGCTAGGGACGCGAAACTCACAGGGTAGGTCACATTCACTGCACGTAACTCAGGCGCAAAATTCGCAAACTTCTACCGCTAGGGGCGCTGTAAGCAAGGTCAACGCGTTTGGGCTTGGACCTCTCGACTACGAAGGCATATATCAAAACCTTATATCCACGCGTTCGGGGATCGAGCTGAATCTCCTGGTATAGGCCACGCCCATTTCCGCCTAAACTTTTAGTGAGCTACATCGCGAAAACTGAAAAACCTATTTTAATTAACTCCTCCGAACCCACAAGTCCGATCGACCACGAAACTTGGCACGGATAATCTCTGGACCGAGCTCTACAAAGTTTGTAGAGGAAATTTTGATCCGACAAACAATGGCGCAATTATACGCTAACAAACATTTCGCAGCAGCTACTAACAGGAAGTGAGGTCATAACTTCAGTTTGGAATGGCGATCGACGCAAACTTGGACCACTAAGTTGGGATGGGCCCCTGAGGGCCTGTGCAAAATTTGGTGCAGCTGGCCCATAGGTGGCGCTCTTTAATCCAGAAAATTAGTTCCTCCATAACCACAAGGCACATTGACATGAGTCCAGTGCCGAATTGTTCAGCATGGTCCCCTGATGCCAGGCACCAAAGGGACCTAATGTGCCCATAGGTGGCGCTGCTATTGCAGATTAAAGACGAAAAATTCATCCCATTGACTTACATGCAATTTATATCTCCATAACCACAAATCCGATTGACACCAAATTTGGGTCAATTGTTACCCATGGGGCCCTGATGATACCACAAAAATTTCGTGCAGATCGGCCTAAAGGTGGCGCTGTAATCGAAGCTCAAATCCGGTCAGAAGCCCCATTGAAATGAATGGGATTTCAAACCAGCACACTTTTCACAAGGTTTGGAATGGCCGATCAACACCAAACTTGGGGACCTTATGCGGCTGGACTTCCCGAAGGCCTGTGTCAAATTTGGTGTCAATCGGCCAAACGGTGGCGCTCTTCATCATATCTTAAAAAACTCCCATTCACATACATGCATTTTATATCTCCAGAACCGCCGGTCCGATTGACACCAAATTTGGGTCATTTGTTCCCCATGGGGCCCTGATGATACCACAAAAATTTGGTGCAGATCGGACTAAAGCTGGCGCTGTAATCGAAGCTCAAAGCCGGTCAGAAGCCCCATTGAAATGAATGGGATTTCAAACCAGCACACATTTTCATAAGGTTTGGAATGGCCGATCAACACCAAACTTGGGGACCTTATCCGACATGACCTCCGAAGGCCTGTGTCAAATTTGGTGCCAATCGGCCAAGCGATGGCGCTGTCCATCATATATCAAAACAACTCCCATTCACTTACATGCATTTTATATCTCCAGTACCGCAGCTCCGATCGACGCCAAATTTGGGTCAGTTCTTCACCGTGGGGCCCTGATGACAGCTGAGCAATTTGGTGCGATTCGGTCAAAAGCGGCACCGTATCGAAGCTCAAGCGCCGTCGCTGAGCCCATTCGTTTCAATGGCATTTTCAAACCGCAGCGTTTCAGCCTCGGTTCGGATTGACCCGTCGAGACCTGACTTCGGGGACCTCCAGCGGGACGTCGGTGAGCGCCGGGACGACTTCAGCGCGCCCTCAGCGAGGCTGAGGGCGACTGGCGACAGGTGGCTTGGACCCGTTTACAACTGCTTCGCAGTTCTAGTTATTATTATTTTATTCTTCCGTGAAGAAACGCATACTGGGGACTGCATGGTAAGGAGTGTACAGCGACACTTCATAGCGTAGGTCCAACTCACCGCCATGACCGCACTTCGCAAAAATTCGCACACTTCTACTGCTAGGGGCGCTATCACGCAAGGTCAGCAGCGTTTTGGCTTGGACCTCTCGACTGCGAAGGAATATATCAAAACCTTATATCCACGCGTTCAGGGGTCGAGCTGAATCTCCTGGTATAGGCCACGCCCATTTCCGCCTAAACTTTTAGAGAGCTACATCGCAAAAACTGAAGCACCGTCGAAATCATCTCCTCGAAACCGCCAAGTCCGATCGCCACCAAACTTGGCACGGATAATCTCTGGACCGAGCTCTACAAATTTTACGTAAGAAATTTTGATCCGAAAAAACTGTCGCAATTATACGCTAACAAGCGTTTGCGGCAGCTATTAACAGGAAGTGAGGGCATAACTTCGGATTGGAATGGCCGATCGACACCAAACTTGGACCACTCACTTGGGATGGGCCCCTGAGGGCCTATGCAAAGTTTGGTGCAGCTGGCCCCTAGGTGGCGCTCTTTAATCCAGAAAATTTGTTCCTCCATAACCACAAGTCACATTGACATGAAACCAGTGCCGAATTATTCAGCATGGGCCCCTAATGCCAGGCACCAAAGGGGACCCTAATGTGCCCATAGGTGGCGCTGTTATTGCAGCTTAAAGACGAAAAAAATTTTCCCATTGACTTACATTCATTTTATATCTCCAGAACCCTAGGTCCGATTGACACCAAATTTGGGTCAATTGTTACCCATGGGGCCCTGATGATACCACAAAAATTTGGTGCAGTTCGGCCTAAAGGTGGCGCTACAATCGAAGCTGAAATGCCGTCAGAAGCCCCATTGAAATGAATGGGATTTCAAACCAGCACACATTTTCATAAGGTTTGGAATGCCCGATCAACACCAAACTTGAGGACCTTATGCGGCTGGACTTCCCGAAGGCCTGTGTAAAATTTTGTGTCAATCGGCCAAACGGTGGCGCTCTTCATCATATCTTAAAAAAACTCCCATTCACATACATGCATTTTATATCTCCAGAACCGCCGGTCCGATTGACACCAAATTTGGGTCATTTGTTCCCCATGGGGCCCTGATGATACCATAACAATTTGGTGCAGTTCGACCAAAAGGTGGCGCTGTAATCAAGCTCAAATCCGGTCAGAAGCCCCATTGAAATGAATGGGATTTCAAACCAGCACACATTTTCAGAAGGTTTGGAATGCCCGATCAACACCAAACTTGGGGACCTTATCCGACTTCACCTCCGAAGGCCTGTGTCAAATTTGGTGCCAATCGGCTAAGCGGTGGCGCTGTTCATCACATATCAAATAACTCCCATTCACTTGCATGCATTTTATATATCCACTACCGCAACTCCGAATGACACCAAATTTGGGTCACTTCTTCACCGAGGGGCCCGATGACAGCTGGCGATTTGGTGCAATTCGGCCAAAGCGGCGCCGTGTCGAAGCTCAAGCGCCGTCGCTAAGCCCATTAGTTTCAATGGCATTTTCAAACCGCAGCGTTTAAGCCTCGGTTCGGGCTGACCCGTCGGGACCTCAGCTTCGGGGGCCTCCAGCGGAGACGTCGGCAGGAACGCCGGGGCGACTTGCAGCGGCCTCCAGCGAGGCGTGAGGCGACTGGCGACAGGTGGCTTGGACCCGTTTACAACTGCTTCGCAGTTCTAGTTAGGGGTCCAAGCCGAGTGGGCATGGAACCGCGATTGCAAGCATCGCGGTTCCCATACCAGTGGCATGGAACCCTATTGGAATCGTTAGGTTTTATTATTATTTTATTCTTCCGTGCTAATTCCACTACTGCAGCATACCCGTAAATGCTAGGGACGCGAAACTCACAGGGTAGGTACACAGTCACTGCAAGTAACTCAGGCGCAAAATTCGCACACTTCTACCGCTAGGGGCGCTATAACACAGATTTCCGACGTTTTGCCCTCTCACTCCCGCATACAATCACGCATATTCAAAACCTTATATCCACGCGTTCGGGGATCAAGCTGAATCTCGTGGTATAGGCCACGCCCATTTCCGCCTAAACTTTTTCGAGCTACATCGCGAAAACTGAAAAACCTATTTTAATTAACTCCTCCGAAGCCGCAAGTCCGATCGACCACGAAACTTGGCACGGATAATCTCTGGACCGAGCTCTACAAAGTTTGTAGAGGAATTTTGATATCGACAAAAAATGTCGCAATTATCACGCTAACAAACGTTTGCGAAAAGCGCTAATAAAAGGAAGTGATGTCAGATCTCAGGTTAGGAGTGGCCGATCAACACCAAACTTGAGTACCTTATATAGGAGACCCCCTGAGGGCCTGTGCAAAATTTCATGCAATTCGCCGCTAGTTGGCGCTACCCCAAAACAATCCCATTGACTTTACATTCATTTTATATCTCCAGAACCACAAGTCCGAATCAAACCAAATTTGGGTCAATACGTTCCCCATGGGCCACTGATGACACCACAAAATTTGGTGCAGTTCGACTAACGATGGCGCTGTAATCGAAGCTCAAATGCCCCATTCATTTCAATGGGATTTTCAACCAAAGCACATTTTCCCTCATAACTACGGCCTACTACATCGCACATTCATAAATCTTATGTCTACGTGTTTGGGGATGCAGCCGATTCCGATGGTATAGGACACGCCTCTGTGCGATGACGATTTCATTTTGCGAAATTGCAAAAACTGGAAAACCTATTTTAATTAACTCCTCGAAGCCGCCAAGTCCGATCGACCACGAAACTTTGCACAGACCATCTCTGGACCAAGCCGAAGAAAGTTTGTAGAGGAATTTTGATCCGACAAAAAAGCGGCCGAATTACAGGCTAACAAATCTTTGCCAAAACGCTACAAACACGAAGTATAACATATCTCAGGCTTGGAAAGGCCGATCAACACCAAACTTGGGGACCTTATGCGGCTGGACTTCCTGAAGGCCTGTGTCAAATTTGGTACCAATCGGCCAAACGGGGGCGCTGTTCATCATATATACAAAAAAACCCCATTCACTTACATGCATTTTATATCTCCAGTACCACAGCTCCGATCGACACCAAATTTGGGTCACTTCTTCACCGAGGGGCCCTGATGACAGCTGAGCGATTTGGTGCAATTGACCAAAGGCGGCGCCGTGTCGAAGCTCAAGCGCCGTCGCTAAGCCCATTCATTTCAATGGCATTTTCAAACACGCCGCGTTTAGCCTCGGTTCGGAGGCCCGTCGGGACCTCACTTCGGGGACCTTACGGCGGGACGTCGGCGGAGCCGGGACGACTTCAGCGCCCTCAGCGAGGCGGAGGCGACTGGCGACAGGTGGCTTGGACCCGTTTACAACTGCTTTCGCAGTTCTAGTTATTATTTTTATTCTTCCGTGAAGAAACGCATACTGCAGCATACCCTGTAAATGCTAGGGACGCTGAAACTCACAGGGTAGGTCCACATCACCGCAGCGACCGCAGGCAAAAAAATTCGCACACTTCTACCGCTAGGGGGCGCTGTAACAAAGATTTCCGACGTTGTGCCCTCTCACTCCCGCATACAATCACGCATATTTACAAACCTTATATCCACGCGTTCGGGGGATCAAGCTGAATCTCGTGGTATAGGCCACGCCCATTTCCGCCTAAACTTTTTTCGAGCTACGTCGCGAAAACTGAAAAACCTATTTTAATTAACTCCTCCGAAGCCGCCAAGTCCGATCGACCACGAAACTTAGCACGGATAATCTCTGGACCGAGCTCTACAAAGTTTGTAGAGGAATTTTGATATCGCAAAACTGTCGCAATTATACGCTAACAAGCGTTTGCGAAAGCAGCTAATAAAGGAAGTGATGTCAGATCTCCAGGTTAGGAGTGGCCGATCAACACGCAAACTTCAGGGACCTTATGTAGAAGACCCCCTGAAGGGCTGTGCAAAATTTCATGCAATTCGCCGCTAGTTGGCGCTACCCGAAAAAATCCCATTGACTTTACATTCATTTTATATCTCCAGAACCACAAGTCCGAATCAAACCAAATTTGGGTCAATACTTCCCCATGGGCCCCTGATGACACCACAAAAAATTGGTGCACTTCGGCCTAAAGGTGGCGCTGTAATCGAAGCTCAAATGCCCCATTCATTTCAATGGGAATTTCAAACCAAAGCACATTTTGCCTCATAACTTCGGCACACTACATCGCACATTCATAAATCTTATGACTACGTGTTTGGGGATGCTGCCGATTCCAATGGTAGAGGACACGCCTCTTAGCGATGGCGATTTCATTTCACTAAATTGCAATCACTGCAAAACCTATTTTAATTAACTCCTCCGAAGCCGCCAAGTCCGATCGACCACGAAACTTGGCACAGACCATCTCTGGACCGAGCCGAAGAAAGTT
This sequence comes from Lepomis macrochirus, assembly GCA_024633595.2. Classification (NCBI taxonomy): domain Eukaryota; kingdom Metazoa; phylum Chordata; class Actinopteri; order Centrarchiformes; family Centrarchidae; genus Lepomis; species Lepomis macrochirus. Next base: position 22,370,623 of record JALXJV020000012.1, read on the forward strand.
TGTAGAGGGAATTTTGATTCGACAAAAAAAGGCAGAATTACAGGCTAACAAATATTTGCGAAATCGCTAAAAACACGAATTATAACATAACTCTGGCTTGGAAAGGCCGATCAACACCAAACTTGGGGACCTTATGCGGCTGGACTTCCCGAAGGCCTGTGTCAAATTTGGTGCCAATCGCCCAAACGGTGGCGCTGTTCATCATATATCAAAAAAACTCCCATTCACTTACATGCATATAATATCTCCACTACCGCAGCTCCGATCGACACCAAATTTGGGTCACTTCTTCACCAAGGGGGCCTGATGACAGCTGAGCGATTTGGTGCGATTCGGCCAAAAGGCGGCGCCGTAATCGAAGCTCAAGCGCCGTCGCTGAGCCCATTCATTTCAATGGCATTTTCAAACACGCAGCGTTTCACCTCGGTTCGGGCTGACCCGTCGGGACCTCGCTTCGGGGACCTCCACGCGGGACGTCGGAGGCGCCGGGACGACTTCAGCGCCCTCCAGGCGAGGGGCGACTGGCGACAGGTGGCTTGGACCCGTTTACAACTGCTTCGCAGTTCTAGTTATTATTATTATTCTTCCGTGAAGAACGCATACTGCAGCATACCGCATGGTAAGGTGCAGCACGCGAAACTCACAGGGTAGGTCACATTCAGCTGCACGTACCTCAGGCAAAAAATTTGCACACTTCTACTCGCTAGGGGCGCTATAAGCAAGGTCAACGCGTTTTGGCTTGGACCTCTCGACTGCAAGGCGTATATCAAAACCTTATATCCACGCGTTCTGGGGATCGAGCTGAATCTCATGGTATAGGCCACGCCCATTTCCGCCTAAACTTTTTTCGAGCTACATCGCGAAAACTGAAAAACCTATTTTAATTAACTCCTCCGAAGCCGCAAGTCCGATCGCCACGAAACTTGGCACGGATAATCTCTGGACCGAGCTCTACAAAGTTTGCAGAGGAAATTTTAATCCGACAAAAACTGTCGCAATTATACACTAACAAACGTTTCGCGAAAAATGCTACTAACAGGAAGTGAGGTCATATCTTCGGTTTGGAATGGCCGATCGACACCAAACTTGGACCACTCAGTTGGGATGGGCCCCTGAGGGCCTGTGCAAAATTTGGTGCAGCTGGCCCCTAGGTGGCGCTCTTTAATCCAGAAAATTAGTTCCTCTATAACCACAAGTCCCATTGACATGAACTCCAGTGCCGAATTGTTCAGCATGGTCCCCTGATGGCAGGCACCAAAGGGGACCTAATATGCCCATAGGTGGCGCTGCTATTGCAAATTAAACACGAATTTTTTTTCCCATTGACTTACATTCATTTTATATCTCCAGAACCGCAGCTCCGATTGACACCAAATTTGGGTCAATTGTTACCCATGGGGCCCTGATGATACCACAAAATTTGGTGCAGATCGGCCTAAAGGTGGCGCTGTAATCGAAGCTCAAATCCGGTCAGAAGCCCCATTGAAATGAATGGGATTTCAAACCAGCACACATTTTCATAAGGTTTGGAATGCCCGATCAACACCAAACTTGAGGACCTTATCCGGCTGGACTTCCCGAAGGCCTGTGTAAAATTTGGTGTCAATCGGCCAAACGGTGGCGCTCTTCATCATATATCAAAAAACTCCCATTCACATACATGCATTTTATATCTCCTGAACCGCCGGTCCGATTGACACCAAATTTGGGTCATTTGTTCCCCATGGTGCCCTGATGATACCATAACAATTTGGTGCAGTTCGGCCAAAAGGCGGCGCTATAATCGAACCTCAAATCGGTCCAGAAGCCCCATTGAAATGAATGGGATTTCAAACCAGCACACATTTTCACAAGGTTTGGAATGCCCAATCAACACCAAACTTGGGGACCTTATGCGACATGACCTCCCGAAGGCCTGTGTCAAATTTGGTGCCAATCGGCTAAACGGTGGCGCTGTTCATCATATATCAAAAAACTCCCATTGACTTACATGCATTTTATATCTCCACTACCGCAGCTCCGATTTACACCAAATTTGGGTCAGTTCTTCACCAAGGGGCCCTGATGACAGCTGAGCGATTTGGTGCAATTCGGCCAAAGACGGCGCCGTATCGAAGCTCAAACGCCGTCGCTAAGCCCATTCATTTCAATGGCATTTTCAAACACGCCGCGTTTAGCCTCGGTTGAGTGGCCTGTCGAGACCTCGCTTCGGGGATCTCAGCGGGACATCGCAGGGCACCTGGGGCGACTTCAGCGCCCTCAGCGGTGAGGGCGACTGGCGACAGGTGGCTTGGACCCGTTTACAACTGCTCGCAGTTCTAGTTAGGGGTCCAAGCCGAAGTGAGCATGGAACCAGCGATTGCAAGGCATCGCGGGGCCATACCGCAGTGGCATGGAACCCTATTGTTTTACTCGGATTTTTATTATTAGGGTCCAAGCCCGAAGTGGGCATGGAACCAGCGATTGCAAGGCATCGCGGTTCCATACCGCAGTGGCATGGAACCCTATTGTTTTACTCGATTTTATTATTAGGGGTCCAAGCCCGAAGTGGGCATGGAACCAGCGATTCAAGGCATCGCGGGGCCATACCGCAGTGGCATGGAACCTATTGTTTCACTCGGTTTTTATTATTTAGGGTCCAAGCCCGAGTGGGCATGGAACCGCGATTGCAGGCATCGCGGTTCCCATACCACGGTGGCATTGGAACCCTATTGTTTCGCTCGGATTTTTATTAGGGGTCCAAGCCCGAGTGGGCTGGGAACCCGCGTTTACTAAGCAGCGGTTCCCATACCACGAAGTGGCTGGGAACCCTATTGTTTTACTCAGATTTTATTATTATTATTATTTTTTTCTTCCGCTGCATAAAGCGCATACTGCAGCGATACGCTGTAACTCCTAGGAACGCGTAACTCTCAGCGTAGCTTCACAGTCCCCAAGAGTAACTCAGGCGCAAAATTCGCACACTTCTACCGCTAGGGGCGCTGTAAGCAAAGGTCAACGCGTTTGGGCTTGGACCTCTCGACTACGAAGTCAGTATATCAAAACCTTATATCCACGCGTTCGGGGATCGAGCTGAATCTCCTGGTATAGGCCACGCCCATTTCCGCCTAAACTTTTTGAGAGCTACATCGCGAAAACTGAAAAACCTATTTTAATTAACTCCTCCGAAGCCGCAAGTCCGATCGACACGAAACTTGGCACGGATAATCTCTGGACCGAGCTCTACAAAGTTTGTAGAGGAAAATTTGATCCGACAATAAATGGCGCGATTATACGCTAACAAACATTTCGCGAGAACGCTACTAACAGGAAGTGAGGTCATAACTTTGGTTTGGAATGGCCGATCAACACCAAACTTGGACCACTAAGTTGGGATGGGCCCCTGAGGGCCTGTGCAAAATTTGGTGCAGCTGGCCCCTAGGTGGCGCTCTTTAATCCTGAAAATTTGTTCCTCTATAACCACAAGTCACATTGACATGAATCCAGTGCCGAATTGTTCAGCATGGTCCCCTGATGCCAGGCACCAAAGGGGACCCTAATGTGCCCATAGGTGGCGCTGTTATTGCAGCTTAAAGACGAAATTTTTTCCCCATTGACTTACATTCATTTTATATCTCCATAACCGCAAGTCCGATTGACACCAAACTTGGGTCAATTGTTACCCATGGGCCCCTGATGATACCACAAAAATTTGGTGCAGATCGGCCAAAAGGTGGCGCTATAATCGAAGCTCAAATCCGGTCAGAAGCCCCATTGAAATGAATGGGATTTCAAACCAGCACACTTTTCACAAGGTTTGGAATGGCGATCAACACCAAACTTGGGGACCTTATCCGACATGACCTCCGAAGGCCTGTGTCAAATTTGGTGCCAATCGGCCAAACGGTGGCGCTGTTCAGCATATATCAAAAAACTACCATTCACTTACATGCATTTTATATCTCCAGTACCGCAGCTCCGATCGACACCAAATTTGGGTCACTTCTTCACCGAGGGGCCCGATGACAGCTGGCTGACTTGGTGCGATTCGGCCAAAGGCGGCGCCGTGATCGAAGCTCAAGCGCCGTCGCTGAGCCCATTCATTTCAATGGCATTTTCAAACGCGCAGCGTTTCACCTCGGTTCGGGAGGCCAGTCGGGACCTCACTTCGGGGACCTTACGCAGGGACGTCAGCGGAGCCGGGACGACTCGCACGCCCTCCGCGGGGCGAAGGGGGCGACTGGCGACAGGTGGCTTGGACCCCGTTTACAACTGCTCGCAGTTCTAGTTATTATTATTATTATTATTATTATTATTAGGGGTCCAAGCCCGAAGTGGGCTGGGAACCCGCGATTGCAAGGCAACGCGGTTCCCATACCACGAAGTGGCTGGGAACCCTATTGTTTTCGGCTCAGATTTTTATTATTTTTTTCTTCCGTGCATAAAACTCATACTGCAGCATACCCCATAACTGCTAGGGACGCGAAACTCACAAGGTAGGTTCGCAGCCTCAAGAGTACCTCAGGCGCAAAAAATCGCACACTTCTACCGCTAGGGGGCGCTATAAGCAAGGTCAACGCGTTTGGGCTTGGATCTCCCGCCTACGAGGGCGTATATCAAAAACCTTATATCCACACGTTCGGGGGATCCACCTGAATCTCCTGGTATAGGCCACGCCCATTTCCGCCTAAACTTTTTTCGAGCTACATCGCGAAAACTGAAAAACCTATTTTAATTAACTCCTCCGAAGCCGCAAGTCCGATCGACACGAAACTTGGCACGGATAATCTCTGGACCGAGCTCTACAAAGTTTGTAGAGGAATTTTGATCCAACAAAACTGTCGCAATTATACACTAATAAACGTTTGCGAAAACGCTGCTAACAGGAAATGAGGTCATAACTTCGGATTGGAATGGCCGATCGACACCAAATTTGGACCACTCATTAGGGACGGCCCCTGAGGGCCTGTGCAAAATTTGGTGCAACTCGCCCTAGGTGGCGCTCTTTAATCCAGAAAATTAGTTCCTCTATAACCACAAGTCACATTGACATGAAACCAGTGCAGAATTGTTCAGCATGGTCCCCTGATGCCAGGCACCAAAGGGGACCCTACTGTGCCCATAGGTGGCGCTGTTATTGCAAATTAAAAAAGTTTTCAAAAATCCCATTGACTTACATGCAATTTATATCTCCAGAACCACAAATCCGATTGACACCAAATTTGGGTCAATTGTTACCCATGGGCCCCTGATGACACCACAAAAATTTGGTGCAGTTCGGCCAAAAGGTGGCGCTGTAATATAAGCTCAAATGCCCCATTCATTTCAATGGGATTTTCAACCAAAGCACATTTTGCCTCATAACTACGGCCTAGTACATCGCACATTCATAAGTCTTATGTCTCCGTGTTTGGGGGATGCTCCCGATTCCGACGGTATAGGTCACGCCTCTGTGCGATGACGATTTCATTTTGCGAAATCGCAAGAAATCGAAAACCTATTTTAATTAACTCCTCCGAAGCCGCAAGTCCGATCAACACGAAACTTTGCACAGAGCATCTCTGGACCAAGCCGAAGAAAGTTTGTAGAGGGAATTTTGATTCGACAAAAAAAGGCCGAATTACAGGCTAACAAATATTTGCGAAAACGCTAGAAACACGAAGTACAACATAACTCTGGCTTGGAAAGGCCGATCAACACAAAACTTGAGGACCTTATCTGCCCTGCCCCCTAGAAGGCCTCTGCAAAATTTGGTTCATTTCGCCGCTAGTTGGCGCTACCCAAAAAAATTCCCATTGACTTACATTCATCTCATATCTCCATAACCACAAGTCTGATTCTAACCAAATTTGGGCCAATTGTTTCTGATGGGCCCCTGATGACACCACAAAAATTTGGTGCACTTCGGCCTAAAGGTGGCGCTGTAATCTAAGCGCAAATGCCCCATTCATTTCAATGGGAATTTCAACCAAAGCACATTTTGCCTCATAACTACGGCAAACTACATCGCACATTCATAAATCTTATGTCTACGTGTTTGGGGGATTCAGCCGATTCCGACAGTATAGGACACGCCTCTGTGCGATGACAATTTCATTTTGCGAAATCGCAAGAAATGGAAAACCTATTTCAATTAACTCCTCTGAAGCCGCAAGTCCGATCGACACGAAACTTTGCACAGACCATCTCTGGACCGAGCCGAAGAAAGTTTGTAGATGGAATTTTGATCCGACAAAAAACGGCCAAATTACGGGCTAACAAATATTTGCAAAAACGCTAAAAACACAAAGTTTAACATAACTCTAGCTTACAAAGGCCGATCAACAAACAGCTTATAGACCTTATCTGCCCTGGCCCCTAGAAGGGCTGTGCAAAATTTGGTGCAGTTAGCCGCTACTTGGCGATACCCAAAAAAATTCCCATTGACTTACATTCATTTCAGATCTCCATAACCGCCAAGCCACTTTCATTTACAAATATGGTCTTTTCTGCTCCACTGGCGCGTTTGGCTCTGGGGCCATCGATTATGGCACAATTAATCATGGCGGGCCGGGACGACTTCAGCGCCCTCAGCGAGCAGGGCGACTGGCGACAGGTGGCTTGGACCCGTTTACAACTGCTTCGCAGTTCTAGTTAGGGTCCAAGCCGGCGAGCTGGGAACCAGCGATTGCAAGGCATCAGCGGTTCCCAGTACCAGCGGTGGCTGGGAACCCTATTGTAATCGTTCGCGTTTTTATTATTATTCTTCTGCGTAATTCCACTACTGCAGCATACCCGTAACTGCTAGGGACGCGAAACTCACAGGGTAGGTCGCATTCATTGCGATGACCTCAGGCAGCAAAATTCGCACACTTCTACCACTAGGGGCGCTATAGCAAAGGTCAACGCGTTTGGGCTTGGAACTCCCGACTACAATGGCGTATATCAAAACCTTATATCCACGCGTTCGGGGATCAAGCTGAATCTCCTGGTATAGGCCACGCCCATTTCCGCCTAAACTTTTTTCGAGCTACATCGCGAAAACTGAAATACCTATTATAATTAACTCCTCCGAAGCCGCAAGTCCGATCGCCACGAAACTTGGCACGGATAATCTCTGGACCGAGCTCTACAAAGTTTGTAGAGGAATTTTGATATCGACAAAAATGTCGCAATTATACGCTAACAAACGTTTGCAGCAGCTACTAACAGGAAGTGAGGTCATAACTTCGGATTGGAATGGCGATCAACACCAAACTTGGACCACTAGTTGGGACGCGCCCTGAGGGCCTGTGCAAAATTTGGTGCAACTCGCCCTAGGTGGCGCTCTTTAATCAGAAAATTTGTTCCTCTATAACCACAAGTCACATTGACATGAATCCAGTGCCAAATTGTTCAGCATGGTCCCCTGATGCCAGGCACCAAGGGGACCTAATGTGCCCATAGGTGGCGCTGCTATTGCAAATTACAAAATTTTTTCCCATTGACTTACATTCATTTTATATCTCCAGAACCACAAGTCCGAATCAAACCAAATTTGGGTCAATTGTTACCCATGGGCCCCTGATGACACCACAAAAATTTGGTGCAGTTCGGCCTAACGGTGGCGCTGTAATCTAAGCTCAAATGCCCCATTCATTTCAATGGGATTTTCAACCAAAGCACATTTTGCCTTCATAACTACGGCCAACTACATCGCACATTCATAAGTCTTATGTCTACGTGTTTGGGGATTGCAGCTGATTCCGATGGTATAGGACACGCCTCTGTCCGATGACCATTTCATTTCGCGAAATCGCAAAAACTGGACAAACCTATTTTAATTAACTCCTCCGAAGCCGCCAAGTCCGATCGACCACGAAACTTTGCACAGACCATCTCTGGACCGAGCCGAAGAAAGTTTGTAGAGGAATTTTGATTCGACAAAAAACGGCCGAATTACAGGCTAACAAATATTTGCGAAAGCGCTAAAACACGAAGTATAACATAACTCTGGCTTGGAAAGGCCGATCAACACAAAACTTGACGACCTTATCTGCCCTGCCCCTAGAAGGGCTGTGCAAAATTTGGTGCAGTTAGCCGCTAGTTGGCGCTACCCAAAAAAATTCCCATTGACTTACATTCATTTCATATCTCCATAACCACAAGTCCGATTCTAACCAAATTTGGGTCAACTGTTACCCATGGTGCCCTGATGATACCACAAACATTTGGTACAGTTCGGCGAAAGGTGGCGCTATGTCGAAGCTCAAATCGGTCAGATGCCCCATTGAAATGAATGGGATTTCAAACCAGCACACTTATTCACTAGGTTTGGAAAGGCCGATCAACACCAAACTTGGGGACCTTATCTGACATGACCTCCATTTTCAAACACGCGCATTTGACAGCCTCAGTTCGAAGGTGGCCCGTCTGGGACCTCACTCGAGGACCTACTTTGAGGGCCTTACGCAGATGCGTCGGTGAGCCGGACGACTTCATGCAGCCCTCAGGCCGAGGCGACTGGCGTCGAGGGACTTGGACCCGTTACAACTGCTCGCCAGTTCTAGTTGGAGTCCAAGCCGAGTGGGCTAGGAACCCATGAATACAAGGCATCAGCGGTTCCCTGTACCAGCGTGCAGGAACCCTATTGTTTTCGCTAAGATTTTATTAGGGGTCCAAGCCGAGTGGGCTGGGAACCGCGAATGCAAGGCATCAGCGGTTCCCTGTACCAGCGGTGCAGGAACCCTATTGTTTTCGCTAAGATTTTTTAGGGGTCCAAGCCCGAAGTGGGCTGGGAACCAGCGTTTACAAGCAGCGGTTCCCATACCGCGAAGTGGCTGGGAACCTATTGTTTCAGCTAAGATTTTTATTATTCTTATTCTTCCGTGCATAAAACGCATACTGCAGCATACCCGTAAATGCTAGGGACGCTGAAACTCACAGGGTAGGTCACATTCACTGCACGTAACTCAGGCGCAAAATCCGCACACTTCTACCGCTAGGGGCGCTATAAGCGAGGTCAACGCGTTTGGGCTTGGATCTCCCGACTACGAAGGCGGATATCAAAACCTTATATCCACGCGTTCGGGGATCCAGCTGAATCTCTTGGTATAGGCCACGCCCATTTCCGCCTAAACTTTTTTCGAGCTACATCGCAAAAACTGAAGAGCGGCTAAAATCATCTCCTCGAAGCCGCAAGTCCGATCGACACGAAACTTGGCACGGATAATCTCTGGACCGAGCTCTACAAATTTTGTGTACAGAATTTTGATATGACAAAAAATGTCGCAATTATACGCTAACAAATATTTGCGAACACGCTACTAACAGGAAGTGAGGGCATAACTTCGGATTGGAATGGCGATCCACACCAAATTTGGACCATTCATTTGGGACGTCCCCTGAGGGCCTCTGCAAAATTTGGTGCAACTCGCCCCTAGGTGGCGCTCTTTAATCCAGAAAATTAGTTCCTCTATAACCACAAGTCACATTGACATGAAACCACTGCAGAATTGTTCAGCATGGACCCCTGACGCCAGGCACCAAAGGGGACCCTAATGTGCACATAGGTGGCGCTGTTATTCCAAATTAAAAATGTTTTCAAAAATCCCATTGACTTACATTCATTTTATATCTCCATAACCACAAATCCGATTGACACCAAATTTGGGTCAATTGTTACCCATGCGGCCCTGATGACACCAGAAAAATTTGGTGCAGTTCGGCCAAAAGGTGGCGCTGTAATTGAAGCTCAAATGCCCCATTCATTTCAATGGGATTTTCAAATAAAGTACATTTTTCTTCATAACTAAGGCCAACTACATCGCACATTCATAAATCTTATGTCTGCGCGTTCGGGGAATTGAGCTGAATCACATGATGTAGGCCACGCCCACTTCCGCTTAAGCCTTTTCGAGAAAAATGGCAAAAACTGACAAGCCGGCTGAAATCATCTCCTCCGAAGCCGCAAGTCCTATCGACACGAAACTTGGCACAGATAATCTCTGGACCGAGCTCTACAAATTTTGTTGTACAGAATTTTGATATGACAAAAAAATGTCGCAATTATACGCTAACAAACGTTTGCAAAAAGCGCTAGTAAAAGGAAGTGATGTCAGATATCAGGTTAGGAGTGGCGATCAACACCAAACTTGAGTATCTTATGTAGGACACCCCTGAAGGGCTGTGCAAAATTTCGTGCAATTCGCCGCTAGTTGGCGCTACCCCAAAAATCCCATTGACTTACATTAATTTTATAACTCCAGAACCGCAAGTCCGATTCACACCAAATTTGGGTCAATTGTTACCCATGGGCCCCTGATGATACCACATAAATGTGGTGCAATTCGGACAAAAGGTGGCGCTATAATCGAAGCTGAAATGCCGTCATAAAGCCCATTGAAATGAATGGGATTTCAAACCAGCACACATTTTCACAAGGTTTGGAATGGCCGATCAACACCAAACTTGGAGACCTTATCCGACATGACCTCCGAAGGCCTCTGTCTAATTTGGTATCAATCTGCCAAGCGGTGGCGCTCTTCATCATATATCAAAAAAACTCCCATTCACTTACATGCATTTTATATCTCCAGTACCACAGCTCCGATCGACACCAAATTTCGATCACTTCTTCCCAAAGGGGCCCTGATGACAGCTAAGCGATTTGGTGCAATTCAGCCAGAAGGTGGCGCAGTAATCGAAGCTCAAAGCGCCGTCGTGGAGCCCATTCATTTCAATGGCATTTTCAAACGCGTCGCGTTTAGCCTCGGTTCTGAGTGGCCCGTCGAGACCTGACTTCGGGGGCCTTACGCGGGACGTCGGCAGGGCACCGGGACGACTTCAGCGCCCTCAGCGAGGGCGAGGCGACTGGCGCCGGGGGGCTTGGACCCGTTTACAACTGCTTCGCAGTTCTAGTTAGGGGTCCAAGCCCGAAGTGGGCTGGGAACCAGCGTTTGCAAAGCAGCGGTTCCCATACCACGAAGTGGCTGGGAACCCTATTGTAATCGTTCTCGTTTTATTATTATTATTCTTCCGTGAAGAAAGCCGATACTGCGGCCTAGACCGTAACTGCTACACCTTGAAACTCATAGGGTAGGT